>JAEAOA010000712.1:1107500-2345000 GCA_016746295.1 Potamilus streckersoni
TGAAGTTGTCAAATGCAAGATAATGAAATATGGCATCTTGCAGAAGATCGTGTTTCTTTCTACAAACATGCCTATTTATGAAAGGTTTTAATTTAAAGACGTCTTATTGTAGATAATGCACAGGTAAAGGGAATTGGTTTTTATATTGTCAACATTACGTTTTTTATATTGTTAACATTACGTTTATTGAAATTGTTAACATTAATTGATAATGTTAACAGTACGTGTATTGATATAATTAACATATTTTTATTGTTTTGTTTAATTTTACGTTCATTGATATTGTTATGTTGCATTTACTGATATTGTTAACATTACGTTTATTGATATTGTTAATGTTGCATTTACTGATATTGTTAATATTACCTTTATTGATACTCTTAACATTTCGCTGTTTGGTATTTCAGGACGTCCAATAATGTCAGGTCTTTTAATACCACTGATTAAAGGGAAGATGCTGTGTGATCGATGAAAAGCATCAAATATTCCGTAAGAAATTTATTTAATCAAGATCAGAATACCCTTTGAACAATACTCTACATTACACATGCTGTTGTCAATACTCAGTAGCCATGACGACAAACACTAATGATATTGATTTGAATTATCTTTTGCTATCGGTGCAAAAGAAATTAGTCTTAATTCTAACTAATAAATCAGGCTTTATTAGAACATGTACCAACTGTTGGCATTAATGGCCATTTGAACTTGAACGATTTGGTCTTTAATGTACACACATACATATCCATATACAAGGCTGAAACAGACAGCTGTTCACATAATGCATATATTGTAGAAGTTTGTTATTCCTGTTAAAACAAAAGACTCATGGTATCAACAGTTTGAGGCTGGAACTCATTGCCACATTGCTCACTTAATCTATTCAATCCTACTCAAACGCTACGAGAGAAGCTGTCAAGAATCGTTTTGACTTTTCTGTTATATATTCAAAGCAAAATGTTTTTATTCTATTCGAGAAGAAACACTTTTGAATTCTGACAGAGAAGACCATGCCCTTGGATTGTTGTAATTTCATTGCTCGTGCCTTTTCTAATCACGACCTGTATGCATTTATTTTACAGTGATTCTGTCACAAGAATATTAATACTAAACTAATTTATATATTGCTCTTAGGACTCTATGATCATAAACTATGTAAATGAAAGAAGCAAAATCAACAGGTTTTGTAACACTTAACAAACAATTTATTCATCAAAGTTATGAAATAAAAATATAAGATGAACTTATATTATTATGACCTCTGTCCAAAATAATCCTAAAATAGTTCTGCACAAGTTCTAAAGAATAGAATATTCCAAATGAATTCTAGATCCCTTAATGTACCGACCGACATTCCTAATTTATCACAATGACCTTGTCCGGAACTCCGTTGAATAAATTCACAACAACCACAGAATAATAAATGATTCGAATGGGAACTCTAAAGTTCCAATGATCAATCCAAACGAATGTCCTCTCAAATTATATCTAAACACAAGATTAAATAAATGTTGCATACTAATATTGACATAGAAATACATAACATAACAGTATAAAATAGGAATAAAATAATTGCTCAGTTTTCTCCTTATATACACATACGAGCCTAAAACGCAATTTTCTATTTCGAATTGCGTGATATTTCGCAATGCCCCAATGTCGTAAAAGAACCAACGGATCGACCCATCCAGTGGGAAATAACCTAATTCTTCTAAAAAAAATATCTTACCGACCCATCCAATGACAAAAACACCAAACTAGTAAACAGGTTTATATCAGTATTATTATTAATGAACATAAACACATATTTATTGATCTTATGCAATATTCAGGCGCTAATAATATCTTAAAAAGAACACATTACAACATAACAACAGTAGCTAATATATTATTTATAGGCGATCACTACAATTTACAATCATCAAAAAATTATTCACACTGTAGAGACGGTCATGTACCGAAAGCTGCACAAAATATAGGCATACAAAATAATCGCTGTCATCAATTCAATACCATATTGCGTGTAGTCACTAAAGCACGAAGCTTTATCAGTTGTTGAAGATGGACACATAAAGTTGAATATTTGTGTTTGTTTTATCTCCCTGACTCCTTTTACTCAATTTGATGCCAGATATAGTAAACATAAGACATTTCAGATGACTTAACTAAACGATTGAAAAGCCTATCGTAAAACCAGCCACTCTGAGCAGAGGATTTCACAATAATGATTTAAACGATGTCTAGAATCGAAATAATATTCTTTGCATATTATAATCTTGATTGCGTTATTTTGTATATTATTGTTAATGCACGTTGACTAATGGAGCAGACATTATTTTTTCTATTACGGGAATGTTTAAATTAGACTTATATGGTGTGAAGATCATCTCTATAAAAAAAATAAAAAAGGAATAATTTAGGAATGATTTTTTATGTTGTTTGTTTTATTCCTTAATCTGCAGTCGAGAAAAATTCAGCCTCATCGCGTACTACACTGCTGGAGTCGATCATATATTCTGAAGACAACGAACAACTTAATGAAAAATGCCATCATAAAATCGAGGAGTCACAAGTACATATTAGTCCATCGTTTTGTCGATAAAGAATCAGGATTCATCAAAATTCCAGCTGCGTTATGCTAGGAACTTGATAGATTCATTTGTTAGCATCTTTTTTCAGATTGTTTTAATCTCTACCAGGATGTAATTGGCATTCTGTTCTGTATATTGTATAAAGTACTGCACTTTATATTTTTTCAGATTGTTTTAATCTCTACCAGGATGTAATTGGCATTCTGTTCTGTATATTGTATAAAGTACTGCACTTTATAATAGGTACAGTTAGTATTCTTGGTCAATGTTTTGATTTTAGTTGGGCATACCATGGCAATGGGCATACCATGGCAATTTGCATACCATGGCAATGGGCATACCATAGCAATAGGCATACCATGGTAATATTCATACCATGGCAATGGGCGCATAACATGGCAATGGACGCATACCATGACAATGGGCATACCATGGCAATCGGCATACCATGGCAATTGGCGCATACTATGGCAATGGGCATAACATGGCAATAGGCAGTGAATAAAAGTAAAAGAGCGAAATGTTGTGAATGAGGCTTTCAATTCAGAAAATATCAAAGGAAGTTGTCCTCCAATCATTAGCGCAAGAAGGGGGAGACGAGGCAGTTGTCGTTTTAATCTGAAAACTTATTTTTTTCTTCATGCTAATATTCAGCGAAAGCTTCTCTCTCTCATAGCCTATGTTACTCATTGAAACACGAACTTTTGACGAAGAGAAAAACCTATCAGAAAATAATTGAACAAAGTTTAATACCCAGTGGGAACCCTGAAAAAGTGGAAAATGTTGAATTCTGACAGAATGAATAAAGGGGTCGTCGACAGGCTTTCTTTTCCAATAAATGCGTAATGGCTACTTTTCACTAAACCTAATCGAACACGGCTACATTAGAAAAACCAATAGGCCGTACCCAGCTGCTTAATGTCCCCAAGAGACTAAAGCATTGGCAAAATAAAAGTGATTTTAATTATTAAAGGACAACCCAATTGATTCAATATGCACTGCAGTAGCTGCCACTCTGATGTGAATCAACAACAAGAATGTTGGCTTCATTAACAACATTGTCACAAAGAGGTTACTAAGAACTTAACACTTTTCTGTTGTTTATTTTTTGTCACGATAGTGTTCATTTAACTTCATTTATGTCAAATTATATTATGTTAGACACAATTAATACGAACACCTGTTACCTTTTCTAAACATGAAAGTGGGGGAAACATCTTTCCATAGTCTAAAGTTGATTCGGACGCTAAAGGCATTGTGAGTGCTCTCTCTCTCTCTCTCTCTCTCTCTCTCTCTCTCTCTCTCTCTCTCTCTCTCTCTCTCTCTCTCTCTCTCTCTCTCTCTCTGTGTGACAGCTATAGTATAAAACTTCGACAAGGTTTAAAGGCAATTCTACTTCTGTCACGGTGTTTTCGAATAGAAAAAGTAAAAATGTAAAACTGATTTCGTTTCAATACTCTAATGAATGAAGATTAATAAATTGGTACAACGATACACTTCGTAAATGACCAAAATAGGTATACTTCAGAGTTTATGGCATTTAACAATGATATCGATTTGAATTATACTATATCGAACACTGCTCAGGGAACGCTTCTAAAAGCGTATTGTGTATTTTTGCTAGAGATCCATTTATATGGTTGTAATAACCCAAAGTAAATATTGATCATATTTATTGTGTACATTTTTTTCCCAATATATAACATATCGAGTATTCATGACCTGGAATCACCGTGATAAATTATTTCACTTGGTAAGTCCAATATTTCTTGATAATTTAAAAATTGTAATTTGTAACTTCGAGAATTTCACACCTTTACAAAGTTAAACATTTTAATTGTATCTAGTGAGTTCAAATAAACATTAATTATAATATCAGGGGAACAATCGCGAGACGTGGTTACTAAATATTGCCACGGTAAGTTTTTGCTGATGTTTACGAGAAATAGGTCTAGCTTTTTACTCTTTGGGTATGTTTCAATAAGCGGAAGCATTTTTGTTTTTTAAAAAAAGCTTCGCATGACATGGATACTTTTGCAATGCCCACAACATGCTATATATTGTTTCATTCTTACCTGAGTTCAGATTAATCTGTAATTAGATATATATCCACATGTGCAGTTAGCAAATTCGTCAAATGGACAGTCATTTCCGTCATTTGATAAAATGAGCTGTAGGATTGGATAAAATAAGGACATCTTAATCTCTTTAAAGTGTTATACCCAAACACTACATGCCACAAACTGCCGAAGTATAGAACCCCCAAGCCAAGGCTGTAAGTAATAGAAACTGGAACTTACTTCACCCGAATGATACTAGTTTTACAACAAAAAGTTTATATAGGGATAATTTACTCCTTAGAGTTTTCACAAAAACTTTATGGTGTGTTGTTGTTTATGATTTTTAACGTAGTTTAAACAATTTTTCAGTCATACTGCTACGATGTCTATAGTGTGGCAATTTATAGTGATGTCTAGCACTGGGGCATCATGCCGCAGACATGTAGCATAATGTACCACCCAGTCACACTATCCTGACACCAGGCCGACCAATCCTAACACTAACCTCTTAATGCTGAGCGTAAAGAGAGGCAGCTGTTAGTACCATTTATGTAAATCTTTGGTATGATTTGACCGGGGATAGAACTCACGACATCCCGCATCCGAGGCGGACGCCAATAACTTTTTAATTTTTTTAATCAACATCATCTTTCTTTATTTTCCTATAAAATTAGGTTTTTCGGAAGAATAAACCCTAAACTAATCATAAATGTGAATTAAATAAGAAATTAGAGAAAATGTTTGATGCGTTACTAGAACTATAAGGCACGCTGACCGATTTCATACCGCTAGCGTGATTATTGTACTAAGTTATTTGTAAAAACCATAAAAAGGTAAATTTTCGTGTTGAATTTTACTTTGTAATTATATTTTAAAATGGTTTCTCTCTGGCATCAACCTGATTAAAATTAGATCTCTACTAACCATGTGAAGATCTGACAGCAACCGATTAGGAGTCATGTTTTAGTAACTTTGGATTAAACCATGGAAGTGCAGCTTTTGGAAATTTGAAAGAGAATAAAATCTTTCGACACATATCAGTCCTAAGGCACAGTCTCCCAAATGCGAAGATATAAGACGTCATCTGACTGGCTGATAAAATTAGCGATTATGATATTAACTAGGGTCATTGACATGACTCTAGCCGTCGCTGTCAGATTTTCGCGTAGGAAAGTGGAGATGTGATTTAAGTCAGATTGCTATGGCATAGTCTACGCATTTGAACACACTAAGACCAGTTGTAAATTTAAGACTCAATATTACTCAAGAAGTCTTTTGTAAACTTTTCTCACATGCCTATTTACGTAATATATTCAGATTATAATTTTTTGATGTAACATGTGTAATAATACCTCATGACGTTACAACGTCAAGCTAACGAAAGGCTTAACAAGCGAGGCATCCGAATGAATTTCAACGTGATTTCTGTACACTGATGTTAGGGTAAATAAAATCGATAGTTTTATGTCATGTGTTAAATATAATCTTACATTTGCGCTCAATTTATGAACTCGTCGAATAGTTTCAGTTATTTACTCGCAAAGGCTCGCATTAATATATTTTCCTCTTTATAAATCGTTGTTATTAATTCTGAACAATTATGGTTTTTTCCAATATATATCTGCACATTTTGTTTTTCACACCAATCTTTTAGGCCGAGGTGAACTGTAGTGAAAATCATCACTCTCGATTAATTCTAGTGATAATATAGTTAATAATGTAAATAATAACAAGAAGTCGAAGAAAAAGGAAAAGGTAAGCAAGGTTTACATTGTTTCACTTATAAATTATGCAGAAGTCAAACTCAAGGACGTGCTATATATTATTGAGAAACCAGTCCTTCAACTCATAATTTTAATTTTGTAAGCATTTATTTGATCAAGCGCGGTTTTATTATGGCCATAATGTGCAACATTATAACCGACATTCTAAGATTTGGCACGCTGAAATTAAAGCCATCATATTTGTTTCTTCTAAAGGGTGAATAATTAACATGGCACTCTAGCTTCATGGGAAAATTAAATGTAAAATCCAGAGACCATGTCGCTGACCAGAACCGACAGCTACTGAAATGAAACCATTCGTATTAACCATTAAACAGTGTTATTGACCAACACTGATACATCCTGACCAGCATTCACACCGGCTGACCGTCACCCACACCTATAGACGAACACATCGTTTGACCTACCAACACTCATAGGGACTAACAAGCACTCACTCTTACTAACTAATCAATACAGCGTTATTGACATAACCTACATTTACTAATCAACACGCACACCTACTGACGAAACCAAAGAGAGGAAGAAAAATCATCGAATGTTGCATTTAGTATTAACTTATATTGATGTTATAAATAGTTGTAGTCAAGAGACCCAACTCACAATGACACTCAAATTTTCTTTACTAAATGTAATGCTGAATTTATACATCTATGAAAATGTTACGGAGTCTACAACACATCTGGAATATTTATTAAAAGGATGGCTTAGGCTACCTAGACTAAAATAAATAAGAAAAATTCCAAAACTGTTAGAGACTGCAGCGAAGACTGAAAAAGACAGGATAAAATGTATACAATATGTACAAACTTCTGAGTATTACTAAATTTCGAAAATAGTGATGAATTTAGAGGGGACTAAAAATATCCGGATTGTTTTTTCTTAATAATATGGCCCAGACTTAAAGTAAACTAGAACAACATAGCTAAACACAACGTATTCTACATGATATTTGGAAGTGATTGCAAGAACAATCCACGAATACATTATGAAACCATTTTGACGCATTTTATCAAGAATTGAAATAAACGTTGAAGGAATGAAACATAAATGGTGATATGATTTAGCGGCTGTGTCCCTTCTCTTGGTACAATCGAGAATGCAAAATGTTTTTTATTGTGTCTTTGATATGTTTATAAAATCTGTTTGGGTAGTCCTATTGCCATCTAAATCAAGCTCGGAATGGTGCGAGCATTGATATTCATTTTGATAAACGATCATCAGCACCGTATGCAACTGAAAAGATATACTTATTGACTTAAAAGACAAACTTTTCTTTAAGCATTGTGGTATCTTCATTCATTTTAACACTTTAGAAACCAACTCAACAAGAACAACAGCGAGTGTGATGTTAAGAACGCGTCCTTAGAATTCAAACTGTTTTTTCTGTCAGCTTTTTGTGATGTATTGTTATGCTAAAACAGTCACTGCTAAAGGGAGTTTGCAATAAAGTTATTTACAAACGTATATTATTTTACTCAGCAGTTTTATTGGTTATCCTCCTCTCATTCACTAATTGAAATATGCTACCAACGGCAGTATGAACGATAAATGCACTAACAGTACCCAGAACTAAAAGAGTAAAAGAGCCAGTATCACATGACTCATTTGGAACCAATATGAGTTTCGTGAAGTCAATTTCACCTGAAAAGACAAGACCTGTTGAATTGTGACTAATCAATTTTTATTTGACTTTACCTCATGATAAATCTTTGGATATTTTTTTCTAACAACACGTTATGCTGATTCACGACACAAATGCATCAAGCTATACAACTAAACCAAGAACCCAATTGCGAAGATGCTTTTTAAGAAATCGTTCGTTCCATACAAGTCTTTAACATCTAAAAACATTAGTCGTGAAAGTACTTAGTATAAAGATAGAAGACCGCTTGGGCAATGTTGTGGAACTCATTATTTTATCCCCCCCTATTAAATTACACCCTACCCTTTCACATCTGTTTGTTTGGTCAGCAAGTGAGGGTTCTGGTCAGAAAGCCTGCATTAATTATTAGAACCTGGTATTGGTTAGTAAATATAGATGCTGGTCAGCAGGTGTATGTGCTGGTTAGCAACACTATATTACGATGCTGGTCAGATAGTGTGTGTGATGTCAGCAGGTGTGGGATTTTGCCAGCCAGAATGTGTATTGTTTAGTCAGTTATACCGTCTTGAATGTAGATCTAGGTAATACTTGGTAAGAAGGGGTGTGTTGAACAGCAGGAGTAGGTGTTGGCCACTAAGACGGTGTTCTTTTCATTGTATGTGTTTTTTTAGTAAGACGTGCTTCTAATGGTTAGTGTGCTGGTCACTAGGTGTGAGTGTTGATCAGTAGGTCTGGGTTCTGGCGAGTAACATGATCTTTGATTTTTACATTACGTTTCTCCTTAACGCCCGAATTGCTTATTTCTGTTCAATCCATCGACTTGACGATAAATACCCATTGACACCAGATTGCTATTTATATCACTCTATACTACTGTCACTTGATTTCACATTCCGCTCATCAACATTTATTGAATTAAATTAAATAATGTTTGCTACCAGGTAATAGTAGCAATTAATTGTGACAAATACCCGTCTTATTGCTTTTACTTCCTATTTAATGGGCTGGTAAACAGTCCTGTTCTGTCTTCTTAGCCATTTGGCTGACATCTTGATTGCTATGTTGATGTACATAATAAAAACAAAATAAAACTTTACAAATTAAATAATTGGTTCATGATGTCAGCATCGAATATTTCTAAATTATCACAACTGTTGAGAAATTTGCCATTTACAATTTCAGCATAGAATTTGCGTTTTGATGAAACATGGATACACGCATCGTAGTTTTTTTTAAATACATTTTGCACAACCTTGTCGATGTTACTTGACCACCACAGTGATGACGTTCGCTAGTTCCAGCATTCTTTCTCTCATAAGAGACGAGTCAACGAAAACGAAAGCTGTCAACACAAAACTAATGCTATTTTTTGTGGCTATCAGTTCCCCTGAATACATATAGATATAACTGAATCCTGTAAATAAATATATTTAAGCACAATTGAAAATAACAGACTGTAGATGTAGAGAAAATTACAAAGGGAATGGTTGCTTATCAGACGGTAGACATAAAGATGGGAACGGAAATGTGTAGCTGAACGACATGTAATCAGATTGATATATATATTGGGTTTGTTAAGCAAATTTTAATATTCCTTTATTGCATCAGTCTTTCGAATAAATGATCACAGATTGCAGTTGTCTTCAGATATGATTTGAGAAGAATTATTTAACTAAAGTATTCATTG
Organism: Potamilus streckersoni; assembly: GCA_016746295.1. Taxonomy (NCBI): domain Eukaryota; kingdom Metazoa; phylum Mollusca; class Bivalvia; order Unionida; family Unionidae; genus Potamilus; species Potamilus streckersoni. The sequence goes on from JAEAOA010000712.1 coordinate 1,117,229, forward strand.
GAATTATGACATTTTTGATAGCACATTTCTTTGAGATTATTGTGTATGTATGTGTGTGTTCCTCTCACATTTAACTATTTACATAATTGAATATTCAATTCTGTCAGACGATGATTTTTGAATTTCCCTTGCTTTTCCTAACTAGGTATGCAAAATGTCAAATATACATTCCATAGTCTCATCTCTAGTCATTATTTTCTTATGTCTTGTTCGATGGGGAATAATTACACTGGGCTTGTTTTCCTTCAACGTACCTGATTTTCTTTTCTTGTTGTGACACAAACTCAATTAGACTGTCAATTTTCTTTGTAATCAGTGGATCACGTGTCGAAGTCTTTGTCACTGTATCATTTAAACAGCATATACATTTCACAATTAATTACTTAGTTATGTGTAAATATGTTTCTTATATTTAACTTTGGTCGTAAATATTCGCACAATGCCCATAGCAGTATCCAAAGTGTCTACCTCTAGGGGTTGTTTTTACTGGAACTAAACCATATGAGGAGGGCTACATTATCCAGATCTTTTTCTACTCTCTGAGATGGAGTTTGTCTTGTGCGTGCACACTGCATTTAATGAATTAGATTCTGACACACTTATAGTACGTTAGCCGTATGTATTAATTCAGTTTTATTGCTTAAGTGCCTTTTAATGTATTTATTTATTTATTTCCGTGCCTTCTATTATTCAATGTGAACTATTTTGCGTCCTTGGAGTATACATTTTCATCTATTAATTTAGTTGCCAACCTTACATAATGAGGTGGTTTTTTTAAAATTTATTTAGAAAACTATTTCAATGGCATTCAAAGTACCAGCTTATGGATCTGAAATGGAACTGTTATACTGATTGACCTATTGAGCTCGGTCAATAACAATGTAATTGTCACATGATATCAAAATACAAGCGACGCTTACATGTAAGTTTTAAATGATTTAAACAGTGTGATTGACATCTTTCAAAACTTGAACTTTTTCAAAATAGTAAGGATGTCAATAACTACTTTAGTTTCTAATGCTGCACTCTGACGTCCAAATAAAGATAAACTGAGAGAGCAAGTGTATGTCAATTGGGAACGTAACAGCAGAAGACCTTGTATGATAGACTTTCAAGGGATGTTTTAAACAAGGTATGAAACAATTTGTAAAAATTGACTGAAAATAAGAAATTCTATTTTGCATTAAATAATCTTCAAAAGGTTTCATTTTTTAAAATATCTATTAGAAAAACAATCAACCAAATTTCATTGAAAATTAAAGGTGTTAATAACAGCCATAAGGAACTGAGAACCTATATAATGTATTAAAAACTGAGAGAGAGAGAGAGAGAGAGAGAGAGAGAGAGAGAGAGAGAGAGAGAGAGAGAGAGAGAGAGAGAGAGAGAGAGAGAGAGAGAGAGAACGAACTTCTAGTGGCCTTATGGGTTGGCCAATGTCAGATCAGAAGTTCTCTAAATACGGCGCTAATGGGCTGAGTGATGATCTTGCCTGTCTTTCCAGGTTTCATTTAATTCTATTTTTTAAAAACAACCAAAATAGCCATGGGCAACAACTGCTAAAAACATGTACTGAAATGGCTTTTCAGGATATATTGCAAACATTAGGATAAAGTTGGCAAGTGTATCAGTTGTCTTATCTGTAATTTTAGCAGTATTTACTACAATAACAAGAAGTCCAAGTGAGCATGTGGAAGCTTACCTTGCTCCTATATTCCTAATGTCCAAAAGAGTAGAGGTTGGCCATGAAATCTGGGTCAGCAGGATGCTTTCTCTAGAAATGTCAGCAATGCTCTTGTTTGCGTATGTTAACACTGTTCTATGTGCTTGGTTTCCTTATTTCTATTTGATGACAGATTAATGCGATTTCTCGAATATTTACAGCCCTCAATGCCATGACTCTTTCTGTCAAAGTTGGTAACAATGTGTTACCCATAATATGAACTGGCTGATATCTTGTTTGAATGGATGAGTAAAATCCTAATGCAAACATGGTGTTTTGTAATGAGAGGATTCTTATGAAATGGCACGAGACTGGCCATAATCTTATAACATCATGCATGTTGAGCATACAGGTTAAAAGAACAATCGAATTTATTTCATCTTGTGATACAGTCTCTTTAAACGTATCAAACAATAACAGGAGTGAAGTGCAGTGGGTAGTTGTGTGTATTTTATTTCGGAAATATTTCAACCATACTGATTTAATGTACTAAACAATCCCGAGAAGGTACATCTAACAGTGATTAATATAACTATGCTAAACAGAGTTTTTGAACTGAGAAATGTCCAAAACTAAACTTCTTCCTGGCAACATATCTTTGGCACAGCTTTATCGTTTTACTATTTTGTCATTTGTCTTTGCTTTGTATAGTTGAATTTGGCAACTGCCACAGTTTGTATATGTGATAGCATACACCAATAAAAACATAACTCGTATATGCAAAGTGTCCTAAATAAAACCCTTTTTGTAAGAGCCTTTGTTCTCTGCCTTTCTATGTTCTTCTCAATATGTTAAAGATGATGGTCTATTTGTTCTAATTCGTGTTGCTCAGTCATATATGTCATGTAGTCTTTTTCAAAACAGACTGTTTTCCTTATAAGGCTGATTCGTGTACCTTCTATTGTTTTCGTCTTTTTTATTTTAGTCTAATTTTCTTTCTCAATGTTTTTTGTTTTTATTACAGTTGTTGTGTGTCCCAATTCTTTCTTGTCACATACGATCGGCTTGCTGCTCGGGGCGTGATCAAAGTGTTATATCCCCTTAGGGATAACATACGGGTCATATCTACTAATTATTCTCGCATGTGAGGATATTCAGATGAAGGTCAGGATGTGCCAGCTTCTCTAAGGAGTGAAACTAAACAATCAATGTTTCTTTATAAACGTATAAAGAAAATATGCATCTCAAGTTAGGACACAAATGCAAACGATTATATCCCAAACTGTGTAACATTCCAGCGTTTCATATTTTTATAAGGCACATCTATGATAGACATTATTCACAGAGAAAGAAAGTAAGGGAAATATTTGTTTCGAAACATTTGTTCCCTTTTATTTCATTATCATTCATTCGAATGTGTTTTTTTTTTCCTACAAGGTAACTCTGTCCTTTAAAATATTTATTTTGTTGTACGTATCTATTAAGATTTAGCTGAAGAGCCAATGCAGCCTTGTCGTTTAAGTTTCTAAAATAGCTTTTCAACAATGTGAGTTAAAGTAAAAATATGTATCATATGATATAGAAAGTTACATTTTTAAAGCTTTTCGACAACGTCAACCGAAGTACGCGATTAAAAAATCTATGGCAAATATCTTCATTGTAAATATTTAAGGAATTTCAAATAACAGCTAATTGTGAGAAGTGAGAACGAGTTTCTTCCTTTAAAGAAATTATGTTTCTAAAAGGTGCATTCATTTTTAAAAAAAAAACATTTCAAACAAATAAGAGCACTGTCACAATTTGGCTGAAAGCATTTAAATATAACTGGATTCATTTAAATACTATTCGTTTATTCAAATGTAAGTTTTAATGAGTATTTATCAAGTTTAGCTTAAATATGATTTATTATAATCAGGGAGATTTGTAATAAATATGGATCAAGGTTAAATATAACCATTTATACTTAAATGTGAATTTTAATGCATAAGGATCAGAGTTAAATACGATCCTCTTTACCAATATGGAATTTTTAATGAACATATATCTAGGTTAAATATGATCCTCTTTATCAATATGTGATTTTTAATGAACATATATCTAGGTTAAATATGATCCTCTTTACCAACATGGGATTTTTAATGAATATATATCCAGGTTAAATATGATCCTCTTTACCAATATGGGATTTTTAATGAATATATATCTAGATTACATATGATCCTCCTTACTAATGTGGGATTTTTAATGAACATATGTGTGTTTGTGTTAAATATAATCGTTTATACTCAAATTAAATTTGTTTAGTGAATAACGGATCAAGGTCAGATATTATCATATATACTAAAATACACGTGTCATGTTTTGGATGAGACTCGAGAACTCAAATATCCATTAAATTGATTATAATTGAAACTATAGGACCATTTCACATACAGTCTACATCTTTCTTTGAGTTACTTACCAATTCATTACATGAAACAAAATAAATATAATGTTATTTTTCACATAGTATTGAAATATTACTTTTAAGACATTACTTTATTGCTATGGTAGGTAAGATAAATCGAAGACTATTTTTTGACGTAACGACTTTTGAAACATATTTATGACATGTCAGTCTTTTTTAATACAAAATGAGTAAAGAGTTCTCTGAGTATATTACAGTGAAGCTGTGTCGCATGAGATATAAGTTTTTATGGATATTAATACAGATTCTGAGTCAACGACAAATTTGATGGATTCCTTATAAATCCTTCGATACTCTTTATATATCATTTTATCTGGTTTGAACAAAATATCAGATGATAGAATATTTAATGAATATACGTTGCCCTTATCGTATTAATGAAGTGAAAAAGGGACATAAATATAAAATGTTGATTATTATTGAAGTGGAAGTTGAAAACAAACTGATAAATAATTTAGATAAAAAGTGTTTTGTAAACTTCCTCCTTGTGTCCGTGATATGTCACGGAGCAAATAACGCTTTTTCCTTGTTCAAAATGTACATATCATAGACCTTGCATTCAATACAAAATAAATGTCCTTCTAATGACGATCGCTCCGATGGCCTAAGTGGTTAGAGCGTCCGCCTCAGATAAGGGTGGTCTCGGATTAGAACCCCGTTCGAATTATACCAAATACTTTAAAAATGTTATTCGCAGCTGCCTCATTTGTCGTTCAGCATTAAGAGGTTAGTGTTAGGACTGGTCAGCTTGGTGTCAGGATAATGTGACTGGTTGGGATATAACGTCTACGTCAGGATGCAGCAGTGCTAGATATCACTATAAACTGTCACACTGCAGACGTACCGATATGACTGAAAAATCGTTAAAACTATGTCAAATGCACACACACCACACACACACACACACACACACACACACACACACACACACACACACACACATCTTCTAACGACACTGCTTGGTATTGTCAGAGCATTTATTGTTTGGTGATTGACTCCTAATTGAAATAATACTATCTCATATAAAGATCTGTGTTTGTGTAAAATATTTCAAGACGTCATAAAAATGAAATTTTGCTATGGGAGTAGTTAAATTATAACTACCTATCTTGTTGTTTGTTACAATATTGCTATCTTCCAGGGATATCAAGATCTGTAGTGTATGTGTTTCCTAACGACATATAATCAATACCATTATCCACATTCACTGCGAACGTTTGACAAGTAGATAAACCAGTCCACCAAATATTTGCTCAAGGTTCAATAACCAGTGGGAAGGTCGAACAAAGAGCGAATAGGAAGAATCAATGCACTGGTGACGATCTCTCTCAGCTAACAAATATGTAACTGAAAAATATGGCATAAATGAGGGGGATTTTAAAGCACGCCAAAACATGTTTAAGTCGCAAGAACTTATAAAAAGAGACAAAAGTCATTCACTGTTTAAAGACAAGACTATAAGTTTATATAATGCCGCAGCTGTCATTCCATTAAAATAATTTCTTGAAAAGTTATTTTGATTGGTTTACGTTTGATTTGGTCCTTATTTACTGCAATCGGAGTAAAGTGTATTCTCCAGGGACACACAAGGTTAGTCAGACCTACGGTCGGATTCGAACCATCGCTCATACGTTTGCAAATTAAGCCTGCTAACCACTTACGTATTTGTGCTTCCACCGACTTTAGTCTCCTCGTTGGATGTGCAGAGGGCGCAATAGGAATTAGTCTACATTTCTAACCTCAAAAGGACAAAAATAAAGATAAAAGTAAAACGGAAGTGATAGAAGCGCCAACAGAAATAGTAGCAGATATGGTGGTAATTTTGACATCGTCCATGTCGTCATTGAGATTGTGGCGGTAAGGAGCACAAATTACTCTAGAGAAAATGAAATTTTTAAGTATGGATCAGAAAATGAACATTATCAAATGACAGATGATTTCAGATGGTGATTACATGCATACAGGAAGCAATCACTGTCTTTGCATTATTTTGAAACTATCATTTCATCAAGTAAAGTAGATAAATGTTAACGACTATATTTTGAGTTATGATTCTTAACGTTTTGACGATGTTTGTAACTATGAAGGTAAAATGTTTACGATCTGCTACTAAACATGAATTGAAATTTGTATTATATTCTAATGTCGAGATTCGCGTGACCATGTCTATTTGTTCATGCATGTATTTCCTTAGAAAGTGGCAAATTATGCAAGTCCCTTGCGTTGCTGACTTTCAAAATAAAGGATATTTTTAAATACGCGTATTGACGTGCACAAGTTAAAGAGTTTTGACCCATCCCATAAATGGCAGATACAATGGACAATGTGGTCGTACAAGGGCCCGAAGAGATAATACGTTCTTGATCGATGCGACATTAGAAAGCTGTTTTGCCAAATATTTAAATAAATATAACCATTTTCATTATCTCCGGCTGGTCGTGCAAGCTATACTCGCTCCTGAAGAAAGCTACCTTTGAAATGATTATCGGTACCAGCAGAGTTTAGATTCTTTGTGTAATAGTTTATCGAGTTAAAGTGAGATGACTGTATTTCTGATAAAGAAGGATTGTTTGTATAATTTTTTCTAACATATCTACAGATCATCCATTGAATGTGTTTGTTTTCAGCTAAATTAAATACAACCCAGATGTGTATATTTGGAAAACACCATGCCGTCTACACATTTATTGCCTGAACGGCCGTAATGGAGTAATTTGGTCAGGGATATATACTGAACCATAAAAAATAAAATCTACTTGCATTGTTGGTTGTTGCTCGCATAAACATTACTTTGAAAAAATATTTTAAAATTAACATCTGAAAGTAAAAATACCCAACAAGTTTCCTACTTTCATACTTCATTAGAAATTAAATTAATACACATGTACTCTGAGCAACTGTCATTCCCACCATATAATCTGAGACTGATGGCTTCACATTAAAAGACCACCACTACCAGCAACACCACCACCCAAATTGTCTACAGTTTTATATTTATTATGATTAAGCTTGAAGTAAATGAAATGAGGTATTTAACTACCGGTTTTTTTTCTTATTTTTATTATTTTCTTATCCCTTCGCAGTATGTACCACACAACCACATTACAAACTAATGGAAAAATAGTTTTTATATTGTTTTAATTCTATATCAAATGAAATAACTTTTGGGACATATAAAAAATAATGTTTTACTTATGTCGTATATATAATTTATTAAAAACATTTTTGGTTTCAGAAAAATAAAATTAGAAAAAAAATCTTGTCGATACAGTAAATGCGTGCAGTTGGAGGTTATATATTTAAGTTGTAAAATAAGTATATTGGTGTTCTGTGTTTCACATGCCATCAGCAAGATTGTTGTTCTGTGTTTCACATGCCATCAGCAAGATTGGTGTTCTGTGTTTCACATGTCATCCGCAAGATTGGTGTACTGTGTTTCACATGTCATCAGCAAGGTTGGTGTTCTGTGCTTCACATGTCATCCGCAAGATTGGTGTACTGTGTTTCACATGTCATCAGCAAGGTTGGTGTTCTGTGCTTCACATGTCATCAGCAAGATTGGTGTTATGTGCTTCACATATCATCAGCAAGGTTGGTGTTCTGTGTTTTACATGTCATTAGCAAGATTGGTGTTCTGTGCTTCACATATCATCAGCAAGATTGATGTTCTGTGCTTCACATGCCATCAGCAAGATGTTTCATGGAAGGTGTGCTTTGTCAACAGTACAAAGAGATTTCAATAAAGTAGCTGAAATTTGTAATTGTTATTGCTGAGAGTTATAGTGTTACAAAAAATAAAATACAATTCATCACTTTGATCCCTGTCTTGCTTTTGCAAAATGACAAATGGATAAGCTTTAGACTTCACTAAATTTGATGTTGACCACAGCAAACATCCAATATGCAAACAACATTTAATAATGTCACTCGTGATTCTTGAAGAAATATGGAAGTAGTGTCAATTAGATAACAAATGGTTTGGAAAATCTGCCAAAATTATTCTGAATACATTATAGGGTAAGTGATACATGTTTTCAATTCTGTCTTCAAAGTGAAGGTTACAAGGTAAGTTTATATGTACCTTTATTGCGTAGGTTATCAATTAAAGATGATGAACATAATTATGTTAAAACAGGTAAACTGTTTTGCATATAAGACGTTCTATTTGTCCTAACTGTATCTTAGGAGTTGGTAATTTCCTTGTATAATCATAGCTTAATAATGCAAATTTTACTTATTAGTATACGTAAGAGAGAAGTTCATGCAGGCCTGATGATTTTACTTAAGAATAGTGTAACACATACTTTGTTGTCAAACAACTTTATATCCGAAGAGAATAAAACAGTCAGGGATGTAATAGTGTTGCAGCTGTTAATAATTTCTAAGAAGGTCAGATCTAATACATACACTATCAGACGTTATTAATTTAGAAAGTGCCCCACATGAATTTAGGGCTCATAGAAGACATCCGTCATGTACTCTTGAATGTCGACTGACAGCTAAATGAAGGTCTCCTAGTTTCCGTAGCAATCAGTTTGAAAGTATATTTCCACGTCTCCATAAAAGAAGAAACGAAACTAATCGTATCTAGTTTTGATCAATATTTGCAGCTAGGTTTATATTTGTTGCTATGCTAAGCAACCATTGGGCTTCCATAACAACGAAATTGGATATATAGTCTTCATGTATCATCTTACCATCTTATCAATGAATTTAAAGGTTTAGACAACACAGTTCACAACTTAATAAAGGTGAAAATCCAAACAATCATAAGGAATACATTAAATGATCAGTTACGCCTCAAGTCTGAAATAATTCAAATGATAATAATCAAAATCAACACCCTATATTTATTTAGCATGTTGATTTGAGTTTGTGGAGAGGGGAGATTTTCTTCTTGCGTAAATTCATTCAATAATACTTCTAGATGACTCCTACGAGTCAATTACACGACAACAGACTTTCCCCATCCAATGCCCTAAAACAGCAACAAAAAACACTTTACATCTGGGAATATATGTTGCTGTGCATTAAAACTATATCATCCTGAAGGCGGCATCAGTTAATAGTTCGTGTTTTGTTGATATATATATATATATATATATATATATATATATATATATATATATATATATATATATATATATATATATATATAACATAACATAACATAACATAACATAACATAACATAACATAACATAACATAACATAACATAACATAACATAACATAACATAATATAATATAATATAATATAATATAATATAATATAATATAATATAATATAATATAATATAATATAATATAATATAATATAATAAAGCTTCAAAATGAGTTTCCACTAGATCTACATGACATTCGTTCTCGTGGACTACCATTTCGATACAACTGATATCGTGCCTTTTTCTGTTTATCTTTCCAGATCAATAATACCCACATAAGTAATTCCAAGCTTCTTTAAAATGCAACTCCTGTTGACCTTCGATACAAGTTTTCATATCATTGGCATTTTGAATCAACAGAAAACAAACACAAACACATACACTCAAAAATTAAAATTTGTGAAAATGTACTGATTAATAGAATAAAAAGCCCCTTTAAATGGAATTTAGCCGTGCAGCCTAGTTCACAAGTTCGTAATACACTACTCGTTAGCGAGGTGAAATATGAGTTTGCATTAACTGATTGAAAAGAGGCATTTTATAGATGGGGATTCATTAGCGCTTTAGCGGAAACAATGTTCGTTTATCGTTTAAAGCAAATATCGATTCAAAAGTAGCCGTTGCGCCAACTGGCAGATAATCTGATAAGGCTGTGATGAGGTGAATGAGGGATACAGCAAAATGTCGCATAAATAATTTAGAGAATTTTGACACGCTTAATGTTCATTAGGTGACTGTTTCCAAAATATGTGGTACACAACGATTTATAACTGATCTCATCATTGTAGCATCCTAATCACTTTAGTCTTGACGGTCAATGAAATCATTTGTGCATGTTTTGTAGCGTTTAATGAAAAGTGTCCTTTTCAAAGAAATATGTTCAGTTTTGCGAATTTTGATGCAAGATATTGAAATGTTATAAAAGTGTGTAGAGTCAAGGAGACAGATGAACAACTAGAGTATTTCATGAACAATGAATTATACAAACATTATTGATTTAAATGGTACTGTTGCAAGCTGATACTAAGAAACGCTATATGGTATTAAATGTAATGACTTTACATACCCATACATGGGCATCAGACCGCTCTGGTGGCTTACATGATTATAGCGTTCGTCTCGGAGGTCGCGGAATCAAATACCAGCCAAGTCATACCAAAGACTTATAAAAAAGGTATTATCAGCTGCCTCGCTTGGCTCTCATCATTAAGAGATTAACCGTAGGACTGGTCGGCCATGTTTCAGGATAATGTGACATGGGTGGGACATGATGTTATATGTCGGTGTCATGATGCCTCAGTGCTAGACATCACAATAAGCTGCCACACTGCAGACATCAAAGCGATATGACGGAACATTTTTAAAGTTACGTTTAAAATCCAAACACGCAGACACAGACATACATACACGTGTGTTTATCAAACACCAAATATTAATAGATATTCACTATGTTAATAAAAGCAAAAATTGTCGGGAATGTGTGTGATACTATTGATGGTGCCTACTTTAATTGATTCGAGTGGTCAAATTTGACTCATGTACTTCTGTTGAGGGCCATGTGTTGAAATCATAAACATATTGTCGAAGAAAAATACATTTCAGTGTTATCTTTAACGATTGAGGATCGAATATTTCGATGCTCTTTCATCGTTAAAACACGCCTACCGCTGATTTCTTCGAGAGACATTTGAAGTTATATTTTGCAAGTCCACTACAACAATCTTTCTAATTCCATGGCGAAATATGCTTTCCATCGGCTGTGGTCATGCATTTTGTTTTATTTTGAAATAGCAATGATGTTTAGGATTAAATTACATCTTAAACTGTATCTTGCAAACGATCTGTAAAAAATTGAGTATACTAATTTTAATTTTTTTTTCGTGTGATGGTTGCATAATAAACCCTTGAATTTGTGATCTTCATGAAAGATACAGGTAAACGTATTACACTTGCCACGTCCATCTATATTTGCACATGCACACTCTTGTTCAAAAATCGGTGTAGATAAGTTCTTGAGATTCCATTTCTTATTGTAGAAGACCATGCATAATGGAGCTATTTTCGTGCAGCTCCATTTTGTCCACGATAAAGCTGGGGTCGTGTAATAAAAAAATTTAATTACATAAGCCTTAGTCATTCTGACAGATTAAAACACATTATTACATGATAAAGAGTAATATTAGTATTGAGCATTAGCTACATATGCATACAGAAAACTCTTTTCTTGCTTGTCTTGAATACCTTTCTGATTTTCTTATGAATTATGAATGGGACTAGCACTAGAATAAACAAGTGTACTTTCATGTTTATAAATAAGTGTCATGGAAATATATTTGTCATTAAGCAGTTTATCATTAAAGACGTAATAACAAATGTGCATTTTCGTCTCACTTCAGCTTTATGTATGAAAGTTGGGTAGACCTTAACACAGTCTACGTTTTGTCAAGGCAATTCAAAGTCTTATTTTACATACTAGTACTGATAATTAGTAAGTAGAAAGTCTTTAATTGTTTTGCTTTCATTTTCGTGTTTTCTTTGAAACCTGCAGGCTTGATAAATAGAATAATTAATTAATTTGATTAATGAGATTATTAAATTGATTAAAAATGTATTTTATCCAATTTCAGCAGTATACGATCATAGTTTTATATTCTATTTATGCATTTCTATAAAGCGAGTTGTCTCATACTAACCTGATATAGCATTCGATTTCACTTTAAGGCATTCCTATGACAAGGACTTACCACACAACTAAAGATTAGTGAAGTAGTGAAACATTCTGGATATTCCTCCGGTCTGAGTATAACCGCTTAAAACCTCGATGGCAGGGAATTGGTGCTAAACACCACTGTAAAAATCAATATATCATTAGTATTTTAAAATTATAGTAGTACGCTTTTTAAAATGTCGAATAAAGTTTTAATTTGTGCTAATTCTTTAAAAATAAAATTTAGTTTCCAATTGTTTCAATTAGTAAACAGCATAATACATAGCTAATATTTCTCTATGAGTGTGGATTAAATATTCAGATCATTATTAATATAAATAGGTTCTGCTAAATTGGAGTTCAAATATGCATTCTTGGTTCTAAACCCATAATCTGCTAGAATGGAAAATTCCATTATGTGACAGATTATTTTTAAAAAAAATGGAAACTGCAACCTAGGTCAAGTGAAAGCTATATAATTTTATTTGTCTTAAAATTATTTATTCTTGCCTTAACATCTTGAAACAAAATATTCTTATTGTGTTCAATTGTTCATTATTTATTCAAATTATGGTTCACTGGAAATAAAAATTTCTCATCAATAATATTTTAAACTGTAGTATACTTGGATATTCGAAATTACAAGCACATCAACGCATTGAATATTGGAAATTGGTTGGAATAACCCTGGAATTAGTGTGAATTGCAAACGTTTGGAGTTGTGGTAAAATTTTCAGGACTGATTGGGATTTAATTCACAAGGTTGTAGTTTTTAAATTTTCACTTTGCATTCAAGGGAAACAAGTTATCTGTTAAAAAAATACAAAACTTGTTTTTCGCTCTTTTCTATTACTTTGTTTAAGACCATCGTTTGTGTTGTAATCATACAATTTGTTTCTATATATAACACTATTTATTGTAATCATGCAATTTGTTTCTATGCATAACACTATTGGAATCATGCAATATGTTTCTATACATAACACTATTTATTGCAATCATGCAATTTGTTTCTATTTATAACACTATTTTTGCAATCATGCAATTTGTTTCTATACATAACACTATTTATTGTAATCATGCAATATGTTTCTATACATAACACTATTTATTATAATCATGCAATATGTTTCTATACATAACACTATTGTAATCATCCAATATGTTTCTATACATAACACTATTGTAATCATGCAATATGTTTCTATACATAACACTATTTATTGTATTCATGCAATATGTTTCTACACATAACACTATTTATTGTAATCATGCAATTTGTTTCTATACATAACACTATTGTTATCATGCAATTTGTTTCTATACATAACACTATTTATTGTTATCATGCAATTTGTTTCTATACATAACACTATTGCAATCATCAATTTGTTTCTATAATAACACTATTGTAATCATGCAATTTGTTTCTATACATGACACTTTTTATTGTTATCATGCAATTTGTTTCTATACATAACACTATTGTAATCATGCAATTTGTTTCTATACATAACACTATTTATTGTAATCATGCAATTTGTTTCTATTCATAACACTATTGTTATCATGCAATTTGTTTCTATACATAACACTATTTATCAGAGAAATACCAAGTATCATGAGTATCATGTGATTCATTTTCCCGAAAGATTCAAATCATTGTATGTATTTGTGGTCACTGTACTTAGGGTTTCTAACATTTAATGCAAATGTGGAATCTTCTTGGTTTCTGTAGCAATTAGCTAAGCTATTAATGTGAAGCCCACACCCAATAGCTTTTGGTTAATCCGTTTCGTTCTTGTAATTTTGATCTGTGGAGGAAACCATTTTCATTAGAGGTACATACATTAGGCCCAATATTCTATTACTAATCTGGAAGGCTATGTTAGTCCCTAGAAAACCCAACAATAAAGACTTACTGGTCTAAGAATAAATGGCATGTTTTTCTCAGAACTTTGCATACTAAACTTGACATTCTTCCACTTAATGACGTTGAAGGCTTGCTGGGTACTAAATATCAGTATTAAAATTCTTCATGCGACAGATATAATGAATAATTAAAGTCAAGGGCACATTTTCAAGCTTAACAGAACGATTTGACTCCAGTTTAAACAATGGATGGGGATAGGACAACATTGCTTTCGAAAGATATGCTAGGCATGTACAGCTTAGGTCATAATGGACAGTGGAAAACCAATATGGAGTGCATCGATACCTTTCAGTTCTATATGGGTTAAAGTAGCGATAACAGATCGTACAGCTAGAGCGGAATATTAAAAATTACTATGTATGTTTGAAGGAATGACGAAAACGTTAATTACTATGAATTTTGTTTGCTTTAGCAGTAATAAAGTTTCTCAAGTTGTTATTTAGCAATTTAGTTTTGTTATTTAGTTGCCTAAAATTATCAATAAGCTTTTGTTTTGTTCATAATTAAAAATAGTGTCATTAATTAGCTATTAGCTCTGTAAGTAATTATTCCTTTTCTTATTACAGGTTAGTGGCCAAGAAGATTGTGCATGACTAATAATTTACCAATGGCGCCGGTTGCAGGGCGGTCGATACCAACAGATTTACATATCAGTTCATGGTGTACAGCAGCTACAAGTAATAGCACAACGAATTCGCAGCAATCGGATTCTGACATACACGCCGTGTTTTACATCGTTGTTACACTTGTGTTCTATTCCATAGGAATTGTCATCGGAATTATTACGTATCTCAAGAGAGAAAAACGGGAAATAGAGGAGGATAAAATGTACGATGAGTATATTTCTTTCAGGAAAGGTTATGGTTCTCCAACTCGTTCCTTGAAAGTTCAACAAGTGATAGCCAGATTGCAGGAAATACACGAATCAAAATTAGGGCAAATTGATTTGGTACACAAAGAACGGGCTCTGCAAAGTGTTGACTCTAGAACGGATTCTGCATGTCGTTCAGTTAGACTAGTTGAGAACAAAGGAGTTATTGAATTTGGATCCACACAACAAGACACAACACATCAATGCGATAAAATGGCTAACAAATTGCAAGAAAGTTTGGTTGATATCTATGAATCAGACGAGGAGATTTTCTCAAACAAACGACTATCCACAATAGTTGCCAAAATTTTCGAAGGCGATGAAGATAAGGAATACCTGTATTCAGGAGACGATGTTAATCCGGATAAAGATAATGTCGATAAAAGACCTGGTACTGAGGGAAAACCCAATTCCTTTCGAGAAGATTCGGAATTTGATACATGTACTATTCTTGAATACAAAGAAGAACCGAGAAGGAGCAAAATTTCGAATGAAGACACTGAACACGAAGACAAAGAATCGCTTCAGGACGACAAAGAAACCAAACGCCTGCCTCCAGCGGAAACCGAACCGAAGCACCATCAAACAGTACACGGACGATGGTCTGTAACAAGTGTCTAGAAAATCGAAATGTGATGACGAATATATAAATATTATTGTTTTACACTATGCATACATTTGAAACGAATTTCGCCTTTTAATGGATAAATGGCATCATACCTGTTTTGTAATTGTTAACATATATGGTATGAATTTTTAAAATTGATATCATTATTTTTAATCTAATTTAAAATTGTCGTAACCTTTCATTTCTTTTTTAAAATCCAATATATGGACAACACTTTTGGATACAGTTAATGAAGTCCTCATTCCTTGTCTTGTAAAATTTATAATAAATACAGTGGACCATGGAAAACTTTTTAACAAACGCTTTCTGTTATTCCTTGCAATAATTATTCCATACATACTTAGATGATTTGTTCTATTATTATTTACATTTACATTTACTCTTTTTTATGTAATAAAGCTGTTTTGAAATTTACTTTAAATCACACAATATGATTGGTTAATGTTCTGTCAAACTTCAATATTAAACGTTCTTAAGGTTGAAACCTATACTTAATTTCTAGTCCAGCTTAAATTCCATTTATGAGTTCCAGGCATGGTCCTATGTCAGTGTAATAAAGTACTTGTCCTTAAAGGAGTTAAAAACAAATTTATTTTTTAAATCTCGTACAGTACGTAGATAATTAGGTTTCTTGATATGGAAGCCAATTATATAGTGCTGTATATTGGAACGTACCATGATGCAAGGAAACAATATGATGTATTAAGTGTAGCATTACTCATAATTTTCACATTATACGATCCTCTTTCCGTTTGGTACAAAATCTTAATATAAAACGTCTTAGCCATCGACCAGAATATTTTACAGCAGAAATATCAATATTTTGGTTCCTGACGATTTCATGTCGAATATAGAATATACCAATTTCTTTCAGAAGGAACGTTATTCCATGCTTCTAAACACTGCACGGATTATCGTGCGCGTACTCTAAGTTTTGGTTCGATTTGACACCATTCTGAACTGCACAATACAGGTATTCTCCATTTGCAATCTCCAATCTAGTCTATTCTGAAAAGCTTTAAGTTACGTGGTAAATGTCACTGGAACCACTACTAAAAATAAACCAAACCGACCTTAAATCAAGTGCATCAGTTACAATTTCAGATACACCGAGACTATTTTATTTATGTTAGGGGATAATAAGGACAGATCAAACAAAGTATCAACATAGATTATACTGCATTTTCTGGAACTAATTGTATTTGAATGGAAAACACTGGAATGGTAGTGAAAGTAACTTTTTTCGGAACAGACGTTTGTCAAATTGTACACAGGCAAGGAGCAGTACTCCATAAACATTTTATTTTCCGTTTAGACTTTGATGCTAATTTCTAATGAATATCTCAATTGATTAGTAAATCTCCAAACATATTCAGAGAAATAAAAAATAATCTTATTATCATCATTGAAATGGTATGACATACGGTTGGCTGTTATACATTCTGGCAAGTACTTGTATATGTTCCTGCACACTCACTAACGAATTAGTCCTAATATAAATCATTAAAAATATTTAATTTGTCTTTCTTATTTGATAGAATTGTTTTTATTAAATAATAATTTGAAAACACGTTATATAAAATTAGACCAAACGTTGAAATTAACTGAGGTTTATTATACATATGAGAAACTGAGGTTTTTATACATATGAGAAATAGAAAACACCTTTAATTCTAGTACATATTTTAAGAAACTTTGTTTCTCGGATTTTTTAATAGCCATTTTTATTCCATTTGAAATGCATGAATGAGTTTTCAGTCATCAATAATACTCAGAATTAAAATGTTTGATTGTTTAAATCTGCATTAATGAACACATCTTATGTGTAAACTAGGATCACGCTCTTTTGGAAGAAAACCAAATTAGTACTTCTCAAATGAGTTTTGAGAATGTTATCTTTGACGTAGTGTAGTGACTGAAACAAAAGAGATGGTGTGTCCTAATTCTTCCGTCTAAATAATTAATATTTTATGATTAATTTATTACTATTGATCAAATGGAACGACCTAAAGTTGGATCATATCATCTTGTGTTTACAATAAAATTTACATAGACGTTTTGCAGATTAATGTCAGTTGACATATATTATCTAAATACTATAACGTGTCTGATTTATGCTTGATTTATGACCCGTGTCGTTTTACCCGTGTAATGCGTTTAATGTCCTCATAAAATACGCAATAAACATATAATCGATGTCTTCAGTCTCACACTGTGTATTCATACACCACACAATATATTCATACACCCACATGGTATATTCATACACCCACATGGTGTATTCATAAAAACACATAGTATATTCATACACCCACATGGTGTATTCATACACACATAATATATTCATACACCCACATAGTATATTCATGCACCCACATGGTATATTCATACACCAAAATTGTGTATTCATACGCATACATAGTATATTCATACACAAACACGGTGTATTCATACGCCCCCCTAGTGCATTCATACTTACACGAAGTATATTCATACGCCCATCATAAGCTCCTTAAACAGATTTGATTAATAAATGTGTTACTTCCTTTTAAGTTACTTCAGCCATCGACTTATTCATGTTACTTTTTCAGCTTTAATATCATCCTGTCTTCAAGGTGTGCTTCCAAAAATGACAAACTCTGGTGTTCACCAATACATAATCAATGCGACATCAGAAATAATGATGCATACAATATGAACGACTACATTTCTTTTTCACCCAATTTATCCTTGTGGAATTACCAATTGATTCAGACCATTAAATTTTTTTTGCTGCAGATATAAATCAGATTTACATATAATTTGTAACAATGCTGTATGCGGAGAAAAAAGCATATTTCTTTATGATTAATAGGAAATTGTGCTGCTAATGCGATAATAAAATATTTAAAATATTGGTTAAGTTGTTAAGAATTTGTTCTAAAATGTCAGTGTTTGTGTCACGTTTGCTAAGCCCAGGTATCAAGTCGTTTATGAACTAGGGTATTTTGACGGCCATGTGTTTGATGTTTAAATAGTTCCGCAGGCTAGTGTTAATCCATTTTGAAAGGGGGTTATCGTGCCCCGCCGAAAATTGGAGTTGGCTTAAGCGACCGCTCGTATTATTTGACAAAGGCTGGTAGTATTCACACCTAGGTATTAAGAGATGATGTTAGGATCAAATGAAGCCCGCGGGGTGAACGGAGAGTGTTCTCATTCGTCCTAACATCAACGGATAGCGAGAAGGATATCGTCCACAAAGTTTGATTTTATCGGGTCACAGAGACATCCAGTCGGAATTAAGATAGAGAGTGTGACTACAATTTAAATCCGAATTATAACTTTGCAACTGGTAAGCAGAAGGTTAGTTTCTCCTGGGAAGGTTTCTGAGCAAACAGGGTTACTCCGAGAAGCTATTCGTAATTGGCGGTAAAACATAGAACAAATTCTAAGGAAAGAAAAGCTTCAAAAAGGAAGCTTTTTGGGGAAGAAAACTTCCGGTTAAGTTGAGTCCCGTGTCTCCAACAAGGGTTATGGAAGAGAGAATAGAATAACTGGAGCAGTCGACAAAATTCTAGTCGGTGGATGAAAGGATGAGACAGTGGAGGAGTAGGAAAAGGAGTCTGGAGGAGGAAGCCAAGGAAGATGAGAAGGAGTAGAGAGAAGTCGAAGAGGAGGAAAAGTAATATGAAGAAAGTTCAGGAAGGAAGATGAGAAGGAATTGGGGAAGTACGAGAGAAGAATGCAGAGATGAGTAGACTCCAAGGACAGGTGGAAATCTATATCACACTAATCAAGTGATGCAATAGGCTAATAAAAGGTCGAACGGAAGGAGCGTACTTGGAAATTTGAATCATTTGACTATTGAATTGTTATTAAATTGTTATTCATTGAATTTCACCCATTTGTATATTTTACCATTTAACCATCGGCATTGCTGAACATCTATCTTTCACTAATTTAACTTCCGATTAAAGTTGAGCCTGGGTGATACTCCATAATAGTTTAAATAAAATATTGGGAGCAACTCCCACCCAGCAACTAAATCCTCACAGTGGAGGCATCATTCACATTGTGTGTAGATTTACATAATACATAAAGCTGCAGACACAAGTAATCTGTGCGCTTGTCTGCGGTATTCTTTCCACTCTATCCTATTTAGTCATCTAACATCCTCTTTAGATAGTAAAGAAAATTAACCCGGTGTGCAATACTGCACACTTCAAACAATAATATTATTCTTGAGGCATGTACCTAAACGGTGTTTTTGAACCATGCCACCGGCCCATGCGTGTGGAGGAGACATACAGGCACACCAAGTTCGCTTTTACATAAACCAAATGTAAACTAAGCTTCCTTTGGCAAAGATTATAAGAAAGCAATCATGTATATGGTACTGAGCAGCTGAATAATACACACGTGTAACTAGCGTTTGAGCAAAACATTTTAAGTGCATATTTATCCAATTTCCAAGGCAGCTGCAGACATTTTTCGCGGGGGTGGGTGGGTAAACGTGTAGTGGTCAGCTATTACGTTTAACAGATTAGGTCAAAAAACGATTAGACGTGAAATGGGATGATGATGACGCATGTGTCCACCTTTCCATATTCCCCTATATACCGGTGCCTATATTTATTTATCTATCTGTCTAAATGTTGCGTAAAAGTGGATGCATTCTTTAAATAATTTAATTTTTTGTCATCAATTTGGAAACAGTCATTTAAAACTAGTAAAAGACAATATATTTCAACAGAAACTGATTGCAACATAGTAGTGCAGATTAGTCGATGCAGGAAAAGTTTTATTTTAAAATCCCTTATAGCGATAAAAGAACATTAAAAATTATATTAAAAATTTGCAAGACCAGAAATACATGAGGACACTGAAAAACAATTACTAGACACGTCGACTGAAGTATTAGAAAATGTAGTAACGTCAGCTAGTGTAATCTCATCGTCAGACGAGCGTGCGAGATGATGCATTTAATTTACTTGTGGATGACCCATTGATTGATTTAGGATGAAAAAGATATTTTACTGAATAAATATTTTATTCTAGACTCTAGTACGAACAAGTTAAAGTACTTTAAAACTGTTTTCCAAGCTAATGTGGTATCATATACACTATAAAATAATTATATTGTGAAGTATTTTACTAGAGACAAAGCTTGATTGCTTTGGGTTGCAGTAAGGATTAATTTCACAAAATATATACCTTACCGAAAACTGGTGCAAACAATTAGCGATAACGTAAAATCAATGCAAACATTAGAGAAAGAAAAAGAGTTAATGAGTGTATTACGAAAGAGGAAAATGAATATACATAGTGAAAAACACGCGGTTACAATTATTTATAAACCAAGAAAGCTTTGTAAACTCAGATCCAAAACAAACATTGAAAAGTAATCATTAGCATTGTGGAAGAGATGAAGGCATTAAAGTGCTTTAAAGGCTTTAATCAAATTTTAAACTCAATTAAAATAATTATTTTTTATTAAACATGATCATATGAAAGAAAGATGCTATTTGAGTAACTGACACGAGCCTTGTAGGAAATCTTAAAATTAATAAACTGAGAGTATAGACATCATAAATGAGTATAAAATAAACTCAACCTATATGCCATCATTATCATGCTTAAATTTTAAATCATGGTATAGACAGAGTCATTCTCCGCGAATCTTGTTTTAGAAAAAGATATTCCGTTCTTGACAATATTTCTTTTCTACATCCACTAGTATAAATTTCAAAAGGGTTGCATTGATAGCAAAAATTTGTAGAGTATTAAATTTGATTACCAGGAAAGAGAAAGAATGCTCCACTTAAAGGTACTTGTTATCATTTATGCTTAACAGTCTTTTATTCTTACAGATAACTATATATATATATATATATATATATATATATATATATATATATATATATATATATATATATATATATATATATATATATATATATATATAACTTTAATTCTTTACATGCCATAAAAATGGGACGTAAAGGTTAATGTTCAAAATAGTGTAATATTCTAATGGTTTTTCTTTTATATTTAACAAAACATCGTTGGAAATAGTTGATCGGTATTTATATATTGGGTTGCGTTTTAAGCACAAAGGTTTATTTTATCTGGCAAGTAAAAAAAATTCGTGTACAAACTACAAAAATATTGTTATCAGATACAGATAAAAAGGAAGTCATATTTACAATTTAAATTGTGGTAAAATTCCGTTTTTCCCATATTGTATAATGGATGCAAGTTTTGGGTTTTTGTTATTAAACATGTACTCACTGATTGCTTAAAAATGTGTTATTTTGAATATAAAATGTATTCTGCTATATATGCAGTTTGTAGATGCAGGTTTTTTTCTAAGAGCAGTTTTGTGCTACTTAAAGATTTCATATTTTGCGGTCGACGTGTTAATGAAAAAAGTAACTTAAAAATTAAAATTATTATACGACATTGATGTATCTTCACATACATTGATCAAAATACAAACGCTTTTCATTTCTTAAACAGAAATAATATGCTCCATAATTAGTTTCGCAGGAAGAAATTACGTACACATCCACACATCCACACATCCACACATGCACACATCCACACATACACACATCCACACATCCACACATACACACATGCACACATACACACATCCACACATACACACATCCACACATACACACATCCACACATCCACACATACACACATGCACACATACACACATGCACACATACACACATACACACATACACACATGCACACATACACACATGCACACATGCACACATCCACACATACACACATCCACACATACACACATACACACATGCACACATACACACATACACACATACACACATGCACACACTGCAAAACTTGATTTTTTAGAGATTCCTTTATATAGGAATACCTGTGTTTGTGTGTCTGTCATTAAGTTTTTATCCTTTTGTATTAAATTTGGTCCATTCTTCATGTTCCAAAGTGAAAATAAAAGAGTAAAACTGTAACCCTATTTGTATCACCTTTTAGATTATTTCTTACAAAATCTTCATGGCATTCGTATAATTATTACTTGGCCAAAAACATATTCACTACTTTCATATATATATATATATATATATATATATATATATATATATATATATATATATATATATATATATATATATATATATATATATATATCACCGTTTAGCATAAAACAATATATCCATAGCAAACTTCATCATGGCAAAACCAAATAAAACATAAAACATCCCTGAACAGAGCCTGGCCAAATATTTCAGATCAGGACCTATTCTCAGTTGAATGTGAAATAAGTGGTCATTAGGATAGAATACATTTTTGTCTGCTGAATTCCACTATCTCTGATATTTAACAAGACAAAAATGACCTGTTTTCAAGGAAAGCTAGCCTCTCTTGTATTTGGTAATGTCAACGTATTGAAATAAAGGTGTATGCCCAAGAATATGTTGATATGTTCCAAACAATTGTATATAAAAGCATTAAGCATGAAATATTATTATCATGTACAAAGTGGTCATTTTGCTTTTAATGTTACTGGACCCTCTTCAGTACAAATGTAAGATTGACATAGATTATTTCTTCTAGATCAGAATATAATATGATGACGATTTTAACTTTATCTAGAAGGACGGGTGTGATTTCCAATGAAAAGTTATACTTCAAGGTGAAAACGAAAAAAAGTTGACCATGTTTCAAA
The DNA here is from genome assembly GCA_016746295.1 of Potamilus streckersoni. NCBI lineage: Eukaryota > Metazoa > Mollusca > Bivalvia > Unionida > Unionidae > Potamilus > Potamilus streckersoni. The sequence goes on from JAEAOA010000712.1 coordinate 1,140,364, forward strand.
CTCAAAATCGCACCCTTTTGTACATCCCTGAGCGAAGGATTGCTTTTTATGACGGTGACGTAAAAGTACCAATCGTTTGGAAGACGAGATCACTGAGCGGTCTGTATGTCATGGAAGGGTCCATAAATGAGAAGGTCATAAAACATGTTTCTTATTACAGCTGCTTTTATACATTTCGACTTGTCCATGATGCAGTGTGTGTGTATGTGGGGGTCGGGGTGCGAACCGCACCGGGTGACACCATCTGAGGAGGGACACCAAAATGACTGTCTATAAGATTTTGGAATTTTGTGCAGGAATGAGTTCCATCGGGGTGACACCATGAGTTACTGCAGTGGGTGACAACAACCCGAGTGACACCAATGCCATAAGGTATCATTTTGACTTCATAATATATCAAAACAAAGAATGAATCAACTTGGTACCGATCTTCATTGCCTCGATCAGTTAAAATACCATACTGTACACTTAATGTAAACGCAACACACATACGCAATATAGTCTAGACAATTGTTTTGTTTGGGACACATTGATGAATGTATGAAAATAATCTTTTTCATAGATAATACATTACGCTCGATAGTTTTATTCATTTATTTTGTATTGTTTAGAAACCTTCTAGACCATGAAGCAAGATTTCTCGGTGAACGCGAACAAATAAGACTATAACATGAACGAACTTTGCTATATATCAATTACACTCCACCACGTGGCTCTATACAAAGAGCACAATCCAATAAAGCAATTAAATCATTGTTTTGAAAATGTTACATCTTCGTGATTAAGTTTTCGTTTGTAAGACTGAAGCTGTTTGCAATATTTTTTGCAAATTAATTTAGAACTAAATTTATTATTATTATTATTATTATTATTATTATTATTATTATTATTATTATTATTATTATTATTATTATTATTATTATTATATGAAAACTCACTCGTTCAACAAAAGAATCGTTTTCGAAAGATGAATATGTTCTACTCGTTTGCTTTGATGCGTATCAAGAAAAGTCATCGCTGCACATATTTCATCGGAACATCACACGATCGAACGAGACAATTGTCTCGGCGAGAAGAATGACTGTGGTAAAACCGTTTAAATCCCATGAGAATTTAGTTATCAAGACTGTATCAAAAAATGAGATCAAAGACAGCTTTATTTTCAGATTACTTAAAATTCAAGTTTAATTCCTGAGATTTCACGAGGAAAAATAGTATAGTGGAAATGGCCGGTAAAAGTTGTATGCGTGATAAATCTCAGAGTTTCGTCAAAAGTAGAGATAAAACTAAAATAACTCTGTACAAAATTGTTTAGAGGTACAGTGAATGTATGCAAATGAAGAAAATTAATCTCTGAACAAACATGTCTTCATGCACTGTTTACAAGTACATAAATTGAAAAATAATTTCTGTAATAACATGTCTTCACGTACTGTTTACACGTATATAAACTGAAAATTAAAATCTCGAATGAAACATGTGAAAATTATTGGCATTTGAGAAAGACATGGCGTGAATCGATACAAATAATTTCAAGCCCATAAGCGCATTTGCTTTTCTTCAGTGCTATGCATATGAGAAAATTTCCAATAAGAAAATATTGTATCTATTAGCTTTAATTCTGTGTTTCTTGAGTATCAACGGCCAGAAAGCGTTTATTTAACACCCAAAATAATATCTCCATGCCAGATGCTTCATCACAATCCTGAAAAAAGCATCAAGACTAGCTCCCTCTGTTCAATAATTAAATGAAAGTCTGCATTTGTTAATCAATATTACAGCAGTAATAGTTATAAATATTTTATTATCCGGTAGGAAATATAACTTGACTAGAGACAAATTAAAAGACTGAGCCACTTTTTTGAGCAGCCCTTAGGAGAGCAATGGAATGCATAAAATTTTCATATTCCAAGCACTCGCATACATATATGCATACACTCACATACATATATGCATACACTCACATACATACATACACATATAGACCTTTGGATGAATGGACCGGTAAATAGACTGACGGAAAGAAAGAAAGAAAGAAAGAAAGAAAGAAAGAAAGGAAGAAAGAAAGAAAGAAAGAAAGAAAGAAAGAAAGAAAGAAAGAAAGAAAGAAAGAAAGAAAGAAAGAAAGAAAGATGAGAGTAAGGGGAACGAAACACAGAATAATGTTAGGACCGGCCTTAGGCCGATTTGGCCCACTGGGACCCACGCTTACAATAGCACAGCGCGTTAGTAATTTTTAAAATATATCTATAGAGAGAAACTAATTTTAAAGCGGTTGAAGAAAATTTAAAGTTCAGTATAATTTGAAACTTTTTCAAAAGTTTATTTCCAAATGCCATGCCCACAGTGGGCCTCGCGCGTAAATCCAGGGCGCTCCGCCAAAATGATCAAAATAGGGCCCTCGTTTGCTAAGGCGTTAATGTCAAAGGTACTGATATAACGACATGACCGGTACTGTCAAGGTTACTGATATAAAGATAAAGACCGTTACTGTCAATGGTACTGATATAACGACATGACTGGAAGTAATACAGAGTTCATGTAAAGAACATTCAGATTGTGATTTGGTTTACCAAATTTCATCGTCAGTTTGACATTAAATTCATATTTCAAGATACACTTGCACAACAGACAAAGATAAGATAAGATAAGACAAGATAAGACAATAAAAGACAAGAAAGGAAAAGACAAGACAAGACAAGACAAGACAAGACAAGACAAGACAAGACAAGACAAGACAAGACAAGACAAGACAAGACAAGATAAGATAACATAAGATAATTGTTTATTACAGACTGTATTGTCGATACATCTAAATTAAAATAAAGATGTCAAGTAAAAGTATTGTAAACATGAAAGATCAATAGACTATGTCTGCATTGTTAATAATGAAGTTAATTAGTACATTTAAAGATTAATATTATTCAACAAGTATACCAACAAAAAATATACAAAGAACTCGGAATTTTTAGAAATAAATCCCTGCTGCCATAAAGTCTAGTGAATATTTTAAATCATAACGTCCGCTCCTAGAAACTGGATAATTAAGCGAGTTGAGAAAACTCTTCCCAAAACGGACTCCGCATAATCAGTATAAAGCTACTAATACTAAAACATAAAGAAAGATATAAACAGAAACAATTATTAACAGCACATACACTTGCATTATATACTAAATAATGTTAATCAATAAAATTGGTTTAAACAATGATAAAGTATATTCCGTTTCTTGACAAAACTTGTTGTCAGTATATGAATATCAAAAGTAAGTAATGCGAAGTCTGGTGTAATTTTGTTTTTACATGTATTTTTCATGTATTACGAAGAAACTATTTTACTATCACACCAAATGTTTCCCCACGTTTTGCTCTGAAGACATTAGCGGACTAATACCCACTGCCACTGCAGTGCTTTTAATCCTGAATACATATTCTGAATGATTAATTTATTATAAACAAAAAAGAAAACAAAAACAAAACAAAACCGAAAATGAAGAAATGTATTGATTTTCTTCTGGTCCTCAACACAAAAAATGACAATTTTGTACAATTGTGAATTTTAACACCACTCCACATCTTTTGCCTGTACGCTTATCTTCACGAAAGAAATGCCAAACAATTGTTTATAAACTTTATTGTATTATACTCATGAGTGTACGATTGATTCAGAGTGCTGAGTGAGTATTGCAAACCTACTGCTATGTTTTACACTTAGCAAGTTTGTTTGGACCAGAACTGATTCCATACCTTATAGCTCTGAACAAGCAAAACCCTGATTTGTTGTGCCTTGTCCATCGTTGCAACACGGGGAGACAATAGGCCATATACTTGTGTTTTACTCTAAATCAGAGAAAAGAAATCCTTTCAAGAATGAAACGTACTTCCAATTCTTTTAAATGATAGAGAGGAAAAGACCAGTTTAATTGTGTACTTATTAACATACTGTTATCCGATTAGTCGCTTTGCTGATTGGTCCGCTGGATGCAAAGTGAGGATCAGACGAGATCGAGATATAAAAAGCTGGGTAAATATAGATTAATAAGATGACTGAAAACATTAATGCATTTGAAAAGTTGCATTTTGCTATTCCAAATTATTTCATCGAGCTTATATTTATCATAGTGTATTTACCATTCTCTGTTTGCATTTACCTTGAGGTAAAATTAAATATAACTATCATAATGGCAATGTTTGAATTAGAAACAAGTAACATGTTTCAGGAATAATTTTTGACCCGTGTGTAATATGCAATAATGATTAAAGAATAAAACAGAATGAAATGTAACAGTGAACATATTCATTTATTTTGCTAGGTTCCCGCTTTCCGAATTTTAAAGGAAAAACCAGAGGGCCATATGCTACGACGGTGAATGTGCCTTATACTTTATTATTTGTGTCATATTTTGTGTTTTATTCAAAACGTGAGTTCGCCTAAGGGAACATTCTTTACGTAACTTAAAATCCGTGTTGACATGTGACAATTATCCAGTAAACTTGTCCACATCGCACTTTTATTAGTCGCAAGAGAAAGACGAATATTTGCTACGTGTGGTGGTCTTTGTGTGCCAAAGATTTCGTGTACATCAACATATATACTGAAATCATTTTTGATTCATTAATGTCGTTTTGAGCAGAACTGGATATTAGAATGAAATGGGTAAATATAAGTAAAACAAGAGCACGAAGAATAGAAAAATATATTAACAACTGCAGTTTACCATTATAATATTAGTCATCCCATGTTTTCTATTCAGTCTGTTGGCTATATACAGTTTCCTTTACAGCCTTCAGATACGAAATCTAACCTTGGGTGCTGCAAGTGTCCGAAGCTGTCATATCTTGTCCATTTTCTGTATTGCCATAAAATTTGTTCACTAAAAAGAACTTACTACAAAAAACTAGTTATAAATTCCTAGATGAAATATTTCAATGATAAATTGCACTTCGCTTTTGGTCACATTAAAATGAAGAAACTTAGAATTGGGTGATGGTCTCTTGTGTGTGAAGTGCTGAACTCTTTTCATGGAATTAACAGAAACGTGTCTTCTCTGTAGTGAAATTGCTGATATGGTTTCAAAATTATTTAATTAAGACAATGTGGCTCAAGAATATAATTTACATTTGACGATTTTGCTAAAAGCAACGCGCCATTAAACTGATGAGAAAGTGTTATGTCACCTTTCAAACACTAGTTATAATTCATGAGCTGGATGTGAATGAGTCTGGCGTTGATGTTATCGTTGTTTTTGGCGTCCTCACTTCAGAGCCTGATTGATTTATTGATATATTTATTCATACGTATATTATGATGAGTACAAGCAATAATTTAAAAAAGGCAAATATGAAAAAAGCAGTGGATAAAAGGAAAGGCATGCCGCATACTTACAAAATGCACAATTAGTGAACATTTAGCATGAGAACTAAAAAAACATAACATAGATTAATAGATATTAGATAGCTAAGGATGAGATTACACTGTAATGTATTTTTAATTAATTTGTAAGTACAACAGTATGGAAAACTTTCACTTTTTGATATCTGTAGTTGCTATGCTCAGTAAAGCGGTATGTGTGTCTTTGATAAGAGAGGTCCTAGTTTGTTTCTTAAACGGGAACAATGCTTCCTTTTGTAACTCTCCTTGGTTCTGGGTATTTATGAAAGAGCTATTGTCAAAACAAACGTTTGAATGTGTTGTGCGATTTAGCTTATCAGATAATAGACTAGGGGTGAGAGAGATGTAAATAGAAGTAAAGTCTCCTTGACTCATTTTGCAGGGTAACACAACTCAACGTTTTGATCAAACTGCTTTAATGGTTAAATTACAACTGACTTAAAAAGAAAGCACACTCTTTTAGTTTAGCACGCTAAAGTTATTATCAGGCATGTGGGATTACAACTGAGGGTGAACCTCGAGCTGACCTTATGTGACCTGTAAATGTTAGATCATTTGTAACAATACAATGTTAGTACCAGAGATTTCTGACCAACCAAGCTTGACTGGACCGTTTGCGAGTTCTATGTAAACATGGTATGCCCACTGCAATGTTTTGGTTCCAAGTTCGCTCTTTGATGGACGGAATTGATCCTCCTTAAACCTTACACGTGTAATTAAATTATTAGGTCTGAAATGACCCTGGAACTGCGGCAATATGACAATGAACTTTATGATGTCTCTTCTCCTGGTCATCATTATCGCCATCACATTATTGATGATACTGTCACTAACACCATCTCCGACCATGTTTGTTTTCAAATTCAAGGCATTTAGTAAATAGAGCAATTTTCTTCTTCTTCTTCTTCTTCTTCTTCTTCTTCTTCTTCTTCTTCTTCTTCTTCTTCTTCTTCTTCTTCTTCTTCTTCTTCTTCTTCTTCTTCTTCTTCTTCTTCTTCTTCTTCTTCTTCTTCTTCTTCTTCTTCTTCTTCTTCTTCTTCTTCTCCGTTAACAATCTGAGATAAGCTGGCACAAATAAAAGTTATTCAATCGTTTCAGAATTTTGTTAGCATTCATTTCAAAGCCTAATAACTTTCATCTGCGTCACTAAATTTATTTTTTTTAAAAAAACAAAAACAAAAATCAAATAACCTGAATTTACCCATATGATGTCAGTACAAGTTTATTGTTGGTAGCCATTCTCTACAACACTCATAATGACTTCCAAGCTAAACCTATTTGTATTTAATATTCAATCTAAATTTAATTCTAGACCAGTGCGATTTCTAAACTTATCAAGGTGATTGAGAGCATTGACCAGGGGTCATCATCTAACACAACTGATGAATCGTAAGACTCATTCACTCTGAGTGATTGAATTTTGCCCCATTAATATTAGGATGATATTTAATAACAGAGATAATAATTCAGTACAAATTATAAATAGGTATGGAAAGTGCTCCCTTGTCTGACTTGGAATGGAAGGGATTAGCTATCATTGGTCAAACAAACTGTAAATTTGAATAGTTTAATTAAATCTGTCAAGAAGTCTCGAAAGTTTTAGAATTTCAAACCTTTTTATATGAATGAGTTTTCTAGTGAATCATGTGGGGTTTTTTAAATTTCAAAATCGATTAATAAAAAATACTTCCAAAGACACCCTGCTCTTCTTTTTTGTGTAAATGTATATAACTCACATAGAATAGTCATTATGTACGTCTGATAGAAATCTGCATCGTGGCTGACAGATATAGATTATTTGTTTTGTCTGATGTGTTTTAATAGGTTGAATGCGAATCGCAATAGCCAATGATGCATACTTTACAGTATACATTAACCAATCAAACTGACTACCAATTACTTAACAAAGGATATTTTCTCCATTTGATGTGCAATTTCAAGACACTAGTCTTGTGTAATGAATGGTTTTTCTTGTCTGTATGCTGTGCAATGGATGGTTTTTCTTGTCTGTATGCTGTGTAATGGATGGTTTTTCTTGTCTGTATGTTGTGTAATGAATGGTTTTTCTTGTCTGTATGTTGTGTAATGAATGGTTTTTCTTGTCTGTATGTTGTGTAATGGATGGTTTTTCTTGTCTGTATGTTGTGTAATAGATGGTTTTTCTTGTCTGTATGTTGTGTAATGAATGGTTTTTCTTGTCTGTATGTTGTGTAATGAATGGTTTATCCTTTCTTGTCTGTATTTTGTGTAATGAATGGTTTTTCTTGTCTGTATGTTGTGTAATGGATGGTTTTTCTTGTCTGTATGTTGTGTAATGGATGGTTTTTCTTGTCTGTATGTTGTGTAATTGATGGTTTTTCTTGTCTGTATGTTGTGTAATGGATGGTTTTTCTTGTCTGTATGTTGTGTAATGGATGGTTTTTCTTGTTTGTAGGTAGTGTAATAAATGATATTGCTTGTCTCTAGGTTGTGTAATGAATGGTTCTCCTTGTCGAAGGGCTGATTAAGAAGCATAAAAAGATCAGGGCTAATGTGATCCGAATAAAACTGGTAAAATTCGTTTGTTTCTTTTTTTATCTGCAGATAAACTTTTTACATTTTTTTGCTTCAATGCCTTATATTTTTTGATAAATATATACGAAATAGTTACTAAATTTTTAACAAGAATACTCTGGGAAACTTGCGTAGATTCAGCACGATAGAAACATCTGAAATACCGGTACAGTGGACAAAGTACCATAGTATGTTACCACCGGGGAAAATACCGCTGTAAACAGGTATACCGGTAAAACCGCACACGTCTTCTCTCCGGGCTATATAAAAGGCACTCTTAGTGAAAGCTGTGGCAAATAAGGGGCTTGATAAAATGCAAACAAAATTCAAAGCAAAACACGAACATATACAGCCGCATCGACAAGAGAGCAACATCAATTATAAATAGTTAATTTCGATATACATACATGATATGATAATGGTAATAATATATACAACAATATTTGTAATTAGTGCATACAAGAAATATATATATATATATATATATATATATATATATATATATATATATATATATATATATATATATATATATATATAATTAAAAAAGAGTTATGCTGATTAATATGATGCGACCCCAGTTGCACTCTAAAGGCAGTGCACGTGAACTTGCAAATTTGATACCTTACTATCAAGCAAGCATACTAATAGACCATGACATTCTCGTCGAATGAAACTAGGTCATGGTATGACTTAAAGTATCCATGAATACAGTTCCTTGCCTACCAAATCTCTCTCTCTTTCTCTCTCTCTCTCTCTCTCTCTCTCTCTCTCTCTCTCTCTCTCTATATATATATATATATATATATATATATATATATATATATATATATATATATATATATATATATATATAATTAAAAAAGAGTTATGCTGATTAATATGATGTGACCCCAGTTGCACTCTAAAGGCAGTGCACGTGAACTTGCAAATTTGATACCTTACTATCAAGCAAGCATACTAATGGACCATGACATTCTCGTCGAATGAAACTAGGTCATGGTATGACTTAAAGTATCCAAGAATACAGTTCCTTGCCTACCAAATATCTCTCTCTCTCTCTCTCTCTCTCTCTCTCTCTCTCTCTCTCTCTCTCTCTATCTATCTATCTATCTATCTATCTATCTATCTATCTATCTATCTATATATATATATATATATATATATATATATATATATATATATATATATATATATATATATATATATATATATATATATATATATGGCCTTTATTCTACTGAGTGAATCTTACTCTTAAAAGGAATTTTTAAAAAAAAGTTGTTTACTAAAACTCCATTGGATTTCTGAATCAAGTTCAGAACTAGATACAATGTTATAAGGTCAAACAGAACAGAACTGAATTTCTAAAAACAAAATAAAAGTCCAGTAGACAAAGTTATCTTTACAATAATATGTAATGGAATACAATAAAATAAAAAATTTAAAACTATCAAATTAGTAAATTATATGTACACAACAATAAATAAAAACAAAGATGAACTGAATTTCGTTACAAAACAATTTCACAAAATTTTCGTATCTTTTTAACCTAAGGAAAAAGTAGTTACGAACCAATATTGGTAAAGTGTGGAAGCAAAAAGGAAACAAAATTCGTTATGAGTTCAACATTGACATGCTTAACGCTGTTAAATAAGTATTCTTGATATTCAAGATTAATGGATACGTGTATGAAATGCTGTCTGAAGGTTCAGAGAACCTACTACAAAATGCAACAAATTAATTCGACTTATGGATTTATCAAAGGTGGGTGGGAGAGAGACAATATGTGTAATTTTGCCACCATTGATTCAGAATATAGATCAAGAATGTAAAAGACTAAAGCAGGCTTTTGTGTTTTTTTTAACAGGACGAGCACAAAGCAAAGTCAAGTCTGTACATAATTTTTGTTCTTCATTTCCCGCTCTCTGCGTGTATGGTACTCCTATGTGGACCAATTCAAACTACTTTAGTGTCTCATATTGGTGTCTCGAGCAGCCTGACTTTTTCCAGTCTCTCCAGGAACCTTTGCTTTAGTACGAAGGTCTGGCTTCTGTTTATCGTGCGGAAAATTCAATCCTACCAGACAAACCATGCTAGCCGGCTGGCTAACAAAGGTTATCACCATAGACCGAGGGTTCATTTTTAGATGAACCCCAACACGTGCAAGTTTTACTACAGGTCACGTTAGTAATAATGGAATCTAGGTGGTATAAGTAGTTGAAATTAATCATAATGAATTTTTTTTTTAACTCGAACCCTGATTAAGTAAAAAAAACATCCGATTTATCGGTATATCTAAATACAAGCCGATTTCGATTAGACTGCGTAAAGTCAGTAGCTAGTTTAGGTAGAAAGTATAATTCATGTGAGTTTTTTAATTATAGGTTTGTATGGGAAAATATGAACGTGTTTTTTTTCTGGGTAATACTGCATGACCGTAGGTAGGAAAGTCTTAGTTAAAAGAACGAGTTCATATTTTCCTTTGCAAACGCAGTAACATTTATATTCTGTATTCATTTTACTTTTCAACCATTACTTACTAATAAGAAACAAAAAACACTTCAAGAACCAAATTTAATTGATTTTATGTTATATTTTCGAAAACGAATACAAAACCGTTGATTCATCAATACACAATAAAAATAATAATGCTCAAATATCAACTCTCACTGATCTTTCAGCTTCGTTGCGAGTTCGACAATGGCTGAAAACAATTCTTGTTTTGTGGACATTGATTGAATTCTTGCTTTGGTCATAATTGAAAGAGTCATGTTGTCAATGAACTCCCATTTAAACAACTTTTCCAGTTGTCTTGAATGGTTGCAATTTGTTTTTCTGTTGATGCAACTCAAGTTTGCTTTTCTGCTTGTAATGGACTGAAATTTTGTTTTAATTGCTTACAAAATTCCGTACGATGTACATGTGATTTGAGCAGTGGACTGGCATTGAATAAACTCGCCCTCTGTTCTTTTTTGTCGTTGATTGTTTGGAATCATAATGTGCGAAATATATTATTTCTCTAATTGAAATTATCATAAAGATGCTATGGAATATCACATTTATTTCGTTTTCATTGAAGCAAGGAGAATTTGATTTCTGTTGTAAATGTAGTTGAACTTACAGCAAACTTTTGCAGTGTGAATCAATTTATGGAACCCTTAACAAGAGCTATATAGTTCGGATTTACAGAACTAAGAAAGTACATTTTGAGAAAATTCAAGACGACAAAGTGTAAGTATATTTATTGCCATTTTTATTACCAACTAAAGAACAATGAAAAAAGACTTCTTTGTCGTATTGGCTAATTGGCTCTGAGGCTGTTGGTTTTCTACCAAAACCTTCAGTTTTATTGTTGACATGCGATAGATAGCCTGTGGCCTGAATATACTTTTCTCAGCTATTCTTATAGACCCAAGAGAGCACTCGTCGTAGTCTGAACCATTCTGTTTGCGAAAAGATATGAACATTTCTTCAAAATAACTATTTTAAATGATCAGAAGAAAATTTTCGATACTGCTTATCTCACTTTTATTGTGAACTAACATAATCTATGGATTTTGGACCGAGATAAGGAAATCGCATTCAAGGGTTGTACCTTTTGTTTCCCCACGAAGCTATGCCTATAATTTGTTACAAATAAATTAAAATTACCATGCGCCCTTGAAAAATTAACAGATTTTAAAAAAGCAGTCTTTCTCAGATACAATTGCTTCTCACTCTATATAAAAGTCATTAGTTTTTGTATTCTTTCGTGAAAACTGAATAATAATATAAGTAGACTATAGCTTATATGCCATTCTTTAAGAAAGAAAAAAAAACAAATCAAGAATAAAGTCACAATTGTTGTGTTGGAAGTATTACGAGAAAATGGGATGACCTATCTACTCTAAGTACTTAATTCTACACAAGAAAAAATATAAACATTCTATACTATTACTGTATTAACACATTAAATCGATGAATGTCATGAAATTGACAATAAATAATTAATATTGTCTATACGGTTAAGTTTTAATTTTTATCAGTTCTAATTTAGAAAATGTTCTATGGTAGGCAACACCATGATATTGTGCAGTGAGTACAGTTCTAACGAAGTGTGTGTTGACATCAGGAAATTTCTAATTTACGACTTTCTTGGAAATTTATTTTTTCTGTCCTGGAAATAGGGAAGTTCTGCTCTCACTAGTGCAATTAATTTTTTGTTGTTGTGTGGAATAGCATGTGGACTAATAAATGAAATACTCTGGATGGTAAGTACAGGAATTTCCATTTGCAACCTCATTTCTGTATTTGATTAAGTTGGGGCTGATTGTGTGTGTTCGGCAAGGTTAGAAGAAAACAGTTCGACATAACACATTCCAAGTTTTTGACAGCTTTACAGTAGCGCTTGAGAGAGTCTGGTTTTGTTTGGCCAGTGATGTGTATTGGCTGTATATATGAAGCTCTATCAAATAGCTCGGCGTGTGTGTGTGTGTGTGTGACTGAAAATGTTTTGTATGGTATTATAAAGGTTGCAGAGACCTTAAGTTGCATAATGAGTGAATTTTTGTTTTTGTTATATAGATGTTGTTGTTGGAGTTTATAACATCTCCATCATGCACATCAGAAGACATGAAGGGTTTCTTATTAAAAGTAGTTCCTTGCGCGTGGACACCATGACTGAGAAGACAAATCTGATATAACAGGACTGAGACGGGAAAAGTAAGATTAGCAAAACAGGTGTATTTTTCTGTCGCATAGGTGAGAAATTGCGAATATCAAGTTCATTCTTTTGCTTCCTTGAAAGTTTAATTTATGACTCATTTAACTCATCATCGTTAACGTTATCTTCTCTCCTTTCAAATCGATGAAACAGCTTTTTTAATTTATTCACAAACAAATCTAATAAAGCTAACGTGAAAGCGTGTAGTAAATGAGCGTACATTGTTTGTTTACAAAGTAGTTGTTAATACAATGCTATAACTTGTATACTCACGTGTCGCGCATTCTGAAAAAATGCAGAAAACTACAGCACGATTCTGGCAATGTAAAGTTAACAACGAATAAAAAGCAAAAAATACTTATAAAATACTGCATTTGTGTGGGAAAATATGAACGAGCTTTTTCCAAAATAATACTGTACGACTTTGGGATTGAAGTATTAATTTGAGAAAATGAATTTATATTTTTTCCCATTCTAGTAAAAAAAATCTTCTTATTGTATACTCATTTTCTTAATTTAGCTAAAGCTTAATTATAAAAAATACACTACAAAAAACAAAGAAATTTGACTTATGCTATATTCCAAAATAAATATACAACCGTAGATTTATCGATTCTAGTCAATTCTGCGTACATGCGTACATGTGATTAGAGCAGGGAGGAACAGGTTTCGACTCAGCTGCATGTGTGTTTCTGTAGTGTCTTTGAATTTAGTGAAAAATATGAATGCTTTCCATTGGAATTATCAAAAGATACCATATAAATATCACATCAATTTCATCGAGGTAAAGAGAATATTGTTGTAGTTGGCAATGTAGTCGAAATTACAGTAAAAAAAATGTTATAGACCTTAGAGTGCACTGGTCATAGTCTGAACCATTCTGTTTGCGAAAAGATACGAACATGTCTTCATAATAACTGTTTAAATGATCAGAATGGTTTTTTGATACTGCACATCTCATTTGTATTGTGGACATTTGCGTAGATTACATCACGTTCATTTGTTTGCTTGTTTGAAGTTTTCATCTATGACTGAGTGAACTCGTCCACATTGTTAACTTTATCGTCTCTACTTACAAATATACCATTTAGTTTATTTAGTTTATTCAAAAACAAAAATAATGAACCTAAAAGCTAAATCGTCTGCTACATGAACATACATTATTTGTTTACAATCAAAGTACAGTATATAGAAGGACTCAAGATTCTGGCAAAGTAAAGACAACGTATCAAAAATTGGATATATAATAAGTGGAGATATTTAGTTATCAAATGTCATCTTGAGGCAAATTAAAATATCAGTAACATTAACATGCTCCAGTGATATTAGTTGCTCTGAATATACGAGATATAAAGTGGAGACAATAATATTATCATTCGCAATTTTGAGGTCACTTCTACGGGTCATACCTTGCATGTATGTTCAGAGCTGCCGTTAGGATCACCTCTGTTATTTACAAAACAAAGATTGACAGAAGAATTTGGAATGTATTAAACTAAATTGTTTTGTGTTATTATTCGCAACTTCTTGTCAATCCTACAGTCAATCCTAGAAACAACCAAGGTGGTCCAAATAGATTGTGGTTTCTTTTCTACGCTCACCTTTCAGGTGAATAAAATGTACGTTATTTCTGCATATTACTGACCCTATATACCGCAAAGGCATGTTCTTGACTCGCAGAATAGCTGGGGATGTACCTTAAAAAAAAAGAGGTTTCGCAATGTATATGATCAAAATGGGATTATTTGCAATTCTCAACATTTTGAGAATTGCGTGTTGTGCATATAAGTTTGTTCCAACTTGAATGCTAAATAGTTTTTGGACAGTGCTAATGTTTGCTCGATTGCTGCAAATGGTTCAATAAGACAATTTGCAAGATATATCTAGGAAAATATTATGTGCTTGTGTCTCACATACCATTACACTGGAAAGGATTTAACACCTAGATGCATAAATAGGAGAGCTGGTATTTTTCTCATATTGTTGTTAAAGACGTCTGTCTCATCATGCCTTTTGACATTTCATATTTATTACAAAGAAAATGGCGGCCATTAGAAGTTGATTAATTTTTGTCTACTACTGAAATTGCAAATATTTTCCTCTCATTGTGGGAATTTGTTAGCATTAGATGTATTTATATAAAACTGGAAAGACCGTCGCGATATATTTTGCGACGCCAATTATTCCTGTCACAAGGGCAATCCATTAAAAGTGATAAAGTAAAGTCTCTGGTATTCTGTATGTTCCACTGTTTGATTTTTGTATGCAGAGAATTTAAAAGAATTTAAATAGAATGAGATGCTCACCCTATCCACTGCGTAAATATGAATATTTGAAATTTTAAATTCAAAAGATTAAATCTACTATACAAGAAAGCTAACTGGTCTATGCTTTGGAAGTTAACTAGTATAAATAACCTCCATCTGAAAGCTTTTCATAGATTTGTGATCATTAGACAATACTGTTAGGTTCTTAGATTAGAGTTTATTTTATTTGTTTGATTATTATTGTACTCGGGATCAGCTGTAATTTCGAAGGGAGATAATTCGGGTTGCAACTATCATTACGCAGATATTTACCATAGCGAATATGATGTGAGTAGTAACAGTGAGCAACGTAGCGACAATGGGAGTTATCATTAAAAATCACACCGCGGCACTTTGGCGCCAAGATTTTACTGGAAACTTGCAACACTGTAGCAAGGGGCTGACCTAAATACACATAGCTACCACTCTAGGGAGGGACTAATAAAATAGAGAGACAGAGACATAGATAAACATATAGATAACACACACACACTGGTACTGATAGCTGTGGCTTACATTACAGAGGTGATGGTGGTGCTGCTGCTGATATTGGAGGTGTCCTCACCTCAGGTATCACCTCACACTGAGGTATCATGATCCCTTTCTATTTTATTTCTCCTCTTCGTTCTTTTTCTTCTCTTCCTCCTTTATCCTGACTTTTTATTTACTAGCTTCCAATGCCAGCTCATCCAGGGGCATTTGGAATTCCAACAGTTCTTGTAGTCCACTGCTCATTTTAAAGTTGACGAGTCATTGGTTGTAGCTAGACTGACGATTGTGTCTCTTTATATTCGTGAAGCACGGATTTGAAGGTAAACATTCCTTGACACCCAATATTTATGATGACATGAAACTCGCGGACCTAAAAGAAGCAGTCACGTTTGACTTCTTTTACTTTTTTGCTTACAAACACAGACATGCACGATTGGACAAGACAGAGAAAACAAAAGGCGATATTTTCACTGACCAAAGAAACGATGTGCTTATAGACACATTTCTCTTTTTTAATTACAACTTTGGCAAATTGAATGAGTATGTATTTTTTAGAGCATTGGGTAGTCCTGAAAATGGCTGTTCTTTGTTCACGGGAGTAATGGCAATCTCTTTTACTGCCTAAGATTGCGTCCCCGTCTGGCAGCAGGCATTCATATAAAATATGGCCTGCTTTTGCGAAAAGAGAAAGAGAATTCTTTGGTGTCCACTCGACAGTCCACAAAACCTCTGTCTAATTCTTGATGTTGTTGTTGTTGCTGTTGTTGTTGTTGTTATTATTGTTCTCTTTGATTCTTCTGAAGTCTGTAATTTTCAGTCCATTCTTCTTGTTCATTCCTAATTTCCTCTCTAAGAACCTCTTCTATCAGGTTTTGGGCTATGAAGCGCATCATGACATTCTCTATCTCCTCGAGTTTAGATATCAGATTTAGCCTGACACGATGTAATTGAATGTAAGCTTCGTTAAGTTTAGCTAGTCTGGGAGGCTTGTTCATTAGTTGACGAGTCAACAGTGGATGGTCAGACTGGACATCCACCCGCTTTATATGGTTCAAACGTGGAAGCGACAGAAAACATCCCTACTGGGTTTTAGTGTCGGAAAGTTTTGTCATGTTGAGGGATAGAGAGAAAGTCAAAGAGCATATATACACAGTGTTTTTTTAAAGCAAACGACATACCTTTTTTAAAATACATTTTTTATTTAAGTAACAAGGAACAAAGAACAATAATATCAAACAAGCATATTATTTTTGACATGGTTGACAACGTTGTGAAATCATGTGAGATTTGCATTGATAAAAGTCATGAGGCCATTGATGTACATTACATTTTCTAGCTAAGAACAAAGAGATAACCATAACGGTCACAAAACCATCGATCTACTTTTTCATGGTTTCTAGATGACTGACGATCAAAATAAGTCACTAAATGTTCTAAGGAATATCACAGACTGCGTTGATGAAGAAAATACACGCAATATTGTCCACACACAATTGGAATATGTGCCTTTAATTTAATCGTATCGTCTGGGAATTTCTTCTCATAAAGTCTATGATATCGTCTTTAAAAGGCTGTAATCCATACGAATCAAAATACTCCACATAATTATATTGAGGAAAGCACACAACTACCCGGTGGGTTCCTGGAAGTTAACTGTCGTCTGTGTTGATAACATAAGATTGATGATCTTGAGATTTCCGATGAAGTATTTCATCTCTAGAACACGACAGGATTCCCAGAAGCACTATACGAACTGTTGTTCAAAAGGTAATAAAGTTCCCAGGTATCCTTTTTTTGTTGTTGTTTTATTTCTTGTCCCACTGGTAATGATAAATCATTAATTTAATTCTAACTTTTTGGTTGAAAAGAGCTAAAAAAACGTTTCTTCGCCTTGTTTCACAACTTTAGGCTAAGAGAGCTTCAATGCGATAGATTAATGAAGGGCAGGAAAGATCGCGCAAGCCTTTATACCACTCACGCAACACGTCTTCTTCTGAGATGAGACTCTAAGCTTCGTACAGACATTCGTCTAGTTTTACTTCTTGACTCATTCCCAGATGTTTCTCGTGTTGAATTTGACTGGGATGATCGTTATGACATCAATAACAGTCTCTCTTAATCAATTCAGTAATTTTATCCGTCAGGTGTTTAGCAAAACAGGACACTAAATATTGTTCTTGTTCTGGCCATCTGGACTTGACTACCTCGCCCTCTTTATCTTGGTTCTGTGGTTCTGTTTTCGCAGTATCCTCCCATTCTTTCTTCACATTTAAAAGAAAGATAAGTGTCTTATGTAGGTTCTAATAATCTAGAATGACTTCTCTTAAACTGTTGATTTCTATGGTATTATCGAATTCCACATAGACGATGACGTTCACCGTCTCGGCGAGAGCATCTACAAACTGAAGTTCCACACGCAGTTGACCAGATTTTATAGGGTGGAAATATCACTCGTCACTGCCTTGGTCTGGACTGAAATCAAAGGCCCACAAAGCGCAACCTCCGATATAATCTTCGTACGAAATACCGACACTGGCGTTCATTCTTTGTTGTCCGGTAGTTTCGTACTGGGACAAGTACGATCTCAAGCAATTCCTCTGGGAAAAATTGCGTTCAAAGGGTCTGGTACACAAGGTCTCGCCATCGCAACTGATTTCGATCTTTGACACACTATAGTGATTAAACTGGAAAGAATTCTGATTGTGGACTCCGTTAAGAGTTGCATTGCTGACCATACCAACGATTAATCGTTTGGGTAAATGTCCTTGGAATAGAGATGATCTTCGATCTTCCATCGGACTCCACCAGCAATGGTGTATGTTTCCTCTTCTACGCGTCGTATCGAATACTTGGCGGTTGTTCTGCTCAAGGTGTGACTGATATCGTTTCACGTTTTAGGTAAAACTTCTACGCGACACACGCAAAATCTGGCTTCTTAGATGATGGTTTTGTAATCATTGGCATAAGCCATCACAAGGAAAGTCTCACTGCTACGATTTAGTCTCAGGCGAATAGAATATTCACTCCGTTCAGCAAATACTTGTCTTGTTCCCGCATGTCCAAATATAAGCGATCCCTCAATTCTAAACTACGTCCTTCCAGGATTTTCTTTCGATGATTGTTAAAGCCCACATTGTGAGAATTGTCATCGGCTGTCAGGGCAGTGTCGTTAAACGTAGCCTCACCTGCCGTGTCCGGATTCCAAACCACACAAGGATCCAGATAAGTGTCTTGGCCTCTTTTCCGTACGTCAAGAGATTTTATAGATATGCTCGGTAAAGGTAAGTATCCATGCTACTTCTGCACAGTGTGTTTCAAGTACAAATTCACCTCACTGTACAAGGAATGCATGAAATTATTGACGAGTGCTACTTTGGCATTGCCTCCCGGAGCGTTGTTGTACGCTTTTATCACTTTCAGTTTCAAATACAAGCAACTGCTATTCAGATCGATGTAATCGTTAGGTTGTCCTTTGATTTCAAACTCGATTGGAGCTGAATCTGTCAAAGAGGAGACGGGATGAAATTAACCCGTAGAGGTTCTCATCGTAATTATAGTGGGTGTTATGGCAAACATATCCAGTGCCGACTTAGAACAGGCACGAGAATCTCGGTGAATCATTTTCTTTTTTTGGTTTATAGTTTAATAATCAAAAGACGTCTAAGTCTCTGACAGTTCTTTTTCTTAGTCTTTCTAGTTCTGAGAGTGTGAAGTCCTCTGAACGGGTGTTTTTATCATCTTTTTCTGCCTTGTCCTTGATGTCGTTCAAGGGAAACAAGAATGTCTGACTCAGCAGCGATCGTGTAATTTATAGGAGTTTATCCCTGGTCCAAAATATCTTTGCCTGTTTGAAGAAAAACATTTTTCCTGCTCTCAAGAAAGCTTATTTGGGTTTCGTTTTTCAATGATGACATTCTCAAGAAATTCTGTACCGTGTATCAACGCGGCATTTTTTTAGGGCGTGTAATCCCCGTGTCACCATCGGTTTCAACACGGGAGCCACTGCACGAAACCATGTCCTCGTTGTTAAGCGACTCCTTGGTACATAAGATACACAACTGACAGGAGGTTAGAGTACTCGTTTTCTAAAATGAAGTTTCACTGTGGTTTCCTTTTGGTGAATGAAATATTTTGTCCCAAATCCGATTGCATAGTAATGTTGACAGTGTCGAAATACGACTTACTGACAGGCAAATAGTGAAGATTCAAAATTTCGCGGTGAACGTATTTGTTTCCGCCTTCTTCGTCAGTAGCTGTGGCATAATCTATTTTGAAGGGAATGACACGCAGTAACGGTACGAATGTGTGGTGTCCTAACATGTTGTTCTTCACCACATCGGAGTACACAAAGATCAAATTCAGTCCTTGGTTCATTTCTACTGGGATTAGAAAATATTTCGCAAAATCCAAGTTACCTGTGACGGCTGGTATTTTGTTTTAAGTCTTGATCAAGTTGGAGTCTCCTCCCAAAATGTAATACAATTCAAGACTAAATGTAATCACCCATTACTTTGTCATCCTGAAATGTCATCAGTGGGAGACGAGTTATTTTGTTGTACTCGATCGTGACACTCCTTTCTCTCTCCAAGGCTTTTTCAAATATGAAATTGAATCTTTCAGGTAGGGTGTTCACCAAACGTTGGACACTAAAATAATAGTCCGCAGGAATTTTCACCTGATAAGTGGTTCACTGAGCTTTGGGTTTTGTAGCTTTATAATTAGCTATACCACGACGTTCATCCATGGCTTTTTCCACTTCATCGTCATAAACTTCTATCGCAAATGTGTTTTGATTTTCGACGATGTTTTTTTGTGTAGGGTGAATAATTTCCACCAAAACTGATCCAATTGAATGGCCTGGGGTAATCTGGCCATGTAACAGTACAAAGTTTTGTTGGGATACACCACCATGAAACTGTCACTGGGTAACGTTAAGTAAAAT
Source organism: Potamilus streckersoni (assembly GCA_016746295.1). Lineage (NCBI taxonomy): Eukaryota > Metazoa > Mollusca > Bivalvia > Unionida > Unionidae > Potamilus > Potamilus streckersoni. The sequence continues at coordinate 1,160,753 of JAEAOA010000712.1, forward strand.
TGGTTGTTCATAATTCCACAGTTCTAGTGTCCGAAAAGTCACTGAAAGTCAGAGGAGTGTATAAAAGTGGATGGTTAGGGTGAGTGTTGGAACTAACGTTGGACACAAGACTCCAGTTGTTGTTGTTCCCGTTAGAAGTGCATTTCAAGGACGGATTGAGAAGAACGCATCAAATGCAACTGCTGAGTAAAATAGTCCACAGTTGTTTGTCTTCTTTTTGAAATCTCAAATTGGGAATGGCAGCACCGATGACAATACACCACAAAGATTTGGCAGAAAAGACGATATGCGTTTTAGGCACACATTCTCCACACCACACCAACAAGGGTTGCTTTTGTAGATCTTTTGCTTTTGCGGATAAGAACTGAGGGAAGGAGTGGCCACTGAAGCATCTACGGCTCTGTTGAAGGGCATGACGATCACTTCTTTTTATAGTCGATTATTCGAGAATTGTCGATCCAAAAGTCAAAACTTGAACGCTATCCTTCCAATGTACTTTGACTTCTTTGATACGGCGTTTTCCCCACTTCTCGATCGAGAATGCTTTCTTATCATAAACGTCGTCTTCATTTTTAATCATATGTTTAATTTCGGGCGAATAAAACGTTCATTTGAACACTTCCCCGTTCATGTTTTCCAATTTATAGATGGGAGGATAACGGTCACCAACTCGTTCAGTGACACGAAGCAATTCATTATTCCAGTTGGGTAAGTAACCTTTGTGGAAAATGCGTTTGGTTTTGCCAATGATAGCGACTAACACTCCACCTTCCTTTGGGAAGTTACAGACGGGGATGTTCCAAAAAGTTGCTCGAAGGCGGTCACTTGGTTGTCGGGAGTCACTTCTTGGGAATGGGCGCGTCTAAAGCTCTGATGATTAGATTGGTTGTATTGGACGAGGTGCGGAAAGATGTCAATGTACTTGAGAGTGTGTTGATGCGTAAAATATTTCCACAGGCGTTTTGTCAAGGTGCGTTGAAAACTTTCTACGATGCTGATTTTGGTTTCGGGATTCACAGTCGTGCAAAAATGAATGTCAGAAATTTGGTGCTTTTGTCGGTTTGCCATAGAAGAGGGTGAAAACCACCAGATTCAGAGCTCGCACTAACTCACTACTAGATTTGGACGTTAATGGCACGACCCAAATAAATTTAGAAAGGAAGTCTATAACACAAAACAAATGTGTAGCCACGATTGTAGGTGCCACATGAGAGACATCAGCTAAATCAAAATTGCCATTGATTATCTATGCCTTCTACCTTTGTGCGGCTTCTAGAAAAATTTTGTTGAATGGGTTTGTGTGAGGTGTACGTGGCTTTTTCTTATAACCATTGTTGCACTTGAGTTAAACGGACATTTTTCAGTTTTCTTTTGTCAGCACAATACAATTTCTGAAGTCCTCCGTAACCGGCAGGATGGGGTGGATCGTAGTAAATGCTAGATAAGACGTCAATGTTTTAATAAGTGATCCTGTCTTCGCTGATGCTACTCTGGATGTAATGAGAGGGTGGTTTGGAAACGGATTTACGTGTCCGATGTGCCCTAGGAGTCAACAAGGACGCTGTAATCTTACTAGGAATGGTGGTGTTTGAAAGACGTTTCGTGCCTCTTCTTCTTCAGGAATCCATGGGGCTGCTTCTGTTTTGACCAGTGAGAGTAGTAATGGTAGTAATGGACTTTTCATCCATTTCAGGCCTTAAAATCTTTCGAAGTGGGTGGAGCGTTTTCATCTAAAGCTTTATGGTGAAAGAGTTGCAATCATTGCAACAACCAACTGTACAGTTGAGATTTTCCGCTTCGGACAAATCGCTAAGATCTAAAAACGATTGCTCTTCGTGCTGCAACTGGGACATCTTGATCAAATGCAAATTGGGTGGTAAATGTTGGGTTTGTTGTTCTTACCAACGATGGTATTCCATCCATCGTTTGTAAGGGACTAAAGTCAGTTTTCGTCCTTCCATCAGATTTCAAAGATCATGTCTGAGATCCTTTGACTCCAGTGTTCTTTTATCTTCGTGGTTTTTTTTATCTTGGAATTATGGTGTGTATAATATGTTCCATTAAACTCAGTATCAATTTCGCCACATTGGTGATAAGACCCAAAATCTTTTTCTTTTGACGAATGGGTATTTTCTTTTGGACCAATCGGAGAAGAACATGTAGATGCTTGGTTAAGAAATTTATATGATGTTTAGTCAAAGGTATTGTGCCTTTCAAGACGTTTTGACAACATTCGCTCACCACTACGATGGCATCTTAATAGGTAGTTTGAATGAGTTGTTATTGCATGGGTAGAGGAGCTTTGGACAGGACAGACATGTCCCAATGTTTGAATAAACGAGGAGACAGTCTTTTCCTTTTCTTTCCTTTGGGGGTAGAATAGGAATGTCTATTTTGGGTGACATCTTTGTTAGTTGCTTCCGGGACACACATTAAAAATACACTAACGTCGATGACTTGTTACACGACCTTTTATACTTTTCTTGAACTATCGCCTCATCATAAAGGTAAATATGTGTTTCCAAAATCGCTAAAGAATCCTCTTTGACATGTCCTCTTTTCTTTACATGAGTCTTTTCTGAGGGTGACTTCGATGTTTGGCTAAGGGTTTTATCGCATGACGTGACAGTCTTTTTCTTTTTCCTTTCTGGACATGAGAACGACAATGAGATCAAATATTTTGGTACACAACATACACTGGCATCCATGGTTCAACATGTGTCTTTTATCTTTTTTTGGAACCTGTCCTTTACCATTTTGACAAACTTATCGGCTATCTCATCGAATTCAAGGAAAGGGTCAAAGAAACTTCCCTTTTGGGAGCTTCTCCTTTTCTTTGTTTTCCTTTTCCTTTTTGCACAGAAGGACGACGATGGTAACTGTGTACACTTCATGGAGGGGACATCTTTGGGCGTTCAGCAGCAGAAAATAAATACTGATCATAAAATTTACTACAGCTTCTTTATACTGGAATGCGTCGCCTCTGATTGTATTTACATCGAATCAACTTGATGGCAGGCAACACAGGTTGTGGGGGAATTCGCAACTGATTCAATCGGGACAATTATTGCTTGGACAAATCCAGTAAACTCTGTAAAACGCCATACTTCTCTTGGACTGTGATTTTTGGGGCATATACTTTGTAAAGAGCGGCCACTGCCGTTAAAGAGAAAGAGGCTATCATCGCTGGAGAAGTTTTTAGGGACGCTCTCTTGTGGGCAGAAACTGTTTTATGTAGGCTTTTAGTTTTCTTTTTCTGAGGCTGTGACCTGGTCTTGAAACCGTTGTTCTTTTACGTCTTGTTCTGAGGCTGACCTAGTCTTGATACAGTTGCTCTTTTTCTTTTTCTTCTGGGTACATCGGGAAGTGGCACTATTGTTAGAACATTTGGAGCATTTGGATCCCATTTTAAGAGGAATGGATGTTGACACCTCCTAGAGAACCGTTATGTACATGTTTCAAAATGAGTTTCTGTTTGGTTAATCTGGAATCTGAATGATGGCTTTCAGTAATTGATGCGCTGTCACTGTAAACCATCATAAAACTTCTTTGAGACTGACTTCTAAGATACGAGCACGTATTTGTATATTTTTTTCACAAATGATGCCGTACAATGCACGAATCAATTTGTTGGGAAGATAAAACTGAAGGGACCTCAAGTTTACGATGTGTGTGAGAGAGTCTAAGTGACCGAGGTTTTTCTTATAGATTTTGTTTGTGGTGATTGTTAAGTCGACGACGGGGACGTGTACACGACAGGTCCTCCGTCTTGGCAATAGTAATGAAAGAGATGGGTACAAAATCGCAAAATAATCGGGGTTAATGTGTTTAAAACCCACGAGTAACTAAGCGTGTGGCATTTGAGTGGCATTTTGGTATGCACAAGTCAGCCAAAGTGAACCTAACATTTTGTTTAATACTTACATTTTTGATTTATCTCTAGGACTTTTAAACAAGACGACGTAATGAGCATTGAGACTGATGGTACGATGGGCTTTACTTTGTTGAAAAAAGTTTGGATAATGTAAATGACATTGACATTACGATGATGCCATTTGCGTGTAAACCGCAGCTTAATTTCTTCTTTGTCTTCTCCTAACATCTTGTCAAACATGATCAAATGGGTTTAACTGGGGTCAGACACGATTGCGTCGTCTTCGATAGGAATGCCTTCCACAAACACAATTGAACAAACTTGACTTTCTCGCAGAAGACTGTACGCTGATTGCCACTCTTTGTAACACACGATTCGTTGAGGTGGACAATCTATCAAATGATGTTTATGCTCGATCAAACGATTGACAATTTCGATCTTGCCAGAACCGCTTGGTTCAGCAATGGGTATGTTAAAAGTTATGACGAAGATACAAGGCCTCCCATCTAGGACAATCTAAGTGTTTGTCGATGACTTTTAAAGTAAAGGTAAGGGACCCGAGACAACAGAGGTAGACATAGTAGTGTAAGGAATGTCACTATTGACAGGAAGACAGACAAGAAAAGAGTTTTTATACTTTTTAGAACACAATTATTGTCATTTGTCATTGTGAACAACACGAAAGACAAATATACATAACAATAAAATGATTAAGAACACGAATAAAAGACTCATTATAGTGGAATGTAAACAAGTCTTTAATTTACAAGATTCTTTGTCAAAATGTGTGGTCTTACGGATAGTGTGTAATGTTCTGAGAGTCTTTATATTCCTTATTACAATCACACAAGAGTCCTCTTTGAATGGCCTTTCGTTGATTTCAACAACACATCTGTCTGGTAGAGAGTGGGTTTCCTCGGTGACAGGCTGACTTGTATTTTGACCAACTCTTAGCAAATGCGTTCTCTAAAGTGTCCATCTAAAGATTACTTGGATCCACTAAATGTAGGTATTGACATTCCGGAGACCATCGAGCATGCTCCAGGTAAGTGAAACCTTTCTCTTACCACTTGTGAAATGACACACCGCAACTGAAGAGCTTAACTTTATCTCCTTCACGCAAATAGAAAAATCTGGCTCTGGCTAATTCTTCGGGGTTATGTTCTCCCAGATATTTTTGCCATTTTCATTAGAAGGTTTGAAATCGATTTTCATAGTCGCAATATTCAGGAAAACTCACTCGGAATGAATATTCGTCTCTTATAGACTCAGTTCCATAAAGGTATGGTGAAATCCTTAGGATATTGTTCAGGTTTGCATGACATCCGTATGGTGTTTGTCGCATGGTTTCCCGTGCAGGTTGACATCCACCATAAAAACCGTTAAAGTTAAAAGGTGTATGATAACGAGTGGCTTCTCTTTTGCATCCGTCATGTTTCACACATACACCATCATTATTAGTTTCACACATACACCATCATTATTAGTTTCCATAGTAGGTGTAGTTATAGCAAAGTTCCCATGATGATGTACTGAATCACTGTGATCACAGCATACGACATCTATGCCATCGTAAAGCATAGCATCGCACTCATATTTGCTCTTGCTTAATATTTGATATATGAAAGGATTAATCTTTCTCTCTTGGTTTTGGTGTGACAATGAACTTTGGGTTTTAGACGTTGATCCTTTTTATATGCTGACCAATATCGGCCTGTCTTAACGGTAATTTGAAGCGGTTGGGAAACCATAATAGCTTCTGGTTTACGATTTGATAGACTTTTTCCAAAGGTCGACTGACGATTTAATGAATGGGTAAACGCAGAATCTTGTTTAGTTGGTAAATGGTCACTTTAAAGTTTCCATCCTGTCCCTTCTTTTAGTACGCCAAAGTTTACCCCTTGACTGGTACGATAATTGTGAGTCAATCCTTTCACTTTACACTCCATATGCACATCTCCTTGGGGGTCACGGTATTCGTAACCGTAATGTTTGGGACAGCCACTTGCAATACTTAGAATCTTGTCGTCGGGATGCTCGTTTGTCCATATTCCTAAATAGTCTCCTTTGATTTTAGGTTGCTGTTGACCCAGACGATCAATGTAGATGCAACTGTCCGTGGCAAAATACAACACTCCATCTCCTAACAGTTCTAAAGATTCGTACAGTTTTAAGCGAGCATGGGCTGTCATGTAGGCCGTAAGGATGACATTTCCAGATTCGTTGGCTTCTCCAAAGTCCAATTCATCGTCGTAATGGACTAAGAGCAAGTCTTTACAAACAACAGCCACGTGTTTCATGTATTTGATTTTGTCGTCAATCATCTGAAAGTAGTGGAAAGGTTCTGACAAATACTCCGTCTTGGGTAAACGCACGGTCGTCGTGCCATTTTAATCCACAAACAATGTAACTTTGGCAAACGATCGTCACCCTGAGTTTTTCTCGAAGTGGTTTAAAGTGATGCCTTCCTGCTCACAGAATTTCTATTTCAATTTCTTTTGGCCCTCGGGAGTGTGACAGTAGGAAGTATAGCGAAAATGCCTTTTTGAGTCTCGTCGCTCTTGTAGTATTTTTCTGTCTTGGGAAAGTGGTAAATTTCGTACACTTCTAACAGTTGGTATCCCAAGTCCAGAGCTTTAAACAATTCCACGCTGACCCAAATTCCCGTCAAGGCGTGTGAGTATGCTGACAAAGGTGATCTTGGTTCCACGTTTCAGCATAAGTACGGCACAAAGGAAACATGTGACAATATTTACACATGCACGGATATAGAAAACACACGTTCAAGTAATTGGCTGCTTCTTCTTTCCATCTTCGGCTTGGTACAGCAAACAGGTGGCATTCGTCCAATATTCGTATAAACTGTCACTTGGGTTCAAATGGTCTACCAGCTAGTAACTTTCCACGATGCGCTTAAACTCGGGATTGGTTTTCAATTTTTAATCTAACTAGTGTTCCCACATTTCTACCTCTTGGTATCCTTGATCTTCTAACTTCAATCGTCGCTGACAAGTGGTTTCGTTCAACTCTTGGTCCGTTTAAAAAGTGAGTTTTAGTGTTATGTTTGATGGTTGCAGATGGGACATCCGTGAAATAAGTAACTTGTATTCTCTTAAACAATCTGAGGGTTTTCTAAGTCCCAGCTATCCACTGAATACATTCCGATGAGTTTTTCACATCCTCCGTTGTTGGTGTGTTGGATCCATTTGTCATCCTTGTCGAACAAATAATGTAACCAGCGTAGGGCTTCGACCCAGTATTGACGTTTGACAAAATTGGTTGTTTTAGGGCTGATGACATCCACGGTGTTTTCGGGTATGAATCGTTGACGGTGCAGTAAGGAATACGCTTTGTAATGGTGCATGTTTCTTTCAAAGGATCGATTCCTCCGAGTTCTCGAAATTTTCAACAGCAACGCCGTACAATGCCCACGTTGGAACGACAATACTTAAACATTTATTCCTGAAAGTCGAAGGGGTCCGAGGCATGAGTCTGGTACCGAGTTTAGAAAGCTTCTCGTTATTCGGTGTCGTAGTCGTGAGCCTGAGATAAATGGTATAGAAAGGTGTGTTGATTGGATTAGGTATTGAAAATGTGTGGAAAATAGCCATTGGCCATTTCTGTCATACCAAGTGTTTTAGGAATGAAACTCAAAGGTATATCCAAGTAACTCATTGAATCTTTGCAGTTCACTTGGCCCACTTGCATTTAAATGATTTTGGCTCTGTTCAAAGTAACTTTAGGACGTTCGGTACTTTGTTCCGTATAGTATCTCAAAAGAAACTCGCCATCGTATCCCAAGAAATTGTTAGTCATCACCGTGGCATAGTGATGACAATATCCGTAACGTTTGATGTCTTTTTGACTCCACGTCGATAGGTTTTAAGATCCATCGGGCAAAATCTGCTAATGTGTTAGACCCTCGTAAGATTTTTCACGTCCTCCAGGAATTTTGCTGCAATAAGGATAATGAGTAAAGATATACTCTTGTATGCACGTCTCGCACGCTCTGAGAGCCACACGGAAATTATGAATCTGAATGCCAGTTTATTGCATGCATTGGAAATCGAAAAAGATGAAATTTCCATTCTTCTGGTCATCTACTTCTTCTTCATGTTTAAAATGATAATTTTTAATGTAACATTGGTGTTTCAAATCCACGGTTTGGGGACAAATGTGACATTGCTTCTTTCCTGAACAGACACGCACCTTGGCTCTGTTGGTACGTTTGCCTTGTCCACCACAAGTAGGACACAATCTGAGGATTTGATAAGCACTTTTTTTGCTGTGAACCTTGCGTCTTCAAATGTTGTTGGTAACAAATTGGACTGACAAACGTGCTCTGACAAGCTGGGAAATGCACTCTTTCTTGTCCTTCATCAAAACAAAGTTTAGAGGCCAAACATTCCTTACATTTCGATCCGCAATTGTAATGTTGTTCTCGATTGTTATAGCCATAGTCACAATTTTCACAGTAATAAATGTATGACAGGAATACAGCGATGCTGGTGATGATTTCAAAATATTCAACATGATGAAAGACGTGAATGCATTTTCCGTCTTTGAAATCTTTGCCTCGAAACAACAGAGGTTCGCGCACTTCTTGAGGGTGTACTTTTGAGTATGCAACGTGGAGCCAAGACGTCTTGCAACTTTTGCATTTCGGGAATGACGCAGGGCGTGTCTTTAGCTAGCCCTGCTTGCTATAACAGTTCTGCCTCTCTTTGTTGTTTGGCTCGGTCCGATCGTTGAATCGTTTTCTAGCCTGTTTCCATTATTTCATGCCGACATTTGTCGGCATACATTGTTCCCACTACGATGGCACGGACTAAACACATTGTTTTGAGGATTGTTAATTTGGATGAGACTAATTATGGTGCTGAGAAGGTTATCTACCAAGCTTATCTTTTTGCGTCCTGTCTCTTGGGGAAGAGACACATGGGTCATGAACAGTGTTGCTTTTCCGTCGGTGATTTGAAACTTGTCGTTCTATTGCTGCACGTATTGAATCTTGTCGCTGATTTTGGAAGGTGCCAATTCTGGTGGACTGCTAAACTCGATCCAAACGGGGAACTTCAAATTATTGTGACGAATGGAAAGTCTCAAGCGATCATCTTCTTTGGCTTCACATTGCTGTTTCAGTGAGGTCAATAAAGAATCCCACACATCGGTAATGAACCCCTCTGATTTTTCCAAATGTAAGTCGGACTTGAAATCTTTAAACTTCACCGTGTGCGTGTAGGCTGTGGTTCTAAATTTTCTAGAGGAGCGTTTGTCCTTCTCTCGAATGTAGTAATACTTTTCGGGTGATACTGAAGGCATTTGGTTTGGGCTAGACTCTCTGGGTTTAAATTCTGGTTCACTCATTTCATCTTCAAAATCTCTGGCATGAATTTGTGCCAAGATTTAAGCTACTGTGCGAGGCGATAAATCACGTTTCTACCTCTTACTTTCTTCTCTTTTCTTTACGAAATGATACGATCGTTTCATCTTGAATGCAAACAATCAAATGGCTACATATGAAACGTCATGGTAGACTTTATATTCATGTCAGACCAGTGCATATATGAATGGCTGGTGACTTCCCTCTCCGTATTCATTTTACTCTCAAGCTGACCGGTACGATGGAAGAGCCAAAACAGATTGAGCTTCTGATTAGAGTTTTACAAAGTGGCATACGAAAGTTTAATTCAGGCATACTGACAGACTACTCGCCCTCCTTTGGAGATAAAAGTCGAGATACTTTCAATATCTGTAAGAATAACGAGCTTTGGGTGACAGAATGTTTAGACGGTCATAAAAGCGAATCAGTGCCAAAAGAGACAAAAGTCGAGATACCTGTTATCATTGTTAAGAGAAAGGACATTGGTCTTCAGAGAAACCTAAAACAAAAAGAGCAGGAGGAAGAAGAAGAGGTACCCTCAGCAAAGGAAGAACTCTGAAACTTTCCTAAGAGAAGAAAAGAAGGAGAGAAAGAAGGAGGAAGAAAAGGAGGAAGAAACGGCGAAAGTGAAGAAATTCAAAAAGCAAAGAGTGAACCAAAACAGATACAGAAAAAGTATATGAACTTTTTTAAAAAAGGTGTTGTGTTGTGAATTGGATTGTAAATATTTGTACAAGAATAGACCAGACTCAAAAAACTTAAGTGTCACCTGGTTTTGATTTTTTTAGAAAAGAGTCTACACTCACGCACTCACATACATACATCATAGGGTTAATATGGATTTTGAGTTTTCATTGACTTTGGCAAAATAAATATTATCTCTTTTCGAAAGGAATGGGTGGGTCTGAAAAGGGACGTTAGGTGTTTGTTTTTCCTTTAGAATAAACTCAGAAAAGAGAAACAATCCGCTTTAACTGTCTTTAGCCTTTGCAACAGCGATGGACTACATGCAGACTTGCTTCTGTTAATGATTCAGTAGAAATCACTATAGGTGGTTTCTCTGGTGTAGTCATATGGTTAGACTGTTTGGCTCCGGAAGGTCTTTGTCTCTTGGGTCGTAAAAAAGAAGTCTGATACATTTGTTTCAGACTTCTTAACAGCCAAAATGTCCAAGAATACCATGACCGTTTGACTTTTACTGTTCTTCTTCTCTTCTAGTCTTTGTTTCTACTATACTGCTTCTTCTTCCTGTAGTTTCTTTCTTGCCTCTTATTCTCGCTGTTACTGTTCAATGAGAAATGTTTGTTTTCCTCTTTCTGCTGCTGTAAATATTTGTCCAATTCTTCTTTCTGTCTTTGTTTAAAATCCCCGACGTGTGGTAAAGAAAGAAAAAGTGGTGAAGGTACTGGTACCGGAACAAATTCTTGCGAAGAGAGAAAATCTACTAAATCCCAGTTGAAATCAACATTTTCGGGAAGATGCGCTGTGTTCACTTTAGTAGCCGCTAATATAACTCATGGAAAAATAAATCAAAGAAAACTCAGGTGAGAAGCACCAACCTACTGGAAGCTACTATAAGCTTTCTCGCATACATATGTTGGCCGATCTCAAGATTCGAACACTCTTGGATAGAACTAAGATGACAGTGATCCTTAACGCCGAGAGCATTAGACCATTCGGTCATCCGGGGCTCCTTACCTATTCATGTGAAAATACAAAAAGTCAGATGCATACAAATCTTCATGACTGCGTTAGAATAAGCATGGAAGTGAACAATGCATGCCAATGAGAACATAATTAAATGGAAAGACATCATTCCAATCAAACGTTTCCAAAATTATTTTTAATTAAATATCAAAAATGGCGATGCGAGTGGTAGCTGTGCGGGCATTATTTTTCTGTGGCGCTCCTACTTTGCAACCTCGCTCTTCCCCCACCCTGATATAAGTTTCATTAAGAACTATTCCCGTTGCACTACTTGGAGGTGAAGTATAATGAAAATTTTAGCTGCATATAAAAAAATCTCCAGACCTTGACCCTTCCCAACCCCCTACCCCTAAATCTCCCTTGCGCCTTCTAGGCCTTACTGCTCGTTCAACTTGTGATATGAGTAGAAAAAAGACCGAGTCTGGTTACCCAGGCTTTGTACGGGTCGATAGGTTTTCATTACTATCGATTTGTAAAAAGCCAAGAAAAAATAGACAATTTACAACATAACTAATTAATGATCAATTGTATGCATACATGTATACAGAGAATGACGTGCTTTGTTGAAATAATAAAGCGACTTTCCCATTTACGTGTACAGGTGTAATTTGCAAAATTTCAATATCGTTAATATATACTTTGTCTTTGAAGATGAAGAATGCAAGATTTTGAGATGACAAAAATGAATAATTTTCATTTCTACTTATATTGGGGAGACGTCATAAGTTTGAGTGAAAAATTTCACCTTACGCCATGGTTTACCGAAAGACGCCTGAGCTTCTCATACGACAAATGTCTGACACCAATGACGCTTTTGCGATAGACCTTGAGTAATGTTATTGGAGAAAGTGGAATTTAGCAGGTTAACGCCTTCACGTGGCCAACTTATTGTCTGGTTCGACAAGTCCAGTGGATAATGCCCTTTACTTTACGCTAGTTGGTGAATTAGTGCATTTTCCAAGAGAAATACTAATGATAATTCACTTGTGTGAAATTTCAGTTTTATTATATTTACTCCAGAACTTTGCAATTCAACATGTCAGAAAATCACGTTCAAAACCACTATCAACTGCCTTTTGAGTTAATGTATTTTCCATGTAGGTGATTTCATACCTTGAGTAGGATAAAAAGTTTGGTTAATGCTAATAGTCTATATGCGGATGTACATAAAAGCATAGCAGTACAAAAGCTTCTTCAATCCGCTAACAACTTTCACTAACCAACACATTTGAGCATAACATAAACATAAATTATGCTTGTTTCCAGTGAATAACGGTTATTTAAATGAATGTTATTCCCTCGATAAATTAAAAATATCCACTATTTCCATCATCAGATGTGGTTATGATTTTATATTATTTTTCTCATGCCCGTAGATTATTGCAAACATCTTCAAAACAGAGAAAAGGATGTGGTCTTGCCCATTATGTAACAAATAATATATCATTGTTCATATACTCTCCAATTTGTATGATTCATTATTTAAGACGGAATTGTAAAAAAGAAACAATAAGAAAGAACAATGTGTGCGTTCTTATTATCAGAATATTTAATTATTAATTTTTAGCAATTCATCAATCTGAGAAATCTCAGAAGATTGTCTGATATTTCTACACAATCGACACATATGAGTATTCGCAGTATCAAGATAAACTGACAGATATCATGACGGTGTGTGAGATTTACTTTCTATACCTAGTACAAATCTTTATTTTCAATTTTTGGGGGGTAGGTGAATGGTAGTATTCTTATCATACGGGCAAACCTTGTTGATAACTCAAGTTTGTGTATATTTTGCATCAGTCACAATAATAATAATAATAATAATAATAATAATAATAATAATAATAATAATAATAATAATAATAATAATAATAATAATAAAAATATAAATAATAATAATTAAAAATAGTAATAATATATGTTACATACCATATTACAAGCATATAAACAGTAATGTAATTTATTATATGCTGATTGTTTTCTCCTTTGATTTTACATTGTCAGAATCGTTCAATATTTTACGAGATTACACTCACGTGTAACTTCATACTGCACTCACATTCCCCCAGTAGTGTATTAGGAACCAAACAAATCATGTTCACTCTCGTAGAAGAAGCTTTACGCTTTGATTAATTAATTTGTTTCTGTATTAACTAAAGCAGGCGTTTCATGGACTGCCATATTCCAGCTGCTTTGCCACATTTCGCGTTAAATTTTTAATACAGTGTTTCGGATTTAGGCTAGCTATAGACGCCAGACGGTCCTTACAAATAACATGCAAGTGACAAGGCATAAACAGTCTTCTTTAGCTGGTAATAAGAATGCCAAAAAAATACTTCCCGTTTTACATCCTGAATTTTCTCAAAATGAAGTTTCTAAGTTCTCAAATTCGAATTAAACAAGTCATGTCATGGGTTCTAAAGCTTGATTACACTTTTCGAAATTTGCTTTAATGTCGACTATATTTCAAGTGCAATTAGAACCTCCTTACTGCACTCAAAATGAAATAAACATTATATTCCATAGCGTCTATTTGATAATTGCAATTAAAAGACTTGATATTTTCCCCCACATTATGATTTCAAACATTCAATAACAGAACAGAAACACACTTGCAGATGTCAAACCGCTGCTGAAATCCAATGTACTTCATGAGAATGTGGCAAAGATAAATCCGGTCCATAATCACGAAATTTCGTAGAATCGACACAAATACCAAAATCTAATTATTCCAGATCAAATGGAAAAGTTGCTACAATGCGCATTCATTCACAATATCACTCCAAATTTAAATTTTAGGTAGTCCATAAACGCCGTTTTCTTTCGAAAGTTATGTCTAGCACGCGACTAAGTTCAAATATATATGGGCGGAGTTATCTGCGCATTAATGTTGTTGTTGTGAAATGATTAATCTATGCTTGTATCTTTAGTTCACAATACGGCATATATTCAGTGACTTTGTTTCTTCTAGTCTATTTTTGTTTATATTATTAAAGCCTTATGTATAATACAAATGAGCATATAATAAAACGTTTACCGCATTTGTATGGGAAAATATGAACTCATTTTGTCGGATGGATATATTACACTCCCAAGGTCACGCAGTGTTTCCATCCGAAAAACTCGTCCGTATTTTCCCATACAAATGCACTAACCTATAAATACTAACTTACCATGCTCCTTACGCTGTATGGCAATGCAACATAACAATTTACTCTTTTTCGTTAGTTGACAAGGCGATTTTAACCGCTTTAACAGAACAAAATTATATGTAACTGTTAAAGTGTATTGTGTTTTTCCTATGTATGATTTTCAAGTGAAATACATTTGTTTTCGGTTCAGAGGATATATTAGACCAAAATGAAGTTTCGTATATCTGCAAGTTATCCATTAGTTGGGGTAATCATTTGCCTGAAACGGGAAGTCCTTCTTCTAATTATTCAGTATGTGTGTCTGACGGACAACAAATCCTTTTACATAACCATAACATGATACGTATGCATGTTACATTGTATTACATAATCTTAAAATAATAAGTATGTATGTTAAAGTGTACTTCTTGCTGCATGAGAAGACTAATTAAATCTAAGAGGAACTGTAAGCTGTGTAGTTAACAATACAAGTAAGTCCGCCATTCCATCCACTCGTAAACTTCCGCTACTGTTACCCCTCTTAATAACACATTACTCGAGTCATCCATTTAGACCCATCGTAACAATAAATAACTTCGCTCTTCTAATCCTATCACTCGCAATACAAAACAATACAAATATAAGTTCCTATTACGGTGTGTTGTGTTTTTCTATAAAAGAACATCAAAGGAATGTTAATTCATTCTCGAATGAATTGATTCCTCCACCATTTGTTCTCTCAAAACCCTGTTTGTTACTTTGATTCCCACCCTTTAGGTAATCCTAAAATGAGGAACATCTGCACAGAAAAGATATCAAATCTTATAAAACACCAAAAATACAACTTAAACGGCTTACAAACTGCAATACGTAATTATGCGTCACTGGGGTCCGGATCCAAGACCTCGGGTACTTACCTGAGATATACTCTACAACACCTCTCTCTCTCTCTCTCTCTCTCTCTCTCTCTCTCTCTCTCTCTCTCTCTCTCTCTCTCTCTCTCTCTCTCTCTCTCTCTCTCTCGTTTGAACCATGTATTTTATGTTAATCGAGCCAGGGCTGATCAGGGGAGTAAAGAACTGTATGCCTAATCTTAGGTTTTTACGACGTTCGTTTTGAACTTAAACATCGTAAGCACAATATATTCTTAAATGTGTGGTTTTCATATAAAGGCGCTATATACCGCCAGTGATGTCACGTCTGTGCTTTGAATAATGGGAGATATTGTTTATAATGACGACCATGTCTTCATTTAAAGCTTTAATTCCTTCATTGTCACGTTTCTGGGCACACTTCCCAAGATCGCGAACAATAGCTTGGTTATTTGTTAAAAGACACTGTAGGTCTGAATAATCAACCTGTACTGTATAATATTAATACTGCATCCATCCGTAACTTATTCCTTTAAAATAGTTAAGAATAGCAGATGAATTGTACGATATGCCAAATACAAAAGCATAAACCTTCATCCCAGGCACCGTGGACTATCCCATTAAACAGATCGACAAATCCTTTATAAATATTGTTAGTTGTTACAATAGACAAATATATTGTGCAGTTAGTGTGCAGTGTGTATACAGGAGTATCTGACAAACTTTTCGTCAACTTGAAGGTCAGTATTTCAACCATCAATAAAGTGTGTGTGTGTGTGCGTGTGTGTGATACTATTTCATTAAGTACGAAATTTACTTTTGATAAGGAACCTTTTCATACTATAAATATTTATATTTGGCGTCGTAAATTTTTGAGCATATTTGCGAAATAAAAATTGTTTGTAATTAATATATCTATAATATAATATTTGCGCGAGTTTTTATATTTTTCTTTTTGAACTATTTTACGAATTCGTCTAATAGATATCTCATGCAGCTTTGGAAAAAAAGGATCACTACATTATCAATACCACCAGATGAAGCTGCCGCTGACATTTTCTCTAACTCAAACAAATAAAAACCAACATTTATTAGGTCAGCAAGCGAATTACCGTTGTCTCTTGATGGAGCATCTTCTGCTAACAGACCAAGCAAGAGATGGTAGTTTTATCCTGACTGCAGCTGTTACAACAACTGTTCTGAGTAGTTACGATCTTGAAATTAAGCAACCCTTTTCTTTTAACAGTTGCTGGAGTTGTGTTAGACATCCAACTAATTGTGCTTTTTTACTTTCAACACATTTCGACTGTTCTTACAATACAATTATTATGGGGGTTTTTTTTCGTGTTTTTCTTATTTCGAAGTCTTATGTATGCTTTCCATACATGTCACTCTCCGATTTTGTGGCCTACTACATCATCTACAACATTTGCATAATAACTTGATTGTGTAAAGAATAATTTATTAACTGAAGTTAGAAGCCCTGTACGTTTAATTCTTCCGCATAATCTACAAACTATAGCCCAATCCATATTATATGTTGGTTAAACGGTTTGCATCCTTTTTCCTTCTGATACTTTTATTAGTCCGTTTGTTCAAGCTCTGTTTTTCCACCTAATGTTTAAAAAAATCAACTTAGTTACAATCGATCGTGTCATAGTGCTAGGTCCTAACTTTATCTTGAAACTATATTTTCCAAAATTTTATCTATCTTTAATTTGCCATAGAATCAAGTTTTCATAATAAACCATTTTCGAGTCTTTTTTTTATTCCTTTGTAACTTTTATGTCATTTCTTTTCAGGTGTTAGTGTTTTAGTGTGTGTGTGTGTGTGTGTGTGTGTGTGTGTGTATGTGTGTGTGTGTTCGAGTCCTTTTCTGATCTAATCCTTGGACTCATAAAAAGTCTATAGTGAAAAAGTTGTTCTCAGGCTAACATCTGTTTTTGTATCAGAATCATACAGTCTAATTTCAGTTAAAGGTTCTTCGATATTTACATAATCGTCAACGTCTGCATCTACCACATCTTCATCTTCACATAACAGATTTTAATTTCAACAGATTTATCATCTTGTACTACTTGCTCCACGTGGTCTCTAATATGATCTTATGGATAAAAGATAAAGGTAATGCTTGGTGTTATTGAAAACAAATAGCAATAAGACAATTCCTCAAGGACTGAAGAATAAACACAAATTTAGAAGTATACTTTAAATTTCTATAATTTCATTTTTTTAAAAATTTTTGTTTGCAGAATATGAATCGTATGACTACAATATTTGCAATCTTTCTCCACCGCATTGTATACTTTTAAGCATCTGCCCATAATGTTAGTCATTTATGCAATAAATTTGCGATCTATGTGTCTAACCTCTCTAAATGATCCACTGAAAATTGGGCTACAGCAACCTAAAAGCACTGATTTATAGCCTTTTATTAAATTTCCAAATTGTTATGTCTCTTTGCTTATCAGTGAATTTTAAAGATAACATTATTTTAAAAAATCTGACCATTTCAATTTCCTTTTTCAGAAAATTATTGCACGTCTGATAAAATTAAACAATGAATGTAATTTGTAAAGGGGGCGATTTCTCACCGCGTAGATCGTTTGTAATTTTGAATCGTCAATCTTCGAACATTTACTGAATATAGCAGAGCTGTTATGTCATCTATTTGCTGTTGAGACCTAGGATTGTTATTGTTTGGGTAAATCATTGTAACAAGACCGTAGCTTGGATGAACATACCAGCCCCGACATATAATGATGGAAATGTTGCCAAATATTTCGATTGTTTACTAAACATCTTTGTGAAGCTGATATGCTTCCTCGTTTGGGCCATGAATATCTGTGTTTGCTTTGATCAGAAAACAAATCCTGGCAGTAAATGAATTCAATTGTTAGGCTTGATTTCTACATTATCACAACCTGTGATACTAACATTTTATGAATTGCAAAATAAACACGTTGAGATGCAGAAACAAGTACCACTCTTGAATTACCATTTTTCATTCAAAAAGACACGAATATTACCCTTTCTAACTCTAGTGATCAATTCTAAGTAGATAATTATTTAATAATTATGCAATAAACAAATTTATTCAATTATATGTAAGAACAGTAAAAACAATGACAATAAATAATAACCATTAAAACATGGCTGCCTCCGACTTTTGGTACGAGAATCAGCATTGTGGTGGTGGGTGGGAGTGAAAGAAGTATCAGAACTCGAGTATAGACTACTTATGAAATTGGGTGAATTTTTTTTCCTGGAAATTTGTCGTTTTCGGCAAAGAGCAACATCACATTTTCAGTTGCAGTGACATTCCCCTTATACCTAGCAAACCTAACATCGATATTCTTCTATATCTGCTTGTGGGTAAGCCACATAGTGTGTGTGTGTGTTTGTGTGTGTGTGTGTGTGTGTGTGCAAAGACCATAATGTATAAATGTATACTGATAGGCAGTTATATAATATGAGGCTAAATGATGCTAATAAGAACAATAATCGAGCATCATTGTCAGAGAGGCGTTATCTTAAATGGTTTTCTATGAAGTTTGCATTTTCGAAAGTATAGGCGATACAAAAATTACTTTTTTTTTCTTTGGTAAAACCAATGTTGTCAGACAACCTTTCTCAAAGTTCATCAACAACCGTTTTCTATATAACCGTTGCATATTTTAGCTCTCAAACATTTTAGAAACTATCAGGGACTAATAGAATAAAACGGGCAAACTTAAACATATCATATACAATAAAAATTGAAGCTGGTGGGTGGACTGAAGCAAAAAAAGATCCCGAGATAGAATATAAAAAATGTTAATGTTTAACTTTAGAAGACGAATATCATTTTCTTTTTAATCTTCTTGGTGTTCGGAATAGATAAAAAGTATTTTCCCAGGTACAAATAGGAAATCCAGACTGTTTTAACAATGTTGATTTCATATATCTATCTACTGAAGCTCTAAAAAATAATGCTAAGTAGTCTATCTATGATACTTGATTACAAGGCTATTTAATCCAGTTATAATTCGAAATTATGAAAAGTAACAGCAAAATAATGTATATAGTGCATATATTTGATGCAAAATTGTTAGATTATGGTTGTTGTTGTTGACAATTACATAAATACTATATCTATGGGATATATCTAAATATAAACTTGTAAAATTACATCATTCCATCAATTTCACTTATAGAGCTTATGCCCTAACCATTATCCATTTCAATGTGTACAATTATCTAATTGACTTTTCTTAAACTTATATCCTAATCTTTATTCCCGAAACTTTGTAATTGGCGTTGTTACAAAGTCACATTCCAATTAGTTTACAACGCTTTGTTTGTAATAATAATAATTAAACCATTTTCGTCTGGTCCTACGTAAATAGGCTAAATTAATCCTATTCAAACCCTGAGAGATGTCTTGGCCAAGATATAGTTCATTAAATATCTTCTTCCTCTTCTGAAGATCTCAAGGATTTGAAAACAAAATAGACGGACATTGTTCGATCCTTCAAATTAGCCAGTGGCTTGCAAAAATTCGTAAATGCTTTGAAGTGGGGGATGAAAAGACGTTAAAAGCAAAATATTAATCACAAATTGCAATAATAATAATAATAATAATAATAATAATAATAATAATAATAATAATAATAATAATAATAATAATAATAATAATAATAATATAACAAACTGTTGGTATGCTGTATTTGTATTTAAGGTTCTTTATATTGCTTTGTTAGGCTTCAGTAATTGTTTGATTGTAGGAAGTAGTGGTTGGGAAACGTTTCTCGAAACGGGTGGTTAGTAATTTAAAAACGGGAAGGTTCATTGTATTGTGTGTTTTGTTCATGTTTGGTGGTGGGTTGCGTGGGGTGTTGGTCTCCAGATGAGGCTGATATGCTTACAGTATGCAGATATGTGGTAGGAAGGGTCATGCGGGTGTGAGGTTTGAGTTTCGTGGATACGTGGTCCGTAGCTGGATAGAAAAAGGTTGTTTATGGACTTGGCGCGTTTTACAAAATTGTCTTGTGATCCATTGCATTAGGAGAAACCAAATAAGACCTCAAGCCAGACTAATACAGTTGTTTGATTTCCATGGTAGTGAGACTGCTTGCGTAATAATAATAATAATAATAATAATAATAATAATAATAATAATAATAATAATAATAATAATAATAATAATAATAATAATAATAAACATGTTGCCGCAGACATGTTGCATGATGTCCCACAAAGTCATATTATCCTGACACTAGGCCGACCAGTACTAACAATAATCTCTTAATGCTGAACGCCAAGCGAGGCAGCTGTTAGTACCATTTTTGTAAGTCTTTGGTATGACTCGAACGGGAATCAAACCCAAGACCTCTCGCATCCGAGGCGGACGCTCTAACCATTAGGCTACAGGTCCGGTTAATAATAGTAATAATAATAGTAATAATAATAATAATAATAATAATAATAATAATAATAATAATAATAATAATAATAATAATAATAATAATAATAATAATAATAATAATAATATGCAGAAGAAGAAGATGATAATGATGATGATGACAGAAAGAAAATAAGGAAAAAGTAGACGAAGACTACGTTTTTAAGTTTATGACAAATTATTGCAGACATGTTAGCTGTTTGCTTAATATTGTAATAAGTGACGTCAGAGGACATGTAGTAGTTGTAACTTTACAGGATATAACAAAATTCCCTGCCCACGTGGGTTCAAGTTTCGAGTTTGACCAATGATGTGATGTGAGTGTGTGAGAAAGCTGTCCGTAATAGTGTGTGTTATTTGTTTCACTGATAATTATATGCACAGACCTAGAAAAGTTGTGTATGTGTATGTGTATTGTATGTGTGTGTGTGTGTGTGTGTGTATATATATATATATATATATATATATATATATATATATATATATATATATATATACACACACATACATACATTAGTTTGGATATCAGTTTCATTATCAGTAACTGTGCATCATAATGAAGTAGTGTATCATTTACATAAATTATGCATTGGATCAGCAAAGATTTTCAAGTCAATTCCTTTTGCAATGATATTAATTGAAAAACTCGTCAATATCATTGAGAAAAAAAAGGTCAGGGAAAATATTTTTGGCATATGAAAATACTGGAATAATCATAAGGTCTCATGCAAATTGCAATAGCATTGAACATTTTCTATATAACATAGAAAACCTTTCCCTGAATATTGACTTATGTAACATTTTTCCGTAATCCTAATCCACTGACCAAACTCATTTATTGCCTTTATGGCTATTCCTACCCGTGTTTGCATGTTTCTCTTTCTACCCGTGTTCCCAGCTTTCTCTTTCATTTTAAATATTAATATTACTTTATTTGTTGTGTTATTCATTTATTGTCAGTTTGTATTTTCTGCTAGTGTCTATCATGTTTTATCTTTTTCCAGTTCTATTGTATTTAAAATTCAATATACTATATAACCGTTCTGTCTAGAGAATTTAATTTTTTTTTCCTTTTCGAGGCACCAGATAGATTCCCCTTTACTACTTAACCGAAAAATACTAACAGTAAAGTGTTTTATGTCTTTGTGTATTCCCCCTGATGTGTTGCTATGTTTACATTATAAACAGAATTTTTATTAAAATAATATTTTTAACAATTTTTAATAGGGTATTTTCCTAGTGTATTTAAAGGTTCACTCATCCGATAAGGTTTCATTTACCTTATCGGGGTCGTTCTCCTTGTTCATATTTGTACGACCGTGGCCAAGGGTTCCCTATGTCCTATGTATGCTATGTGTATTGTAATATAATGTGTGTTGCTATATAGTGTATTTATTAGAACAGCCGCTTTACCGAATTCAATTTAAATGCTTGCTTGGAGTTCTCTTACGACTACAAACAAATTTACCAATCGTAATGTATAAGGCACTGGTATCAAATGATTGCTGACTTTACTACAAATTGTTTTCAAGGCATATTTCACATTGTTATCTACTAGTTGAAGCGATAACAGTACTTGTTTGTTATCTTCAATAACACTAGTATTTACATAATTACCAAATACAGCTGGGTTCATATTGCTACGCTATGGATAAAGCTTGTGGTTTCCTGCCTAATTCCACAATTCATCACTGCTTCTTATGTATGTATGTATGTATGTATGTATGTATGTATGTATGTATGTATGTATGTATGTATGTATGTATCTATATATATATATATATATTTATATATATATATATATATATATATATATATATATATATATATATATATATATATATATATATATGTGTGTGTGTGTGTGTGTGTGTGTGTGTGTGTGTGTGTGTGTTCATTTAATTGAGCCTTGTGTAACAATGAACCAAACATAAAGTCATTACTAGTTCCCAAGAGACACTTATAAATATTTACCGATATTCGTGAGCACGATGTAGATTTGTAATGGTTATGAGCTTGCTATGTATAAAACAAAGTGTCTTGATATTAGCATATTGTTCTTTGCAACACCCATGCTGAGGTACATTGTACACAATTGACTTAATATGGTCATAACAAAGTCTAAGCAGGACTTTACCTGGATAAATACAGTATGAATACTAGCAACCACAATCACCTGTTAATAATGTTTCACTGAGTTAAATTTCAAGAGAATGTCAACCTCATATGGAACAAATGGTTTTAGAAATTTAACTCCTTTGTATGAAAACTTATATATGTTGGAATATCATTTTAAACAATGTAAGATAAGTTGGATCATTTAAAAATGTAAATCTTCGGTGTTCTGGTATTCAATTTTCTGTCATCGTCCTCTTTTATTTATTTTGCTTCAATTTTAAGGTACACATGCGTATCGTTGTTAGGCAGCAAAGACTATCTTTATGCACATTAGCACAATACTCACATACATTTAATTCCGCCATAATTTTTACGTCATAAAACTGACGCTAATGTTTCTCAACAAAATAAAATGACCAATAAAATAACTGACATTCGCTTGACCAAATTTAAGTTTTAATTTTTTCTCTTGTTTGTTTTTATAATATATTTTAAAATTTTACAAATTATCTCCGAATAGAATATATTTATATAAGGCTTGAGGAAGGAGTAGGAGATGAGTTATAATGAGGGCTCAAGGGATGTGTATTAATGATGAGTCAGGGATGGGTTATAATGAGGAGTTAGGGGATGGGTTATAATGAGGATTCAGGGGATGGGTTATAACGATGAGTCAGTGATGGGTTATAATGAGGATTCAGAGAATGTGTTATAATGAGGATTCAGGAAATGGGTTATAATGAAGAGTCAGGATATGTGTTATAACGAGGATTCAGGGGATGCGCTATAATGATGATTTGGGAGATGAGTTATAATGAGGAGTCAGAGGATGGGTTATAATGAGGATTCAGGGGCTTGGTTATAATGGAGAGTCAGAGGCTTGGTTATAATGAGGAGTAGAGGATGAGTTATGATGAGGATTCAGGTGATGGGTTTTAATGAGGTGTCAGTGGATGGGTTATTATTGGTCAATGGATGAGTTATAACTATGAGTCAGGGGATGGTTTTTAATGAGGTGTCAGGGAATAGGTTATAATAAGGAGACAGGGGGTGTGTTATAATGATGAGTCAGGGATGGGTTATAATGAGGATTCAGGGTATGTGTTATAACGAGGATTCAGGGGATGCGTTATAATGATAATTCAAGAGATGTGTTATAATGAGGAGACAAAGGATGGGTTATAATGATGAGTCGGGGGATGGGTTATAATGGAAAGTTAGAGGCTTGGTTATAATGAGGAGTAGGGGATGGGTTATAATGAGATGTTAGGGGATGGGTTATTATGAGTCAGGGGATGGGTTATAACGATGAGTCAGGGGATGGCTTTTTATGAGGTGTCAGGGGATGGATTATAATGAGGAGACAGGGGATGTGTTATAATGATGAGTCAGGGATGGGTTATAATGAGGATTCAGGGGAATGGTTTTAATGAAGAGTCAGGGTATGTGTTATAATTAGGAGTCAAGGGATGCGTTATAATGATGATTCAGGGAATAGGTTATAATGAAGAGACAGAGGATGGGTTATAATGAGGTGTCAGGGGATGGGTTATAATGGAGAATCAGAGGCTTGGTTATAATGAGGAGTAGGGGATGGGTTTTAATGAGGATTCAGGGGCTGGATTATAATGAGGTGTCAGGGGATGGTTTTTAATGAGGTGTCAGAAGATGGGTTATAATGTGGAGTCTGTGGATACAGCTAAATCTGCTCCATAATGATATCAGAATAACAAATTAGACTGATCGGGGAATGGAGGGAAATGCACGACATTTTATGATCACTTGGAGGATCATTGTGTATCTTCCTTTTGGCATTCAATTTGTAAATTAAATTCGTCATACACGGAATTGGGACAATGTATGAATCTTTTATACTTCGCATAAAAGACAGGAGCATTTAGTTTAACATTACATGTATCACATACACATATGTGGTCATAGGAGAGGATTCAATTTCAATGCATTTGCCATAAAAGCAGGGCAAAACATATTCACACGCTATTATATCTTACTTTGTAAATGTATTGTATAAATGTAAACAATTTGTGTATAAGTCGTCAATCTCAAACGTCCACTTAATTGCTTTAATCATTTTTAAAACTAAATTGTGTATCATTAGGTAACATTTGGGCATTAGGACATTAATATGGATGTGTAATTTTTTAATTACGTTACAATTAATTATATGATGCTCATTGTGTTAAATAATAATGACCACCTTTTCTTTCTCAACATGTTTCTAATGCACCATAGTCAATATATTACTGCTTGTCACTCATTAATACAAGCCAAAGCTTTAAAATACAGAGAGGATATTTACGTGAAATGAGTGAATAACGAGCATATTCCATTCAGTAGATAAAAAACCTTTATGTTCACGAGTAGTGAGTTATTCACTCGCAGCAAGCAAATAAATTTTCTTTTATTCTGTACTCAAACGTAATGTCTATAAACAAGTATAACAACATAACGTATCAATGTTCATTTTGTATATCGCGAGACCATGTCATTAATTCACCTTTTTTTTTCTGCCATGTTTTGAGTATATTTTGAAAATATCGGTAAGAAAACAACTATCCTTTTTGACCAGAGGGAAAACATCACATAAAAAATGAAGAGAAAAGTATATGCACCTTGTGAGATTTTGAATTTGGTTCGTCTGCATAGGACGAGTCACACTTACCAATAGTCCAAGCAGCTCGGCGTTTAAAATTAACTGTTTTCTCGACCACATTGTTATGGGTGTCTATCGATAAAATATTTCTGGCATTTCAATCCAGTGGATTAAAATTATTTCTCTTGGAAGCTTCGTTAATTCACTGCCTAACTTAAAGCAAAATCAAACACAGATTCAGAATTAATACAATAACTTAATGATATAGAAAAAAATGGTTGGCAGATTGTAATTTATAAAAGCATATTTCATTGTTAACATTATCTTGGCAAATCCCATATAAATTCATAAACTTAATAATTCTTCGAAATATAACTAACCAGATACACACAAATGTACCACATACTTTTTAATATATTATCGTTTTGATTTTAATTATTTCGCTAACGTTTACATGTATAAATGCAAACGTACAACTTTGTTTTGAGAAGTGATTGCCTGTTTCCACACGCTTTATGACCTAATTTTTCACACCTTGCCAAATGAGTGAGTGTATAATAAGTATATACATTCACTCCGAGTAAAGTTTTATTTTCTTTATGCAAGTCTTATTTTTGTCTTATTTTCGCTTTTCTTTCATTTTTTAAAATCTGTATTTATTTATTTGTTTACTTATTAATTTATTTATTTATTTATTATTTAGCTTTATCAAACAAAATATTAACAATATAGCTGATATGAGAGTGTTTAACTTTTGACTTACTATTGGAGGAAAGACAACAGAAATAGGTTTAACGAATAAAATCTTTGGATCTTCCCATCTTGTATTCCAGGATCAAAAACAACAGCAAAGATGGGGTGCTGTACATACTGCGGAAAATTAATCCTAATTGTGTTGAACCTGATTATCATGGTAAGACCTGAAATCTTGTAAATCTAATGTCTAGCAGAGGTACATTTCCAGTAGGGTCACTGGGTTAATTGTGTCGTTCAGAGTTTTAATTTAATATGGATGGCCTATTTGCCACATCTTAGAAAAGACCAAATAAGGTCCTAATTAAACAGACTCCATAGAAATTCCACATGGAGGCAGCAATATATATTGTGACATCATTGCATTATTTTTAAAGGAATATCTTAGAAAAGACCAAATAAGGTCCTAATTGAACAGACTCCATAGAAATTCGACATGGAGGCAGCAATATATATTGTGACATCATTGCATTATTTGTAACGGAATAACACTTTTGGTGTCTAGTCATGAAAATCTATGAATCATGTGTGAACGCATGATAGCTAAAATATCTAATTTTCTGATGTTATCATCCTGGCAGTTATTAAATAGGAGATATATCTTTGGAGATACTAGTGTGTATTGTGTGAATAATTTGGGGAAAATAAGAAAACAAAATGAAACTTTATTACATATACTGGTGATTATGTTGATATTAATAAAGAGGCTACACAAATTTTAGGTCTAAAACTTTGTTAAATATTATAAGTCGGAGATAACACGTTGTCAAAAAATACAAACTATCGCCTTTTGAACAAAGTTATGGTGAATGAGCAACAAAATTCAAGAGTTGTAACAATAGTTGGAAGACAACATAACACAAACTGAGACGCAAAGGACTTCGTTAAATATAAATTATTTCATGCCCAGGAAATGAGAAGTAAGTGCTTCAGGGTCCGTGACAATAAAAACATAAGAAGACAGAAACCTAACAGAAAATATTATTACATTAGTTAACAATGATTTCTGAAAGATCTCAGAATATAAAACAAACAAAACTATATGGTGAATTGAGAACATCTGTCGATGACAGTTATATATATATATATATATATATATATATATATATATATATATATATATATATATATATATATATATATATATATATATATATATACCTTTTTATCTACAAAGATATGTTTGATTAATATGTCCTTAAATGACAAAAATCAGAGGCATTACAACTTGTATCCAATGAACTATCCTGCTTTGAATTTCTTTCTTTTTCTCCCTTTAGTCTTTCGCTAACACCTTACACTTCATTTTATTTCTTTATGTTTTTCTTGGCATGGTGAAAATTTCTTTTAGTGAACTGATTGTAGACAACGGCAATTTTCGTATATATAAAGAACAAGAACCGTTTTGTACCGTTGACATATGTTAATATTTAAATTTTTTAGTCTGTATGATTTTAAATGCTATTTCTACGAATAAAGGAATAAATAGGTTTAAACTAATGTGTGACATTATGATTTGTAGCTTGTACAGCACATTGGACTGCCATTTTTATCAGAATAGTAAATTTTGCCTAATCTAATTTTTCTACTCCCAGCTCAATATTTTCATTTCTATCTTCACAAGAATATTACCCTCTGTCTGTCTGTCTGTCTATCTCTCCGAATGAATATGTTTTTATGTATGTATGTATGTATGTATGTATGTATGTATGTATGTATGTATGTATGTATGTATGTATGTATGTATGTATGTATGTATGTATGTATGTATGTATGTATGTATGTATGTATGTATGTATGTATGTATGTATGTATGTATGTATGTATGTATGTATGTATGTATGTATGTATGCATGTGTGTGTGCATGCATATATGTATGTATGTATGTATGTATGTATGTATGTATGTATGTATGTATGTATGTATGTATGTATGTATGTATGTATGTATGTATGTATGTATGTATGTATGTATGTATGTATGTATGTATGTATGTATGTATGTATGTATGTATGTATGTATGTATGTATGTATGCGTTGTCAGTGGCCTGCAAAAACAGATTGATACTGAGGGGGCTTTCTGTGAGTTTGATAGTTCGTTGTCAGTATTCTATATCATCATTTAGACGAGTTATAGTTCTTGATTAATTATCGGACATAAAACTTGCATTTCCACACTTCTCGCTTATTTATGAATGGATTCCTACCACGTTTGATTGACAACTTTGATAGTTATACGCCCTTGGCTGAATTAGATCTGCGTTCATGACATTACTTATGGGAATTATATGCAGTTTTTCTTTTAATGAATTTTGATCAAATTTAGTAGTCAGCGTAATATTCACGAGACGTCGGTGGGTTTGATGGTCAATCTTGCCTTAAGTATGAAACAAAATCATTCCTGATTCTCGGACTCACCCACGTTCATTTATACTCAATAACCCTTTTGATTCCAACTTGATTTTAGCCAAAATTTGGAATGCACCTATATGTGACATCCGTAAAGCTCTTTATTGATCCATCTTCAGATTCATTTTAATCTCACCTTATTACGTTATCATTTAGCGAAGTTACAGCCAAAGAATGTTGGACCCAAATAATTTGTTTCAGTATAAATGCTCCTTAATCACGTCTTCGTTTCGTGTAAATATGAATCGTGACCTAATTTAGATTGGCAATGTGCCACATCTTCAGAAGCATACTTGATTCATTGATCCATTTAGTCTACAACAGTTCAGTCACAGACTTCCGATGAAAAGTGATGGACATAAGTTCTTGAAATTGGATAGTTTCGGTGGGTTGCGCAAACATGTAACTGTCAAACATGTAACCTCCCACCCTCATCCCCCGCCCTGCCCCTATATACTGACACCAATGCTTGTTTGATCTTCCGCTAGACTACTAAAAATGCTTTCCTTTTTCATAAATATCTAGAAATATTTTAGATTATTTCCATGGCGTTGCTGGCTGGTGGTTTATTTGTCAGATTTGGAAAGGACGTAATAAAGCAGTACCAGCAAGAACTGCTGAATAAGATCAAGGCAGGCATCTCAAGCACAGGTCTAGGTAAGATCTTTGTCGTACTTTCTCTCCAGTATCAATTATATCGATCAATGGGCTAAAACGTCGTCTTTTTTTCGTAGGCGAATTCTTCGAATTTCCTCGAATCTTAACATTCATATTATTCCTAAGTCTCAGTGACGCCAGTGACTATAAAAATAATATCGAAAAAGTGTGGAAACCTGTAAAAAGTAATATAATGTATAGAAGTTTACAAATCATCAAGGCCTAATATGGTGACATCAAGTATGAAGACTGGAATTTAACCCTAATCATTAATTTCTTCATACAGAAGGCTACTGTTTGAAGAGAGAAATTGTTGATCTACTTAAGTCTTACTGGTTCAGACGTATGTTTTTATATGCATTCAATAAAAAAAATTTGACTGACATATCTGAACCGTTAAAAACGCTTAATTTTATAGGCATTTCGATCATTAATTGCTATGGGTCATCTATGTTGTGAGATACTTTTACAGTCCGATGATGACGGCAGTGTGAGACTTACCAATTATGGCAATGCAAAAAGCCCTATTCGGAAACAAATTGAAGAAATTCAGGAAAAATAAAAACTATAAACAGAATTATGATGTTTTTATTAAATTATTAAATATTTAAGTATCATGTGAATCTCATAAGATTTGAAATTAATGTGGTTGGCATTGATAAATGGCACAATTGTTGTGTAAAATTTCATTCTCGTTTAAGTATATCATATCTCTATTGATTTTGTTCGTTGGTGTCTGTGTTTTCTTAATTCTTTGTACCGGAAAATGATTATATATCTTCAGCTTCCTGTTGTAAACCTCTTCTCCATTAAGACAACGGTATTTGATGTGGAGTTAAAAAGCATACGAGTCTGTCATTTATTCATTTATGTGCATCATATTAGAGAGTCTAATCATTCACAATTGCAAAACCGAGCTTTGTTATCATAGAGACTTCCAATTGAAAAAAAAAAACAATTAAAGCAAATACTTGTGTTTCACTGTCAGGTAGTACATTAGAGGTATATGGAATAAATGTCTGCAAGTTTTGTATGCATTATATACATATATAAAAGCAATAAATTTTGCTGAAACAGCTAATACAGACCAAGATAATTTTGAGAAAAAAAATATGCCTAAAATACATTAAATAAACTGCGTCTGATACCAACTTCTAAATTTGAATAAAGTTTTTAAGGTGTGTATATATCTTCAGCATAAATCTTTGCATGATAATATGAGCCTCTTTTATGCATTAACTTTCTGACTGTAATGAGATTTCAGTCGATGAATCTGTTATAAAAATGTGTCCCTTTCAACGTGTCAGTATTATTTAATCAAATTCTCGACATGCAGCAAGCATGCCACTACTAATATTATGATAGCAATGACGAAAATGACGATATAGAGGATGAAGAGAGGGAAGATGGATTATTCATAAAACATTACCAGGATATTACTCGTGACTAACTCGCGTTTCAAGGCCATAAAACTTCATTATGGTCAATTAAAGGTAAAGTATAATTGTTTGATGATCAGCTTTTATGTCAGATCTGAAAAATTTGAACCATTGATTAAAGGCCTTTATTCGGATATACATCAGTACATAACCAGCCACATTAGGTCAACAGCTCAACTTCAAGGTCAATGCAAGGGAAAATCTACGTGTGTTCCTTGTTCAAACTAAATCATTCTTTGTTTATATTTGAATCACAATTTTCCCTGGAGATACATCTTAGCTAGACAGTGCGCAGTATACCAGCCAAAATTTACCCCAACGTATACACAAACCTCGGAGTTTAAGACCACAAAATGATGAAGAAACTAAAGAAAATAATTGGGAAATAATCATGATAAACACACACACACACACACACACATACATACATACATACATACATACATACATACATACATACATACATACATACATACATACATACATACATACATACATACATACATACATACATACATACATACATACATACATACATACAGACGTGTGTGTGTGCGTGCGTGTGTGTCATTGAAAACCCCAGGCTCAAAACTCAATTATTGGCATTAGAAATATCGGACAGCCGGGGAATATTTTTACATGTTTACATGTAATGACATGTTTACTATGTTTTTTAGGTTCATAAACCTACATCATATTGTTTCTTTTTAACATATCCTTCGTGTGATCTCTAATGTAAATGTATTGTGTGGGATGACTGAATCAAGTTTCCACACTTTTGAGCGTTAGGTTCTGTCTACAAGTAGGGCGCTGTTAGTTTTTGACGCTGTGACATTATCTTCATGACATAACATAAATGTGTTCGGTTTTCCTTTAAGTTTCCTATATCCCTTCACCCAATTACATCCCCCACCACCAGGGACACAACTCTATGATCACATTCAAAATCGTGTCATATACCGTATTCGGTTTCTTTTTATGCTTTTCAATTACAATTTCTGCTTAAAGTAGCTTTTGAATTATTTGTTTAAAAATACGTCCTACATCTTAATATCACTTTATCCAAATTTGTTGATGCCATGATGACAGACAGACATATAAACAGTGACATTAACGGGAGGTATCACAATAGTCATGAAGTTGTACTATGAAAGTTAGACGATCAATATGAAGTTGTATTGTTCTTGTCATGCTTATTTATTAAGTCAAAAAGTAGAGGACAAATTTACAAGATACGGGGAAGATAACCATTGCTGAATTATGTCGTTAGTGAGTACAACGTCGGATTTCTTGGAGAATTAATTTTTAGAAGTAGTGACTATATTTTATTTGGTGTACTCTTCTTATAAAAAAATTGTTATTTTCTATCATTGACTTCAATTTTCAGGAGGTGCAAGCTCATTTTCTGCGGATAATTTTGACCTGGGTAGTTACTTGGAGAGTTTTACCGTCATCATGATAGTAATTGGGGCAGTTCTTTTGGTTGTGTCCTTCTGCGGTATGTGTGGAGCTTGCTGTGAAGTAAAATATTTGCTCATATTTGTAAGTTCTCTCTCTCTCTCTAATATATATATATATATATATATATATATATATATATATATATATATATATATATATATATATATATATATATATATATATTCAGTCTGAATTATTTTCCAATTTTGATTATTTAACAAATTCGATTATTGACATGTTTGACCGTTGTATTTCTTATGATCTTTCTAGTAATTGAGCTGTTTTCTTTGTTTCTTTGTATTCAATGACACATAAACAAACGTAAGGTTTTATAGTGTTTGAAGCAATTGAAGTCAAGTGTCTCTGCACGCCATCTTCTAAACCAAAGCAGTTCTATTAAATTAATTGATTATCTTTTCAGTATGCTGTTTTTGTATCTATCTTCCTTGCGACACAAGTTACTTTCATCATCATACTGTTCGCAGCCACAGACACGGTGAGTAAAAGCATGTCAAAGTGTATATGTTACCATGTGTCATTAAGTAAAACGCATGTCAAAGTGAACATGTTACCATGTGTTTTTAAGTAAAAAGCATGTCAAAGTGAACATGTTACCATGTCTTTAAGTAAAAAGCATGTCAAAGTGTATATGTTACCATGTGTCATTAGGTAAAACGCATGTCAAAGTGAACATGTTACCATGTGTCTTTAAGTAAAAAGCATGTCAAAGTGTATATGTTACCATGTGTCATTATGTAAACCACATGTCAAAGTGAACATGTTACCATGTGTCTTTAAGTAAAAAGCATGTCAAAGTGTATATGTTACCATGTGTCATTAAGTAAAACGCATGTCAAAGTGAACATGTTACCATGTGTCTTTAAGTTAAAAGCATATCAAAGTGTATATGTTACCATGTGTCATTAAGTAAAACGCATGTCAAAGTGAACATATTACCATGTGTCTTTAAGTAAAAAGCATGTCAAAGTGTATATGTTACCATGTGTCTTTAAGTAAAACGCATGTCAAAGTGAACATGTTACCATGTGTCTTTAAGTAAAAAGCATGTCAAAGTGTATGCTACCATGTGTCATTAAGTAAAAAGCATGTCAAAGTGAACATGTTACCATGTGTCTTTAAGTAAAAAGCATGTCAAAGTGTACATATTATCATGTGTCATTAAGTAAAAGCATGTCAGTGTACATGTTACCATGTGTCTTTAAGCAAAAGGCACGTCAAAGTATACAAGTTACTACATGTTTTTATGTACAAAGCATGTAAATATACGTTACCACGGGTCTTTAAGTAAAAACATGTCAAATCATACATGTTATTATAGGTCTTTAAGTAAAAAACATGTCAAAGTTACATGTTACTATGGACCTTGAAGAAAAACGCATGACAAAGTATATATGTCATGGGTCTTTAAGCCAAATTATGTCGAAGTATACATGTTAACAGGAGTCTCTATGTATAAAGTATGTCGAAGTATACATGTTACACACGGGTCTTTATGTAAAAGCATAGGAAAGTATACATCTGACCACGAGTCTTTATTTAAAATTCTTTCTTGGCTGGGAAACAGGTGAATTTCCATCGAACGAAACGTTTATCCACCCCTCCATCCATCCACCTCTCCACCCCTCCAACTCTCCACCATGTTTTAAAGCAGTTTTAATTATTTGTTCATGATTTATTTCTTATTTTCTTATTCTGTCAAGAGGGTACCAAAATTCATTCTTAACAAGAGTTGTTTCTTTTTATAGTTATCAAATCTCTAATTGCTTTTGATACAGATCTGAGCTAGGTATCACACAACATTTTGTACCACGGAATTTCTGAATGCACCGCGATACAACCATGTACACACCATGTATACCGCGGTTTTATGGGTGGTGGTGATGCAATAATTTCGTTTTCTTGGGCAGAGTTCTGACAGTATCTTTTCTAATTTTCTTCTGCTAATCGCTGAAAAATTACATTTATTTATAGCAAAATAAAACTGCATTATATATTATAGTATCTGGAAAAATAGTTATCTTGATATAAAAGAAAAGAAAATATCATAGCTCAAAATATAATCGAAGCAGCCACACCCACCCTCGAACATTAGATGAATTTGATACGTGAGTGTTAATTGTTCGATAAGTTGTGAACTAAAAACTGTTCCTAAAGTGGGATGAGTAAGCTTAAACAGTAACCGACACTATGAAAGACATTGTGCTTACATGAGAGAGCTTGTTGAAAAAAAAAAACAACAGGAAATATCGACATTGCAATCACATCTACACAATTGATATAGTCAGGGAAACTTTGAGTAACATATTTATCAGAGGGGGACTTGTGAACATAAAACAAATTTTCTTAACAAACGAGAAAATATTCAATGGACTTGAGAAATTACGTAACCAAATGCTCGCAGGAAAATGTTTGGGTGATTCGCAGTCTTACAAGGTATGCGCGCTAGTAACTAACCCCCAAACTACTTCTTTTTTAATCCCAGAATTTGTCCAAAAGTTTGATTTGGCTCGAATATAATTTACACATCTCATTTAACCACCACGTTAACATACGTGACATTTGTCAAACATGTGATTAAAGGAGCATAACTATATTTGTAATATTCGAAAAAGGTGACAAATTCACCATATTTGTAAAAATAATAATAACAATTCCTTGAATGATTTTATCATGAAAAAAATGAAGAAATGCTGTAAATAAGTTTGTAACAAGATTACTTGAGAATTTCCGTACATTCCTTAACCACGGTAACTAAAGAAGTACAGATGAAGTACAAAGTATCGTGATGCGTAAAACCAGAAGAAAAAAAAACACTACATAACGCGGTCAACCAGAATAACGCGCACCTCTAATATAGATTATTACTACAAGATACACCCGAGCTAAAGTGTAATAAAATCCATTATCCCAAATACTAGCCATAGTAAATTCTCTCTCTCTCTCTCTCTCTCTCTCTCTCTCTCTCTCTCTCTCTCTCTCTCTCTCTCTCTCTCTCTCTCTCTCTCTCTCTCTCTCTCACACACACACACACACACATCTCACACACACACACACACACACACACACACACACACACACACACACGTATCATGTCTAGTTCCTGATATTCCTAGTCAACTCAATTATGCATTGTATATTTTAAGAGTAAAATTCCGTCGATTTGAGAATGGAAAATTAGCATGGTACACATAAATACTAGATGTGTAACTATAGAGGATGATGTTTTATTGAGTAGAGTATGTTCGATTTATATTTACTTTGCTCTGTGTCCTAAATCACGATTGAATTAAATATGCTATTTTTTATTGTTGTTGTTTTTGTCTGTATAGATTATTTTTAATAGGTAAGTAAATGTTTTTCAGCTGATTGACCTCGGTCTGTTCGAATCTGAGTTTGTAGAAAATAATAGTTTGACGGTTTATCACACTTATTTCATATTTCTTCTGTTAAATATTTCACCATTGTGTCTTTTCCTCTTTCAAATGAAGGCCAAGGGATTCATCAAGTCTCCCTTGCAAAGCACGATGAAAGATTTTCAAGGACTGAACGGAACCAACGTTGCCTCGATTGCCTGGAACTTCATAATGCAGGCGGTAAGAAGCCAATGATATTAAGGCATTCCACAAGCCATTAAGACACCACGGAACAACATGCATTACATATAGACAGGCACTTGCCATTGGGACTTTATATTACTGTCTGGACTTCATTTCTTTCCACCATCCTTTAAAGTTGGCAAATTATTAAAAAGTATAATAATTATAATTATAGTGAATACATGTTAGATCAATGTTCTTACTCTTTTAGCTAATATAATGATTTTTTTCAAATTACTAAACTAAGTTCCGTGATGACCGCGTTCCAAAAATGCTTGAGAGTGGAAAAAGTCTTTCGGACCAATTACTCATTATTGTGACTGACCACCTAAGAAATACAAATAATCGATTAGTGCCACCACGCCTTCGATTTTATTAAAGCCCTAAGTTAAAGTAATTAAAAAGAACTGAAAAGTAAAGAAAGACAGTAATTATTTTGCATTGATTTTATACCTTTAAAGAAGCGCTCTTGATGGACAAGACGTTGACGCGATGTGATCTTTAATGTGGAATAAACAGGAAAGATCAAAGGAAACATTATAATGTGTTTGGGAGACAAAATAGTACATGTGCACGTCCAGGGATCGGGAATCAAGCCAGAGACACAAGCAGTGTTGAACTTTTGAGATTCTGCTTCGTTAATTGCAATTTTATTTCATTTCTAACTTACAAAATAGTATTGTATCGCGTTAAAGTTGATTTATTATTTTAAGCCGAGTTTCGCGATGCAGTACTAATTAAAACACTACAGTATTAATCCTGCTGAGATCCATTTCGCGACCTTTGTTTCAAAGTGGCGAATATCTTCGTTAGTCAAGGGTCACAGATGTATGCTGAACATAGTGAAACATAGACGCTAGCCCTGCTAAGATTATCAGCTCCGATGTTCGCTTGTACGAGGCCCAAATTGGCAAACCAATGTCGTAGGCCAGTAACGAATGAAACATGTCTCCAGATTAGTTAGTTGCGTATCGGTGTGCATGGCAGGGGTCATGCGACGATGAAGAATTCTAGTTAAGTCCGATCTCACGACCAGCGAAGTCTGCCGCAGATGATAGCACACGGCACGTCCTTATTTCAAAACCTTTACATAGTTCCTGATATGCACTGTCGTTTCGCGAATTGTAGAAAGCAATGAAACGGTTCACGAGGATACCTTGTCCAAAAATGACGCAATTTCTTTGTTCGCAACCCTCCATGGTTCTAATGTTGCATATCGCTTCTCGACCAACTCTTTAGAAAGCGTTTCGAATTTATAAAACTGACTGACTGAGAAGGGTTAAAGTCGCATATGCTAACTAAGAGCTCAATTGTTGAGCTTTTAAATTGGTCGGTGTTTCAGGAATGGTGCCGCAAAAACACCGCTTGTATGTACGATAGTCGTACTTTTTAATTGTATATCAGGAGGTGGAAAGGAGGAAGGGGACCCGGCGGGGGACACAAACGGTTGATGCCATGTATGCTCCAAAGGACCTGGACCGACGTGATTGTATGTAAAATTCTGTCCAGTTGTGCTATCCCCAATATTGTGTGTCCACATGTGCAATTCATCTAAGTTTCTGAATCGAAGATTGCCTATTTTATCCTTGTGTAGTTGGAATTTTGTGTATTAAACGTATTTTAAATGGCGAAATTTCAACAATCATCCGGGTGTCAGCAACCCTGTGGGGGTATTTTTTGGCGGGGGTGTGTCACACATTGTTAGTATTGTTGGTTTTGATGGCGGAGGGACTAAAGGGTCAGGGTAGTTTGGTACGGTGGTGATATCGAATGAGGCCTTCTATTGCCAATGGAAGTGCATCCCTTGTATATAAAAGTAGGAAATGAGATTAGAGATAGGGGTGTGTGGGAAGAAGGGGATTCTTGGTGAAAAATCTGTGGGCAACACAGGCTTGTTGTTTCCATGATTCCACCCAGGTGTTGCTAGTATATTTTCCCTAGCACCTGTTTTAGGACCCTTGAAGCTCCTATTCAGTTGTGTTTATCCTGTCATGATTCTGTTGATAATCCTTAAGTCATTAACATCTATGTCTTTTGAGGTAATGATTTTCCTGATACTTCTTTTTTATAGTTTGTGGAGATGCCTTTCCTTGTTGGAATTGTTTCATGTGTTGCCATTTTGTGTTTATTTTCTGTCTAGCCTGACTGTAGTGTTCTTGGATGCTATAGGTGAGGGAGTGTGTTTCGTTGATGTGGAGGTTCTTTTTTGTCATTGTATCCGTTTTGTCATAACCGGGGAGGTTTATGTGTGATGGCGCCAAGAAAAATTCAATGGTGTGTTGATTTATCTCGAGTATTCGAATATGCTGCATCACTTCCTCGAGCATATTTGCTCTGCTTCGTGCTGCTCCTGTTTTTAAGTTTTTGAGGATAGAGGAGAGAGAATCCGTGGGTGATGCTTGGTTTTGAGTTTTGATCCATTTAAGTGTTTCGTCGATTGCCCAAACTTCGGCTGTGTAGCTAGAGCAGTCATCTGGAAGTCGAGCTCCAATATCGATTTGTTGTTCTGGCACCACGATTTCTGATGCCGTTCTGTTAGGTTCCTTGAATTTAGAGCCGACCGTGTATATTTTAGTGTATTCCGTATATTGGTCCTGGAGTAGTTTTTAGGATGTCAAGTAGCAGCTTGGAAGAATTTTGTTGTTTTGTTCCTAATATTTGTGTTATGAGGCTGATGTTTGGGGTCATATTTCTCCACCAGGTGTGGTACTGGATTTGCCGTTGCTCCGCTTTTTGTGTGTAAGTTGATTGGTGTTCTGCGCAGAGAGTATGGACAGATGAAGTAAAAAGTATCGTGATGCGTAAAACCAGATGGTAGCTGGTGGGTTTGGTATAAGTTTTTGGTTGAATAATATTTCGCATAGCTTAGTTAGCGCCTTCGTTTGGTTTGAGTCGCTGTATATTGAGTTCCTGATGGTATGTCTTAGGATCTGATTCCTTTCTGCGTAGTTGTAGAGGTAGGGTATTTCTCCTTTTAATATTTGTAACTCATGAAGTGATGATGTGTTGGATAGTGCTCCAGTACATAGACTGAGCATTTTGTATTGACGAGAGTCCAGTTTGGATAGCAGTTTGTTGCTGGCTGATGCGTAGACCTGTCAGCAGTAGTCCCATCTTGATCTAATTAATGATCGGTATAACATAAGTTATGTGGCTTCATGAGCTCCCCATGTGGTTTCTTTGAGGTGTTTCAGCAAGCTGATGTCTTGTTGTGTTTTTTTTACGATATTTTAAATGTGTGGTTTCCATATGAGTTGTTCATCTAGTTGTGGTCTTAGGAAGTGGGTTTGTTTTACGAACTGGATGGGTGTGCCTTGTAGATTGAGTTGCGGATATTTGGGTTTTCTGTTGTTGGGACGGGGAAAGGAATTCCGACAGTTTTAGTACTTGAGATTTTAAAGCCCCAGTTATTCATCTGGTGATGTCGTCCAGTCTTTTTTTTTGTTTGTGTGGTGTGGTGTCTGTTGTTAATGTTTTCTATTTTCCAGATTCGCTATCATCAGGTTGATATTGCTATGTAGGTATTCTCCTTGGTTGCTGACAATAAGGTGGAATAGAGTGGGGCTTATCACACTTTCTTGTGGGGTTCCGTTGTCCAATGTGTATTTTTCGGAGTATGCATCTCCTACACGGATCTTAATTTGTCTTCCTGTGAGGAAGCTGGAGATCCAATTATGCATTTGTCCTTTTATTCCATATTGGTTGAGTTTGGCAATTATCTCCTTGGTCCATACTAGGTCGAAGGTCTTTTCTAGGTCGTGGAATTTGGCTATGAGATAGCGGTTCCTTTTCCTTTTCCTTGATGCGTTGAAAGCAGTTTTATGTCGCCTTCAAGTTTGGTGAGTCGGTTTATGGTGGATCGCTTGGGCCTAAATCCGATTTGATTTTATATGGTTTCGTTAGAGATGGTGTAGGTGTTTGTTGTTGATCTTCGTCTCCATAATTTTGCAGATGGTGTTGGTGAATAAAATTGGGCGTTAGGATGAGGTACGTTTGGGATCTTTTCCTGCTGGTCAGTATGTTCACAGTGCTCCAGATGAGAATGATTAAATCGATGATAATCCATTGCATGTTGTCAGGTAGGTGTTTGTAGATTTCGTAGCCAAGATTATCCTCTCCTGGTGAAGTGGATTTCTTGTGGCGGAGAGCTTTGTTCCATTATTGCAGTTGGCAGTTGTCGTTAAGCGGTGATTTATCGTTGGTTATCTCCGCAGTCTTGTCATTAAAAAGATGTATGTACTTTTACTCCACCTCTTGGCGTTGCAGTATAAAGATTTGAGTGTTGCTGATCGAGAGTGCAAAGTGTTGTTCTAATTGTTCAGCCTTTTCTTTGTTAGTTTCTGCTCCTGTTATCTGGGGTGTTGTTTTGGTGGTCTTACCTTTCATGACTTTGATTTTATTCTGAACTTCTTTAGCGGGAGAAGTGATTGAATGCTGAGCAGTAAGCTTGCCTGGAGCCTTTTAGCTTGTTTAATTGTTCTTCTTGCTTTGGCTTCCATTTATTTGTAGGTGATCAAGTCGGTGGAGAGTTTGGTATATAGGAAGCGAATTAGTGTTTTCTTTTTTCCTTCTAGGGTTTGATTTGTAATCTTCATTCCATCATGGGATGGTGGTTTTTCCTGTTTTTCCAATTGTTTTAGGTACAATTTATAGACGTTCGATATGGTGCGGAGAAGGTCGATGCGCTGACGTCGAAGAAAAAAACTAAAATAGCTCTAGTGTGGCAGTATGCTACGGAAATGTGTATCGAAAATCCGAATCAATCACCAGATTAACAATGTAATATTAAATGTTTATTTGATAAAAGGAAACCTCAGTTGGCACTGTGTCTTTTCGGGACCAGTCAGAGAAGGGAAATAGTAATACTCAGAAAAAAAAATATCTCTGGCTTAAATCAACGTCTGCAATCAGACTACCGCTCGGCATTAGGTACTAGCCAAGAACAATTTTTTTTACTTAGTTTCACGATTTTATATTCTTTTTATTGTTTCCAGTTCCAATGTTGCGGGGTGCAGGACTACAAGGATTTTAGCAGTACTGCCTGGTGGGGTAATAATGACCCGACAAACATAAAGATGCCACTCGCTTGCTGCAAAACCCTACCTCAAACTAGTTCCCTTAATTGTGCCAATCACTTGGACTCCAATCTTAACAACTTTGACAAGGTTTGACACTCTCTTGCTCTCGGATTTTACATACATACATACATACATACATACATACATACATACATACATACATACATACATACATACATACATACATACATACATACATACATACATACATACATACATACATACATACATACA
Source organism: Potamilus streckersoni (assembly GCA_016746295.1). NCBI lineage: Eukaryota > Metazoa > Mollusca > Bivalvia > Unionida > Unionidae > Potamilus > Potamilus streckersoni. The sequence goes on from JAEAOA010000712.1 coordinate 1,201,547, forward strand.
TACATACATATATACCTACATACACACACATACCTGCCTACCTACCTACCTACCTACCTACCTACCTACCTACCTATATACCTACATTCATATCTACCTACCTACCTACCTACCTACCTACCTACCTACCTACCTACCTACCTACCTACATACATACATACATACATACATACATACATACATACATACATACATACATACATACATACATACATACATACATACATACATACATACATACATACATACATACATACATACACAAACGCACAAAATAGTAGCAGTAAAGTAATAGAAAGTAGTATTGGAAGTGCGATGAGAGGTGATTTAGTGATGCAAGTAACGGCAGTAGTAGTAGTAGCAGCAGCAGTAGTAGTAGTTGAAGTAAGTTGATGAATGATTTGGTGGTAGTCGTAGTAACAGGAGCAGCAGAAGCAAAATCGTAGCAATATTAATAGCAATGATTAGTAGTGGGGGAGCGATTGAGGTAATGGCTGTAGTGTCAGCAGCAGTAGTAGTACTGGCAGTGGAGGTAATATTAGTAGTAATAGTAGCAGCAGCAACAGCAACAGTAATAGTAGTAAACGTAGCGTTAATATTAGTAGTAGTAGCATCAGAAATAAAAAGCATCAGTAGTAGTATTAGTAGTAAGTAGTAAAAGTAGTAAAAATAACATCAGTAGTAGTTATAGTAGTAATAGTAGTAGTAGTAAAAGTAGCAGCAGCAAAAGTAAGAGTAGTAGTAGTTGTAGGAATAACAGTAGTACTGGTACTACCAGTATTATTGGTGAATGGAATGATTGGGCTAGCGGTGGTAGTCATCATAGAAGTGGTAATGGTTGTGGTAGTTGTAGCAATACAAAGAGCAGGAGTAATTTAGTTGAAGCCAGTAGTAGAAGTAGTAATGCTATTAGAAGTGATCGCCTCATCAATGAATAACATACCGAATTATGTGGGATAAAATAATTACACATACTGAGTAAACATTTTCTTAAGCATCGACATTTAGCACAAAACGTTGAAAGAGGTAGTTGTTTTTGGTTTAACGCCATCTGTAAGCACACGTTAGGTGGTTATACATGGCAGCCAGTGTTACTGGTGCAGGCGGAACCCGGAAAATCCCAATAAGAACCATCTACCCACGGGAAAGACTAGTAGGTTTCTGACACGCATTGACTGAGCCCGATACTCGAACCCACGAGAATAAAGGTGAGATGGCAGTGATCGGTAAATTTGTTTACCCTACAGAGCTCAGTACGTAATTCATTGCTGTGGCACGTTATAAATATATACTAATCTTGTTTAATTTTAAAATTTTAAAATAACAACTGTCGTAGTCTTGAGCTCAATATAGGTTCCATGATTGTACAATAAATGCGATACGTATGCTATTAACACGTTTGGAACAGCTATATAGCACGTGCTCGGGGTAGCAGTATCACAACTAGGATGTGATAGTCTCAAATACTTTAGCATCTGCAAGATACCTTCACATAAGAGCGATGATTTATGTCATCAGTTTGAGTGCCCACCATTTTGTGCATGAGACAAAGGTCTCGTCGTCTCATGCATCAAGGCAGAGGCTACTGGTGTGCTCTTTGTATCTCTCTCTCTCTCTCTCTCTCTCTCTCTCTCTCTCTCTCTCTCTCTCTCTCTCTCTCTCTCTCTATATATATATATATATATATATATATATATATATATATATATATATATATATAGCTTAAATATTCAAATCTATAAGTATTATATATATATATATATATATATATATATATATATATATATATATATATATATATATATATATATATATATATATATATATATATATATATATATATACATATAATGGTCATAACAATTTATTGCCAGCAGAATTTGATCTCTTACACAATGCTCTGTATATGCAACAGGTTTTAACAGAATCATGCTTTAGGAATCTGGGTCCTTGGTGGCAGTAAGACTGTTGAAAACTTACACATGATTGTTTTAACTGTATATTTGTTTTTCGAGTAGTATAAAACATTTTTTGGCGCATTTATGCAACCCGAAATTTAACCTTCTCCTTTATAAAAGAGCCTTGGTCGCTACATGCTATTCGTTCAATACCTATACTCTGGTGTAGTCGTAGGAAATATGTCAAACGAAATAAAATTCCTGTATATGATAATTAGTGGGCCAATAAGTTATATTTTCACCTTTTTAAGAAAAAACTCAGCTAGTTTGCTTAACTTGTTTCTACTGACATAATACTTCTCTATAAGCGTTGGGTGTTAATATCACCATTACCCCTAGTAGTTGTGGTAGCAGTAATACTTTTTGTTGGTAATGTTATTGTGCTGTTATTGTTGATTTTATTATTTTTATTGTTATTATTATTATTATTATTATTATTATTATTATTATTATTATTATTATTATTATTATTATTATTATTATTATTATCCACACGCTTTGGCGAAGAAATATTGTGATACTCCTCGTCTCTCCATCGTTATATGCCAGGCTTGAGGGTCAGTGAGATAGGTCATATGAAAAAAATGCACAGAGCGCAACCACATTAACAGATTTGGAATTTGACAACATTTGCGCATGAATTTGTAGGAGGAAAATGCACAATATATGAAACACATTTGGGGTTTGAGTATGGATTAGGGTTAGATTCGATGAGAATTTTGCTCTGGAACGGTGGTCTCGGTTGGTTTGGGGTGGATAATAAATAATATAACAAAGAAACTTGTGGATATTCTAGTAGATATTATTATTATTATTATTATTATTATTATTATTATTATTATTATTATTATTATTATTATTATTATTATTATTATCAAGGGATGTGTTGATAAAATGTGGCAGGCTCTAATGGAATACAAAGGGATTGTTATAGGGATCCTCGTGGGCCTTTTCCTAGCGCAGGTAAGTACCTTATGCTCAGCTTTAACACTTATCAATGTTTTCTCGTCTGGAAACATGTTAGCAGAATTGTCGATTGAAAAAACATCACACATCACTGAGCTTTAGCTTTTTTTTGGAGGCTAAACAACTAATAAATCAGTACAGATGGGAGCCGGTTGAATGTCTCTCCAAGTAGGTAGATTTAATATACGTACATACAGGTAGGTTTTATGAACATCTTACAAGTAGGCTTTACGTACAACCATGCAGGTACATCATCCATGCATGTAGGTCTTACATACATTGACATGTATTGTTTGTTTTTTTACGTACACTATTGAATATAGATCTTATGTACAGTTATGCAGGAAGGCTGTTTGAACATCCAGGGGAGCTGGTCTTATGCACTTTGATATTCGTCAAGGTGGAATTTACGTAGATACATGCACTTCTGTCAAGTAGACCTTATGTATATGCATGCATGTAGATCCTACGTACACCAATGCAGGTACAAATGATGTGCATTAACATTGATGCTGGAATGTCGTATTGATATCAACTGCAGATGGGTCTTATGTGCATCCATGCATATACCTCTTTTGTGCCTGTATGAAGACATAGATCTTACGTACACTATGCGTTCCACCAAATACATACCTATATAGGCAAGTACTTTGTGTGTATACTAATGCAGGTATATCTTAGGTATCTCGTAGCAAGTAGCATACTGTTAAACCCGGGCGCACTTGGAGTACTTGCCGACTGATATCAAGGCCTACTTGAACAAAATTTAAGTATGTAATTCTCTGTCATTTCTTCTCTTTTTTTTTTTGGTCAATTGTTCGTCGGTGATTTCTTCCAGCGATGCCTTCCACGCACGTACTTAATTATACCGAAAAGATTGTGTAGGATTCATTATGGTATATATTAAGTAATCAATTAAGATGTCTTCACGACGAATTTCAGACACCACCAACACGTCGTTGAGGTTAATGTTTTTGTCTTCCGGATCAAATATGAATACTTCCTCGACACCTTGATTTAACACGACTAAGATGGCTCCGGATAATTCGTCGACAGAATGAGGCAATATATGTGTCGCAATTATATCAAATTTGTCATCGATGAATATGGAGCGCCTATACACCTCGGTGACTTCAACGGTATATATGATAATGTTATTTATCAGTGTCAATTCTCTCGATCCAACCGTGTATACCATGCTAATGGAGCGGAGTCGTGTGAATTACACCATCGGTGATCTTGATTTTTTTTGAGTTCAGTGCTTTTCGAATTATTGTTTGAGTTGATGTTGGTGAGCTAATTGTTAATAATTTCGATTGTTGCTTTAAAGTTGAACAGATCAACAAGTTGTGTTTGAATTTTAGTGAACGTTCATGAAGGTTGGATTTCCAAAGATATTATCTATAGTTCTATTTATGCTTGTATGTAAAGTTACCTACTAGGATATATGATTAGTATATTCAGATCTGAACGTGGTCATTCAATCGTTGATTGTCATTAACGAGACCATCATCGAGATGTTGCTGTTGTCTACGTATTACTTCGTTGCAGAGTCATCGTTTGAGTCAGGTTCTCTCAAATTAGCAATTCAATTTTTATGGCAGCGTCAACCAGATAGAATCTAAAATACGTATGGATGGAAAACATTTAAAGGTTATTGTTATTACGTAAACCTGCAACTATATTTTGGCTGTTACGATTGATATTTCAAGAAACTTATGACACGAATTTATCAAATTTGTATGAAGATAGATCAAAACAAGTAAAAACGTATCGATAGTTCATGAATAATTCTTTTGTTATTAATAAACTTCATTCTTTCCATTAATGGTTTACGATAATTTAAGTTTTGCATTTCGAATATAATTCGTTGGCATAACAACCTTTAAATGACATAATACTATTGCAGTTATTGCATAGGGCACAATGGCACGACAATGGCGAGACTTATGGAGATACGTCCGGATGCAGGCTTGAACGAGAGAGTAAATCCGATTCTGCGAACTTTCCTTCTCTTAAATCCTACTCTCACGCAAGTCATGACACTATTATCCTTACCCCCACCCCACCCACAACCACCAAATACCTTTTCGTCATGTGACGATTGGAGATTTGCAGCTGCAGCTTCAAAGCGTAAGGTTGCATTTCATTTGACTGAAGAAACATAGGAACTCGGCAGTCCTCTGGGTGACTAAGCAGCTCCATTTACAATAACACTACTAATCTCCGTAACATAATGAAGGTACTCGAAACAGTGCTTTAAACATTGCTTGCATGACAAACCCTGGTCAGCACACCGCGGCTGACAGCATTCCTATCTTATCGGTTGAAATTTAACAAGAAGACAATGGTGACGCAACTTACCATCGTTCTATGAAACACAAGCACTTTAATGGACAGTACATCAACAGATAGAACAGCACTAGTTTGTACAGAAATGGCCAGATACAACCTCCAGGTAGCAGCCATTTGTAAAACTCGCCTAGCGGAGGAAGGTCGTCAGCGAATAAGGAACCAGGTACACCTTTTTCTGATGTGTCCCAAGTTAAGAAGAGCGACGTGAGGCTTGTGTTGGAATTGTCATCAAATGAAAACTAGTTAGCAAGCTCATAAATCTCTCAAAGAGCGTGAATGAAAGACGAATGCAAATGAGAATCAACTTGATAGAAAAACGATATGTATCTATCATAAGCGCATATTCATCTACCGTGACCAGCTCAGATAAAATCAAAGGCAAATTGCATGAAGATTTTGGGTCTTTAATTGCAGAAGTAACAAACGCAGATAAGCTTATCATGCTGGGTGACTTTAGTGCTAGAGTTGGCACAGGTCATTAGAAAAATGGATTTGGCAAATGTAATATCAAGGGACTCATCATACCGAGAAAATGCACTGAACATGACCTCCTAATCACCAACACGGTATTCCGCTTTTCATACCGCAACAACACGCTTTGGATAAACACGCGCTCCAAGCACTGACATTTTACTGACTATGTAATCATCAGGAAAAGATACATACAGGATGTCCGAGTGACGAAGGTCATGAGAAGTGCAGAATACAGGACTGACCGTCGTCTCGTTGTCTTTAAGGTTAATTTGCAAATTCAGTCTAGCGGACTACCACAAGGCAAAAAGTGCCCTAAAAGCTCACTGTCACCAAATGGAAACAGGAAAATGTAACATGCATTTGTTGAAGAACTGCATATTAACCTTACTGCGCCAACATACGTTAACATCAAGACTGGTTTGATGAGAATGATGCTGCTATACAAAGACTTCTGAATGAGAAACATCGGTTACAGAAGGTCTGTCCAGAATGCAGCGCTTCAACAACATTAAGAGGACTGTCAAGTGGAAGCTTTGACAATTGCAAGTCAATTACATTACAATAAGGCAAATGAGATAAAGAGCTTCTGTGATTTTTTGAAGACAATCTATGGGTCACAGTCATCAAGAACATCTCCAATACTGAGCGCTGAGAGCGCCACTGACAAAGAAAATATACTGCAAAGATGGACAGAACAATTCAACAACATTCTCCATCAAGTCATCAATCAGAGAGGAGGCCACCAATCGACTGTCCCAAGTGGAAATCAACATCTCAATTGCTGATCCTTTAGAGCTGACAGAAACTATGAAAGTAATATATCTGCCGTCAAATAGCAGAACACCATCAGCAGATGTTATACAAGCAGAAGTCTACAAAGCCGGATATTCTTACATGGCACAGACACTCATTGAACTTTTCCAATCAATGTGGACCGTGCAACTATATCCAAGGAATGAAATGATGCATCTCTCATTCACTTGTACAAGCGAAAATGTAACAGAAAATCTTATGACAATCATTGTGGCATTTCGTTTCTGTCATTAGATGGCAAAATACCTGCCCGAATTCTGGAAATCATCTTGTACATTACACACCAAAGGCTCCTGCCAGCCAGCCAGTGTGGTTTCAAAAAAGGAGGAGGGATCACGTATATTGTATTTGTAGTTCGTAAACTCCAGAAGCAATATCAGGAACAGAACTCCAAGTTGTGCATAACATTCATTGACCTGAGAAAAGCCTCTGACACAGTTACCCATACGGACCTGTTGAAAATCATTGCAAACTTTGGTTCCCCGGAAAATTCATCGCGTTAGTTTGGTAATTCCATGATAGCATGCTTGCTTGTTTTGTGGAGGGCGTTTAGTGACATGCAACACAGTATAGACCATTCTCTTCACCTTGTGATAATTTTCACAACCAGTATCAAGAAAACAGAGGTGATACACCAACCTGCACCAGGAAGTCCTTACAGTGAATTTACCAGCACAATGAATGGATAAACCCAAATTGAAGAGGACGCGTTCACCTATCTTGACTGTACTGTCATGTGCAGTCCACATCGATCATGAAACCAAGGCCAGAATTACTAAAGCAAGCGTGGCCTTAGGACGACGAAGCGTTAACGTGTGAGAAGGAAGACGAATCCATCTACAAACAAAACTTAAAGTCTACGAATCCATTTGCTATATGCTTGCGAAAGCTGGATGGAACACAAACCTTATGCAAGAAGCTGAATTATTTTCACATTGGTTAGCTATTTAAACTAATAAAGACAAGAGGAAAGGATAAGATCCAAGACACTGAGGTTCTCACAGTCGCAAGCATTCAAAGCATCTATACTCTTCTGATGAAATCACACTAGAGACGGGTGGGTCATGTCACCAGTATGTCATAAGAGTACTACCAGGGAAGAGCTTCTATGGCGATCGGAAGGAATTTAAAGTAATCTCATGGTAGTGAGAAGAAACGCTTTAAAGATTTTCTCGAGTCACCCTTGAAAAAAACCTCAACAACATTGACCCCGAGTCTTAGGAAGATCACACCACAGGATCACTCTCCCTGGCAGAGTCTTATCTATACTGGGGCTACTGATTTTAAACAGAGGAACTGCAGAGGCAGTGCCGAAGCATGTGCAACGTAAATCTCAGAAAAGTAGTACATCCTCTAGTGATCAAGCAAAACCCAAGCTACATCTCTTGTCATGTGTACTACAGATAGTCGATAGCACAATTGGCCTGATCAGGCACTCACGTATTCGCATAAACCACACGAATTAGTGATGCATTGGTCATCTTCTAACAGGTTGTATCTGCAGGCTATATGTATGGAAGACACATTAAAACCTGTATTATTACATTTTGCGAATGTTTCGTCGTACTACTACCATATAATAATAGTCTTGAAGTTTAGAAAGAAAAGTTTAATCAAGTACCAGAAGGCAAGACCAACGTGTGTCCATCACATTGAGTAGAAGTGCAATCTACTAACAACCGCTAGCTTTACAGAGAAAAGTAGATTTGTTGTTAAGAGTATAACAATTTAAATGCTGTATTTGAAATGAGGACAATGTCTTCAAAACAATGCCTCGAGAATAAATTTTGACAAACCGAAATGTCGGTAGGAGAACTTTCGGTCTCTCAGTCATTTATAAACACTGTTTACGCAGGATATTTTACATACTCTATTAGTTCAAGTCACACACTTCATTTATTCCTCTATTACACATTTCCAAAGTTTCGACAAAAGTGACATCCAATTGCATAAATGTTAAACAAATCTCTACGCTTGGTGATTATCAAAATAATCGCTTGGAATTATTTTAGCGTTAAAATATTATAAGTTTTCAAATGTTTTTGTTTAGCTTGTATTAGAAGGTTTCCATAATTACAAAAATTTAATAACTGCTCGCACCATGTCAGGTCAGTGATAGTAGTTCTCGTATTGACTGACTGAAATTAGAAAATGAAAATCGAAGTCTGATTGACATGTCAAAAATAATAGTTTCTTTAAATGTATTACCTAACTGCATCAGTGAAAGTTTGTGAGATCCATGGCTTTGTTTGGGTTTTATAGTAACATTTATGATCTTGGAAAGATTACTATCCAATGAAGCAGAAAACAAATATAATCGTCATGAAGGCGCGAATCTACAAATACCAGAATTAGACCCGGACCAACTCTCTAAACCACTCTCAATGAGCACTCACACATTATAGGGAGAATGTTGTGTGTAGTCAGCATGCCCGCGGGTACTAAAATTTTTTACCATTTTGTTTGTTTAGTTTTCGTTCTGGTGTTACAGGTCAAGCATGAAAATTATTTTTATGTGCAAAATAAAATTAGACAAATAATAGACCGATATATCATTAGTATGCTTCCAATAGGGAATATTCACAAATGCACATTTTAGTTTTTGTACATTTATTTTGTTTAAATTAAGGATACATCCTTGTATATGTATAATGTGTATGCATGTGTGTGATCCTTCCAATGTCAGACACTTAACACTAAATGATATTTAAATAAATAAATTCCAAATAGACTACATAATAGTTATGATTCGAATAACTCTTCTCGCTATTATTAATAGGTAAAACTAAATGGACAATGAATATGTGACCTCTTCTGCTGCGCTTGAATAATAACTGTTGAAATCCATTTTCAGTTTATTTTGGTCGTGTTTGCCGCAGTAATTGCTAACCAAAGCGGAAAGACCAAAAACAAAGTGCATCCCGAAGATCGCGGACGTTCTTCACCCAGACAAGGTCAACAAATCATTATGGCCACATGGTAGTGGTAAGTATTGTTCGCGTGCTACAGTATCACGTTGACATATTTAACTCAGAATCACACACACACACACACACACACACACACACACACACACACACACACAATGGCACCTAGATAGTGCAACAGTAAGGGGCCATCCATTAATGACGTCACGTGATTTTGGCCGATTTTTTACCCCCTCCCACCGTCGCACGTCGTCACAAAAAGTCAAACCTCAAATATGACGTCATAAAGATATGCCCCCACCGAAAAAGCCGTATTTCCTATTTAAAAATTAACATGTTTCAAATCACTTTATTGTCATTAGTAGGCCTATGTATTTAGTGTGGCGCTGCACGGATATTGAAGGAGAAAACGTATCGAAAAGGAGGCACTGGAAAGCTGAAATTGGCATTAAAATCTTTTGAAAATATTCGTCGTCTAGTTAAAACCGCATAAGTAACTTTGGCGAGAAAAAGATTATTTCAAGCTCGCTTTGTGGACATCAGTGGTCAGGAAACGGAAGAATACTATTTGAAATAAGCCACTACTGGGGCCAGTATGGGTGTTGGTAGTTCGAAGAGGAGTCCATTTTAATTTGAGCTCATGCACGACGTGAGTGAAGCTGCTTAAAATGTCATTAAATAAATTGTGAGTAATCAAAATTTAATAATAAAAATTAAGTGTTACTTTTATTTAAAGATGCGCATTTTGATGTGACGTGACATTTCTTAACATCCCCTCCCACTCATCACACATTGTCACAAATGTGTGACCTCTCCCCCCAGGTGCGTGACATCATTCATTGACGGCCCCAAACGCACTCACTTGCATCTTTGACGTCGTTGACTCCAAGAAGTCACGGTGGCTCAGTAGTTAGTTAGTCTGACACGTGATAACACATTGAATCCTACGAAGGTCAGGTTTGGTCGACTGCCATTGTGTTCCTTGGCAAGGCATTTTGTTCCAATTGCTTCAGTACGATATAGCCATTTACATGTGCACGGTTGAGTAATAGACGTGTTAAAAGGATGATGGATAGTTTGGTGTCCAACTGCACGGAAGCAAAGTTCGTATCATGTTGAGTCAATGGTAATAAATTATTTTGCCTAGAGACATAACAAAACTGTAGAAATGGATTAGACTTGGGAAGGATTTTAATCCGTACCCTTCTTGGTTGAGACCAATTTAGAAGATTATGTCTTCACCCTGCATTATGGCTGTATAAATTGTCCAATTAATGACGTAGTGCACGTTTACATTCTGGTCCGTATGAACACATGTTAACTGGATGCAATACATATTGAACAAGTTCAGCTGTTATTAAAAAGAGGATGAATGGCAGCGTGCTGTATGGACATGATAAATCTAATGAATATTAAGGTTTTAAAGCATTCTGCATCATGTCGCATGACGCAAAGAAAGCTCAAGTAAATGAACTTCAGTTTCGACTGGTAAACTGTGGTCATCTGTTACCGTATTTGTGGACGAACTAAGTACTCTTCTCAAACATCAAAGATAAACGACAGGACATGTCATGTAAGATGAATAAGTTCTTGCTTAAAACCCAATTATATTTCATTATAGTTATTTCTCCATTTTCCTTGAAGCCATTTGGAGGTGTGTTATATGTATATATCTTAGAAAGAGTGGAAGTGGTGCAGGTAAAAATGGAGAAGCAATTATTTAAAGGATGGCTGAAGATCAGTTACAATGTCTTTTACAGAGATTTTGGAATAATGTAAATACTGCGAATGACGCTAAACGAAGTAAACAATTAAACACTTTCAACAAACTGACACTCCTAAGTACAAAATTTTATTGTCTAGTTGCCCGTCGCCCGTCGCCTATTCTTGATAATTGAGATTCTTTTGGGCGCCTCTTTAAGTACGCTTCATAAAACAGTTCACAGATATTGCGGTATTTCACCGTTTACAATGTCTCTCATCGGTATTAATATAGTTGTTCATCCTGGTTTACCTGAGTTTGTGATTTTAATCATTTTTAGTTTTTAGACTAGATGCTGTTACCATAAAATATGAATGAGTTGTTATCTTATTCAATACGATTGATTATATGTACGGTAAGTAGGTGGCGCCAAACTTGCAGAGCAAAGATAAAGAGCACTACGTTTATAGTTTTGTAAAAGTGGTGGTATCCATTAATTAGTCGATTTTCTATCTTTCTTTTTATTAATGTTATGTTTTCGCTTTCTTTTCAAAAATATCATTCATTACCCAGCTAATACAATGTTACGTTCTTTATATGCACCATTTTGTTCTTTATCGGTGGTGGGTTTGGATATGCTTTATTTTTTTTTTCTCAATGGATTTGAGATTAATACAAAGTCGCATGCCGTTGATGTTTTTATTCTTTCATCATCGCGGTTTCATTTCAATATTTGTTACATTGTTCAAACTTGGTTTAAACCATGCCATTAAAACCTGTCTTGAAACAAGAGTATTCCAAATGGCCGACAAACGATATGTGACAGTGCGAAAAGAAATTGAAAAGGACGAAAATGACAAAGTGGGTAAAAGTTATGTATCAATAAGGACTATGATGAAGTTCCTACGACAACACAGATCATTCTAGAAACTTGAAAAGAAATATTGTTGACCATGAACTAAACAAACAATAATGTATGTTTATGCTAATTGCTGCAGTAGCTGCTAAAGTATAGTTTTTTCGAATGGTTTATGAAATATGAACAATATCCGGTCATGCTTTAAATGTGTGCGGAGTTTCGCCCAATCCTGCTCGTCATCTTCCTTTCACCCTTGATCTACACTACAAGAAACAATCCCACTAATATCAAAAACAAATAATATGATGTCATCAAGTTATCGAAAAACAATTTGACTGGCATTATTAAAAAAAAACAAAAACATATTCGACAACCAATAATAATAGGTCTATCTATGATACTTCTATCGCTACCTGAAACAAATTATTTATCAAAACCTTGACGCCATATCTTTTTTATTTTATTTTGCCAAGCAATCATTTACTTGGAACAGAAGGTTGATGTTAAGGAAGTTGAAGAGAAATTCAGATTTGTTCCAATTTAGCTTTCTTTTGAAGTAACCTTGCAAATTTCATTACAAATAAATAAAAAGTTAATACTGTAAAAAAGAAAATGAATACAAGGCTACCAAAAGACCTGAAACGCGAAGTTTTGAATAGGATAGAAGCTTTACTTTTAGATGATACGTATTTATAAGCAATTAGATTATATTTTCAGAAATATATAATTATCGGTGTCATTGATCATTTAGCTTATAGGGTGCTTGACAGGTTTTGCTGCAAAAGCTTTCAAGGAAAAATAAATATACGGCAAATTTTTAAACATGATGAAAAAGCAACTCCTATCGGTAAGCTATACCTTACCGACAACATGACACGCAATGCAGTAAGTGAAATTAAATCAACCTCGAGGAATTTGTTTAATAATCAAATAACAACATTAAGATATAGATCATGACATAAATCTCATGTACATCTCGACTGATTGATATTATTCCACATCTTTAACATATTTATAATCGAAATTTGTTATGTTTAAATGGTTAAATTAGGAATACAACTTTTGTTTAGCTGTTGATAGCTGTTTCATTGAACCGTTTCTAAATAGCCGTGTATAGAAGTTAAATAAGCAGCCATTAGGTGATACTATTAGTTATATCATCGTGCATAGGAGATATATAATACCGTATATACTAACATATAAGTTTGTTTTGGTTGTCCTGGATATGTCCGATTGCCAAGTAGAAATCTCTACCTGTGATACTTTTGTATCGAACACCTTGTATACGTCAGTTTCTGGCACGATGGTACTCTCAAAACACAATAAAAAAAAAGCATACAACTCTCGTTCATGTTAATAATTTTTAAGTTTTACAACCGAATCTTCTTCAAACATTATATTTATCCAATCACATAGTGTAACTTCGACTTGTATGTTTGGGTATTGATACTTTTTACATTCGGGCTACAACAGCCCATATCCAGTAAGTGAAAACATTTGGCTTTCTCAGGTCATATCCTTCGTCTTGCCTTACAAGAGTCTAATTTTGTCATCATAGAATTTATCAAACTGAATCTAGGAAAATCTTGGGAATAATTTCAACATGCTATTGGTTATAAATATTTTTTAAAAAATAATAATAGGCTCCGATGATTTTCCTCACTATCCCAAAGGTCTAAAAGGATAAAAATGGATTCTGTCACCTACTTGAGTGAGTCTGATAGATGTGTTTGAATCGTTGAATGCCAGTGATGACATCAATTCAAAGTTATCAATATTTATCCAATCATCTACAGTATAACTCTGACTTTTGCGTTTGGGTAACTTTTCTGGTGTAAATATTCTATATAAAAGTTCACTATGAGCCAGTATCCACTATAATAATCGTCATAATATTTTAGGTTTAAGAAACAATAAAACATCATAAATCCCCTTCATTATCACAAGTTAGTTAACAATGTAAATCGACGGTAATCACTTGTGCTTACATTGAGCCTAAGAGCGAAATTTTATTTTTTGACGGGATGCCAATTGGAGTTTCTTGTTAGAATATAATACCGATGTTCGTTCCATTTATAAAAGCAAAACAAAACAAAACAAAAACAACATCTACTCTTGATTTTCCGCCTATTTTTCTGTCAATTATTCTTCAGTTTCACGAAAGTTTTCTTGCTGAAAATTTTCCATTATTTAGTGATTGTACGATTATGACTGCATACCATGACAGCTTTTCTCATACAAAAGTATGTTTTTATTTTGTCAGAAAGAATATATATATATATATATATATATATATATATATATATATATATATATATATATATATATATATATATATATATATATATATATATATATATATATATATGTGTGTGTGTGTGTGTGTGTGTGTGTGTGTATTTTATTAGTCTCTCGTCATCTAACCAACGATACGCGCGATTGGATTAACAAAAAAATCCCGATGCCTCTGACCACCTGCTTTCCAATGAAACCACATGTAAGGTAGTTGACTATACCCAGAGTTGACTTGGAAACAACGGATCCTTTACACCTTTTAAGCAGAAAACACAAATAAAATTTCTATTTAACTTTGCAGATTTTCCGTTTTCACCTAATATTGCTAAAACATTTTGCTGTAAAAAAAACAACTCTCGCGCAATTTAGAATACGTATACCGACTTATAGCAAGTGAAAAACTGATGCAGTGAAAACAGAAGCAGGTCTCATGGCGATCCTGTCCCCAACACACACACACACGCACGCACGCACGCACGCACACTTTTCCAAATGGATTAATGAGAGATTGACTTTTAAATCGCTACATAGACTGTACTGTAAACATAAACATTCGGCATTTTTCCTTTTAATAATGTTATTTACTTTCCATTCTGTTAATTTAAATCTTTCAACTATTACATTTTAATTCACTCGCCACAATAATATGAAGAATGAACCATAAGTATAAGGAAGAGCAGACGTTTGAAATCGTATCTAGATATGAAGACAACTAGACATGATCATCTTTGAAAAAAAAATAGCTATAAACAGACGCATATTGATGTGTACTATTTTCTTAGACATCGCAGTTCTCTGAATACAATTTGATTTTGGTAAGACTATTTTAAAAAATGTAAATATGTAATCAAATTATTTCGACCCGATTTGAAATACTCGAAAATGATAACTTATTAAATTTATCCTGACCCCCCCCCAATACATAGAAAACAGTAAGTTATTCCCATCTGGTTCGCGACTATCAACACATACAAAATATCGTCTTAAATATTCTTACTGGGAAAATCATCTTGCGTTATTGGGTTCATAGGAGGATCATATCATGGGTCGTGTAAGTTAAAAAATGTCCACTAGTCATTAATGAAGATGATTATGTTAATAATAATAATAATAATAATAATAATAATAATAATAATAATAATAATAATAATAATAATAATAATAATAATAATAATAATAACAATGATAAAAACAGTGATGCAATACAACATATTGTTAACAAAATTAATTTATTTTATACTTCGGTTCTGTATTATTTGTTTAGTAACGTCTAGTGCAAAGTCACGATACATCTCAAGAAAAATGCCTGTGGGCTGACAGCTGAACTATGTTGTGTAATTAATTTGGGAAATAATATTTGCTATTTTGTGAGGTGTCTATTTACCACTGGTGTAAAATGTTTTACTTCTAACAATGGGATTCGCTGCATTTATGTTGACACAAAATTGATATGCAAAACGTCATAACGGATTTTGAGTAGTCCTCCCTGACCCCCTGAACCACTTCCATTGTTCTAAGGAGTATTATTTGTAAAATATATCTAGAACTTTTAAGTAATGTCTTGGTCATCAAGGATGGACCTTTCAACCTGTACTTGATTTTCCAAAAACAGATGGGGGCCCCGAGTGGCCGAGTGGTCTAAATCGCTGTCCGTTACGGATCACTGCCATCTCACCTCTGTCTGCGTGTGTTCGAGTCTAAGATTCGGCTAATGTAGATATGTGAAAAAGCTTGCCAGTAGCTTCTCGTGGGTCGGTGGTTCTTTCCGGTGATTTCCAGGTTTCTTCCTCCACCAATAATACTGGCCGCCATGAATAGCCTGTCGTGTGCTGAAAAATGGAGTTAAGCCCAACAACAAACAAACAAACAAACAAACCATAAACAGATAATTAAACGTTACTAGGTGAAACTGAAATTGTTTTCATTTGAGCGTTTCACGCGTCCAATTATTTGATGTTGAATGCTTTAAAACCTTTATATTACAGAGGTTTAGTGTCCGTACATAGCACCGCCATTTTTCCTCCTGTTAAGAAAGATTGCAATTGTCGTGCATCATGTCTTGTATAAATTTAACGGGTGGTTATCCAGACTGGTATGTTCTTATTTTGATAAGAGCTGACTAAATGTCGTTCTCAAACAAGATGTATATCAAATCTCAAGTTTGTTTTCTAAATATGTACAATCCCCAAATCCATAAAATACACATGAATGTTCATTTCCTTGTGGCTCATGTCATATGTCAATAATGTAAAGCTGCAGCAGTATTATTAGGAAATCAATGTCATATTTGTAAAAAAATTAGTTTGTCGTATCTTTCTTTTCAGGCACGTTCCACGAATACCACAAATGACCTTTCAAGCTAAGTGGCATATCGGAAAAACTGGAGTTTATATGTTCACTTTCCATTATTTGCAAATCATGGGCATGCTGATAAGACTGTAGCCCTGCAAAACTTTCCTTTATAGTTAGGTGTTTGTTTATAGCACGAGGACAGCAAGACGCTTTCCCTTCTTTCAATCTTTGTTTGCCGTGCTTTATTGATGCAGGTCATTCTCCTTTTTTTTCCAGTTGGGCTACACCTAGAGCGCCGGATGTGTCTGACCCTCTCTGTGTTAATTATGTAAAGTAAGGCTTAATAATGAATGCAGTGTACATAGAGAAGTTATGCCTAACTTTGAAATGCATTTGTATACCTTTTGACTTGAACTATATTTTATTTCTATATATAATCTATGCTTAAGTCACTAAATGTGGCCTGCAGCAACAATTATGGAGTGTATTATATTTCTTTTTCCTAATTCTGAACTCTAAGGACACTCACATTGCAGTGTCATTCTTGATTCAATTATCTGTTCATTAATGGGTGTAGGGAGATTCGGTCTACCTTTTACCTTACTCTGTTAGGATAATGAACTGAGCCCATAAGGGCCAATTGAATTGCCCCGTAGTGGTCATATGGGTTTCATTGGCCAATCATTTGTCGGGGTTTGCAACTACCCACAGTTAATTGAATTGTAAATAGCGTCACTTTCAAATTAACTGCTGAGGAGAAGACGTAATCCTTGTTTGAGAATAATAATTTGTGGTATTTGAGTCCCACCTCGACCCCTACTTTTAGGACATATGTCGGCAACTAAATTTGACTGATAATGGATAGTATGACCAAAAAAATTGGAAAATTGTAAACTAATATACTAATAATTTAGGTAAATAAACAAATATCAACCAAAAAATGCTTGAAGGTTATATTAAAAACAAGTAAACAAAATGAGGAATGTGAAATTCACATGAAGTTTTTAAGAAACGAGACAATTACTTAAATGACTGATTTGCTCCAAAGACATCAAGACATGAATACTAAATCTAAACATTATATTGCAATTACAAATTTAACAGTGACTTTGCTAGTTATGTCCCATTATTTATAGTTATGACCCACTATTGATGGAAATAAAACCTACTGTGATAACCGTATTGAGTTATTTAGTAATATGTCTTCATTCGGACATATTTGATAACACCCCAGAGTCCAACTGCCCATTGAAGTCATTAGGGTAGCACGGATGACCACGAGATTTGGGGGCAATCGGGTGTTTCCATGAGGATAAATTGTCAGTGATTTCCAGGAGGGGGGGGCCAAAGGGGGATATATAGACCGCCAATCAGACCTTTATAATCTCGACTTTTAAACTACATCAGATTATTTGATTACTAAGTCCGAATCCTGTTTTTTTTCCTATTGTGTTTATAGTTTGGAAGAAACAAACAAAGAAGAAACATATACATGCATTTAATTAAGCACATGCTTTCAAGTTTGTTTTCACCAATGATCGAATCTGGTCAGAACTGGTCATTCTTCAATTGATCATGAATTTATCTGGCAACAAACTTAGTTTTATTCAAGGATCTCATAGATTCCACTGATTCCTGTATATTTACTTTTGTTTACTACTTATTCTGTGACTCAGTTTTTGCAGGCACTGTTTATTTTTCCTTATGTTTTTCTTTTCGTTATTCTTCTTGCTTTATTTTTGCTTTCTTGCTTATTTTGTGGGTAATCTGTTATGTTTTTAAATATGGTATTTTTATCCCTGTATACTTGGTGTCGCTTCTTTTACTTACATGTCTATGTATAATAAGTCTAAGAGACAGGACCTTCGACAAGTTGTGAAACCTTGTGGTTGAATCCCATTGCTCTTCTATATATAAAGGCACTTGCCAAAATGCACGAGATAGAAAACGCAAAACTATTTGATTTAATATAGGCGTTAGCGCATGTGTATATAATTTATTTCACTTTAAATTAACCAAATAAATATTATGACTCATTATACAGTAAAGCATTCAATTATGACCACCTGAGATTAATGACCACTTCAAATAGCAACAACTGTTGTTAGGTCCAATTACTATGTACAGGATAAAACTTATTCTAGAAAATGAGATCATATACCAATTAAAAAATATTTTTCTTTGTCTCAGTGGTCTTAATTGGAAGAATTTACTAATATTTAACGAACAAGTTTATATGTGTAATGAAATGCTGATAGATTCTTTTATGCATGTATTCTGTAAGTATATGCTAATAGATCAGTGCTAAGATTTCTTCGTGTCTGTATTATAAACAAATATACCGTACATTTTAATTAACATTAATATGTGTTGAAAAAAATGCAAGTTTCTGTGGGCAAGCACAGGTGTGAGCTGAAATTAGTGCAACCTTTAGTGGGGTCATCAGATCAATTGATATAGCATGCCTCTAATTTTGTTAAGTTTTAGTGAAATTAAAAGGAAAACGAGTCCCACATTTTGCATTAAGATCTCTCTAGCAGTAATTTCTAGGTTTATAGTTTTATTTAAAAATTCTGTGCTACTGAAACTCAACGGGTACTTAACAATTTATATAATAATTTGCATCTCTCATGTGTGTCCAACTGTATTGTACATAGTGACCAACTTATCTGCCAACAACAGTATCATGAACTTAATGTTGTATTACTCTTATCAATAAAGGTATGGACCATACAAATTTTACGGTGAAAACTTTCACACAGTACAAAAAAAGGCAAATTGTACTTCCTAAATACAGTGAAACCTCTCAAGACCAAACATTCAGTGAACCAAAATCCTTATCAAACTGAAAAAAAAAAACATTTTTCTTGTTTCCAATTTTATTTTCTCTTGTTTCAATTCAAGTTAACTTGGTGAAACAAAACCCTTATACTCTAGAGAATGAAATAAACTTTCCATTCCAGTATTATGACACTAAAACAAATACCATCAAGTTCATGTGTGTTTGTGTGTGAGGACATGGCCATCCAATAGTATATCATTATCCCTGGGCTATAATACATCACTTTTTTTCTCTTTTATGTGTGTGTGTGTGCGTGTGTATATATGTTTATATATATATGTATATATATATATATATGTATATGTGTATATATATATATATATATATATGTATATATATATATATCGAGATATATATATATATATATATATATAAATATATATATATGTATATGTGTGTGTGTGTGTGTGTGTATGTGTATATATATATATATATATATGTGTGTGTGTGTGTGTGTATGTGTATATATATATATATATATATATATATATATATATATATATATATATATGTGTGTGTGTGTGTATGCATATATATATATATATATATATATATATATATATATATATATATATATATATATATATATATATATATACACACACACATACATACATACATACAAACAAACATACATACATATATAGAGCACCATATGAATGTCAACCAAAGGATATGCACTTAATGTCATAAAAATCGGGTTTTAATTAATGATTTTCAGGTACACAAAGGTACAATTGGACACAGGTGACTACATCTTAAGCAATAATGACTTGACAAGAAGTATCTCAAGGATTATGTCCAAAAAATACACCACTAATGTTAATGCTGGTTTATTTTAACAGCACATTGGGCACATTATTGTCTACATAATGCTAACCAAATGTGAACTAAGTTCCTTCCCACTGATACAACCTGGCAGGTAACAAGCATTTATGTCTTGAAACAGATACCTTTTTCAACTCTTTATTTTGATTCTAACATGATAAACTCAATTCCCCTTGCTGTTTACTTTGTTGACAAGATTATAGGATGCAAACATCTTGCTCAGCCAATGGTTATATATTATTGGTAACACATGCAAGCATTCAAAAGAGGTAACTGTTGTTTGAATTTGGATAAAACAGAACCTCAGTAAACTGAAAATCTTACAAAAACAGTAATTTGTATTGGTCTCGAGTGTTTTCGGTCTTGAGAGGTTTCACTCAATAGAATTATGGAGGGAGTAGGAGAACTGTAATACTTAGAAAAACATACAGTATTCCAAATGCAACTCTTACAAAGAAAAGTGCTGAATATTAATAATTGAAAATCTTTTCCAAAGAAAATAAGTATTGTATTGTACAATAAATTTAAAATAAGATTATAAACATATTTAGATACAATGAATGCCCACATTAATATGATATAATTGAAGAAACCTTAATCCAATATGTAAGCAGAAACCTCAAAGATAGGTCAAGGTCAACGATTTATATCACATGGAAACTGAAGGCATATAGTCATTTTAACAGAATGGATGTTGACTGAATTAAATGCTGATGGTTTTCCATCTGAGGCATTTATAAAAATCAATTTATGTCTGTTTCTGTTACAATTCTGATAAAATACAAGAAAAGCATTTTAAAACAGAAAAATATAAATAAAAATACATCTCTGATGTGACACCTGACAACTAGTCAACCATGACAGGCTGAAAAAAAGTTTAGAATATGCATTATTGGAGCAAAAATTTCATTGTGTGTGTGCATATTTATTTGTACTTGAAATAAAAATTTTAAAAAGTACATTTGCTTTCCAATTTCATTACTAATTTGCAACACTGTGGTTCTTTTTGCAACAGCTGCTCATTCTGAGCATATTCACAGTACAAACAAATTTTTTTTTTCTTTGGTGTGCAAAGGTATGGGGTTGTTCTTTGTTTTGGTTGGGGTTGAACATTTAAATAAATTTAACAATTCAAAACTTGATTGTTATAATGAATTTCATTGTATGGCTATTATTAATTACAATGATGCAGTGTTTACTGTACGAAGAATAAAATCTATCTTCAGAAAAACTTTTAAATTTTTTTACATTTAATACAGAATAAAGATGTTTTATCAAATCTACAATATCATAAATGTCAATAGCTGTAGTAAGTAGGATAGAATATTTTCATATTTTCATAATATCATGCTGTTTATTGAAAGTTTTCTCAATGTTTCAATGGTATAAATGATGCACATTATAAATTTGTACTTTTGTACTTATAAAGTACAACTTATGGGTTCAAATTAAGTTGTTGAGTTCCAGTCAAGAAAAGCTGGCTAGCGATACATGTATTAATATTACTACTGACCCATATTCACAATTTTAGATTAAATCTTTTTATTGTGATTTCTATTTTTGGGGTTACTATTTTGTATTTTATTATTTTGTATTTTTATACAAAGTCTCTTACACTGGATCCTACAAAACTATTCAAACTTAGTGATCGTTAAAATTTTATGATGTACATGATGATGTAGAGGTGTTGAAAATATTAAACCAACATTTTTGACACCAAAGAAACAACAAGATGGACAGAAATAGCTGGATTACCATCTTATGAACTGAAAAAGGTTTTGAAATTTTTCCTTAATTTCACCAAAGTTATAGTTATTGTTTATTTAGTTGAATATTTAGTTGCCTTGTAATCTGTTTATGAGCATTGAAATCCAGTTCCCCAGGAGACGGACACAGCGAATTTTCTTTTTAAATATCTAAAATACATATTCCACATGCTTGGAATGGAAGTCAAACAGTTACTATGGAGGCAACCAAAACACAATTACGTTTGAAAATGTAATAAGGAATGTCTCTTCTAAGCTGGTGCCAAATGAATTCATTCTTTCTTTTGAAGCTGGTGTAGAAACAAAGATTTACTTTTGGTTGTTATAGAAATCAAAAAGTTGCTGTGAAACTAATAAAAAATACAAACTTTGTCATCACAGCACATGAAACAATCATGCAATGTTTGATCATTACTGTCTATGCAGTTATGAAGTTGTCAAATATGTGCTAATGGTTGAACATGATGCACAATGTGCAATACATGACAGCTGCTGATTGATTCTGGGCCATTCAATAAGATAACATAGCCTTCAACATGGACTTACCCCTACCCAACTGAGTACCCCTTTCAGGTTAATTCTGCTTGTAAATTGCTATTACCCTTTCCTCCAAACATTACTACCACCATCTGAGCACCCATTTCAGGTAAATTTTACTTGCAACTTCCTATTATTGGTTCAAATTCTCAATT
Organism: Potamilus streckersoni; assembly: GCA_016746295.1. NCBI lineage: Eukaryota > Metazoa > Mollusca > Bivalvia > Unionida > Unionidae > Potamilus > Potamilus streckersoni. The sequence continues at coordinate 1,224,316 of JAEAOA010000712.1, forward strand.
CATTGGTGCATAAATTCACCATGTAAAATTGTGATCAAATTGCTTTTGAAGTTCTATGAAGAAGAAACTGATAGTTATTAATGAAACAATGCATAACACATAATGCATGAAAGATATATGCGGAATTCTGGGTTTACTGTCACCTTTCTTCACCTAATTTTTCATTATTTAATTCTTTAAATTAAATGTTTTCAACTGCTAATGTCCAATTTCATTTTAGCTTTTTCATTCCAAGTTTTTCTTATAAGTATTCAGTCTCTGTTACGAATATTGATCTGCCTTAATAAATATACAAAAAACTTATAAGACTGAATCACCTCATTCAACTCTTAGCTTCATACTTGTAAGAACTAAGAAAAATTTCATAATACAGACAAAAAGTTATGACCAAATACAATTTATTTGTCTTTTATGCATACACAAAATATATGAACTATAATACTGTTTTAAAAGTCAATCACATATGCATTGTATAAAATAAGACAATATTTGAAACACATCTGGCTAATAATATTTGAATTGCATCAAAATGGTAAAGAGTGACTGGAAATCACCATTCATAAGTGAGATGAAAATGGAAATAGCCAAAATCTCTTGTCGAACTTTCATCAGTTTTAACTGAAACAAAATTATATAATGAAATTGCTGATTTCCAATGTATAAAATGTATTCTCATATAATACAGAAAATGACAAAAGAGACCAAATTTGAGAATTTTGCAATAACAGAAACTTTTTTAAAAAATCTCATTAAAGGACACAGAAATGTTTGGATAAATGGGAAATCTAATGAGTTCTTTGTACTATTACATTTGCACAGAATGTTTTTCTCTGTTTGACAAACTTACTGATAATATGAATCAATTCTTTGCTTGATTGGTGTTTTATGGCACATCAGTACATGAAGGTTATATCATGCTGAGGCAACTGGAGTAAAGTTCCTAGGACAGGAGCAGATAACCAATGCTGATCCAAGGGCAAATATGCAACCTTCTGACACTGAGTCAGGCACAATGACAAATGAGCCACTGGCTCTGAAGAAAGAATCATAGATACTAATGATTAAAGCTCAGATGAATCAGGTTCTATTGGACATGACTTTATTTGTCTCAAGATAAGAAAACTTATCTGTTCCTGATGTCAAGCAATATTTCCAAACACTTTAATGTAATGGTAGGACACCATAAGAAAGATTCATAATGTTGAACACATTTACTAATGCACAGAAAGTTTCTAGCTCTGCAAAAACATAGAAGAAAAAGACCTGCCATGCACAATGTTTATGTTCCATTGATGAGAAAATATGGTATCTAATTATTTATGACTGTGGAGATGATGGCAGGGTGTAGCTAACTTCTTTAACAAAAAGTATGTGCCAAATATGGAAGACACAGTGTTGTTTTTCTTACAGTCTATCAAAACTGCATATCATCTTTAAATTTAATAAGGCTTCCTTTGATTATTAAAATTACTAAGTTTTATGAATTTTTGCATAACTGGTTATCTGTTATTTGTCTCTCCCCAGTGCAAGCAAAAAAGAGTCCCTTGAAGAGGCATACTGGTGCAAGATTTCCAGGAATTCAAAATAAAACTTTTTTTCTTTTTAATTGCTGAGTGTTAAAACTGTTTCTGATATTTCTGAGCAATAACAAAAGTTTTGGTGACCATATTAGATCTAAGACTTGCACCATTTTTATTGAGGACTAATCAACGTCATTCAAAAACTTCTGGAAAGCTTAATATAAATATAAACCATCCATTCAGGAGTAGTAGCAATAACAAGATTTTCAAGATGGTTGTCATGTTGGTCATATTGGATATATGATCATCACTATTTTTATTTAGGATGAACTGATCAAAGAAGTCCTTCGGTGAAAACCCTATGTTGATATGACCAATCATCTATAATGAGAAGAAATAACAAGATTTTAAAAATGACCACCATGGTGGCATAATAAAATTAAGATCAGAACCATTACAATTCAAACTAGATATAAGAGTTCTGGTAGAACACCATGTCAATTTGACCTTCTAGTAGTAAGATTTTCAGGAGCACCCATGGCTTTGGCCATATTAGAACTCATATTAGTACCATTTTTTTTTAGGTCCAAGTAGTCATCACAAGAAGACTTTTAATGAAAACCCCATGTATTTAGTAGTATTTTAGTGAAAATCCCATACTGATATCGCCAGGGGCAGCAAGAAGTATTTTAGTGAAAATCCCATACTGATATTGCCAGGAGCAGTAAGAAGTATTTTAGTGAAAATCCCATACTGATATTGCCAGGAGCAGCAAGAAGTATTTTAGTGAAAATCCCATACTGATATTGCCAGGAGCAGCAAGACGTATTTTAGTGAAAATCCCATACTGATATTGCCAGGAGCAGCAAGAAGTTGATTTTAGTGAAAATCCCATATTGATATAGCCAGGAGCAGCAAGAAGTATTTTAGTGAAAATCCCATATGACCATCTTGGAGAAGTATTACTAACAAGGTTTTCAAGATGGTCACATTGAGGTTATATTGGCACCATTTTCAATGCAACAATCTTAATGTCATGAGAAATCTTATAGTAAAAACTCGTGTCAATATGACTTTCCATTCAGAAGTATCGATTACATGACTTTTAAGATGGCTGTCATGGCAGACTTAATTGATGTCAGAATATGCATCATCTTCATTTAGGACCCACTAGATATTATAAGAAGTAGTTTAGTGAAAATCCCATACTGGTAATGCCAGGAGCAGCAAGAAGTAGTTTATTGAAAATCCAATACTGATATTGCCAAGAGCAGCAAGACGTATTTTAGTGAAAATCCCATACTGGTAATGCCAGGAGCTGCAAGAATTATTTTAGTGAAAATCCCATACTGATATTTCCAGGAGCAGCAAGACGTATTTTAGTGAAAATCCCATACTGATATTGCCAGGAGCAGCAAGACGTATTTTAGTGAAAATCCCATACTGATATTGCCAGGAGCAGCAAGAAGTTGATTTTAAGGACTGCCATTATTCTGGCCATATTTAATGTCTGAGAAGCATCACTTTCATTTAGGACCAACTAGACCTTGTGATAAACATGTGCTTAATTTTTCATAGCAATCCTCCAAGTAGTTTAATGACTGTGCAATAATAAATATGTGTTAATGAACAGATGTATATTGCCAGGCAACAGATAACAGGCCATTCCATAAGTTCTTCTGGTAAATGAAAAGTAGAGCTTAAAAAATTAACGACAGACAAATATTATATCCATAGTACCTTAGAGAACTGTGATAATCTGGATTCTGTATCGGCCTGAGATCTGTCAAGACTTGGTTCAAACAATTACCCTGGCAAATACATGTAATAATGATGTAAATGTATCACATTTAGTAATTGGTAATAATACTATTGCATCATACTGCAAAACCGAATTCCTGATTCACAGAAAAATCATGTTACTGATTGTGTTCTCAAAAATAATTTGATACTTTTTTGTCATATAATATGCATTTCAGTCTTTTACAGCTCTAATAGAAAGAAAAAAAATATTATCCTTCAGTCTACAAAATAAATCTCTGCAACAATGCTGAAATAGTATTTGAAATTAAAATGCAAATTTCAAAGGTTGCATACAGTTGTTCTTAAGAAAAATTTCAGTAGCTGAAGTGATGTACTTGAAACGTTTGTAAAAGTGACAGGTAAATTAGACAAAAATGTACTGTTTATTCAGAAGCTGTCAAAACTGAATTTAAATTTCAAGAAATTATAATACAAAGCTTGTAAAGAATTTCAAAAATATTTTTTCATTCTCATTCTAGTATTTGATCATTCTGACAAATGTTCCACGTATGATTTAACCTTCAATATCATATGAAACACCCCAAAAGCCATCACTTTGAATACTCTGTAATTTATAACATTAAGGATTGCATCAAAGATATATGGAATTTACTCTATGCACAGATGGCACCATAATGGAAATAACTAATCTTTGTGACAGTATATACTATACTCCCTTAACACTCCCCATGGCAGCCATAAAGTATATCAACTTATAGTGAAGTACCTTATACGTCATACATATAATTCTACCACAGTACTTAATCATGAAATGTGATCCATGATAATACTCACATTATAACATGAACCATTTTATAATGAAGAGCTTAGTAATGGAGAACTGTAATAGGAAATGCATTTTAATGAGGGCCTTATTGCAACAAAATACTATATAGGAATTGTGTTATAATGAATGGCCTCATAGTAATGGAGTGTTGTAACAGAAACCATGTTATATTGAAGGGCTTTATAGTGACAGTGCTGTAAAAGAAACCATGTTATAATGAATGGCCTTATGGAGTGATGCAAAAAGAATCTTGTTTTAACAAAGGGCCTTAGCAAGGGAGTGCTGTAGCAGGAACTGTTATATGATGGGCCTTGTAGTCAAGGAGTACTGTGAATACACATACTTTAAAACATGCTTCAAATTAACTTGAACAACACATGTACTAACTTTCACACAACAGCTGTACAAAGTTATTATAAAATCAACATACACCAACAATTAACTCTAACAACATTAACTCAATGCTTATATATAAAACATGAATCAAATTATTTTAAATACATACCAAAAACAAATGAAGCAACAAATGTAACTTTAATTACAGTGCATACTAGGCAAATCATCAATGACCTAACCATAAAACTAATATATGGGGACTATATTCTTAAACTCAAGCTTATGCCTCCAATTATGATATTGTACTTGGAGTAAATCTACATCATTAAAATTAAGCTTTCTGGCAGAGGAATGCTGTATATTTATGTGACAAGACAGTGGTAGGTTTGAGTTGTTCTAATGATTCTAACAAGACATTGATAAGTTTGAATTATCCAAATCTTATGTTTCAGACATGAAAATGGTAGGTTTGAATTGTTCTAATCTTTTTTACATTTCTGACAAGACAGTGGTAGGTCTGAATTGTCCTAATATTATGTTTGTGACAAGAAAGTGCTATGTCTTTGTCCTAATATTATGTTTGTGATAATACAGTGGTAGGTTTGAATTGTCCTAATCTTATGTTAGTGACAAGACAGTGGTAGGTTTGAATTGTTCTAATCGTATGTTTCTGACAAGACAGTGGTAGGTTTGAGTTGTTTTTATGTTTTTGACAAGAAAGTGGAAGATCTGAATTGTCCTAATTTTGTTTCTGACAAGTCAGTGGAAGGTTTGAATTGTTCTAATCTTATGTTTCTCACAAGACAGTGGTAGGTTGTGTTGTCCTAATCTTATGCTTTTGACAAGACAATGTTAGTTTGAGTTGTTTTTATATTTCTGACATGACAGTGGTACTTCTGAATTGTCCTAACCTTATGTTTCAGACAAGACAGTGGTAGGTTTGAATTGTCCTAATCCTATGTTTGTGACAAGACAATGGTAGGTTTGAATATTCCTAATTTTATATTTCTGACAATCTGTAAACTACTTAATCCATTTTGACCACAAATGAAGTCTGATTCAGCAAATTGATCACAATGGGTTTTAATGGGAAAAAAACCTCAGTGACAAATAGCTGTTGGTTAAAGTTCTTCAGCCAAATTAAAGGCCAAAAATAATTTCCAATCCTGGAAGATAATGCAAAGTGCTCATTCTCTCTCTCTCTCTCTCTCTCTCTCTCTCTCTCTCTCTCTCTCTCTCTCTCTCTCTCTCTCTCTCTCTCTCTCTCTCTCTCTCTCTCTCTGTGTGTATATATATATATATATATATATATATATATATATATATATATATATATATATATATATTAAACTCTACATACAAATTTATCAACATTATAGAAATATAGGGCTCTGTGTAGGTCATTTATGAAAGCTCTGGCAGAAATATGGTATGATTATACTAAAGAGAATTTCAACAGATGTGTTTCACAATTTGTCAAATGTGCTAAAATTTGCACTCTCCACATATTACATGGTCTAGATGGCTAAAGCAGATGAGTAAAAACATATAAGCACTCACTGCATTTTTGCATTGAACATACTGATTCTGTGAAATCTGAAAGTCAGAAAACTTTTTTTGTTAGAAATAATTCTAACATGTGATCTATATTGGAAATGTCCAATTAAAATGAAAGGCAAGTAGCAATAAATTTTTTTTTCAAAATGTTGATTTAAATAAATGGGCATATAATATGATAATTAGGGAGGGCATATAATATGATAATTAGGGAGGGCATATAATATGATAATTAGGGAGGGCATATAATATGATAATTAGGGAGGGCATATAATATGAAAATTAGGGAACAGAATAAACCAAGAAATTCATCTTGCATTTGATGAAAAGCCTACCAAATATATAATGTTTTACTCTGGGAGAACTGCAGCTTAAGTATGAAAAGTTAGTAACTTTGTCATGAATTTCTCTAAGATGGTTTAGAATGATGTAAGAAACACCCATCAAATTTGTATAAATATACAGGCCCTAGACTTTGGTAAATGGTTTTGTAATTATTATCACCATAGCAACTCTTAATCCTACAGCTGGGTGTTTACAATAAAGAACTACCATATATGCTTGATTATATGTCATGTCAAACTGCACAGACCCAATGTTGCCATTGCATAATAAACAAGCAGATCTGAGTCAATGCTTTTTCCAGCTGGACATAACTTATGAGTATGTATGGTTACTGAGGTCCAGTTTTCTTGAAAACATCCTAAGTCCAAAATTTTAATCTCACCATTTAAAAATTTTAAATGGCACATCCATAAAATTACATAACTAGAATTAAGCATGCAAGGTAAAGTTCTATAGTCAAGATAGTAAAGAAGTTCTCAAGTTAAGCAACAGACTGAAGTACCTCAAAACCATTTCATTTTGAGCTTGTGCTTAAAGTGCATAATACAAATATTCAAAGAATGAAAGTCAAGATTTATTATCAGTAAAGAAAAGCTGAGAATGACTAAGAAAGTTAAATAAAATAACTTACACTATCATAGATAGCAGATATATGACATTAACTGGCATTGGACTAGCAAGATAGTCTACAAATTGATATAGTGTATATAATAACTTATAAGTTGGGTCCAACAGCAAACAACACAGACCCAGCAGATCAGGATCTATGTTGTTTGTGTTACTGACCAGTCCTAAAAACTGTTCAAATCCGAACCTGCTAGTACATTATGCAATGGCTGATCAGGGTCTATGCAGTTGAATCAGACTTATAAATGAGAAAATATGGTACTGTATTTGATGTAATACCCCCACATGTTTATTAACTTCATACCATTCCTTCGTCAAACGTGAAAAATGGTTTCCTTACCAAGGATGAAACCTAAGTCACTGCATGGAAACTAGTCTTCATCTTTCAATCATAATGACTTTGTTTAGCTTTAGACCCTGAAATCAACTGAGTTCTTTTTACCCCAAGTTCAACACATCCACAAAGATTAGTAACTGTAAATCATAAAAAAACTAAAGTTATGGTGCAGAAATCATTGTAATTCAGATAATGTGGCTTTAAACTTTATCATTTTGATCCTAAAATCAACAGCATTCTTTCATATTCCAACTGAAAGCCATCCACAAAGTTTGTTAACTGTAGATGGTGGAGAACATAGATTACTGTGCAGAAACAAAATTTGTATCTAATGAATGTACAACATCATAATAATATATTCCCTGTCTTGTGGTGGCAGGCATATATAACTGAATCTTACATACATTTTATTCACTGCAACCATATTTTGGAAAAGACACAGATGTGAAAAGTACTCAACATACTCTGCTAGCATGTACATACATAAAATGAAGTTTGATTATGTTATCATTGGTGAGCACTGATTAGGATTACATTAAACCTTATCAAATGTACCAAAATAACAGTTCACATGGCAGAAAATACAGTACAATAAAACAAACCTAACATAAGGAGGACCAAAATGTTTTATCAGATGATAAACCCCAAAACTCACTTTCATATCCATAAGGTGACACACTTTTTGCAATCACAATAGTCAGGGATCCTAACTACTCAAGAGTCTAGATTAAACACATCCCGCTGTATTTAATTTTTGGAACCTGAGCTTAAAACAGTCTTATGAGAACTATGTACTTAAATTCATTGGCTTAGTCATATATCTGATATATATCTGACGAGTTGAATATAAATATTGTTAGCGGTTACATATCTTCATTTTCCAATGGATCACTGGTGGAATTTTCTGATAAAATATCATCATCATCATCATCATCATTATCACTCAATTTAAGGTCATCTAAATCAAGATCATCATCCAAATTCACTGCAAAACAAAGAGAACAAAAGTTAAGTACATTAATTATTGTAAAGCAATTTCTACAAGTCTAGTTCATAAAAAATGGAAACACTAACATTCAATAAATTATACTTTTTCTTCATCTCTTTACCTATACAATATAAACTGAAGAAGAAGAAATCATCTATGTTCCCCATTTTGTCTAAAATATGTTACGAGTCAGAAGGATCTGATGAATTTCAAACATCATTTACAGGCAGTCTGTATTTACAAAGTATACAGGGAAGTGATATGTATCGCATACAGGCAGTCTGTATTTACAAAGTATACATGGAAGTGATATGTATCGTATACAGGCAGTCTGTATTTACAAAGTATACAGGGAAGTGATATGTATCATATACAGGCAGTCTGTATTTACAAAGTATACAGGGAAGTGATATGTATCATATACAGGCAGTCTGTATTTACAAAGTATACAGGGAAGTGATATGTATCATATACAGGCAGTCTGTATTTACAAAGTATACAGGGAAGTGATATGTATCGTATACAGGCAGTCTGTGTTTACAAAGTATACAGGGAAGTGATAAGTATCAGATACAGGCAGTCTGTACTTACAAAGTATACAGGGAAGTGATAAGTATCAGATACAGACAGTCTGTATTTACAAAGTATACAGGGAAGTGATAAGTATCAGATACAGGCAGTCAGTACATACAAAGTATATAGGGAAGTGATAAGAATCAGTTAATGGCAGTCTGTATTTACAAAGTATACAGGGAAGTGATAAGTATCAGATACAGACAGTCTGTATTTACAAAGTATACAGGAAAGTGATAAGTATTAGATACAGGCTCTTGGACTAATTGTTTATGACAAATTATCATCTACATTATCAAATTACACTATTATGGACCCTGACATTAAACACCTCAGTGTACTGTGTCCTTCTTGTAACATGGGTATGGTCATGGATCCCATTCAATTGATGCCTCACTAACAATCACTCAGTATACTGCTCTCCCTCTTATAACATGGCAATTGTCAAGGATCTAATTCAGTTGATAACTCACTATAATAACCGTTACAATGTTGCTATCACTTGTATATCATTAGTATTGTTATGGATCTCATTTAATTGATCACTCACAATAAAACCCCTAAGTATACTGCTGTCCCTCTTATAACATGAGTATGATCATGGATCACATGAAACTGATCCCTCATTAAAAGCCCTTCAGTATACTGCTGTCCCTTATAACAAGGGTATGATCATGGATTCCATGAAACTGATCCCTCACTATAAAGTCCCTCAGTATACTTGTGTCCCTATTGTAACATGAATGTGGTGATGGATCCAATTTAATTCATCCCTCAGTATAGTGCTGTCCATCTTATCACATGGGTATGGTTATTGATCCCTTATATGGATCCCTTATTATAATGCCCCATGGTATACTGGTGTCACTCTTATAACATAAGTATCGACATAGGTCCCATTAAATTTTCTGAATTTTATTTTATCACTGACACTTGAATTATTTAACATTTTAGCTTTTGGATAATAAGAAACAATTTAATATGATTTCACATAATTAAATAATCTATATTTTTTGTTTGTATGCACTATTATGAAAGAGCCTTGTTGTAAAATCCCTCTGTATAAGGCTTCCCCACTTATAATACAGACCATTTTTATGACTCCTTTAAACAGTGTTATAAGAGAAAGCACTTTAGTAACTATTTTGTAACTTAAACTGTATTACAAGTTGATACTATTAATGCAAGAGTTAGATGATTACTTTATATCTTATGAAAGAATAAAGAAAAGTAGACAAACAATTGAGATCATCTTATAAAGAATGAATCATGCTTAAATTATTAGTATACCTTCAACCTTTCTGGATACAGTAAAGCTCTGATTATCTGCACCTTTATGGTTCATCCAAACTGAGGATGCCTCTGCCATGAAAACCAAACTTGTAACTTATGATTTTGGACATTTTATGACAGTATTAGGTCTAATGTAAAATAATTTTTTATACGATTCCAAGTTTCTAATATGTGGAGTTTCAAAAACAATGAATAACAAAACAAGACATCTAAGTGGACCTGTTATAGCTCACCTGGGTAGCTGAGATATGTCATCTTGTGAATACAAAACTGTGGAGGTGAAATGAAAGCTTGAAACATATAGTTGCAACATCTATTAATATTGATGTCATTTATCTTCTTTTGAAAACCACATATACGGTCAGAGACAACTACTTGTTTTTTTAGCTTTGGAAGCAACCTGTGTGGTCATATATTAAATACCATATTTAAAAGAATGAAGAACACCGATTGACTAAACAATTACCAAAATATTAATATAATTTTTCAAACAATTGGACCTATGCATCAGTAAATTGATTACTTTGTAGTAAAATCAAATTTTAAAATAATTCATTTTATTGATACCAATGAACAGGCACTAAAAATCTAAATGGAGACATCTCATCCTGTTTGATATTTAAAGTAGGCACCTACAAAGAAATTTTTCTTCATTGGGAAAATAGTTGATAGGCTGTAAGCATGATTTAATAGTCTTACAAAAATAATTATAGTAATTTGACCAAATATTAACATTAGGTAATGTGGGAATTGAATTAGCTGTATGTGTCCTACAAAATCAATACACTAAGTGGATAAAGGACCTGACCAAAATATTCTTAAGTCTTTACTGGTACTTACTATTTTATCAGTCCGAATTTGTTTGTAATATTAGAGAAAAATTGTCTTTTGTAGAAATTTTAGACATTTTGAATTTACTGACCCAATTTTTATTCATGCTTGATTGAAAAAAACAGGTTTTCTGTGATAGTTTATTAAAATGCTGTGTAATGCAACTGCTCTGTTGTAGTGTTTAAACAATTCATTGATTTATCAATTCATCAATACTTTTGCTCTAATGATTCATATAGCAATACAAGAGACGGAGAATTGATACAACACATTATCCTTACTGTATGCAAGTTATTTTAGTCTTGAGCAGTCATAATTAATTATTATTAGTTTGCTTTATATTATTCTTCAAAATTCGAATTCATCTAAAACAGCATCTGCAATCACAGACACTCATTTTTATTAATACAAAATGGAAAACCTATTGAGAATACTCGCTCACTGTCTACAAATTAACACAAAGCAACATGGTTCATAACCTGCTCCCTCCCATTTTATGCTAATTATCTTAACCCACAGCATGTTTAGCATACACTATACATTCAAAATGTGTTCCACATGTATAAAGAAGTACTTTACTTATCATTTAATAATCAAGTTTAAACAAAGTTTCTGCTTTGAATTATATCATGTCTATATGAGTCGATTTGAAGCTACATTACAGATCTGTCATAAGGTTGAAATATGTTACAATGAATTCTATGAAAATGAAGATACCAGTGAGACCTCTCCAGTGGCCTAGTGGTTCCAGCATCCGCCTCGGATGCAGGAGGTTGTGTGTTTGATCCCCGGCCAAATCATACCAAAAACTTTTAAAATGGTACAAACAGCTGCCTTGCTTCACGCTTGGCATTAAGAGGTTAGTGTTAGGACTGGTTGGCCTGGTGTCATGATAATATGACTGGGTGGGACAACATGCTATATGTCTGTGGCATGATGCACCAGTGCTAGACATCACTATAAACTTCCACACTGCATACATCAAAGTGCTATGACTGAAAAATTGTTACAATTTTGTTTAAAATCCAAATAACACACACAGATATGAGTGAGTGATTTTGAGCTCAAAAATGGAATCAAATATGAGTCAGAAGTACATGCTGGATGGACAAAAATAGACATCATGACGGTCATTCTGTTTTTTGATATTTTTAAATTAAATGTAGAAAGGGCAAAATACTGAGACTAATTAAATACAAACAATTTAACGTTGATCTCAGTAAGGTCTAAGAAAGTGTAGCAGGAAAAAAAAGGGAGAGAGAGAGATAGAGATTGAAATGTAATATAAATATTTTTCCCCCACCTCCTTTCCTTTTTTTTACCACTCCCCCTTCTTCTTTTTTTGACAAAAGAGGAGATCTCCATTATGATAAAATCCTAGCAATATCTCTTCTTAAATTGTACACGGGAACAAAAACAGCAACAGGGCAGATTTCAACCCCTCATATTTATTACCTTTTGTAAATTAAAAAATATAAATTATAGAATAGGACTGGATGTTATCAGTAGTTTTCCTTCTTCACTAACAAATAGGAAGTACAATGTCATAGATTTTGTTGGGATGAGAAAATAACATAATTTATTTTGTGTTGAAGATAACATCATAATGTCTTCCAAGTTTAAGTCACACATGCAATTGATAATAAGATGTTTTCAAAGCATTCATGCAGTACAAAGCAAAATGCCTGATAGCTAAAGTGAGTTAAATGAAGCCACCATGAAATGGCCTAAAATTCAGAATAAAACTCAATGAAACCAACAGGTAGTCAGTTTGAAAGTGTTTTTGTTACCTTGTCATCAATGTGAATAGCATATAAATATATGGTAACTATATTTCTATCTGTAATCTGTATATTGGAAATACAACCAAGAATGTCACCATACATAAAAGGATGCCACCTACCTTCCAAAGATGGAAAGACCATCAAGTTCATATGTTTATCGTTGTGTATCGTATCACAAGCTATGTATCATTAATTGTATGTATATGCAGCACATGTGTATAAATAAGGCATTAACAAATCTTGTTTTTCAAAACTGGAATTAGATGACTGCAATTATTCAAGGTTATGGATGAAAAACCTACAGTTTCTATATTAAAGTTTGCATAAAAATCAAGCATTTTCACCAATTTTGTCAAACTGTGTACATCTATGCAGGCGCACTCAGACAACTAAATGAGGTTACATGATCACATTATGTTACATGCAGTATCTTGCTTCTGCAACTTTGCAATTTATTTATGAAGTTTTTCTTTTGAAATTTCCATAATATTCACACACTTTCTATTACAGGTGGACCTCTCTGCATCTCAAGCACAATGATGCAAATGATGGAGGTAACATTTTCCTTTGAAACACAACCTACCTCCAAACTAAAATCCCACCACTCAGTTATTAAAATATAAAGTAAACAATCAATATCTGAATCATGTGTCCTTTTGATTAGCTTGGATAAATGAACAGTGTTGTACCATACAATCATGAGATCAGTGCTTTGAAGAAAGACATGCCATCCTGTGTCATAATTATATTGATCAACTGCATGATCAATGTCTATACATTATCTGGAAAACAGACATATGGATAAAGAAAAAAAACTTGCCTGTATATAGGTCTGGATTTTTCTTGGATTTACCCTTTTTTACATAACTCTTTGCCTTAAAATCAGTAAAATCTGAGCTGTCTGTGTCAGAAAGATCCAATTCTTCCTCAAGATATCCAAGTCCATTCTGAACTGAGCTTAATTTTGGCTTATGTCCTGTGAAAATATAAAAAGTAGTTCACTGTAATCTCTCTGTTTATCAGTAAAGCTATGGAAAAATTAGTCACTTTTGTGTACAATTTTATACATTAATATTTTCGATTAAAATTAGTCACAATGGTTCAAAAATATTACAGACTATACCTACTAATAAGTCAGAGCCAACTTTATTGAGATGAGTGAAACATCAGAAGTTTTATTAAATTTGACAAAACATTGAACTCCATAAAATCAGGCATGACAAATATCAAAATTCCCCTATGATTTAGAATTTCGTTGATCCCACTCATAAAATCCTTAAAGTTTCATAACTTTGGGTAGACTGTAAACTGTTTTCAATTATTAAATGGGAGGAAAAGTTCTCTGCAATCCAGTGCTTCCACGAAGAATCTCATGCCTGTAACATATTTCAAACTCAGACCATTTTTTTTATTTTTGATCTTGCATGTTGCTGTAACTAGCAAAATCTTCACAAGCAAATCATTTTTATGAATTCAACATTGTAACTAAATATGAAAAAGAATGTTTTATAACAACAATGAAAGTTAGAATCATGTACTGTATCTATTTAGCTAGTATCCCCATAACAAAATTCTATACATAGCCTAAATTATGTCGGTAATGATTCTAAGTTGCTTCTCTGAGAAAATTTAATCTTTCACACTAATATTAGTAATTAACTTCCATTAAGCTTCCAAATCCAGCACTCCTGGAATATGAAAAAATGCATCTTTCTTGTCTCTATATACAATGCAGTTGAAGCAGTATATATGGGAAACAACTCTTCCAAGAGCCTATTCTAGCTGTATCCCCTAATCTCCACTAGGCAGCTGCTCGTATACTGGATATTCAGTTTTTAATATCCTCATGTCTGCAGAGAGGTGTGGAATGACTTAATCATTATGTGATTTATGTATAAGTATTCTCAAACAAAAGCAAACTTTATGAACAAAAGTTTCCTTTTCTCCATCATATACATTACCCAATCACATTTATATTTAGATAAAATGGCAATGGAGAAGGAAATGCATGAGAATCCATCTTTTACCTTGATCACCCCTTCAGAGGTTGTTATGATATGGGTTTCCATGTGAAAGATAAAACCACTCTCATAATGACAGGCAGTACAACTGAGAGGTAATATCCTAACAGATCCAATTACAAAGATGCTTTAGACAAAGAGAAATAAGAAATGTATATCAATTAATATTTTCATTTGGCATATCTGACTATGTCAGATCTCACAATATGATGAGCAAATAACCCCACTTTTGCCAAGAGGCCAAAGTGTGGGAAATTTTATTTCTCTCTTTCACCAGAAGCATAAGTCTTTGCTGGCTGTGATTAATGTTTTCAGTGAGTTTCATGTAGCAACTGCTACCACTAAATGGATCTTGGAACATAACTTCTCTTGAAGGGTCTATCAAGAAGAGTGAGAGAATGAACATTTTCTGATTACCTATGGATGACAACTGGTTCTTAGTCATAAAAAATGAACCAAACTGATGATAGTCTAGGTTTACCAAAACTCACTCTGCAAGCTGAAGCTAAGGATATCCAGAAGTATGCTTTGTACGACAACATTTCCAACAAACATTAAAGACAGAAGCTGAGGCTCGAACTTTGCAAATTTAGCCATTTTAGAGCCTCATGGTTCCAGGTTAGATACAATATGAGTAACCTGGATAGTTCAGTGTAAAGCTGACAAACTAATCAGGGACATCTTTGTTATGACCTATACCTGTTCTCCCAGGACATATCTCACGACAGATTGGTCGCCTTTCATTGTAATCAGCACCAGCATGTGGAATATGACACTTTTTTTTTTTACCTGCACTCTTAAAGAGGAGGGCCTTCTGAACTGAAGAGCTCTTCAATGACTGAAATGCTTAACTTCTTTCATTTAAGGGTTTTCCTGATAAGAACATGGTGTAAAGTAGAGGTTTGCCCACACAAGGGTGAAGTACCTGCTATCTTTGCTGCCTGGGTTGGATGTGGTGCTTTATAAATTTCTTGCAAAGGTATAACTCACCTAGTATCTGTCAGAATGAGGTGATTATAACCAAATTGAAAGTCTGATTCCTCATTTTATGAATCACTCAAAAACAGAATAGCTGGAGGGAAGGTGAGAATGCAGTCTACTGCCTTGGTGAAGGTTACAGACTAAGGCTGTCTAAAAAGGAGTGTCTGTAACCATTACAATGTCTCTTGGAACATAAATCAGAGAAACTGCATGAAGTGAACCAGGATATGAAAGACAGTGTCTGACAAATTGGGACTCTTTGCATACACATCCCTAGCTATAGAAAGTCATTTTGACTCTACTATTTACATCCTCAACAATGATGCATCTATAGATTTTTGAGCCATCTCAAGTCTATCAGAAGCTGGAGCTTTAAATTTACTTATGGCACCAGGAAAAGTTAAAAATAATGGAGAGTTTGTTTTGTAACTTTCTACCGCAAAAAGAAATTAAATCTGAATCTACTTGAGCAAAAATACATCTTGAATGTTGGTTGGAACCTACATCCTGGAAACAAAGAACAAATGTGAAAAGGACTGGATGAATGAATTTGAAATGTCAATTTTTAGGAGGCTTGGTGAAGGAGAAAGTGTGCTTACTCTCTTATTTATTAGACTGTTTTAGGTACTGTGAAGATTATTGCCATGTAAAATGCTGTTGTGAACTACTTCTGCCGATTCATCATCCTTTTGTCTTCTAATAATAGTCACCTCTCCTTCAGGACTGAGACCAACATGCAAAAGCAGAGAAGGGAAAGGCAAATTGAGGAGGCAATTTTTTGTGCTGCCCACTTCCTCTTATTATTTAAAAAAAATAGAACTGAGAAGTAATGACTGCAGGGGCCAAGAGTGAAGTGGCTTGAGTAACAATTAGATAAGGAAAATGTTGCAACTCATTAAATCCAGACTGCATGAGGATTCTGGATGTTTCCATTGTGTGAACTGCCCAAATAACTCTGCAATGCATTAAATAGATTCCCAGCCATGATTTTTACCTGCTTTCTCTGTAAGTCTGAAGATTGCAAGTGAAAGCAAATCAAGCAGAGATGAGGTATTTATAACCAATGTTTGATGTTGTCTGAAACACTCAAAGATCAAATTTATTAAAAGAGCAATTTCTATGCCACTAGATTTTTTAATGTTCAAAGTCAAACATATCAGTGTGGTAGATGTCTGTGTATAAATGTAAAAGTGGTCAGAACAAGACACTTAAAGCTGCTCTGAAAAGAAGGCTTTGGAGTTACTGGCATCCAAAACATGTTGGAAAAATGTTCTGTAATCTCCATGATCTTATGAGATTGTGGGAGCAGATAATAGGAGGGTCAGTCATCCTCATCATCTGCATCCAAAAAAGAACTGACCATTTAAACTTCATTTGATGACCTCAGTAGTGAGCATACAGTTAAAAATAAGATCTAAAAGTTTTCTCAGACCACAGCTTAGAAGCAAAATTCAACCCTCCACACAGTAGGATTCGAGTTCACAAGATGACTTAAACATCAGCATTCACTTGGGGGCTTGTTCTCATCTGGAAAGTCTTTAACATCGTCGTGTAAATCACAATGGGTGCCAGGAATGAAGAAATATTGTCAATGAACATATTCTATTACCTGCACACAGGAAAAACCATAAGTTGCCTACATGGACAGATGGGCAGCTGGGTGAGCTCTGAGGCAACAAGGTGGGCTGAGAGACCAGGCAGATTCCTGAAGTAACTCATAAATGACAGAAGAGCCATTTTACAGTCTCACTGGCTGTCATAACTAACCTGTGATCAAAGTGACAATGGTTGAATGAAATGGCTTCCTGGACAGATTGGTTAGGAACCAGGATAGCAGAATATGGCATGGAAAGCTGCTGCGTAGTGTGGAAAACTCAGACAAGATTGGCATAAAATCCCATTTCCTGAGACTTATAGGCAATCTGGCTCTTTTCTAGTCAACAAATGTACATATGCCCACCGAGTTGCTAAAAGAATTGGAGTATGATTTCATGTCACCACATGTGATTAGTCAAAATTTGGGATGAGTGGTGAGAAAAAAATGCCCTGAAGTCATTATCTCTAATGTGATCTAAAAGGTCAATCTTCTCACATGAGATTCAAACACAATATTCAATTTTTTAACATCTTGCTCTTTCTACTCTCTTGCGAATTTCCAAGCAAACTCTAGATGGAGTGGAGCCACAAGGGCATCCAACACTATACTGACAGTGTTGAAATGAAGGTTCTCTGATATCCAATGCCTTGGCTCTTCAGCATTTTAACAAGCCTTTCATTTTTTCTGCATAACAGTGGACCAAATACATTTCTACAAACTTGCGTAAGCAATGCAAAATTTACATGAAACACATTCAAGTACACCAGAGGCACATTTTGTTCATCTCCTTTCACTTTTTAACTAATACATCTAGTAAGTTGTCACTGTATAACTTCAATGAAATGAATTATAAAGAGATGCAAATTATACATCATATACATCAATTAATGCACCAAAGTTACAATGTATGAAAAACTAAAGAAATTCAACAGTGATAAGAATAGTATATTTGCATGAAAACAGTAAAAGCATAAAATTAACATGGTCAGAGACTAAGTACAGTGTAAAAATATGCAAAAATAAAAACAGCTCATGCAGCAAAGATAATACAAGAATATTTTTTAAAAAAACATAGGAACTCCAATGAATGTTTTAATGTCTCCTGGAATGATGTTACAATCTATTGAGCAAAAGTCTAAAGTGAAGAAAATCTGGTATATGGGTAGCTACCAAGTGGAACCATGAGAGATAATTATAATACATGAAAAATTCTAGAAGAGTTACCTCACATTGATACTACATTTAGTGTCTATATATTAACTGTAAATTGATGGAAAGGATGTTTTTCATCTTTCTGGGAGTTATGGATTTATGTGGTAGCAGAAAGTAATTCTTAAAATCAATGTGATTGGTTAATATATTATACAGGGAAATAAAGAACTTTAGTAAACTAAAATCATCAAAAATCCCAAACTTGGAATTAATCTAGAAAGTTGTATTTGGTACTTTTCTATCATCTACTGTAAATTCATTCAGTTTCATTAAAGTTGTTTTTTGTAGTTTTGCAAAAGAATGACATTTCTGTTGATGGTTTAGTTCATGGATTGGAAAAAGACTTTTCCTAAAATTCATGAAATTTTTAATCCAAACAAGAATTTGAGTGTATGTATGTATGTATGTATGTATGTATGTATGTATGTATGTATGTATGTATGTATGTATGTATGTATGTATGTATGTATGTATGTATGTATGTATGTATGTATGTATGTATGTATGTATGTATGTATGTATGTATGTATGTATGTATGTATGTATGTATGTATGTATGTCTGTCTGTCTGTATGTATGTATGTATGTATGTATGTATGTATGTATGTATGTATGTATGTATGTATCTATCTATCTATCTATCTATACAGATGGACAGGTAGGTAGGTAGGTAGGTAGGTAGATAGGTAGGTAGATGGATGGATGGATGGATGGATGGATGGATGGATGGATGGATGGATGGCTGGATGGGTGGGTGGGTGGGTGGGTAGGTAGGTAGGTAGGTAGGTAGATAGATAGATAGATAGATAGATAGATAGATAGATAGATAGATAGATAGATAGATAGACAGACAGACAGATAGTGAGACATTTCACCATTAATTCTGTTTTTCAATGGGGTGGATGTTTTTCGTTTCATCAGGGACTCCATAAAATCCATCTTGCCCTTTAAATCCATCATCATAGACCTGTAAATTTCAACAAGAACGGAAATCATCATATAATGAAAACAGGATTACTACTAGCTGCACATTTTATACCAGCCAAGTGTTCAATAGTCAGATATGTAGGAATATCAATGAATGGTTGACTCGTGAAAATTACTGACCAATGGGTCTCAATGTCTTGGTCCTCTGGTAAGGTGTGAAGTCGTGTACTAAACTTACTTTGCAAAAAACATTATTTTCTTATCAGACAAATCACAAAAGTGACCTTTAAACTTTATAGCACAGAAATTACCCTAAGCACAAGCCATCCATTGAGTATGGTCAAGGAATTTACTCTAAAGAAAAGGTTATTTTGCAAACACATTTTTATGCCATAACCACTTTCACCTTTGTCTCTAAAATCAACAGGCATCTTTTGTAGCTTAAAAGCATGCCAGCCTTGAATTTTAGTCAAGTTATGTGGTCTAGAACTAAAGCTATTATGCATGAAACATATCTTTCAGTCACAGTGACCTTCATCTGTGACCTTTTCAACCAAAGCTTCATCCTGACCCCAACTGCAAGCCATTCACAATGTTTGATCCAAGTCTGTGATGTACAACCTATGTTATCATCAAAGAACCATGTTTATTCTTTCAGCCACAATGATCCTGTCCTTTGACCTTTTAAATACAAACTCAGCAGATTTCTTTTTTACCCCAAGTGCAAGCCATTCACCAAGTTTAGTTTAAGTTTGTGGTGAAAATCTAATGTTATTGTGCAGAAACCATGTTCTTTGTTTCGGCCACAATGACCTTGACCTTTCACCTTTAGACCCTAAAATAATAAATGTCTTCTTCCTTAAGCCAAATGTAAGCCATCCTCAAAGTCTAGTAAATGATGATAGCAGAAAATTCACCTTATTGTGCAGAAACAAAAAAGAAACTGATGGAAGAACAGACAGACTACAGCACAACATTTAAAGCTCCACCTTAAGGCAGGCATCTAAAAAACTGTTCTGAAATGTGTAATATTGTATTTTTTTAAAATGCATTTTCTAATTCCTAAAATGAGCATTATGAAGGATAGGCCATGGTAAAAAAAAATACCTATAAGTTAACTAAACTGAAACTAATTTGTGAGCCAAACTAAAATTTATATGCAAGTATATAAAAGGTGAAATTTATCAAATAAAACAGACATGCAGTTTGGAATAAATGTTTAAATTGCAAACATTATAAGATGTTAATATACTGTTCCAAATAACTGTTTCCTTGCTTTGTTATTAAATTATTTATTTATTTGATTACCTGAGATCTGATGTTTCCAGCCCATCATGCTGTCTGGGTGATGTAAGAAGTGATGCATTTCCAGCCAGGTGGGGTGAGAATTTACTAGGACTAAGTGAAATTGTCTGAACTGTCTGTGAGAATGAAAGAATCAGGTCAGGTATACACATGAAAATGATCAGATTATTTAATTAACTAATTCAATTGTTGTGGAAAACAGACACAGAGTAAATACATTAAGTTGTATATAGAAGTTATAACATGAGATGTTTATGAATTTTAAAGAGTATTTGTTATGTGATGCTTTGCTAGATTAACCAGGGTTTGTTCATAGATGTGTTTTTGTGAAATTCATTCAACTATCTTAAATATTTGTCCTAAAAAACAACTGAATGAACAAAAATCACACATCATATTTACAACTCAACCACTATTTTTTGTAATCTCCCCTTGTTTTCAAATGGAGTGTTGCCCCTTTACCTCATTGTAAAGCTAAAGAATAAATCCTGCTTAACATGGAAATTATTTATGTCTTTTAAACATTTAATATAAGATTATGCACAAATTTAGGATGTACATATATTTTATTAAAAAATGTATTGTATTTCAACAAACTTTTACAGTAAAATGCACGATACAAATAAATCTGGAGAATTATATTTGGATGCCATGGTCATTTTGCCTACGTCATGTGTAAAGTGTTACATAAATTATATTTGGATGCCATGGACATTATGTTCTGAGTAATGTGTGAAATAAATAATTTATTATTGCCATGGACATTTTTATGCTTATGTCCAGTGTAATGTGTGATATGAATCATATTTGGATGCCATAGACATTATGCTTATATCCTGTGTAATGTGTGACATAAATCATATTTGGATGCCATAGACATTATGCTTATATCCTGTGTAATGTGTGACATGAATCATATTTGGATGCCATGAACATTATTCTCATATCCTGTGTAATGTGTGACATGAATCATATTTGGATGCCATGGACATTATCCTTATATCTTGTGTAATGTGTGATATAAATCATATTTGGATGCCATAGACATTATGTCCTCAATAATGTGTGATATGAATTGTATTTGGATGCCATGGACATTATGCTTGTTAAATGTGATAATAATACATAAAATGTGCTGTAACAAAAGCACATATTAATAAACTTTTGTATTATATGATAAATGAGTAAATCAGTTTCCACGTTAAAAAAAAAGTGAACACAACTATAAACACTAACTTCAAATATACTTAATTCTGAGTAAAACTCCATAACATTAGTATAATTACAATATTTTGTTCTATTAATATTAGTTAAATTTGTATGCATAGACATTTTTATGGTAACAACAATTTACAATATAATTTACAATACCAACTGCAGAATATATTCATGTTTTATTTGGTGCTTTATGGCACAGCAACACAATAGGTTATTTAGTGCCCAGCTAGTTAGAATAAAGTATTTTGCTTAAAGACACACCACCCATCCACCCTAACGCTTCACTGGTAAACAGCAAGGGGTGATATAATAGTAGGATTCAAACCCACACACTAAGATCAGGAATCAGGTATGCTAACCACTAAGTCACTATGGTTCCTGCTTTCATTATTTGGCTCTTACAACATGCAGGAGAGAGCATCAGGCCTATTGTACATCACCTAGTCTGCTGGGGGTCCCAGCATCAGGCCTATTGTACATCCCATAGTCTGCTTGGGATTCCAGCATTAGGCCTATTGTACATCCCCTAGTTTGCTGGGGGTTCCAGCATCAGGCTTATTGTACATCCCATTGCCTGCTGGGGGTTCCATCATCAGGCCTTTTGTACATCCCTTAGCCCGCTGGGGTTCCAGCATCAGGCCTATTGTACATCCCATTGCCTGCTGGGGGTTCCATCATCAGGCCTTTTGTACATCCCTTAGCCTGCTGGGGTTCCAGCATCAGGCCTATTGTACATCCTATAGCCTGCTGGGGGTTCCATCATCAGGCCTTTTGTACATCCCTTAGCCTGCTGGGGTTCCAGCATCAGGCCTATTGTACATCCTATAGCCTGCTGGGGGTTCCATCATCAGGCCTTTTGTACATCCCCTAGCCTGCTGGGGTTCCAGCATCAGGCCTAATGTACATCCCATAGCCTGCTGGGGGTTCCAGCATCATGGCTATTGTATATTCCTAGTTATTATTATTATCATTATTATTATTATTATTATTATTATTATTATTATTATTATTATTATTATTATTATTATTATTATTATTATTACTTTATTTAAAGAGGGTAACTCAATTAGTTAAGAACTAATCTACCTTGAGGCCCTCATTCAAAGAAATTTATTTATTTTTGCTGCATCTCTGAAGCCATTGTATATACTGGGTTTGGAAAGAGGAAATAGAGTGGGCATTTCTAATCTCAACTGGAATATTATTCCAGAGCAAAGTTCCAGAGTATTGGAAACTTTTTTAAATAATTCCTTATTTGGTTTTGGAATTTTGTAATGTTTGGTAGACAATGATCACAGGTGGGGAGTATTTCCAGGTAGCCTATACTTGAATAGTGATTGTAAATATTCAGGAGCATTATTATTGGCTATCCTGTACATTAATTTGGCTTTTCTTAAACAGATTCGGTCTTTAATAGGTAGTATTTTTAACTTACCAGCTAAATTTTCCTTGCTTTCTTTCTGGATTGTCTGCTGGGGTTTCCAGCATCAGGCCTGTTCTAAGTCCCCTAGACTGCTAGGGGTTCTTGATGTTTTCTAAATTTAAGGGTTTGGCACAACTACTTATTTTTTTAATATATATTTTTAGTGATCTATATACATGCAGCGACTTACTGATCAGCCTAGCTGGTCCAGACAATTTAGTGATATATGAGTCAGACTGTGGGACAGACAAATTTGGTCTATTTCTCAATCCTAATAGTTTGAATTGTCTCCCCATTATTACATTTGTTTAATGGATAAAAGATGACAATTATTAGAGGATATGAAAATAATTTATCAAAATCTCACTCTATCCAACTGATCTTGCCGTCTTTCAAGCTCTCTCCTATTGGAAATGAAATTGGAGAGTTCCATCTCAATTTTTACTGCAAAAGAAAAACTATATTGAAATTATTTAGATTGTATTGTAAAAACTCTTTTAACTTGAAATAGACCAGAGTTAAAAAAAAAATAGTGCAGAAAGGATGACACTTAACTTTGTAAAGCTGAACAATATTGTAGGCCCTCAATATAACTGTAATCATGGTTCTGCTTACAACACTGGCAACACTCCTCGGTCTCATCATACTAAGTTAAATTGTTTTGGTGTAAGTTGTTGCTTTATTCATTTAACTCAAGTTCTTGGTTTGCTGTTATTTCTGATGAGATTTCATATAAAGCATACACTATTATTAGGTAGTTTTTGTATTAAACATATCTATTTATACTCAACATTGTATACAATATACTCTTCAACCTTCCCTTACATTTGAGAATGAATATAATGAACTTTTATAGTTCCAACTAAAAATGTATTATGCTGTATTGGTTTTGTGTATATGGTGCAGAAACTCAGGTATTTTTTTTTTGTCAAGGCAACTGGAGTAAATTACATTGCCCAAAGAAATAACACAAGAGCCAATCTAGCAAATTCATCAGATGTCAGTATCAGATTTCATACACATTCTATTTTGAGTCTAGCATTCTAATCAGTAAGCCATCATGGAATCCAAGAGGGACAGCTGAACACAAGAATGTTGAAAGTTGTTAATATATGATGAATAAATAGACAGGTATGATGAATGTAACATGTTTATGCTCACAGCCATATCTGACATAAGGGCATTAAAATGCAAGTTTGAGAAAGGAAAAGATATATCAATTAATAAACTTCTCAAAACCAGGACTGGTATAATGAAATCCCCAAAAAGTCAAAATTTGTATTGTGTCCCAAATTTTATTATAATTTTTCCCAAGTAAACTATGGTAGGAAAGCATATCAAGAAAGATTCCATTTATCTGATTATCTGTCTACTTTTTATCTAATCATTCCAATAAACATAGAAAAAGCACTTTTTACATACACAAGAAAAATGCTTTCTCATAATTACACTGCATAAGCGCTTTTCAAATCTTATACATGTACACATAAAGAAATTCTCTGTCTACCTCAAATCATGTGAAAAAATGAACATTTTTGGTTTTACAAAGTTTACATTGGTTTCTCTGCTTAAAAATTGTCTGGTATCGATGATGTTGTGCTTCTAAAACTACTAATAAACAGAAAGACTTATTTACTGACACTTGTGGTACCCTAAGTAAATTAGAAACCTAATAAACCCAAAACGTAAATTTAATCCTATGGTTTTCAGTTGTTAGGGGTTTCAATGTACATCATATTAATGATTTATTATGGTTACCAGCAAAACAATATGAATGTTTCACTCCCATGTTTCTAATGAATTTCTATCATAGAATATTGCTCAGATTTATATTCTCTGAATGAAATAGAATAAGGTAAGTTCACAAAAATTTGAAATGCAGACATACACAAGACTAACAGGTTCATATTACATGTACATGTAATTTAATTACTTGTGGGTTATTTTTAAATTTTTTATATTATTTTTATTTCATTATATGTTATTGTAATCATAACTTTTTTCACTGGATTTGACATTTTTTCAGAAAAATTCAGTTCAGTTTAGTAAATAACCCCTATTGCTACAGTGTATATTTAGCTGACCTAGTTCCTGACCTTGATTCATAATTAGTAAACAACTTTTTGTTTTTCTTTCCTAGATTAAAAATCAATGGTCCTAATCAAGGTTATACTTGGCTTGCAAGTCAGCTCTATTGTAAACCACTTTTTATTATTACTGAATCTAAGATTCCTTAGGTAGAATCAAAAACATTCAAGGCATATGTGTCAGTTGGCCTATGGTCTTACTGTGCCATTCAAACAAAGTGACCACATGACCCCATCATGTGATCTAAAATTGCATTTAAAATTAAATTTTATAGTATTTTAATTTAGTTTGTCAATTGATAGCTTTAGAGCTCAAATGTAAGTTTCAATTAAGTTTTTTGAGTTTTCGGAATTAGTAATTAATTTCTCTGGAAAACATACATAAGTGCTTTTCATCAAAATTCTTGGACACACATTTGTTGGAAATTATTCAGAATTCTAAAGCCAAAACCTTATTCTTGATTCATAAAATTCAACAAGAAACTGTTGAAATTGCAGTAAAAAAAACAGGATTGAGAAGACATCATTGCCTTCCATCTTGGAACTTCATCGAGATTTGAATTTTGATTCAGTAGGAACTTTTCTAGGATAGGACTTATATTTCCTATGGACTACTCATCACTTAACTTAAGTACCTGAAGAACTAAAATGATCAAGGTACATGATTTTTAGAACATGTATGTGATGGAAGAATGATAAGCATGCACACAAATTTCATCTATTTAAAAGGGATCTGTTTTGAGATGTATAGTTTTATGTAGTCAAAACACATTTTGTGGCATCTCTTGTTAGCTGGTTCTTTTGGTTTTTCTAATCACTTTCCTCTTCAACAATGATTTACCTTATGTACTCGCTTATTAGTTGAGTCAAACTGTACTCGCTTATTAGTTGAGTCAAACTGTACTCGCTTATTAGTTGAGTCAAACTGTACTCGCTTATTAGTTGAGTCAAACTGTACTCGCTTATTAGTTGAGTCAAACTGTACTCGCTTATTAGTTGAGTCAAACTGCAAAGTGCACAGACCCAGATCTGCCATTGCATAATGTGCTGGCAGATCTGGGTCTTGCAGTTTATTAGGAGTAATCAGTAACATAAACAACATATACCCTAGTTTGCAGGCACATTATGCTATGGTAGATCAGGATCTTTGTCGTTTTGCAATCTGACTCAACTTTTAAGTATATATGATAATTATTTCAATTAGATGTCTGCTCAACTCTAATTCCACTTCATGCTTTTCTAAAGGCTTCAAAAATTTTATGACAAAAAATGAAAGTGTAATGAAGTTTTTTTAAACATGTACAAAAATAACAGGTAGTTTGATAGCACTAGCACATTGATGACTCACAAAGTTTATTATGGTGGAAGTGCTCTGCTGTAGAGATTCTAACAATTGCTACATCAGGAGAGTAAGATGAAACTTAAACTACATGTCTTTGATATAAGCTGTCCAAAAGTAAACATTTTTTTGTCATCTTTCCACCCTTTCTAATGAAACAGACAAGTCTGTTGACAACACACATGCAGTCTCATTGTACCTACTACATCTATGTAATTAACTCTATGCACAGTCACTCATTTTACAATCAAAGATATGCTTTTGGAGTACTACTATGTTTAATGTTATTATCTGTGTTTAGGTACATATTGTACTACAACATTTCAGGGATATGAAAGTGCTTACTTTGCTCTGTACAACTCCACATGATGCTATCCTTCTTTGACACCTTGCCTCCAACAATGAACACACACAATTCACATTTCTATTGTACTGTTTTAAAGCTTATCTTCAAATAGTGATTTTCCACACTGTCCATTTCACAGATTTGCAAATCATGTAAATGATACCAGCAATCAATAGGAAATTTGATATTATTAATGATCTGAATAAATCTGTTCTTTTCTTCTCTTCTTCCAGTGAGACATAGTAATTAATTCTCCATTTCTTTTTTCTACTTCATTTGTTCCACACTGAATCCCAAATTTCTTGCAAAATAGTCTGTTAAACAATTTTATTTATATCTTGTTATAGATTTTTGAACAAGACATCTAATGTTTCTTTTTGAAATTTGATTTGTTAGTAAAATGATGGCCTCTACTGTTTTTCTGACAATGATATAACTATTGAAGCAGTAGGGAGTTATCCAGATGATGACAAAAATATTGCAACAATTCAATCTAAGATTACTGGTCTAAAAAGGCCTATTTAGAAAGAAAAAAAATCATGAAAAGATATTTAAAAAAGATTTAAGGAAATTATTTGAAATTGGATGGTACATGTATTTTGGTTTAACTGAAAGCTTTCATTTTAATGTACTATAACCTTTACCATGCTCTTCTGAGTAAATGTGAGATTTTTGTGTAATACTGAGTACAATACTGATTTGCTGAGCACACTAAATGTAAGTTTCTTAAATAAATGCCCAATACTAATTTGCTGAGCACACTAAATGTAAGTTTCTTAAATAATTGCCCAATACTAATTTGCTGAGCACACTAAATGTAAGTTTCTTAAATAAATGCCCAATACTAATTTGCTGAGCACACTAAATGTAAGTTTCTTAAATAAATGCCCAATACTAATTTGCTGAGCACACTAAATGTAAGTTTCTTAAATAAATGCCCAATACTGATTTGCTGAGCACACTAAATGTAAGTTTCTTAAATAAATGCCCAATACTAATTTGCTGAGCACACTAAATGTAAGTTTCTTAAATAATTGCCCAATACTAATTTGCTGAGCACACTAAATGTAAGTTTCTTAAATAAATGCCCAATACTAATTTGCTGAGCACACTAAATGTAAGTTTCTTAAATAAATGCCCAATACTAATTTGCTGAGCACACTAAATGTAAGTTTCTTAAATAAATGCCCAATACTAATTTGCTGAGCACACTAAATGTAAGTTTCTTAAATAATTGCCCAATACTAATTTGCTGAGCACACTAAATGTAAGTTTCTTAAATAAATGCCCAATACTAATTTGCTGAGCACACTAAATGTAAGTTTCTTAAATAAATGCCCAATACTAATTTGCTGAGCACACTAAATTTAAGTTTCTTAAATAAATGCCCAATACTAATTTGCTGAGCACACTAAATGTAAGTTTCTTAAATAAATGCCCAATACTAATTTGCTGAGCACACTAAATGTAAGTTTCTTAAATAAATGCCCAATACTAATTTGCTGAGCACACTAAATACTAATTTGCTGAGCACACTAAATGTAAGTTTCTTAAATAAATGCCCAATACTAATTTGCTGAGCACACTAAATGTAAGTTTCTTAAATAAATGCCCAATACTAATTTGCTGAGCACACTAAATGTAAGTTTCTTAAATAAATGCCCAATACTAATTTGCTGAGCACACTAAATGTAAGTTTCTTAAATAAATGCCCAATACTAATTTGCTGAGCACACTAAATGTAAGTTTCTTAAATAATTGCCCAATACTAATTTGCTGAGCACACTAAATGTAAGTTTCTTAAATAAATGCCCAATACTAATTTGCTGAGCACACTAAATGTAAGTTTCTTAAATAAATGCCCAATACTAATTTGCTGAGCACACTAAATGTAAGTTTCTTAAATAAATGCCCAATACTAATTTGCTGAGCACACTAAATGTAAGTTTCTTAAATAAATGCCCAATACTGATTTGCTGAGCACACTAAATGTAAGTTTCTTAAATAAATGCCCAATACTAATTTGCTGAGCACACTAAATGTAAGTTTCTTAAATAAATGCCCAATACTAATTTGCTGAGCACACTAAATGTAAGTTTCTTAAATAAATGCCCAATACTAATTTGCTGAGCACACTAAATGTAAGTTTCTTAAATAAATGCCCAATACTAATTTGCTGAGCACACTAAATGTAAGTTTCTTAAATAAATGCCCAATACTAATTTGCTGAGCACACTAAATGTAAGTTTCTTAAATAAATGCCCAATACTAATTTGCTGCAAACATGTGAGTATCTTATGTAATACTGATTTGCTGAGTACAGTAAACATGTGAGATTCTTAAATAATTGCCCAATATTTAATTTGCTGCAAATTTTGGAGAAAAATAAAAAGCTAGAATAAATGACTTCTACACCTTGCACAAATCTTAACATATATATATATACATATATATATATATATACTAATGGCTTACCATGCATCATTTGATAATTACTTATTTTGGATGAAGTATTGTTATACTCAGTGAATTGAGTAGATTTGGTTTTGGTTTGGTTTCTATGGAGTGTAATGCCATTTTTCAACATATGATAGGTTATACATGGCTGGGTTTTTTTTGGTGATGGAAGAACCAAGAAGACCCTTGAAGAACCACCAATCCACAGTAAGCTACGGAAAAGCTTTCTCACATTCTAATAATTGGCTAAGACAAGATTCAACATTATGTGGTTAGATGTGAGATGTATGAGTGAGCAGTAAATGTAAGCACCTTAGGACACTTGGGGATCTTAGAACAAAGTGGAAAATCTTGAAGATGAATTAGAGTTAGGCAGTGAGCAGCCCAAAATAAGTAAGTCCCATCATTGCTTAAATGGTAAATGAATCATGACATGTTCATAAACCAAAAATAACAACTAAGAGTAATGACACAAAAAGTTTATTTGATATGTGAGAATATACAGAGACCAAAACAGATTAATTCTAAATAAATGACACCTTTGTATTAGCTTATCATTGCTTTTCAATGCTGAGTTTCTCACAAAATCATCTATGATCACTTAGTTAAGACTGTTTATCATTTATATAGTTATGAATTGGTTTTGGCACACTGGGGATTTTGCTTTAAATCATTTGACAAAAATCAGTGTAGTTTTGAAATTTCTGAAATGCCAATGTGTGTGTTGAAAATCCAATCTTTGTCAAAACTAGTTGTGAAAACTAAATTATATTTATTGTGTAGTGCATGTCAAAGTATACAGCTAAAAGATGATGGCACTGGTTATTGTTATTATGTACCACTGACCCTGAAATAGGTAATTTTTTAAAAGTTAAATGACAATGCAAATTGAATGCAAACAAACTGCAGAATTAATGCAACTTAAATGAATTGCTGAATGAACACAAACATAAATAGCAGAATTAATGCAAATAAAATGATGAATGCATTTTGAAGAAATGCAGACTGAAACTGCAACAGGCTGAATGAAAACAACAAACACAGAATGAAACACAAACACATTTCTGAACAGATTTAATACAGATTATTTTCAAGTCCACAGTCAAAAGTCCTTTCATATGATAATCCAGAATGAAATCTTTACACTTACAGATACCCTTACAAGTCATCCTGACATTGTTGCTGTCAGTTAAGACATAACAAAATCTGGCATTAAAGTGATAACATAACTGGTAGCTGTATCCATCCGTATAACTTTTATTGGAATGAAATTAAAAAAGAAATTTGCTGACAAATTCTCTAGAACTAAATTTTCACACTTATTGCAGTTATGGTTATATTTTATCATACATTCAATGCTGCCTTTCACATTGTATGCATTGATATTTCAATAAATCACTTTTATTGAGACAAGGTATAAAAGCTGGAGTCTTCTTCCTAGAACTCTTGCAACTAGCAAATCCAATGAACGAAAATGAAAGGAAATCACTGATGAAAGTAATAAATGCATATTCTGAATGCATTTCTAGCAACATGAACAAAAAATGAGATGAAAGATAAAATGCATATACAGTGGTCCCCCTCTTAAACAGCCCCCACCCCGACTAGTGGCCACCCACTTTTTATGGCCAGAATCACTTGGCACTGAGAAGTTTGTGTTCAAAAGTACCCCTCAAGAATGTTAACCCCTCCAATGCTACCAGCAGCCAGTATATTAGTACAAAAATGTAAAATGTTCCCCTCACAAGTGGCCGATTTTATTTCAAATGTGTCCAGAACCAATACCGTTGATACCTGTCTCCCAATGTGAGGTTTCAGTTACTGAAAAAAGTGTTGACTAAAGTACATGTAACACTAAGATTAATATTATATCATCTGAAAAGCCAAAGTTTAAAGGAAATGGGCTCATAAATGTTATGATAGAGTTTTGATCTTCACACATCTATCGAGTCTTTCTCTTCGATGATTACAACTGGAGGTAATTGTCAAGATCATAACAAGGTCAGCACAGGCTAAAAATAGATTTTGTGGATTAACACACACAGAGAAATTAACCTTGAACATAAAAGGGTACCAGACAAGGACTGAAAAAACACATGACAATACTTTTATTGCTTCCTTTACGAAGAAGGCATTTCATCGACTCTACAAAAGTTTCATTTTCATAATTATATTGCATACAGTTAGCAACATTTGAATAAATCAATACCAAACATTAGCATGTCATCAGGTAAATGGGTTTATATTAATTTAGAAAAAAAGTTGGTTATTTACTTGATGACATCAGGTTGGGTGGAGAGGGGTGACTTGCCCAAAATTTTCTGAAGAATAGACTTGAATAAAACAATTTTATGCTGAGAAGACTCAAATAAAAAATGTTGTGACTGATAAGGAGATTATTCAGCAGCAGTGGGAAAATGGAACAAATGGAAAAAGAATTATGTGTGTACCAAGATTTAAATGACATGTTTGAATGGTTTTGCGATGTGCATGACAACAACATCCGCTCGCATATCACACTTATGCCAAGAATAAGAACTATTAATGTATATTCAGCTGAAATAAGTCTTTTCTTAAGACAAGAAGAACCTTTAATAATTAGTGTTACTTTTAAACCAACATATTGAATGAAGATACTAAATGCTCTGAAGTATGTAGCTTTCTTACTACGTACATTACATATACTTCTCACAAAAAGGCCACTTTCCTGGTGCAGAAAGGGTGGCTGTATAAGAGGGGGACCACTGTATGAATGAAATGCAAACAAAATGCAGATTTGATGAAATTACCCATTTCAGGGTCTAAAGTACATGTACAATAGTGATAAATTATTGTTAGGAGAATGATTACAAAACGAGGGAAAACAGGAGTATTCAAGCAAAACAAGGTGTAGCATTACATCCTAATAATGTAAATGAACACATTTTCAATGTGGTTATTTGTAACAATTTAGAGAAATGAGGTTTTATTTTTTCATCTTATTGCATGAAACTTCAAAAAAGTGTGGGTTTTTTATTTTCCATCAACCTTTTCTTTGTTATTATCAATATTGTTTTTCAGCAGATGAGGGTCCATTTTACTGATAGGTGGAGGATACATTTTCAAACTGTGTACCCATAAGCACTTGACAATTTAGTTAAACCTGAACTCCATTCACACTAGAATTAGAGGAATCTCTCATTCATGATGGGAGAGTATTTTTTCTCAGATAATAAGCCATGTTTTATAAATGGCCCATTTCTGCACACACATCACCTGTCAAGCACATGATCATCAAAATTACATATGAGCCTATCCCTGCTCTCAGCTCACTTTTGTATTTGACTTAACCCCTCCCAACATTCACAGTGCTACTCCACATTTACCATGGTTAATTTTGCAGTGTTTAAAAACAATCTCATTAGGTGCAAGAAAAAAGATGCACATCTACAGCTTGTATTCTTGTTGACTTTTTTCATCTTTGCCTATTATGGAGTGCATCTCAAATAGGATTCTAAACAGTTGAAAATATTTATAACTAAATATTCATCGAAATATTATGTATGGGTGCAAACTTAAGTACATAGGTCAATTTATGCAAAATATTTATTTTTCATGTATAATCAGCTCTTTTTGATGTGAACCTCATAACAACAATATAACAATATGATAGAGACCTGGATGTATTCTTAGAAATATGTCCCAAATCATTATGTTGCCATTAGCAATGATATGTCAAATCGTTATAATATCAATAAAATTATTATGAAGTACTAACAAGGATAGGCTTAAGAGTATTTCACAATGACACTATCTGCATCTTTAGCATGGGATGAACAAGGTAGAAGACATTTTATTTGTTATATTTAGTGATAAGTTCCAGTTCACTGGTTAATTTCTATACCCATCCATGACACACTGATAGAGGTGAATGCAGAGTAATGCAGTGAATGATGAGAGAGATTTGTCTATCCTAGTTACTTAGTACCAAATGTAATGGGCTTTTTCTGGGGGTTTTAAATGACACTTTATATTAAACTAAAGAAATGGCAGAAAAGTGCCCTTCCCAAGGACACAATGAGGCATCCAATTGGGGCTGGCCTGGGTGGGTATAGATCCTATCATCTACATCAGCTAAAGGCAAAACGTGGATGTAACAAAGAAAATGCCTTTGCAGCTTTTGAAATGGTAAAGTGGCTATAAATAGCAAGCAGTCCAACTTATGTACACATGATTGTTTTATTTCCAAAATTTAATTGTCTGCTTCCACAACAGACTCAAGTGTAAACAATATTGCCTTTAAGAACAGAACTGAGTAGCAAACAAAAGGCTATACTGATATGGTGGTGCTCTACAGTTTCGTATTTAGCATAGGGTTAAAATTTTAAAGAAAAAGACTTTCCCCTAGTTTCCTCAATTTTTACTGCTTATTTAAAAGAGACTTTGTATATCTTAGGTATTGTTCAAAGAACCTTTAATTCCCTTTATTTTGATGTATGATTAATGGGTGTAATATGGGTTAGAGAGTATACATCTTGGCCTTACTCCAGATGTGCACCTTTCAAAAAAGTGCTAGCTCTACTTGCTCATTTTCACTTCTCGAACTTCAGAGGTAATTTGTAAAAAAAAGAGCCACTAACTTTTTTTTACATTTTATGTATTTGGTAATTCAGTCATTGCACTTTCAGAAGCTGGTATTGTCTAGTTTGGCAAAATTCATTTTCCATATTTTAATAGCTGCCAAGAATAGTGTACTTTAGACAAATTTAGGTTGATTTTTGGAGCACAAGGAAGCAGTCATTTTAGTTAGCAGTGTCCGAAGATCATTTAAAATTTCCAAAAGTACAATATCCAAAGAAATTTCATCCACATTACATGAAAGTAGTATATAGGTATGCCAACATTCTCTCCACTGTGTGCATGTTTAAAATGCAAACAACTTCACCTTACATACATCACTCTCTCAAAAGTACATAATAACTGGTGAGCGCCACCTATTAAGTGGAGTTAAAGCATCTAAAATTGCTCTAATGCTTGGTTTACTCTGTACAACAGTAACCATATCAAAGACAGATTTCATTAAAATGGTTTAGCTGAAAACAGGTCTAGAAATGCAAAATCATTGCTGCAGAATAAGTACCAAAATCATGAAAAAAGTGTATATTTTGCCAACCAAATGTCCTGACTTTAACATAACAGAAAAATTTTGGCAAAGGTTTTATAGTTTCAATGTTATTCACAGAATCCACTCAATTCTAAGTTCAGAGAGAGCCATTAAGGATATATGGATTTATTTTCCCCTTCATTATCTTCTGAACCTTGATCATGAACAGAAATCTGGAAATGCATTTCTAATATACTCCAAATCAGTGGAATAAAAGGAATGATGAATGGATAAAATTAAAATGCAAATAAGAGAAAAGCCCTGAAAATGATGAGATCAGAGCTAAAAGGTAAACATGAATAGAATGCATAAACAAAATGAATTCTGAATGCATTAAAATGCTAGTAAAGCATATATGAAATAAAAAGATTTGGTAAAATTATGCTGGAGGGTTTGTAATATAGCTCCCAAGTTTTTATTCTTTTTTGCATTTTACCATCTACAACTTACAAGTTTTATAATGACAGATCTAAACATTGCACCATTATGAGACTATTATGCAAAATGCAAATAACTAAGATGATGGTGATGATGATGATGGTGATGATGATAATTTTGTGGAAAAAATAATTTTACACCTTGTTTATGCCTGTAATACATGTTAGTAAGAGAAGAGAGTCACCTACCCACTCTTGATCTAAGTATTTCCACATCCCGTCTAAGTTGTTCTAGTTCATCTCTATAAGTGTGCTTACTGGAAAAACAACAATGTACAGACTGAAGAGGAAGAAAATAGGTTCAGTTGAAATGAAAGCTGTTCTTTATAATCATACTGTTAATTTATTTTCTTAGCAGTAAATACTAAGGTGATTTTATTTTTCTAAATCTGAAAACATCACAATTTCTTTCATTGAATATAAAATCTTAACTTAAAACCATATTTATCCAACTAAAAAAGACACTAAACTCTAAATAGTGTATCTGCTGTCACAAGATGTGTTGTCAGGGTCCATGCTGACTCAGTGATAACTCCAGGATCCACATGGAGAGGGAATACTCCCTCTGCGTTTTTTGTAAGAGGGATTATCAATTTTTCAGCTAGTGGGGGAGTATCTATGAATAAATGTGTGTGTGTGATAAAAAACACCTATTTCACTAATAAAGAAAAAACTTAAAATAGTTTATTTTCATTATCACCACAGAGGCACCTATGATGTTATTGTGTGTTATAACAAATGGCATTGTTATATGCATTTAAAACTGCATGTAACTGCAAAGGCATTACCACTGAATATCAAAAATTGTATGTCAGCCATTGTTCAACCCTGCCATATGCAGTTGGTAAGTATATAATTACTAGAAGTCTTACTGCTTGATTGCAAAAGGTTGCTCAAAAAGTGCCCGATTGTGGCACTTGATATAGAAGTCAAGTGCTCATATTATAAGACTGAGTTCTGTTAATATTAATGAATATTACATGTTTTGCTATGCTCATGGCAAATCAACTCTCTTTCACATGCTCACTCATTTTTAAAGGTTGGGTGGGGATTCATTCAATTTACAGGATTTGTGCAATCCTGTGTCCTGAAGAAAACATTCCGCTGTGCAAGAAATTTTATGAAGAACAGTGTAAATCCAGAATTGCAATCACAAAATGTGCCAGCATCTCAAGGTCTATGCCATCTGCTTGCAATTATATGCTGAACAAACAGTATAGATCCAGATTTATGATGAGAAAACATACCAGTTTATCAAAGTCATGCTGTCTGCTTGCAGTTACATGTTGAGCAAACAGTGCAGACACTGATCTAACATCACAAAATGTGCCAGCAGAACATGTTCTTTGCATACATTTAATTTTGGTAATGAACTGTAATTTTGAAAAGTGTTGACTGATTTCTTGTGCATTACTTGAACAATCAAACGATTTTAAGATAAGGGATTCTCAAAGGAAATTCCAATTTTATGACATCAAAAGCGCAAAGAACAACTTCAAAATCAGAAAGATTTAAAACAGAAGCACAAACTATTTGTTTACTTCTTCATTCACCAACATTCAGTCCTAAGAATATTTAAGCAGCACATCTCCACCTGATGAGATGAAAATGAAACTATGGCATGTTAATAAATCTAACATAAAAATGCTGAAGCTCTATTGACTTTGAATGAGAATTTTTTTTGTAAAACATCCTCTTTGCAATTATTTTATCCACAAACAAAAATCAAACTTCTTAAACTTGTTTCAAATACTGTTTTCATCATCATGTTTAATGAATTCTACTGAAAAAATTCACTTATTCAATTAAAATCCCTGCTCTTACTCAAAATTGCGGAAAGAAAAATTCTGCTTCCTTTTAGCAACTGTGAATCTTGACTATCCTAAACTCATTCAAGTGGATTACTGGTTTATACAAACCATATCTATATCCCTTAATGTACAGATCTGGCACAGCCAAAACTCACTTGTAAAACCTCCTATTTACACTGAGCAGTTTGAATAAATAAGTTCTAAGACATTTTCTCTGTAAAACATGCATGTTACATTCACTTTATGAAAACAAAATTTAAAGAATAAGCCTTTGCATAAATGGCTTTTCACTACCATGACTAAGCAGATTTCTTTGTAAAACATGCCATTATAAATTACTTGAGATTGTCTGGAACATAACGCAATGCACATATTATTCCCCAAACTGCAGATATATATAAAAAAAGTCACAAGAAGTTAAAAATTTGCCAAAAATTGAAATAAAATCCTTAGTACCCTGAAACTCTAATCATGACACCTATGTATGAAGAAAATATCCTTATCAAATTTCACTCGTGTAACTCAACTGACTTTTGCTTAATTGTGTTAACATGATTTCTGACAAAAACAGTCTAAAAAGTTCAAAATTGTGTAAATAAAGGAACAATTGTTGTACTGGCCTGAAAATCTAATCTGGTCACCTATATACGCTGACAATTTTGCTAGCATAATTGTCAAAGGTTTTTTTTGCAATCTTGCTAAAATGTTTTTCAGGATGGACAGCTGATTGGATGTACAGACAGACAAATTAACATTATTACCAAATCATGATGCACACACACTACAAGCAGTGGGGGCATAAAAATGAAGTCACTGTGCCTGTGGTTAAAACAGTGCTAACTTTCCCATGAAACACTCTACACACTAACCTTCTTTTCCTTTCCTTGAAGGTGTCAAATTCAACACATTTCTGTGTTCCATGGACTGATCACTGCCTATGCACAGCAGCAAGAATATAATCTTGCAATGAACAGTACTGAAGGGTGTTGTGTTATGCTTCTTTGATGAGTAATTCAGCACAAAGTTAACACTAATTTGGCCAGAGGAATAAATCAACTACAAATTCTAGTTTCCTTGAAACTGCAGATTAAAATGTTAACAAATCAATATTAGTGACAGTGACGTAGTGAAAGAAAACAAATCCATGAGACTGGTGGCAGATATCAGGAAGTTCTTACAATAAACTAGATAAAGTGTCAAAAAACAGGTAATTCTTGCAGTAAATTAGTTGAAAATGAAAACTTTTCAAGAGGTTTAAAGAAAAAGGCAAAATATATATTATAAGAGTTCAGAAAGTTCAGGAAGAAATGATGTAAATGTTGTAAAATATATCTAAAAACCAGCAAACCTAATTGTTAATCAAAAATGCTTCAATACACAAGATTAGTGCAAGGAGAGAATGGCTAAGAAAGAAATAGCAACATAAGTGTAGTTGTATTTATGTACAGCAATTCAGAAAAAAATATGTACTCTACTTTTATTTAATGTCTTCTAATTAAAAGATTCAGTATGAATTAATAAAATGTGAAAAGGAGCAGGAATGATTCTATACTTTTGAACTGCAATAATTCACAATAGCAATTACAATCATGAGCAAAAATTTGACTTAATTTTCCAGGAAAGTACAATGAAGGTGAAATATGAAAAGAAAATTAAAATGAAAAAGAAATAAAATTTCCAAACATATCTACAGAACAGTAAGTAAATAACTGACATCAATAAATATGGAATTGCATATAATTTTATCATAATAATTAAATAAAATCACAAAAA
Organism: Potamilus streckersoni; assembly: GCA_016746295.1. NCBI lineage: Eukaryota > Metazoa > Mollusca > Bivalvia > Unionida > Unionidae > Potamilus > Potamilus streckersoni. Next base: position 1,263,174 of record JAEAOA010000712.1, read on the forward strand.
TATACAATTTAAAATATATCAAAATGTAAAACCTTGCTTAAATTTTTTTTTAAAAATCGTTTCATCTCAAAATGAAAAAAAAAATAATCAAAAGTTTGTATTTTGCATGTAAGATAAGACTTTAGCAACATTAATATTAATAACCATTTATCGTGTTTATTTATTATGTAAAATATCATTAACATTAATAACCATTTTTTGTTGATTTATTATGTAAAATATCATTAACATTATATAACCATTTATCGTACTGATTTATTATGTGAAATATCATTAACATTAATAACCATTTATTGTATTGATTTATTATGTGAAATATCATTAACATTAATAACCATTTATCGTGTTCATTTATTATGTGAAATATCATTAACATTAATAACCATTTATCGTGTTCATTTATTATGTGAAATATCATTAACATTAATAATTTCTCATGTTCATTTATTATGTAAAATATTAAAATCTTCAGTGTAACTTAAACTCTCTTAACAAATTCAAATGTAAAACAAAATGACAAGTCACTATTTTAAAAATAGTTTAAAAATCTTACAGTTCTAAAAGATCCTTGTTGAGTGACAGGATCTGGCTCTCAGATAAATGTGAACCTGTTCCCTTTGCCTTGTGCATCTGGAGCTGAGACTGGAGAAGCTGGATTTCACATAGTAGCTCTCGTTTAACATTTTCAATTCTACGCTCCAGCTGTGAACCTGGACGTTTGTCCGAGGCTTGGTCTGAGAGATGTAGAAATTCATCTGGAATTCATATGGTCATATGTAAGATATGTATACATGTGACATGAAATTTCCCATATGTTTTTTAGTCTGTGCAAATTTGATGTAAGATATCTACACATGTGCCATATATTTCCCATATGCTTTTTAGTCTGTGCAAATTTGATGTAAGATATCTACACATGTGCCATATATTTCCCATATGCTTTTTAGTCTGTGCAAATTTGATGTAAGATATCTACACATGTGCCATATATTTCCCATATGCTTTTTAGTCTGTGCAAATTTGATGTAAGATATCTACACATGTGCCATATATTTCCCATATGCTTTTTAGTCTGTGCAAATTTGATGTAAGATATCTATACATGTGCCATATATTTCCCATATGCTTTTTAGTCTGTGCAAATTTGATGTAAGATATCTATACATGTGCCTTGAAATTTCCCATATGCTCTTTAGTCTGTGCAAATTTGATGTAAGATATCTATACATGTGCCATGAAATTTCCCATATGCTCTTTAGTCTGTGCAAATTTGATGAAATGTTTAATATAGATCTTGCTGGTTATAACACAGTAGTTGCAGTACATACCTGCTGACTGCATTATATACTGAACTCTGGTGTAGCGAAAACTTATTTAAAAAACTGTCATAAATGCATGTGGGGAGGAGGTGGGGAGGTGTGGGTTGGGTTGAGGGTAGGAAAAAACAAAACACTTATCAAACATTTAACTTGGTCTAACAATAATGTTTAGAAAGGGAACAAAAATTTAATACTAACTTCATGTTGATTTCTTTTAACCTAGATTACCATACATCTGAAAAACCAAATCAGTTACATTAGTTTTTAATTAAAATTTTCAGCTACTAAATGTTACAAATTTTATGTTTTTGTAATTTCTGTTTAATTTGTATAGTCTTGGATAAGAAGTCCATCACAGTCCATTACATACATGATCAAAACTTTGATGGATTTATGCCAGTAAGATCAGTTGTGGTGGGATAAACAAAATGCTTGTCAGACCTAAATAAAATTGTCAAAAACATTTTTAAAAAAAAAAATTTAATAAAATAATGGAAACAAAGATATAATGATTAGCTTGATGCAGCTTTCTTGAAACCTCTATTATAATTTTATAGACCAATTCAAAATGTTTCTCACATCAATTTGTCAGCTACTAGGTGTTGAAATTTTTTTTAAAAAATGTTAATTTTTACTTTCAAATTTTTAGAAAAAATTAAATTTTGGTCATTATATGTAGATATTCAAAAAAGAGTACAATTTGAAAATGGACAGAAATCTAAACAATTAGAAAAATATCTTGAAAAAATTACATAAGCCACCAAAGCATATAGAAGACATGACCACTGTAGTGTTCATCCGGGTCTCTCACTGAGGTGATTTCATCTTGGCAGAAGCATTTATGAGTTTCTCTTTTTGAGTTTGAGAAAATTACAAATCTTTCTTTAACTTGTGTGAATAATTACACAGAGTAACTAGGATGTTTTACATGTAAGTACTATTTTACATTGGTGCTTCAGCATAGAGTAACCAGGATGTTTTACACATAAGTACTATTTTACACTGTATGCTTCAGCATAGAGTAACAAGGGTGCTTTATATGTAAGTACTATTTTACACTGTGTATTTCAGCATAGAGTAAACAGGATACTTTACACATAGTACTTTTTTATACTGTGTACTTCAGCATAGAGTAACCAGGATGCTTTACATGTAAGTAATATTTGACACTGTGTACTTCAGCATAGAGTAACCAGGATGCTTTACACATAAGTACTATTTACACTGTGTAATTCAGCATAGAGTAACCAGGATGCTTTATATGTAAGTACTATTTTACACTGTGTACTTCAGCATAGAATAACCAGGATGCTTTACATATAAGAACTATTTTACACTGTGTACTTCAGCATAGAGTAACCAGGATGCTTTACACATAAGTACTATTTACACTGTGTACTTCAGCATAGTTCTCCACCATTTTCTGGCTGTTTCTCTTTCTATGATATATCATTCCCTTAAAGTATTTCTGTGTCCCAACATCATTGTCAGAGTACAACATTAAGCTTCATGCCTCCCAAGGCACTGAGAAAAAGAGATACTAAGCCATTCATCAGACAGAAATGAACTTACTTCTAAGATCATTAACTTGCTGCTGATAGTTATTACGATCCATTTCCAGCCTATGAACCATTGTTGAGAGTTGATCGATTGTCTGAAAAAGAAAACAAAATCATTTACCTGAATAGGATTTAAATTTAAATCTGAGACAAATATTTTAAAATGCATCCTAACACTACTTCATGGACATAGCTGTATCATCCACACTTATGGCTTAATAACTCCATTACCATCTATACTAACATATAAGTCAAGTCTGAAAATTTAAGAAAACAAAATTTTTTGCAAGGCTTAAATAGAATTCAAATTAAAATCTGAGAAAAATGTTTTAAAATTCATCCCAACAGTACTTCATGTGCAAAGATGCTTCATCCAAACTTATGTCTGGATAACTCCATTACCATCTATACTCAACCACTCTGGTGGCCTAGTGGTTAGAGCATCTGCTTCATATGAGGGAGGTCTTAGGTTCGATCCCCAGTTGAGTCATACCAACGACTTACAAAAATGGTACTAACAGCTGCTCAATTGATGATCAGCATTAAGAGGTTAGTGTTAGGACTGGTTGGCCTAGTGTCAGGATAATGTGGCTCGGTGGGACATTATGCTATATGTGTGCGGCATGATGCCCCAGGGTTAGACATCATTATAAACTGCAACAATGCAGATATAGTAGCGATATGACTGAAAAATTGTTAAAGCTACATTAAAATTCATAATCACATCACCATCTATACTCACTTATAAATCAACTAATTGCAAACTTTCCAGACCTAAATCTTCCATCGCCAAATGCTCTGGAAGATCTGGGTATATGGTATATGTGATTTTGATTTTTAACATAGCTTTAAAAAAATTTCCATCATATCGCTACTATGTCTGCATTGTGACAGTTTATAGTGCTATTATGCACTGGGGCATCATGCCGCAAACATGTAGCATGATATCCCACCTGTCACATTATACTGACACCAGGCCAACCAGTCCGAACACTTACCTCTTAATGTTGAGCAATAAGAAAAGCAGCTGTTAGTACCATTTTTAAAAGTCTTTTATGAACCCATTACCTCCCACATCCAAGGCAGATGCTCTACCACTATGCCACCGGAGCGGTCTTATATGGTGTTTGTTAAGAGTAATCAGTTGAACTGAAAACACAGGTTCTGATCAGAATGCATATCCGAGTTTATATTGTAATAAAATACATAGTTCTGTCTTTGGTCTCTTTTATTTTTGTTTTCAATCTGGGTTTAGTGTTCATGGATATACTAGAACTTCTACACTCTGACTATTTATTAGTACATACTACCTACAGTACTAAGTCTTTGCTATACATACTGTGTAACATTTAAAATTGTTTTCATCAGGAATTGACCAGTGCAAAATATATTTATAGATTAATCTTAGGTTTATTTAGTGTAATTTTCTATATGAAGCTTAGTTTCTGAATCTGTGTTTTCAAAGGATACATGTTCTCAGACTTTAAAAAGAAAGAAACTCTACTGACATAAATTTGTGTGCACTGCATGTCAACTTCATTTACATTAAAAGTCTGTCATCATTTAATTGATTTCATACCAACCATATTCCATGACAGTGTTGGGGTTTCTCTGAGACTCAAAAAGAATGTTTTAAGGTCCCAAGGGGAGGATGGTCAGTGCAGTTGACCAAAAGAAATATCATCCAACTGAGATTAAGCTATCTTTTCATATATAAGTTTACAAAAAATGACTGGAAATTCAAACATGAAAAAACAATTAACTTGACTGGATTTTTTCAAAGTATTTAATATACTTACAGATCAAGTTATAGGTGTTATTCTTAGCATTATCAAATATCAATGCCATACACCTACACATTGCAAACACAAACATAATCACAACCACACTGATATTAAATAAAAACATTCATCAAATTTCTGTCTTCAAAATCCATTAAGTAGCAAAACGTGTGTAATCTGATGCAGTTACTACTGCTTTCAATAGTTCATTATGGGGTTGGAAGGTAATGTAGCTCATTAGTGCTCATCTTTGCACTATCTTTAGACTGGATGATACTGTTATCCAAACTTCCCAGCTGGATTCTCTGAGCAAATCAAAACTCATGACGACCATAATAATGGCATTGTCAAATCTGTATCTGATGTAGTCTGACCACAAGATATGCTTGCTTCTAGAAATGCTGAATATAAATTACATTTAGAACTAGCAATTTTGTTGGGGGATGGGAGATAATATAGATATTATCAAGACTGATGGGAGTTTTACATGTAATATAGAGTAATAAATGCCTGTGTCCAGTGTTGATGCCTTATCAACATAATTGTGCAAACATGAGCATTCACTCACTTGCCTATGCTCCAGTTACACTGTTTAGGACCTTGCTGCAAATGAATTAGTTAAGAAGTGGTATTTGATTACTAATGCAATTCTCTCTCTCTCTCTCTCTCTCTCTCTCTCTCTCTCTCTCTCTCTCTCTCTCTCTCTCTCTCTCTCTCTCTCTCTCTCTCTCTATCATATATATATATATATATGTGTGTGTGTGTGTGTGTGTGTGTGTGTGTGTGTGTGTGTGTGTGTGTTGTGGAAGAGCTGTATTACGGAAACTAATTTTAGTACCTGACTCTGCTGAAAGTAACTATTTTTAAACTATGTCAGTCCTACAAACAAAAGCCTAAAGTTCTCTGGATTTAATTTTTAAAAATGATTGGATTGGATTCTAACAGTTATGGGTGTGAAGCTGATTAAAAAATCAACATGAAACATACTTTTTATGTGTTTCAACACATTTTCCAAAACCTGGCAAATTTGCTCATAACAAAGCAAAAGAATCCAGTTTATAATGATAAAAACATGCTTACATTTAGCAGCATGTAACTTTATTCAATGTACCAAGAAAAAAGTCTTTTACTAATCTACTGTGTATACAAGACTGATATGGTTAAGTTCTGTTGTTAAAGAAATGATAGTCTACTGTAAACAAAAACACCAAATATTTCTGCATTAATTCAAAATTCTGGAAATTTTCCAAAATCAAGTATACTTACTCTGCCTTGCTGCTCAATTCTTTCTGGTAAATTGCTGTTGGCAGTGAAGGGGTAGTTGCTCTGTGCAAGTGATGTTGTGGGAAGACTGGTCAGGTGACCATTGTATGTAGCACCAGGGAGTAAAGGGTATGCAAGCAGCTCTTGTGTTGACTGGTTTAAACCATTCTGATACTTGTAGCTATACCTGCCAGCACCAAAAGTGGAAGACTGGGAAAGGTCCAGTAAGGATGAGGCCTTCCGCATTGAGCTGGGAACTGTGTGTGAAATCAAAATATACAGTGCAATGGTAAACTTCAAATTCCTCACAACACATTTTATTTATTCATCATGATAAATACATACTGATAGGGTTTTTTCTTAAATGTACACAAAAATTACTTGTTTTAAAAACAAAACACTGTCTTGAGAGACCAATGTTATGATAGACTACCTTTCTTGAGAGACCAGCTTCTCCATGCACAGATAAATTGATTTTAGTGTTAAGACCTGTCATAATAGCCCATAAATATTTGGCAGAAGGGGTGGTCTTTCAAGATGGGTTCTACTGTCTTAGCATTCAACTGAAATGATGCATTATCCTTACAGATATGCATTTCCCCACGATTTTTAATATTTAATTTCCGCTATAATGGAGATGGTAGAAGAGACAATAACTGAATAAATTTAAATTTTATACAGCAGAAATAAACATATAACAGAACTAAAACATTTTAATGAAGTATACTATACTAGGGTTCTGTGCAATATGGTGTCTTGGCATTGTGAATAAATAAATAAATGTCAGGACTTATTATCAGTTTCTGATAATTGATGATCAATGTATGATCTATGAATCTGGCAAAAGCCCCATGTTGATATGACTTTCCATTTTGAAGGAGTTTAGATTTAAAACATTTTAACCAGTCTTCTTATTCTATTTAAAGTATTTCTATAAATAAATCTTGACAGCGTGTTCACTTTCTGATCAAAAGTCATAATAAGCAGTCAGTACCTGGGTTAAAGCATTTCAGGGTGACTGAAAATTTGCTACTGAGGTATACCCAAATCCTTGGACAGCTTTTAGGAAGGTATACATCATCCCTGACTTTTATCAATGAACTACCAGTAATTGTTCTCCACAGTAGCATTTATCATATATGTCCAGATATATTGTAAGCTATAATTTCTGTGTGCACTGTTTCTGAACCCACCAATATGCAATGCACAATGAAGTACAAATATGCTATCATAATTCCCACCATACAGTGTGAATCCACTATAACATGGTAGCTGGGAGCCGTAGAACCCAACCGTGTTATAGAATGAACCATGTTATAAGCAACCAGGTCAGTAAGCTGAAGAAAATGATGCCTGTACCCCCCACAAAATGTCGGGGTGGAGGGACAGGTAATAAATGCGTGCACAAAAATATGTACAGTTACCATCTTAAATCAATGCATACTAAATGAGAAAAATCAATGCATACTGAGAAATACACCTGTAGTGAAAACAGAAGGTATAAATAATATTTTACTTATTTAGAGAACCACGTATTGTAACATGTGTACGCTGTTTATATATACGTACCTAATGTATATGAATTCAGTGAATAAAATAGCACAATCACGTAATGAATGGTTAAGCACATTTACTTTTCAGTATGTCCCAAGGAGGTAAAAGTTAACTTGCGTTTTAAACAATCACATTGAAAAATGAAACAATCCATCAGATTCCATGCTTTTATTTAAGTTTGGTACTGACTTCCCTTGAAGAAAGGTTCTTTGTTTTTATTGAAGATTGTAGTCAGCTTTCTTTAATGAAGGGTCCATGCGTTACTGAAATCACTGCTAAACAGAACTTTGGAGACCCAAAGAAATTCCAGTTTCTTATTGTGGCAGCAACATCAAATAACTTCATTGCATGATTGAGACTAATTTTGTTCCCATTTGCTTAGTACATTTTCATAACAATCAATACATCAAAGGCAATATGTTTTCTTTGAAATTTAAGCAAACTATTTTATCTGGGTACATTTTACAAAAAGAACTGGTCGTCGTTTCAACAATTGTAATTACTGTTCCTCCCTCCCTACTGAATAGACCAGATCTTTGGGTTTTTCTTGTTTTATGTTTTTTTTAAACATTTGTGTTTGCGGAGTGATGCTTCCTTCCATGCATGCATCAAAAATTTAAAAAGGGGTATATGGACAATAGAAGCATGTGTTCTGGTCTAATGACTAGGATTACTACAGAAAATGTGAGTGTTCTCAACTGTATAGAGCGATAAGGAGCCCTGGGTAAGAAACACCTGGACATTTCCTAGTTCTTATTTAACTAAATTTTTCTTTTATAAAATTAGGAAGTGTCATTTGCCCCAGGGATATATATCTGGCTGCCTCCCCCCTCTTGCCCTAAGTGTTCTGAAGAATTGAATTTTGTTTGAAAAGAAGAGGAATTTTACTTACCATTCACATACAAATGTCAGTCTATGTAAATATATTAATTGCTAGCAAGCGGCCGAAAATTCAACTAAAGATAGATTATAAGATAATGCCTCATCCAGTTGATCTTCTCTACCAGAAATGTCATCCAAAAAAGTGGAAATCTCACAACATATGGTGCTCATGCTATATGCCAGCATAAGCAGATTATGATATAATAATTCACTGTTAAGATGGTTTGTCAATACGGACAAAGAATTTGTTTATGTAACAATAGATAAATTTCAGTGTATCAAGTTTGCTGCTTCCTTTCATGGAACCTCTGAAATTCACACGTTTAAACAGCCAATAATGTCACCAATAAACAAAATTCACCAGCTGGTATAATTTGCTGCCAATAAGGGAAAAAAAATCAAAATTTGCAACATTGGCGAAGCCTTGTACAATCCGTTATTTTAGGAACTCTTAAGAAGAAAAAACTATTTTTCATGTACAAGAATAATACATATAAAATTTCAAAAATAATGCAACGATCATCTTGTATTATTCACGCATGATCTCTTCCTCAAAATGATAATAAACTTTTTACATTCTTGGGGTACTTTTAAGACAGAAATTGTTTGTTTATGAAACAAATACATATATTTGAAAGTTTGGGAGCCATACAATTATCATGTTATATCTGAATTTGTGTTATAACGGATAAAAAAAATTATTTACTAAATAAACATCCTGTCACCAAATTATAAGCCCTATTACTCAAACAACACTTATTCTTACCTCTTATTGGGTACATAATTATGATAATCCAAGATAATTACTCACTTAACTGTTATCTTCTGTATCTTGAGTGTCAGTGTGTGACTTTTTATGCTGGTTGTGTCTTTTTACTGAGTCACATGATTGGCCAGCGATACCGGTAGTAAGAGTCTACTGGTAATTTTTGTCTGTATTTCAGCCATTTCCACTAGCAGATCAAACGATTTGACAAATTACTTTCTAAGTTAAACAGATTCTAAATGCTGATTCTAAAAACAAACACATCACCTTCAAAATAATAAAAAGTTATACAGCACCCAGCTAGCCCAATGATGGCCTGGTTACAATGATGAGATTTGTGATTCGAACTGAACTTCTCCAATGAAAGATCATAAGTGTAAGTCAGGTTTCAACACTATATGGAAGATTTCATATGCATGGTTGGAACTCACTTGATCAGATGGTAAATCAACCATACTGCTACATTTTTTTTTTCAATCTACTTGGTTACCATGGGTCAGAAGATGGCAATGGGAGTCAGTGTGTGGGAGAAAGAAAAGATGGCGTGCAATTGCTATGACACTATTGCAAGCCTATTAATTTTGTTTTTATAGTAGTAGTAGCAGTTACTGTACTGATTGTTGTTCTCATTAATTTTTGGAAAATACTGCCTCTCATGGGGATTTGTTTCCATTTCTATAAAACCACAATCTGGTCTTTCATATTAAAATGTCTAAAGCTAGAAGATAAAACACTTTACTTCTGAAAAATACTGTAGCTCTATGATATCAACTCAATAAAAAAGTTAGTCCATGATAAAATACTGATATATTTTTCTTCATGGAAAAGAATATATATTATATTAGTCATTCTGTCATGATCATTTGAAAATACAGTCTTAACTCTTGATAAATCTGTCATTGAAAACTAACTTAAAAGGGCATCAGGTAATTCAGACTGTGAAAGGTTATCTTTTATGATGAATAGTGTCAATAGTTTATTAAGAAACAGTCAGTAACAGAAGGTATTGAATTGAACTTGTGATAATTAGTACCAAAGACTTATAATTAAATGACTAAATTTTATATGGCAATGGAAATACATTAAGTGAAGAAACTTAGGATATAATTTTTAAAATTCAAAGTCTAATGAGTTCTGACATTGAATATAACTTAGAAAAATAATGAATATAAATATATGAACATTTATAATCCAATGATTTTCATTTTGCACTTTTAAATCAATAACAATCAGTTCTAAAAACATTTTGCTAGGTAATGTACACAAATTAAGTTCATTGGAATAACAGATGACCCTAAGCAAGCACAAATGCTAAAATGTCAAAAGACTATGTACTTACATCCTCTTGAGGCCCCTGATGATACAGGATGAAACTTCTGCTGTAAGACATACAAGAATACATAGCATTCATTGATTAAATTCTTATATAAAAAAAATAAGGCATACCAAAATATCTGCATGTGTGTATTTTCATCATTATAATAAATAGTAAATTACCTCAGTTAACTACTCTCATGCATTCATTCCAGATTTTTCTACCATTTTCTAACTGGACATAAAACTGACAAAAATGGTCAAGATGTTAAATTTTACATCTTCACTACATATTTTTAAACCACAAAAATTAATAGGGATAAGATTTTAAACACTTCAATATTTCAATAGCCTTGGATTCTTTAAGATTTCTAACATGTCAATATTTTAACAGCCTTCGATTTGTTAAATCCCTTGATATACTCACAATGGTATTTTTCTAGATAAATTGCATTGATTTTTTTGTCTGGCATTTTTTTTTGACAATCATCTTTCAAAAAATGGAAAGTAATGGCATTGGGAATGTGACCAAATTACAACTCAAAAACAGGTATTGGTTTAGATATGGTTAGGTAACAATAGTCCCTATCATTTACAAAAATTTGACCGCTCACCCTCTCCTCTCACTGATGGCAAATTCCGGGACTTAATATCATCAATGTCATCTCCTCAACTGAGTAAAATGTCATACCAAATATAATAATTTTCCCTGAACTGGTGTTGATAGAATAAAGTTAATAATGAAGATAGGGTTCAACATCACATACAAAAGTTGGCAAATTATAGTTAACTTAGAATATTGAGTTCAACATTATGTACAGAAGTAGGTAAATCACACAGTTAACAGGGAAGACAGGGTTTCACATCATGTACAAAAGTGGGTAAATCATACAGTCAACAAGGAAGACAGTGTTATAAATCATGTACAGAAGTGGGCAAATCAAATACTGTATCTGAAAATTGTATGCTACATTCCTGATCAGGAACTCTAAGTATGCATTGAATGTATCTTTGTATATTCTCTCTTTTTTCAAGTCATCTGAAAAAGTGCACACAACTGTACATAACATGAACATACAAAAGAACTATTGTTTTCAGTTGATATTTGTGATAATTTATGTGCACTGGTACATTAGTCATAAAAACAAGAGCCACTTGTGGGGACTGATGTTTTACTGGGCAAAATGAATTTCCAGGAATTCAGGAAAAGGAAACAAATATGGTTGCAACTGTACTGGTTTCAAAATTAGGGAAGGTAAGTAGTTTTGTTTTAACATTATATATATTATAATGGTTAGTATTTATACTGTAGTAAACACTTCAATTACTGGGCTTAACTAGCTCAATTAGATGCATAAATCATATTCAGGATTTTCTAAAAATTCTTTTTTAATTTAATTTTTTTTTTGAGTGTGCTCTCCCTGATTGATTTTTCAGACCATTTAGAGAGGCCTTCCTGCCCTATGTGTAAAGATTGTGCTATACTGTATGTTTGTTCTATTATGATAAAGTTTGTCTAGGTGTTATATTTTGTAGAATTCTGTACTTTTTGTTTAGTATGTATGTATAAGTGTGTATTGTGTTTGTTGGTTTGTTTGTTTGATTGCTTGGGTCCTTTTGTTTGTTATTTTTCTTCAGTCTTCTTGAAGGAAGTATTCTTCAGCTTGTTCCATACACCATGCTTCATCAATGATTTCATTTTCTAGAATAAGGTTATCTCTTTCTAAGTTGCTAAGTTTAAAAATAGTGAAAACTGAGGGATATAAGTACCTAACATGTAGTGTTCACAGATGACATCAGAGTATACAATTGTGATATTTGTCTTTGGTAAACCTAGACATGCCTTATTCTTATTGTTTGATGCATTAGTTTCATACATGCTGATCAAATTTGAAATCTGTCATTATATAAAAATTAGATATCTGATTTGTTATGATATAGAATAGATCTCTGACTTTTAATGATGCTCAAACAAATCTAAGAACCCAATGCCTAGGGTCCCTCTAATTTCAGATTGGACATGCCTGTACACATATACTAAGTGAGGTGCTCATTGGGCTTATCAAAACAAATCAAATTCGCATAAGAAAACTCTGATCATGCTGATGAAATATCAAACTTTATTTGAAAGACTAGTAAATTATTAATATTTATCCCCATGTATGCCCATTACCCTTATGAAGTTCATCTACTTATCATACTTCTATGGAAAGTTGCAAACTTTGTACACAAAGAAAAGCATGTGACCCATGAATGAGAAAAAGTGCATATAACTAGTGCTCAAATGGCTTTAATAATGTGATTCTAAAATACTGTTTTGGATACTTATGTGCAATACAGAAATCAGTCAAAACAGATCTAATGGGTACTAGAACTATTCAAACAATTCTTCCAACTGCTGCAGTGGTGCATGGCTTTGAAATGGGATTAAGGCTAGTGTGTATACATGACAAGCTCTCACCTGATTACTTTACTGATGTAATCTGATGAGTTTAGGCGGGATGCTGTTATAAAATGTTATTGGTAATAAAGGGATCATATGTGAGATAAAAGGAAAGACAGACTCAAAATGATTTTAGTAAAAACACTTATTGCAATTTTTAATGGTCTTATTTAATTGCTATTGTGTTATTCAAGATTTTCCAAGTTAAAGTTTACTGAAAGCTAGTGCAATGAAACACTTCAAAAGTGTAAACAAACTTTATAAATCAAGACATGCTAATGAACATAAATGCTGCTCAGACCTGGATGAAAACATTACTTTAAGTGAATTTGTTTGAGATCCAAATAGACATACAAGTCTGATGTATAGCAATTGCAGCAATTGTATGACAAATAATATTTTTTAAAAGGGGTGATTCTGGGTATAGGGGAATGACAGTTTGGGTTTGTTGAATCTGAGTCATGGTTTGTGATTTTATTTAAAGTCAATATTATTACTACTATATGATCATGTCATGGGTTACCATTATTTTGAACACAAGAAAGATCTGATGAGAATGATTACCATTATACATAAGTAGCCAATTCTTCTTTAGAAAGTGTCATTCTGCACATCTACATACATGTACTATGATAACCTCTGCAAAGAATCAGTTATTTGCTCATAAACATTCTTGACAGTGTATTGATTAAATCCCCGTTTCCACTCACCTTTCTCAACCTGTTTTAGAGATTTAAGAAATTTAAGTGTTCGGCTTTTGTTACGTGATACAATTTGACCCTGCAACTGCAACAAATAACTGACCAAATTCATTTTTAAGCAATAAAAATAGATTTGAGCTTGTAAAAAAAAAAAAGTTTACAATTAATTGTATTAGTGGTTTTCACATATTTCTTTATTGTTTGAACTTTATCATAAAAAAAATTAATATGGGATAGGTGTCAAGGACAACTCAATTATTAAGAAGAGCTCGTGAACAATTTCATGATCATACATGTCATTTCGGTGACATTCTTACAGAGTTATTGCCGTTGGTACCAACTGTAACTCACCTTTACACGAGACAAATTTGCATCCGTTTCTTTAAGGACAGAAGAGAACTTGTTTTCCCAACTCATCTTGCAAAATTGCAGATCTTAAACTGGTTCTTTTTGCTACATGTTAGATCAAAGGTTGGATGGTTGACGGCCGACTTTATTTGAAGTCAACCAAGCCATTGATAGGCGTACTTTGTAATAGATAGAGAAGAATTAAAGTAACCTTAATTCTTTGAATTCCGGAATACAACGCTTTTGCATGATATTCACCAAGACAACTATAATTTTTTTAAAAAATTATTATATAGAGTATACACATGCATGCTAAAGCAAATTAAAGCATAAGCTATTATGAACTTTATACCGACTATAAAACTTTATTTTATATGGGATTTTTAAAGTTTTCAATATCATAAACCTGTTCACAAATAAGTCCTTTTGCGTACGTAAAATAGATCACTCACGTGACATTCGAAATAAAGACTGGGTAGGAGAAATACAGAGACTTAACGTGGATTGGAAGAGTTTTCTCAGATAGAGCAAAAATAATATTCTCCCATTATTGAATAAGTTTAAATAACACTTAAAGATCTTTTACTGGCACTTTTAATGAATAGATGTGTAAAATATTACCTAAACTTTAGAAATTGTGTGCCTTATTTACCACTGCCTTTTATTATTTCCATGTCTTTGTTTTTTGAGACCGGGTGAGGTTAAAAGAGGGACTCCATATGTCTCATTCATGAAATCCCTATTACAAGATTCAACATAAATAATGTAGCGACACGTATACATTTATTATACAGTGACCGAAGAGTATACATTAAATTACATACAGTAACACACACACACACACGCGCGCGCTCGCGCGTTCCTAAGTTGGTGAAATCACAAATTTCTGTCTGAAAATAAAACATATCTGCCTGATGATTATAAATTCAAATAAAATAAAATCAACATTGACTTAAAACAATTTAACTTTTTTTTGAAAGAACTTCAAAATTCCACCATGACATGATTGTGAATACATCAAGGGCAGAAACAAATGCTATATAGATAATGATCAAGAAGATCATAAAACTGTACACCAACATTAATATAACTAAGGAAGAGATCACGTTGAAAATTAGAAAACATTGCATGAAATAAATTATGGACGACGAAGAAGAAGCAGACTGGACATACTCTTTTGCAAAGACTGTCATGTCATGACAGATGAGGCAGAGTCTGGAATGAATAGAAGTATCAGATTATACGTAATCTACATATTGGACTCATAGAGTCAAAACAAGACCGTTATAACTATATCATAAATATTTAATAAGATAGAGTTATTCATTCTTGATAAGCAGGATTATGAAACATATCAAAACATCATAGTAAACATTTAATTTATTAAATGTTTTAAAATTTAAACAATATATAGCAGATTCAAAAGTGAAATTGAACTATGGTGTTGGAGGTGGTGATATCTTTTTGATGCCGAGTGATAATGTAATGTTTATGGATAGTACATTTGGATGTAACAACAGTTTGCAGAAATCACGTGTCTTGTTTACACTGGATTTAAATCCTAGAAACAAAAATTAAATTAAATATTTAAGAAATGTTGTCAAAAGCTATTAATAATAGATGACATTAGGACATCACCTGTAAAGGACAAACACGAAGATAAAGTTGATAAAGTTATGGAAAGAATATACACTAGGATGGGGTCGTGGCTTTCACATCTACCAATTCTGTCCGATTCGACAAGTTCGTTTAATGTGATACTTATGACTGGGGGGGGAGGCGGTTATGGTTTACTTCTGGAAACAGGTTACAAACCTTTGACTCATTGACTGCGTTCACCGTCGGGATACCTCGCTTCTTTGTTAAGCTGATCAAGTAAATCTGAATCAGAATATAATAGTTCATGTGTTAGGCCCATGTGAAACCTTCCTTGATAAAGAGATGTGCCAAAAAAAAAGAACTTGATACAGTGGAATATGAAGTTAAAAAAAACAACAAAAAACCCCCCAAAAAGAACATAAACTATTAATCAAGAAAGATTGGATTGATTGTGTGTGTATATAAAAATTTCATATGAACGAAGAAAAGACCTTGAGATTAGTCAGTTTGTGACAATACAGATACAAATCTGTCTTATCTCATCAAAGTCAATATGAATATGTCAAGTCTACACAGACCACCTGATTTACCTGTCTCTTGGAAGGAGAAGTTTGAAACTGAACTTGAGGTAGTTCATGATCTTAATCAAAAAGCTATTGTGACGTTGAAATTCAACACAGACTACTCAGGTTGTAAGAATGCAAGATGGCTGAAAATCTTGAGGATTGTCTCAACTTGTTAATTCATCTACAAGACAATGAAACACGAAGTACGCTAATGGATCATATTTACAGTAACAACCAGAGAATATCATTGAAGTCCAGGTCCATTATTTCTCAGTAAGCAAACATAATCGAATATGTATTACACGCAAAGCAAATTGTAAGGATACATGGGATACAAAGAATAAGATCGTATCCTATACATTCTTCAACAAATTTAATGTTCAAAAATCTGATTTAGCAAACACCCTCATCTTTTGTGCCGAAAATGTAGAATACCACACTAAGCACATTAACCTAGTACGCTGTTATGAACACTGTTTTATTGCTCTAAAAATAAAAAGAGTGAAACACCCTCTGATAGCCGTGTGCCTTACGACAGAAATAAATAATGCCAGGCTGAAATAGGTCTGTTTTCATAAAATCTACGATTGGCACATATACAAACTCTAGCATAACAGACGAACTGCAATGATTCAATCTAATATAATAATCCTGACAAAATATCGATTGAAATAACAGAAATTAACTTTTGGAAAATTCTGAACGATTTATACTCCAAATAGAAACATTAAATTTTAAGTTAAATATGTATTGAAAACTAATTAGCATGCACGATATTCTTAACAACAGATTTAACAAGCGTTTTGTTCATGTAACAGATGACAATTCCAGTAAATTAGGTACTAATAGTAAAAATAATAAGTTACAAGATTTTAAGTGTAAAATTCCTGAAAATATATAATTCACAATTACATTTATTTAACATGCAGATTGAACTGAAAACTTTAACTTCTTGGAAACTGTTGGGGAAAAGTATATTCATCTTAAATAAATGTGCTGATATTATTGAGCCATCTCTTACATACATAACGAATCAAATCATTGCTCAGGGAATCTACTCGTCTCAATTTAAAGCAATCAATGCTATAACTGTTTTTAAAATGTTTTTACAAATCAAATCAACTCCAGATAATTAAAGATCAATATATACAAACTATTTGAAAGATAAATTTCCAAATGCCCTAAAAAAAACCCAAACATTTATTACACCTATCTCATATATAGGCGGAATCACTCCTGCCAGTCTACCCTAATAAAACTCACTGATGAATGGTTATTTGCTACTGTCAATGGAAAAATTGGGGAAACTGTATACCTCGACTTTAAGAAGGCGTTTGACTTAATTGACCTTAATATGGTTGCGTAGAAAATTGAAAGGTACAATGTTCTCATTTATCATTTTCGTGGAACAAATCATACCTATTTTACAGAAACCAATAAGTTGCTTATCCAGAACTGATTTTTGTCAACAAAAGAGTTCCAAATGTATATATTTTAGGACCTGTATTATTCATATTGTTTATAAATTACGTGCCCCTGTATCTACATCACCCTAACTGATCAATATGATGATGACATCACTTTGCATGAGTCTGATTCTAATGTTATAACCTTGAACCAAAACTTATTGTGTGTGTATATATATATATATATATATATATATATATATATATATATATATATATATATATATATATATATATATATATATATATATATATATATATATATATATATATATATATATATATATCCTCTCCATAAGAGCTGCAAAGCCTTGGCAGGGTAGTTGGAGAATCAGCTGCTGATGCCCATGCACCAGATCCCCCCCCCTCCACGCAACTCGTGTTTCCAGGGGAACGAATAATGTCGATACAAGGCACCAACGGAGTTGAGGAATAACATTGGAGTCAATGTCAGACCGCATTAGGGACTCCGTCTCCGGATTCTCTGTCGGGGTTTACTCATTTAGCCTTACCCATGACTGGGTACAGCCGCAAGAAAGCAGAGGTCTGGGATCAGAGTTTTCCTTCTCCTAGATGAGCTACTATCCAAAGTTTACGAGTTCCATCTACCCGAAGCGACTGGTTTTAATGCACCAGTGGACCACCTTCACCCCTTCTCCTGTTAGCAGAAACACAGTCTGCCGCACTTAGAAGCTAAGCCACTCGCGAAGGCTAGGAGATGCGTTTAGTTAACCGAGGAGATCTGAGACGCAAGCTGTATGGGGCATTTCTGGAATGGGGCACTTGTCTCCCACTCTTACCCCGTTCTCTCTCTCTCTCTCTCTCTCTCTCTCTCTCTCTCTCTCTCTCTCTCTCTCTCTCTCTCTCTCTCTCTCTCTCTCTCTCTCTCTCTCTCTCTCTCTCTCTCTCTCACACACACACACACACACACATATTTTCAATCACCTCCTTATAACAAACCTAGGGGTACTTTTTTCATCAAGCCAGCGTCTCCAGCACATGCATCTGCGGGCTCACCAGTTTTGCCATTCACTGTGGATGACTAAACCCCGAATTCAAGTATTAGTAGCAAATTAAGTGTGGCGTTATTGCACTTGGAAAGGATAAAGCAGATCCTAAACCGGATGAAAGAGATGGAGCTGCATCACAACAGAAGATATTGTGACATGTTGAATAAGAAATCTACTGCCTTCCTTGTTGATATGATATATTAATGAATATGCATGTCAGTGATAATCAATGAACTCCCTTTTTTCTTCATCAATTTTGTTTGTAAGTGTTGGTCATGAAAGTACATATGCTTGAGTGACCTTCACACAATTCTATTCATCTTGTTCATGTTTTTCATGTGCGGGTCTGTCAGAAAATATTTATTAGTCCTTATCTCTTTTCCCAATTCTTTACACCCCCACCCCTTACATATACGTTTGTATTTGTTGTGTTAGTGATTAAGGGTACGTGTTTGCCAGTAGGATTGTATGATGGACGGTACAGCTGTGTGTCAGTTGTCACTACCTTGTACCTACTTTTTTCTCATTTGTTTTTTTTATGTATTAGTGACTTGGTGACAAATTCCGCTATCTGGCTCATGCAATCCTGGTGACTCCAATGGTACACCTAAAGGTCTGTGATGTAAAGCCACGGCATCTTATTTCCATCAATAGATTCCAAACCCTTCCATCCGTTCTGCAGGCACTCATGGACGAGTGGCTGATATATGGATAGTATCCTCTCATGGGTCTCCTCGATTCTATCTTCCTACGGCACTATCAGTTCCAGCAAAATCACCTGTTTGTACCGTCTGACCACAGTACAATATGAGGTCTGAAGTTGGTGTTACATCTCTCTCTTGGGACTTTCAGCTGTCATTTTACATTTACCTTCATTTCCAAAGTTATCCAGATGCCTCTGTCTTCAATCGTTTGGTTTTTTTGTCAAACATCTTCTCATTTGCTGTTTCATTCTCCTGTCTATATCCATACTGGAAGCAATCTTAACAAGCTCTTGGTCATGGCGCCAACGATAATGACCGTTTGTAAGAGGGCCATACAATATAACATCGGAGGTCTCGGTAAAATAATAGCCCTGTACTAGTTATTTTATCTATATAGCAATCGTATTTTATATTTCAACGGATATATATATATATATATATATATATATATATATATATATATATATATATATATATATATATATATATATAGAAATATATATATATATATATATATATATATACATACATACATACATACACACACACACAGATAATGCATAACTATAACTACGGTGTAACAGTACACATGTAGATATTTTACAATGCCAATGGTGACACCAGATCGAAGGATAGTGCAACATTAGGTAAAACACTCAATACAACATCAGATTAATAGGTACACAGGAGTAGATAAAATACAGTATAAAATCAATTTAATTACAACATAGTGGTGGACATCATGCGAATGAACAAAGTTTTAATGCATAAGCGTATGTAATACATTACAGCGAGGAGTACACTGAATAATTTGAATGTGGAGTTTGACTATTTATTTTGCTATTTAAAAGCATGTACAGTGTCAGTACATACAGATAATTGGTAACAATAGCATATCGCATGTAGCTGAAAGTGTTCATTTGGTAAGAAAAATGACGTCAGGACAAATGAGGGTCCTTAAAGTCAAAATAGATATAGGTCCTTATTAAAACTAGGTATTATGGTAACATCATTGAAGTATGACTAACTAATTGAAGTAACGCTATAGCTTAAGTGACATTGACCGCTAAATAGATCGTAATAATGCGTATTTACAATGAGAACTTGACAATGTTTGAATTAGTTTGTTGAATTCTTTGAAATAAGAGATTCGTCTTATTTCTTTGGGCAGGCTGTTCCAGATTCTAGGAGCGTCTAAATTTTAAAGCTTACCATATCTAGTGGTCATTACTCTTTGTATTGCTGCCATATTTTGGTTTCTTATATTGTATTTGCAGGTTTTTTCAAGTGACCAGATTACACAAGTAATGAGGTGGGTCTTTTGTAAATTATCGTGAATACTTCATTTGTCGTATATCTTAATCTGTTATTGTGAAAAGTAGGTAGGCTTGAATTTCTTATTAGAGAATTATATGAAAAGCAATGTCATCAAACACCAGTTTTAGTGCTCTACATTGTATTGTTTTGTCCTTCTCATATCTGCTACAAAAATACAAAATAAGCGGGCACTAGTTGAAATTTGACCTAATAAAGCATTAGTAGATTAATTGCTTAGTATTGATGAGACGTTGCAAGACGTTAATTTGTCTGTTTGACAAATCTTGCTCGTGTGCTTACTAAAGCTGAGAATCAATATCTACTCCAAAGAGTTTCAGAGTCCCCATGTTGTATTTCATGGTTTTCTATAGTGATATTGGTTACTTTGAGCACGATTTTGTCAAGAATATTAGCCAAGAATTTCTGAGTGTTGGCTTTCGTACCCTTTGCTGCTAACCAGTTATTATTTAGCTCTGATTTTGTAGAAAATATATTAAATTATTTGGATCTTTATGGATGCAATATAGGAAATTGTCATCAAAATGATTATACATGTTTGTTTTGTGAAGCTGAATGTTTCATTTATAAAGATATTAAATATCAGAGGTCATTGTCTTGAGTCATGGGTTACGCCTTGGAGGTTATATTCTAGCTATTAGCCCTGTTTAACGCGTTGTTTCCGTTATACATATAGCTTTCAATGAGTTTGATCATGGTTGAAGTTGTTAATATTTTCGATGACGAGGCTGTGCGGAAGGCTTTTGAAGGCTTCAATATTTTCGATAACGAGGCTGTGCGGAAGGCTGTAGAAGGCTTTGGGTATGTCCATTATTAATGCGTCCACATTGGAACCATTGTCCGCTGCGTCTCTCCAGTTCTCCACCAGTCTCAGCAGAGCTGTTTGACATTCGTGCCCTTTTCTATAAGCAGCTTCATTGTAGGATGACAATACGTGCCCTCTCCGCCCATCCCATGCCCCTACTTTCTTATGCTGACAACTTTGACATGCCTGCCTGCTTGCCATGTATGGCTTATTAAACCTCTGACCCCTAAACTTATTGTTGCTGTTGTGTCTACCATGTTGCTGTGTAATGTGAATAAAACATGGAAAGTGCGTCAAACACATGACTTAACAGGAAAACTATTTGACAATGGGTTACCTGGTTATAACATAAGCATGCATAGACAACTGTGGGAAAGTGTATCACTCACATTCTACGTGCATGCTTTAGTAACAGGACTTATATCTGAAATAAAATGAACGATGTAAGTCGGAATGGATTACATTTCTCGAAAGGTCAAGGTAAGCGATAAAATGCGCAAAATAGTGACTACATTGTGCATTTTATCTAGCACATCTAATATTATACATTTTCAGTGTTTGATTCACAAGAACTTGACATTAATACTGATAAGTGATTTTAAGTTAATAATAATGTTGTACAATCATATGCACACTCGTAGTGTTTGAATCCATTAGGTGAAAAAGGTACATTAAGAACAGTAGATTCGAGCACGTCCTCGAATTTCTCGCAGTTGCTGCCCTTGACTCCTCTTCACGGTATCTAGCCGAAATGGCGATCATTCCAGCCACTTGGGATATGTATGAAATGTTTCAGGCCATTTTTCAGGTTAAGTTATATTTTGAAACAGCTAATGTGACTGTCTGATAAATTTAGAGCTTTGTAGATGATGTAATTTAAATAGGAAATGGAAGAGATGTGTTTATCGGCATGATTCTCAATAGGATAAATCAATTCGATAACCCATCAGTCTATCTACGTTTCATGTTCAGGACCGTTTGTTGACCTATTCATAGGCGTGTCACAAGTTATTCTGGTCAAAGGACTTTGTACAGGATATAGTTTTAGAAATATTTGATACGGCTCTCTGACTCGCTTAAAAACCAAATGATTTGACACAATTTACAGTTTTCAGCCTCTGTTGACTGACATGTGCCAATTTGAATTGTTTTCCATGTGACCAGTAATTATCTTTAATATGCGTGAGATTTGATTGTTGGTCTTGTATGATGCTAATTAGCAGCTTGTAGTTCACAGTGCTTATACCATAAAGTGATCCATAATAATAATTGAATTAAATTTAACATCTTAAGTATAATTGAGAAAAGCAAATTTGTCATGAAATTGGTCGTAGCAAAGGACTACCATTTTTGTTTTAAAATTTAATTGTCACAAAAATTTAAATCCGTATCCCCACAAAAAAAATAAGTGACAGGCATATTTTCTGTGTTGTATGTTCATTGACTGCATTCATAACATAAAAGACAGAATTTCCAATCTTGTGGAAAAATTCTTTAAGGGAACTGCTTAAAAACTAAATACTTATATTTAAGAAGTACAGTTAGTCAGTTTCATGACAAGAACTATCAGATCCAATATTAAACCAAGCATCTAAAGTTAAGTTTTATGTCTACAAAAACATTTATTACTGCATTTTTATGACTTTTTGTTAGGTTGAATTTAAAATTCATTTTTAAAATTGTATTTTTGGGGGTATTTTTGGGGGGTTGTCAGAAATTGAGATTTTGGCTCAATACATATAATATTTTTTTTCAGTTTTCAGTGTTTGGTGTTAAATTGATTGCACACCCTTTAATGCTTGAATCTAAAATTATGCAGTCCAGTTCAAAAATTAATTTTGAAAAGTAAGCATCTTGCATATAGTCTATTAAGTGATTATCTCCATTCTGGTCTCATTTAGTGTTTTCTATTACAGGAAAACAGCACTTTACAAATTGATTTGACTATTTCGTTCCCATTA
The DNA here is from genome assembly GCA_016746295.1 of Potamilus streckersoni. Classification (NCBI taxonomy): domain Eukaryota; kingdom Metazoa; phylum Mollusca; class Bivalvia; order Unionida; family Unionidae; genus Potamilus; species Potamilus streckersoni. The sequence goes on from JAEAOA010000712.1 coordinate 1,286,550, forward strand.
TTTTGGGACCTTTTAATTGTTTTTGTTCCTAGATGGGTAAACAAAATTTCTAAATAATTTGAACCCATACCATCCTAGGAAATGCTTAGAGAAGTCTGTCCATTTTCATTATTTTCCATCAACCCAGTTGCAAATCTGTTTATGCAGCCCTGGGATGATTACATAGTAAAGTTTTACTTTTTTATATACATGATGATTTATTTTGGTTTTAATAACAATTATTGGCTATATCATGCAGAAGAAATGGGTGACTTTTCCAAGGATATTCAGAGGCGAGAATATGTAATGAGAATATGTAATATGAAAGTGTTCATACCATATATTGAAGTAAGACTAGTAAATCTTTGAATTTACAACACAGCTAGGCAGCTATTGCATCATGTTTAACACCTATGTAATTTATATGTTGACATATATGATGTAACAGTGTGATCAGCTGAGACAGTTGTAGCATTTTATTGTAATTATAAATATGAAGCAGACAAGTATTGAAAATTATAGGTCTTCCACTGCATCTTTTAAGCATTTTGTTGTTAAAAATGTGGAGGGAGCATTAATTTGAGTGGGTTTATTAATTAGAGAATATGTAATAATTATTTTCAGAGATCTCGGAAATGATTAATTACGCGTATTTGGACGCAAACTTTTGATTTGGGACGCATAAAATTGCTGACTCGGGAGTCCTCCGTACGCACGTTTTTGTTGCAAAGAGGAAACTTTTGCAGGAAAATAAATATGTTCTAATCACTAAGAAAACAAGCAATTCTTTTTGTTTTTTAGTTTTAGTTTGTTGCAGACTTCTTTGATCAAAGGTTGCCAGCTTGCTTTGATGAAGGTGCATGTGTTATTGAAGACGCTGCTAAAGGGTCCCATTGATGGACAAAACACACCCATTTACAGAGATAATCAGTTTTCATTGAAGTTGCAGCAAAACTATTTTTTCGGGTTTTTTTTAAATATTTTAATTGCTCATGTGGTCCACTGTAGTCATGTCTCATTTCCACCCTCAGAGGTGGTCCATTGCAGCTAGTCAGTTGCATGGCTGGTTTGATTAGATTACTGCTTACAAGTAACAAGCCAGATATCAGCATAAGCAGATTATGACATAACAATTATCTGTTAGGGTGGTTTGTCAATATGAAATAAGGATTTATTTTTGTAACAATTGATTCCATTGCATTTTTATATCCATGTTTGTGGCTTCCTGTCATGGTGCCTTTGAATTTCTCCACTCCAAACTCAAGACTGAACTGTTTTTATCAGTCAAAAATGTTGTAGCCAAAAATATGGCCAGAAGGTATATATTTTTTTCCCAATATGTAAAATATAATTGCAATATGCAACATTGGCAAAGCCCAGTGCAATCACTGTTATTGATTTTATTTATGGTTGTTGCTGTGTAAATATTGCCCACCATCTTGAAATCAAGAGACTTGGACAAAATGCTGTTTGAAAATTTAGACAAGTGCTTTGTAGTTAAATGGAAAAATGATGAAGATTTCAATGAGATTCAGAATTGTGCTAAAGTTGCTATAACTGATAGTTCGAATGCGATTGTAGCCAAGTGTAAGAAAGTATGTGATTTCCTGCTTAGTTTGAACTGCAACTTTTACTGGTGGGACTGCAGCTTTTGCTTGTGGGATTCCCATTTTTACCAAATTAGGAGTCCTGGACTCCTAGTTTTAAAATCATAGCGAGACCTCTGATTTTCCATGCATAGAAAGGAATGACTGACAGATGAAGTTGGAGTCAGGTTGTTAACTTGATTTGTCAGAATTGGTTATACAGTGCCCATAAATTATCCCATGCATTTGTTTGGTCATTATAGTTTCCACAAGTGTTTAAACAGTATAATGAAAATCACAAAACAAGAAGTGTTAAACTTATCTCCATAACAATAATTGAATGATTGGGTTTGTAGTAAAGCTATTAGATCAGTAAAACTATATTTTGTATTGGTGTATCAGCCTATACTAGAATTTTGGAACACAGTATGTCTTACCTAGGTCATAATTAAAGAGAGATACTAGCAACAGGAACTAGTATCGATTATCAGACTCGAAGTCCTGAGATGGGGTGCATTCACAGCAGGACAACAAGAAGAATGGGGTGGGTGCTTGGTAATTGTGTTGTTTAATGTTGAAATACTTGTTTTATAATCACATTGGGAATAATTGTCAATACAAAGGTTTTTGTAATGAATTTATTTCTAGGTTTTTTTGGTATAAATTAACTTTATTTTCAATTTATCTGACATTTTCTTCGAGCATTTCTACAGCCATTATGAGTACGCAGGAAAATTGTGTAATATGTCACTGCTTTTTGTCATTGTTAATTCACAAGAAAACTGAATTTTCTTTGTAAGCTATGGACAGTTTATTTCATGAAAGAATTGTCCATATAAAAAACTGGATTTTATTTATATTCTTCTGTTAGTAAAATGCTGATGCCATGTTTTCATTGCAAGTAATAGTGACACTTCTTTTGAGATTTGAGGAAATCTGAGTGCCAATTCAGTAATATTGAGTTAACTACAAACTCAAGAACTCACTTCTCCATAATAAACTCTCTCTCTCTGTGAAATAAAACGTTTTATTCCACAAGTACTCATTTCATCTAGTTGCCACATTGTCTTTGATCACATTTGTGAATGAGCACGCTGTTTGCTATGATCACCTTTGTGTATGAGTTACTATAGCTGGGCAGCAAATTTAAAGATTTGCTAGTTGTGCTTCAACCACATGCTGAGTTGGAAAATGTGTTGATCAATTAATCATTTTAGCTGTACTATTATTTACAAATGAAATAATTCAGTGGTTGAAAGACCCCTAGATGTGCATGTTGTCATGATGCAATAGCTGTGCGACAGGTTCAAAGACTTGGACTAGCTGCTGAGTCGGAGAATATACTGATATTTACAGTGACTGAATTCAGATGCAGAAAGACTCAGAGATGTACATGTGGTCTTTATAATATTACATCAGATAACCAGTTTTTGTTATTACAAATAATAACAAATAAATAAAACTGATGAAGTTTTATTTCTTGTTATTCCTGCTATTATAATGGACATTTAGCCACTTCATTCAAACACCTGGGAGGGGACTGTAACTTTCTCTGGTGGGACTCCTACTTTTATGAAAATAGGAGTTTTGGACTCTTAGTTTTAAAGTCCTAGTGAGACTTCTGTTATAACTGTGTTCAATTGATTTATTTCAATGAGCTGACTGAATACATGACCATGATTGTTAGCATATACATGAGTAGGATTTGCATAGTTTTAACCTTCCTTTTATTACATTGTCTGATTTGACACAAAACACATATAATTAATGTGATAGAACAAAGCAAGTTTGCCTTCTCACAGATGCATGTTGCAATAATGATTACTCTAAAACCAAATTTCATTTAAAAGATAAGACTAAAACATTATTTCACTTGACAACTCTTATTTAATTGGTATTTATTAATTAAAATGTTGCCAACAGTAGGCATTAGTGACATTTTTATTGATCACAATTTTGTAGAAAATTGTTCTCAGCAGTGTACTGAGAATGCTTTTACAAAAAGATGTTAAAAGAATTTGAATTCTTATCAACAATAAAATTTTTTTACGAAGTTGGTTCAAATTTCTGGGTACTAACCACTGTTGTCAACAATAAAATGTGGATTTTGTTTTATTAATTTTGATCACAAGTTTCTTTGTGTTCAGTAAATATTGGCTATGTTTATATTTTTGAGTAGACAATAAAGGATCTACATCAGACCCTGTATGTTAAATGGGTTTGTGAGTTAATCAGGATGAAGTTTTCAAAGGGAATGGTGTACTTTGTATTAGCAAGTACCAAGGTTTCACTGGTCATATAAGTCACTTAAAATTGTAGCACCTGGAATATACAGTTCCATATATATTAACTTTGAAGCACATAGCCTGTGTAAACAAAGTGCATAGCCTGTATAAACAAAGCATATAGCCTGTGTAAACAAAGTGCATAGCCTGAGTAAACAAAACACATAGCATGTGTAAACAAAGCACATAGCATGTGTAAACAAAGCATATAGCCTGTGTAAACAAAGCAAGATTGAAAATATAGGAGGACTTTATGGACCTATTACTGGACAGGGGAAGATATGGATCTGTGACAGACAGTGATGGATTAAAATGCAGATCTTATCATTTAATATAAAATAATAATACTATAGCATTTTTTTTAGCACATTAGAGAATCAGAAAATGTCATTTGTTTTGATAAATGTAATTATGTTGCATAGTGCATAAAAGGGTTAACAGCAAACAGCACTTGTTAAAAAAAAAGTAATGAAAAATTGATTTGTAAATGGGATCAGTTTTATTTTATCTGTTCTCATTTGTTTGTTCCCAACATGCCCAGTCAGCTTGTCAGATCTGTTCCTGGTTATATTCGTTTGTTTTGTTTTCGGAAACAGAAAATTATGTTGATAATTCATATTTACTTTAAAAAAATGTGGATTTTGTTTGACTCTGCATGCTAAGGGAAGTAGAATAGGCTGGTATACTCCCCTGCAAGTCCTAAGAGGCAAGTAATGAAGGCACAAACAATGCAAGTTCATGATTAGCAGCTAGACTTATTTCCAGAATGGGGCAGGTTCAGGTAAAAAATGGATCAGCCAAGGTAGGCTACCATGGTGTATGTCTCATTTGTTGTTTCTAAGTATACATGCTATCATTTGGTAATTTTAGAAGTTGCTATCGGAGAATAGTTGAGTTGATTTTGCTGTGTTAGCAGTTCATTTGCATGTATACTCTTTGTCAAATGCTTAATAAAGTATTTTTTAGTGAGAAATAGGTATGAACTGCTAGGCTATATGCCATCAGGGATAAGTGTTACCTATCCCCATGCTTAAATGAAGGATATTGTAATAGGCTTCATCTGTCATATTATATGCCCATGTGACCAAGTATCTGTAACTATCTGTCCATGTGACCACATGACTGTAACTCAACATCTGTGACCATGTGACCACCTGTCCATGTGACCATCCATCAATAACTCTCCATCTGTCCATGTAACCACCTGTATGTAACTGTCTCCAAAATTTGCATGGAAATTTTGCCACCACTTGTGATGTTGGTTGTAACCATGTATAAGAGGGGCATGCTACTTGCTTATGAGTCCAAAGCAAACTCCAAAGACCCAGATGCGCCAGTAGATCCAGGACTGTGGTTTCTTAGGAATAATCTATAAAAAAACCACATAGACCCAGATCTGCATGTGCATTACACTATGGCAGATCAGGATCTTTGTTGCTTGCAGTTTGACTCAAATTATATGAGTATATATGGTAATTTTGGAACTTCTTTCTCAAGTTCAAAGTTGAGTGAGAGAATTCCAAGATACAAAAATTAAAATTACTGTGATATTGGTGAATATTTTTAGACCCAGTACATCCAGCATACATATTGAATGTATTGGAATTTAAGGTAAATTCTTTAGCATAATTCTTCATACATTAAAATATCAATGAAATATACAGTATATTGGACAAATTTTATAACAATGTAATGTATATTTGTTTTTATCCTATAGAAAAATGTATTACAGAAATATTTACATTATACATGTCAATCAATTAAAACAGTAAACACATAAAGTATAAGGGTTGACTTTATGAAGGTGATGAGTGGATTGATGGGATAATTGAGAAAGGTCTTTAGCAGTAAAGGCATCAGTTTCTTTTCTTATGACAAAGAGCTTTTTGTATTAAAGCTTTAAGAATGATGAATGAGATGAAATCTTTTTGATGGTTAATATAAACAGTGCATTTAGTTAGTCTGTTATTGTATGCCATATTTTTTATTATTTTTGAAATCTATTATTTGCCTTATTTTTTAGAATCAAAAGAGTACAAATCATTTTTATATTATTTTGATGTCTAATTCACAGACACCAACACATCATCTAATATTTATCTTATTCACAAGTTTCAGCATATCATCTGATATTTATCTTATTCACAGGCTCTGACATATCATCTGATATTTATCTTATTCACAGGCTCCAACTTATCATCTGATATTTATCTTATTCACTGGCTCCAACATATCATCTGATATTTTTTATATTCACAGGCTGCAACATATCATCTGATATGTATTATATTATTCACAGGCCCCAACATATCATCTGATATTTATCTTATTCACAGGCTCCAACATATCTGATATTTGTTATCTTATTTACAGGCTCCAACTTATCATCTGATATTTATCTTATTCACTGGCTCCAACATATCATCTTATATTTGTTATCTTATTCACAGGCTCCAACTTATCATCTGATATTTGTTATCTTATTTACAGGCTCCAACTTATCATCTGATATTTATCTTATTCACTGGCTCCAACATATCATCTGATATGTTTTATATTATTCACAGGCTCCAACATATCTAATATTTTTTTTCTTATTCACAGTCTCCAACATATCATCTGATATTTGTTATCTTATTCACAGGTTCCAACATATCATCTAATAATTGTTATCTTATTTACAGGCTCCAACATATCATCTGATATTTGAGGCTTTACTGATACTCTGGATTATCAAGCTGATTTTTTCCAAGTCCTATGCTCCTGGCAAAACAGTGCTGACTGAGAAGGTACTGAAGTTTATAACCATATAATTTTCTTATCTAACATAAGAATGCACTCGGCACTTAAATTTGAGCATGCAATTGTCCATTCAGTGTGATTCATTGCAATCTTTCTGGTTTTGCAAAATGAGCCTTTGCGATCTTTCTGTTTAGCCTGTCTATGATGGTATGTCTGCAAAAAAGATGATACAGAAATGAAGTTGTATATTGTCAGGTACCTGGTCTTAATATGGTCACAGGTGAACAAGAGATTGTAATTTATTTAGGGAAACTAGGCAGATTACCTTGTGTTATGTATATTTAATTTAATTATTTGTTTGTTAGTTATAATGTAACTTTGTTACTTGATTTGATATTGTCCAGAATTGAGTTTAGTTCTGTTTGACCTGACTGAATTTTTTTCATTGATAAACACCTTATAATAGAAAAACTATCTAGTTTCTGACCTTGATTCAGAACCAGTGACAGTTTTGGTAAACAATTCTTTTTAAACATTTTTTAAATTCTTTCTCATAGTAAGAATCATTAAGTTAAATCAAGGCCGTACCTGGAGTACATGATATAAAACATGTTCCTTGTTACAAAATTAATTTTTTTTTTAGAAGATTGACCCTCATTAGAAAATCTGTTTTGCATCTTAAACTTGTGTATAACTGATGCCTTTATAGAGATTGTTGAGACTGGCTTAAAACAATTGAGATGTCAAGTTAAATTATGTTGTGACCAGTTTGAGTTGAATTATTTATTTTATGGAATGCAAGTGATTCTTTTCCATGGAAATACATAAGTGCTTTTTGAAAATTCTTTGACAAAGATATTCACTGAAATTTATACAAAATTAAAAGCTGGAATAATATTTTCTGTGATTCAGCAATGAACTGTTGAGACAGAAGTACTTTGCAGACTTCAACAGATGTCATTGCCTTCCATTTTGGATTTCATTAAGACTCAAACTCAGATTTATTCAGGACTTTTTAATAATGGGACTTCTATTTTTAATTCTTGGATTATTTTTGGATTTGATTAGGAAAACCATAAGTTCTTTTTTCTTTTTTTTCACTTGGCATTCTTGGGAAATAAATTATTTGTTTAATTTTACAAAACTTGTTGTCTTCACTCTTTTCTATTACTTTTTGTAAGATTCTAGACTCATAACACTTGTTCAAAATTTAAAAATAGTTCAGAAATTGTAGTCTCCTTGTATTTTAAAATAAAAATAAGTATTTTCAAGAATTTATATCAGTATTGCACATGTTTTTCTTGTTATGCATGAAAGTCTATGTTGGCTATGTCTGGAAAAATGAATATGTCAGTTATGTTATTATCACATACTGAGTTATTATTGGCATTCTTACCTGTAGATATGTAGTGCACTAGACATGCCATGATGTAACAGCCCAAAACCTACATGTTTTTATTTCTTTTTCAAATATATTACCTGATCCAAATGACTCCCCTAAGAATATGTCCAGTGCCTTGTGAATCTAGCTATTACCTCCTGGGTTTAAAAAAGAAATTAAAACTATCTTTGACATGGTTAGAAACAATGGTCCAATAATTGTTGTCTGCTGGCTTAGAAAAAAATCAGACAAGAGTAGTTTCTGCATGGATATAGGAATTGTATTTACATACAGTATAGTTATCAGTAATTAGTTCTGCTTATGCCATTATGCATTGTTCATATGAGGAGCTCACAGATTCCACTTCTTAATATGCCTTTACAGTGCAGGGGAAAAGCATTGGAGTTCCCTTATTGCTGGGAAGTATATTTCATGTTTTCTACCTTGTCTTGCTCCAGTTTCATTCCTGATGAATAAATTATCGAATTGGTTGTGAACTTCATCATGTATTGATTCATGTTGCATCATATGTCTGCACTTGGGTTGCGAGTACATACATACCATTTCTCTACTGATCCAGTTTCATGTAAACTTGATTACTAATTTGCCTTTATTCCTAATTTGGTTTATCTATAGTTCAGATTATATTGCTGTTCATTATTTTTTGGGAACTATTATGTCAGTGTTAGTCTCACTTGTACTGGTAGTTACATGATACTTGACTGCTGTATATTCCTCTGCTAGCTCTTTCATTACAGGTACCAGGTGCAGTGGGCAAAGCTTAGTTATTTTGAGTGCATTCTGTTTAAATTGGCAAAGGATAATCACTCCACTTGCATCAATTATATAGGGTACAGTTGAGATCATATATGTGATGTTTGTACTCATTGGATGGTAGATAGAAGGTTAGTCTTTTTACTAAGCAACTCCTGGACCAGTTAGTGAGCTAGCATATAAAATATAAGAAATTATCATGCTGTTGGCAATTTTCACAGATTCCAGTTAAGAAGAAAATTTTTGAAGGCAGGACATTTCCGAGTTGAGAAAAATTGTTTAGTGTCATTTTCTTGTCCAACTTTTGCCTCTGGTGAGGCAGCTTGACTGGTATCTTAAAGTAAGTTGACATGGTACAGAGCTCTAACTAGGACCAATCTGATTAAAATCAGATCTACACTGTTATAAATGAAGATCAGATAAAGACCGTTTAAGGATCATGTTCCAATGACCTTTGAATTAGCCAATGGAAATACAGCTTTCAAAAATCTGAAAGTAAATGAAATCTTTTGGTATACATCAATGCTCTTCATCCACAGTGTTCTGTCTCTAAATGCGAAGATATTAAACTTCATTTGATTGGCTGATAAAATTAGTGATTATGGTAATAACATAGGTTACCAGAACATGACCCCTAAGGGGTCACTGTCAGATCTTCATTGGAGATCTGATTTTAATCAGATTAGACTAGGCCAGACATGAAATTTCTTCTTGTATGGCTCGTTTGGTTGACACCCATAAGGAGTGTTACTGTTGACTCTTTATACCATCATGCAGCAATATGGAACTAACCCATAGTACTGGCAATGGCAACAGTCCAGTTCCAAGGGCTTGATACAGCTTGATACAGCCATAGTATGGTGGAAAATGCTTTTAAGTAAATGCTTGGAGACAACCATACCTCAATAACAACAGACTTTTAACTTTATTAGCCACACCACTTAAATGGTTTCTATAGTACCAGCATTTCACCCATCACAGATGTATCATTATCACTTCATTCATTTCACAGTTAAGTTTCAAGCTTGCATTGCATGCACCAACTGAAGAAGTGTTTCACCTGCTTCTATCTGAAATCATTACACTACACCAATCACCTTTCTTGTCCTTGTACAAGATTTTGATTTGTGCATTCATGAACCTCTGGAGAAAGAGGTCAGTTGCCACTGAAGCTGCTTCCCAAGTTGGATGGGATACATATATCCTACATTGCTTGGATAGACAGCTCCAAGAACCAAAACATTGGCAGGCCTTCCTTCTCACAGTGCCATCTGCCATCCAGTTTCATTGGAGATTTCAACAGATCACATTTATCAGTTCAGTCATAGACAGGATTCTTGTGGTATTGGCGATGAATAAACCAACCTCTTTACATGTAGAATTAAAGTCCTTTTCAGATACACAGCAACTTATAAATTATATGAAATGTTTCATTGGTTGGTTTAGTGCTTGGATTACTTGCTTTGTCACTCTGGCCATTTCTCCCGTCTCATTAGAGCTTCAACTTTCCAACAGAGAATATTGTTGAAAGTCATGCAAAGGAATTGGTATTTCAGATGTTATGCATCCTGAAAAAGCAGAATAACACCTACTTCTCAGGGCTGTAATGGCCCCCATGAATTCACAGAAATTGACCTGTTCATTGCAATGTTTACTTTCTTGAAGGACCATAAATAGATAATTACATTTGTTCTTATCAAGCCTACTATTCCATTGCAAGATTGAGGAAGTTAGGAGACAGGTCACCAGTAAAGCAAACCACAAATATGGCTGTCAAAATTAAAAATAAAACATCTGGGTTCTTTGTGATCCTAATGATCAGATACCTGATCAGAAGGGAAATATAATTAAATGCATGAAACCTGAGCTGCTTCATTGTTGGTAAATGCTGACATGAACAGTTTGTTGGTTGAAGTGTTAAAATTGTTCATGTTGTATTTATTCACATCAAGATATGAAGTAAATGAATAAATAGTTGACAAAACTGTGAAATAAAAAGAAAAAAAAGATACGCTAATATCATCTGGTACAAAGTCCAAGAATTCATTCTTATTGTCTGAAAAGTTCTGAAATCTTCCATCATTGTCGTTATTATTCTAATAAATATTTTATGACTCCCTTTCCATGGCCACACTGTTATATGTAGGTGCTTATGTAATGACTTTGGCATTATATGCACACTTTAATCATACAGTTTGTGAAATCTATTAAAGGTGGCAACTGAACACTTTTTAATTGTGTGGCAAGATCAAATAACCACTACCTGTTACTTGCCATTGAGCAAGTATCATACTTGTGGCCCAATCAAAGGTTTGCCAAATGGAAAAAGAAGTTAAAAATACAATCAGACATTTACTGGAAGAGGTAGAACTCAATGGGCACTAAACAAGCACATATATTTGCAGCAAGATCATATGGATTGTAAACTTGAAAACAAAGGGAGTGATGTTTTAAAAAGCTCAGGGCATATGGGGCCATGTGCACTGGCAGAAAACTTGTATACTTTAAATGGGTATTCAGTGGATCTTTTTATTACTCTGGTTATTATCAATGGGTGGGTACCCACTGGCAGGTCTACTTCTTTTTGGTTAAATGTGAAAAACACCAGAATTCATCTCCCAGAAGAGACTAGAGAAACAAAAAGGAACTTTTTGAGCTACAACATTTAGGGAAACTCTTTGCTCAACTGGGAATCATTTCTCAAGCTCACTGACAGCTGTCCCCAGGTAGAAAAAGTGGGTTTCAAACCAATTCATCTTCTTGACAGCCATCTAAAAGAATATGATGACCTGTTCATACAGTGGATTCCCTAGGAGTGAAAAATTGTAGGTAAAATAAAGACCTTGTCTTAACTTGAGTTACCGGTAGAGAAAAAAATGAGGGTAATAAATGTATTTAAAAATTTTCATCAGACCCATAACTTTTTTGCTTAAAATAGGAAATTTCAGCTTGCACAACATGCTCTCTCATTCTAAAAAATACAAATAAACAAAAACACACAATTAACAACAAATGCATTGTCCATTTGTAGAATAATTATATTAGTTCATTTTCCTTTTAGCTTATAGTCATACTCTTAACAGTCTCTATCTTTTTGTAGTAATATTATAAACACATTCCATGTAACATATATAAATAAGCAAATACAAAAACTCAAATATTTTTAACCAAATGGAAGTTAATTTACTGCTCATCATAAAATGTGTGCTTTCATTGGTTTTATTATGCTTCATCATAGAAAACATTTATCTAATATCAAAGAGGCTAATGATTTATCTTCTTTTGAGTAAGTTACACTTTGACTATAGATGGTTCTTTTATTGCAGCAAAGTTACAAACCAACAAAAACTACAATGACACCCACACTTCCTAATCCAAATAATGCATCTGTCTCTGCAAAGCTTACTGATTTCTTTGTTGTGAAAGAATGCCTTGGGTGATAATGTGTGTTCCAGAGAAAGTGTACATGATCTTGTGGCAAACAAGAGCAGTTTTGAAAATTCTTAAACCCAGTTATGAAAGGATTATTCATTTTTGCCAGTGTGCATCTCTGATCCACAAATATGCTTAAAGGGAAACACTGTCATACTACCTATTTCTGACATATGATTGGAGGAAAGACTTAAGCATGTTGATGTGTGCAAGCTTGCTAGGAGTATACACATGGTATAGTCTCATTTCCTAGGCCAATGGCACCCTTCAGCTTGCTAACCATCTCAATTCATTCAATGAAATTATGTGGCCCTTGCTTTAGGATAGAGACAATAATATCTCAGTGATGTTCAGGATGGGGATATTGATGTCAGACAACACCATCAAGATGTCTACCCCAACACTCTTATTCCAGATTGTCTCTGTTGTTCTTGAGGTTTATTTACAGGGTTGCCTTATGCCAGTTCCTGGCACTCCAATTCAGTTTGGACAGCGCTGTATTACATTTCTGGGCAAACCCCACATCCATGTCCTCTAATCTGGTTGGCATCCTGCAACAAAATCAGTCGGATTGAATGAAGACATGAAATCCTTCATGTCACTTTTACTCAGTCTTGGAATACTTGTCAAGAAGAAAAAATCCAATCTCACCTTATCTCAACACTTTATTCACTTTCATATAAAATTCACTACCCTGCTGAACATAGTGTCTTTTTGTTCAGAGATTGAACCAAACCATTTTATGCCTCCAAGGCCTTCTCATTGTGGTAATTTACCTAATTACCCTAGGCTGTTTGCTAAAGACTGCCACAAATGATCCTCCTTTCACTGTGGACAGGAGCTCCTTACTGGATCAGTCATTTAAAGTTTTGGATGACATAAGGTCACATCTCAGCAAATGGAGGACCTGAACTAGCTTGTAGTAGGCATCCCACTATGGGGACAGCTGCCACAGATATCACCTATGCAGATGCCAGTGTATTGGTTTGGGGTGCCCACCTCCTGCCCTCCTTCCTAGATGTGATTGGGACATGGCCATAATGAATACCTTGCACCTCATGGCAGGCGATTATTATATGGCAAGGATGCTCTCATTTTATTGAAAAGAGAAAATATATTAGAGGTATTGAATATGTTAGAAGTATTTCTAATAAAAGTATCATATGGTACCATATGGCTAGAAATGTGTCCATATAAACTTAATATTTATCAGAGCTCTCAAAATAAGTCATGTAATTTGAAACAGGCTTGTATGAACATTTAATACAACAGAATTAACTAACACATTACATTTTTCCAGTGTTCTAGGCAGAAATGTTTCAAAAAAGTGATCATATTCTCGTCACTTAAAAAGACACTGGACAATGTTACTAGACTGGTTTTCAGAGTTACATGTCTCTTTCAGTTGAAGCAGATGTTACTAGACTGGTTTTCAGAGTTACTTAACTCTTTCAGTTGAAGCAGATGTTACTAGACTGGTTTTCAGAGTTACTTAACTCTTTCAGTTGAAGCAGCTTTTGGGGATGGAGGATAACATAATTTATACCTAGTATTGTACTGAGTTGTGAGAGACATTTGATATCAGTTAAGACCATTTGTAAGCATGCCTGACATTCTCAGCTAGTTCCTTGGTGGTTTAAAAAGTAATAATCTGATAAAGTGGACTATGTTAACAGTCAATAAAAACAATACAGAATTAAAAAAAAAATTTAAATTTTTGCATGAATGGCAATATTTTTTTTACATTTTTGCATGAATGGCAAGTTTTAGAAAGAATTTTAAAACTGCGTGGCCCTTTACAGGTTTGAGTGTATCATAACAATCAGACGTTTATTTAGAAATTTGTTTGCTGTTATCCAGAACAAAATGACACAGCTGAATCAATTCTCCTTTTATAACCCAGCTCAGTCTTTAGAAGTCTTCAACTTTATTGATATGCTGTGGATGTTGAAATTTCTACAGGACTTGTCAAGTTATAAGTTACTTGTCCTCTCAAGAACAAGTAGCAAAGTAGAAAATTTCATTGTTTGATTTGGTAGTTTTGCCCATCACTTTTCTATATATTAGTTATATTAGGGATATTCTATTAGAAGCCTTTTATGATAACCAATAATCAAATGAGCAAAGTGAATGTACCTGAAAGAGTGCCAATTATATCACTATCTGTATACTTGCATCCGATTCTAGATGTTCATTTTTCTTGCAGGAAAAGGAGGCCCTTATTGAGGACTGGCATCCAGAACCCTTGGCCCCTGATGTCCCTGATGATCATCCAGTCCTGCAGGCTATGAATAACAATATCATATCTGGGTAAAAAGAATGTACACAATTTTAATTGAAATTATGATCAGGAGATATTTTTTTCCTGTATGTAGTGTACAGCTTTTTTTCTTATATGAATTAAGCACATCTTCATGTATATACTATCTTTTCAATTTTTTTCATCTGATGGCAAAACCAGTTTTTTGAGGTCCAAAAGCAAACAAAAATGTTTTATTTGGTATCCAAAAAAAACAAACAACCCCTCCCCCAGCCCAAGCAATAAAATCAATTCTGTACAGTACAGCTCATGCGATTTACCATTTCTCCTCCACACTTGCACCATGATGATGCTCAGTGTAGGAATAAATGCTTAAAAATCACCACCATGACTTGGCAGACATGTCCTATGCTTCTTCACCATGGGGCTGGGGGCTAGTTGACATTGTTAAATATCTGAAAAGCCAATGCATAAAGACCACTTATGGAAACACTAAATGAAATAGTGATTTCCAGTTGGATAATATTTGAAGAATTTGTTGTCAATATGTTGATCATTTATTTGACATTTAAAAATCCTTTCAAATAAGTGATGTATAATCACTAGAATATAGAAATGGTTGATTGCCTTCTATGCATCATACTTTTGTTTTCAGTTAATAATGATGTTAGATGCAGATTAAAAAATATAAATATTCATGTAAAGTAAATTATGGACTCTTCTAGAAATTTTATACTTTGATTTTTATTCCAAGACATCTTGATGAGAGGCACACATTGGGTTTCATTGACAGCATACATTTATTCTGTTGTTATAAATATAAAGATATCCTCTAAGATATGGATAGTTGAATTCCATCTGACTATGACTGTATTTATAATAATGTACAGAACTGAAAATACAGATTTACAATAAAATGTGAACCACATGTATAGTCCTCCAGCAGTGACAATGCACAGGGTCAACAATAGCATACATTCAAAAGATTAAATAGACAACTTTTTATCAACTAGATTTATATTCAGCTTGGGCTACTCCAGGGGTACTGTAAGGGTCCAACCATTTAATTTTCATGGGAGGGTGTGAATGTCGGTACAGGGATTTTATTGCTAACCAGGAATTTTCTTTCTTTCATTTCAAGATACTTTTTTCAAATAAAATGAAGCACGGAGTTAGGTCTTTTTCCTAAAATTTCAGAAGTCATTTGTTTAAAGCGTCATAAATAAAAAGATTCATCATACCTTCCTGTACCACCTAAGAGAAAATTGAATGGTCTGTCCCTAATTCCATTCAAAATCTGTGACTATAGTTGAAGCAATTTTATATCTTGGTGTTGAGTAAGAGAATAAAAATTTGTCAGTGTCTAAATATTACCAGCAAAATTAATGAACCAATCTCGGTTTATCTGACTTTCTACCAAACTTTGTACAAGATATTCACAAAAATTATTAACATATCATTTAGTATTATATAATAAACAAAAAGTATAGGTCTATTTTGTTATAGAATTATTTTTAAAAAAGTTATTTCCCAGTTAAATTAATTCTAATCTGTTTGACAAGGTACAATGCTTTAGTATTATTCACAATAAGGGTTTTAAAATTTATTTTTGTGATAATATATAGGAATCTAAAGATTTGTTTCCATTTATATAAGGTGATTCACTTCTAATGTTTATGTGATAGAGATTTATACATTAAATACATCATGTGGTTAAAACAAATGGTATTTTTTGTTGCATTGTGAGTTTTATTGACCTCATTGTGATGTGTGGTTCTCTCCATTAGTCTATCCTCTACTTTCAGAAATAGTATTAGTCTGTCTGTCTTGTTATCTCATTAGAAATCTAAAGCTGATGTGTGTGAAAATATGTGTAAATAAAATTCTTGTAAATCATTGTCCAAAAATAGCTAGGCATGATAAGTTAAAGAAGGGTACATGTAAGTTTTGTGTCCAAAAAACAAAAAAAAAAATTGACAGCAGTTCTCAGAACTGTTCTTACAGGTTTGAAAATTGAAGTGTAGGCTGACATTTCTTCCGAAAGTGAGATTCCAGTATATAGAAAACTGAAGACCTAATTTTGAAAACTTTGATTCTGCAGATCTAACTTTGAAAAGTGATAGTCTGGAGCCAGAAATGGGTTTGTGGAAGCAGTTATTTTTACTACAGAAAGTTCTGATCCATGATCCAGAAGGACTTAATGTTGATCATGTCCAATGTGACCGATCAAGCTTTTTTTTGGTATCAGATCTTAACAATGTCTCCTTTAAACTTTAAGAATTTTTTGTAAAAAGATGACTTTGATTATCATTTACTGATGTATACATTTGTCATGGAAATTGTGTTTAATTTCCTCTACACTCCCAACCCCCACCCCACTTTGGTGAGATGATGGTCATTGGCTTGCATAAAACCTTTATATCTGCAGAAAATATAGCTTATATCATTAGGATTCTCAAAAGACATTAAGTTTTTTTTTAAAAATTTAAATGTGATAAATTTCTATGAAGTGGAAATTTGAACCTGTGTATTTTTGTGACTCATGAAGATTAGGTAAGGGCTGGAGCATTAATCTTAATTACCCTTGATGCTTTTGGTCTTAATTTCCTACTGAGTGTTATTCCATAACAAATTTACTGTATTTGACAGAGATTGACATCTATTGTTTACACCTTGTCAGCCAATATTATCACATCTGTGTAAAATCAATATGAGCTGGGCAGAGCCAACTGATGTCAAGTTTAGGTGTGCAGAATCAAGTCAAGGTTACATTGAGATTATCTTTGGCATTTATGAGAGTTAGAGAGAGTGGAAACAGTTACAGTTTACTGGATTTACTCTTGATTTAATATCAGTATTTGTTTAACAGCGCAGAAGGTGGCTCTCAAAGCCAGTTGCTTATGGTAAGTGGACAAACTTTAATTTTGTTTTATTGGCAAAATGAATGCTTCAGTTAGTGGAATGTTCATAAGCTCTGGTGTATTGATTATTGTATCATTCATTAAAAATGTATTGAACATTATGCTCATTGAATATGTGAGGCTTTCTCACATATCCATATTCGCCGAATCCTAGACTCGAACATACGTAGACAGAGGTGAGATGGCAGTGATCCATAACGGATAGCGCTTTAGACCACTTGGCCCCTTGAGGATATTGTGTAGTCAGAATAGGTACATATGTTCATTGTGAGGTTCATCAAAGCCATTTAAAATATTTTTGGATGGATAATTATGGATTGGTGGCTCAAATTATAGATAGCAATTTGTCAGTCTGTTAGGGTAAACAAATCTGATATTTAGGAATACAAGTTAAGTCATCCTTTATATATGTAAACTCTGGATTGTTATATCAGAATTTACTAAATAGCTGTGCATATTAACTTCAGTTTAGCCTCTAATTTGTTGCCAGTTTTTCACCATTTTGAATCATCTGCATAATGTTGGTAATGTTCAGCCTTTCCAAGTTTTGTTGATATTCAAAAATAGTGGTAGAAATTATTTATTATCTTTTATTTAAAGACTTCTGAAATTAAACTGTTGCAAAATACATACACACAGAAACATTGTTTTAAATGCAGTTTGACATACATGATAAGTGTTGCACCTAGGAGCCTGTGTGCTAAATCAACTTGCCCCCCCCCCGTCACATTAGTCAGAGGGATACAAAATTCATGACAAGTAATTTTATTAATTAGAAGTTGCTGTAGAAAAACTATAGCCAAGGAGTACATAGGGGTTGAAATTGGCATTTAGTTCTGAAATGAAAAAAATAAATGTTTTTTTATACTTCTTGATTGTAGCATGCATTGGACTCTTTAATTTTCCAGTGGTTTCAGAAACAGTTTAGCCATTTTTTTGTGTTCAGAATAAAGAAATTCATATTGACAGTAATATACACAGTTGTCACACACATTAAAGATTTTGCAAATCAAGGACTGCTGAGGTGGCCTAAGTTTGCCTGAGTGTCCACCTCAGATGTGAGAGGCTGAGGGTTCAAACCTGGCTGAGTCAAACCAAAGACTTATAAAAATGGTACTAGCAGCTACCTTGCTTGGCACTCAGCATTAAGAGGTTAGTGTCAGGACTGGTTAACCTGGTGTCAGGATAATGTGACTGGGTGGGACATCAAACTATATGACTGTGGCATGGTGCCCCCCACACTGCAGATATTGTAGCGATATCACTCAAAAATTGTTAAAGTTCTGTTACACACACACACACACACACACACACACACACACACACACACACACACACACACATAAATCAGGAAAGTTATCAACAAAAATATAGTAGTTTCTCAGGACACATTTTTCTTAGATTAGAAATCAGAACCCCAACTCCCTCCATGGTATACATCTTCCTGATAAGGAAATACCCTCAGACATATTTGCTTTTTAGTTTTTCCTGGATTTTGTCAAAAGTTTCCATTTTTCTGGCCTCAGATACACTCAAGCACTCTTATCAGGATTGTGTCAAAAGAGTCTGTTTCGACTGGCCTCAGATATGCTCAATCTTATATGGATTGTGTCAAAAAAAAATCTGTTTTTACTGGCTTTATGTGCTCAGTCTCATCTGGATTGTGTCAAAAGTCTGTTTTGACTTGCCAAGTACTCTACAGTATTCTTGATATTTCTAAACCACCATATGCTGGGCACCATTCAACCAACTTTTAACACCATCATTAGAAAATTTGTATTTGTATCCATAGGCTTTGTTAAATTGTAGGAACACCATCAGTCCATCCATTATTTGATACCCAATCAGTTAAATGTTTTCTGCCACTACAAGTAAAGACAAACCAATGATTTTGATGCATTCAACTGTAATATTATGCCAGTAGTATTTATAAGTTGAACACTGATTGGTCAATACAAACATTTGATATGGTCAATACAAATATCTGGTATGCATGGCATGGAGATGGCAAGATTACAGAACATGACGTGACGTACAGCAGGCATGACGTACTTCATCAATTTTGGTGACAGGGTTTGTACCTGTGTTGGTATTTAAGAAAAATTACAAGGTTTGAGAACCAAATAATTTCATTTTCTTTTGACGGTTGATGCATTGCTTTGACTTTAATTATTATACTGTGAATACAAGGTCTAACAGATTTTGTGCTTGTGGATACCGGAATGGTGGTCTTGAGCTAGTAACTGAGCGGGCGATAACATTAAATCATGACTTCTTTTACATTTTCTCAAAATATACTGGTTGCTTATACAAATATATTTCACAGAAGAGAATAGTTCTTAAGTATTGCTAAAACTGGAAAAAAGGAAGTCTTAAAGAAAACAGTGTGCATGAGTAGTGTTGCACCACACAGAGAGTATTTTAGACAGAGCTTTAAGATTTTGAGATATGAGTTGGGGGTGTGTGTCTGCAAATGTGCAGAAAGATTTTGTAATTTTTAGTCCTATCCAGATAACATGCATTTTATATGACACTGCATTTTTTATTTCAGCAAGGCAGAAAAGTATGTAACTGTCAGAGGTAAACGATGCATCAATATGGCCACCCTGAATTTTCTTGGCATGGTTGGAGATGAATCCATTGAGGTGGGTCTGCAATTATTTGGTTAATGAGTAGGATTACTATTTGTATTTCTATATGTGTAAGGAAAGAAGTTAAACTAATTAGGGATTTGTTAGTATCCTTATTATATTTACTATTCATATTTCTGTAGATGTAAGGGAAATACCTAAAATAATTAAGGTCTTGTTATAATCCTTATTAAATAATTATTCCCACATTCTTTTTATGGATTGCACTAGATTTTGAAAGGACACAGATTGTTAACCATACCTGTCAGTTTGTCTGTCAGCATGTTTTGTAGTTAGGTCAGTGTAATCAGGCATTTGTACTTAATAATAACATTACCAGGTTTAAAACAGGCTTATGGGATTATTAATACTCTCCATATATTCAGTTGTGTGTCTATTGATTGGATATATATCCAGTTGTGGTCCATGGTATATTAACCATATGGTAACAATGTGCAAAAGGGTCACTATTATTGGAGTTCTCTCTTGGACTTAATTGGAGGAAATCAATGGGTCAAAATTACTACATTTCTAATTAATGTTAATGATAGTTTCAGTTGTTTGTTCTTTTGGACAGAATTGTATATCTGTAGTAAATAATAATTTCGCAGTTAATGAAATGGAAACCTGACACAAGTCTCCACATTGAATGCATAGTAGGTTGCAAGGCATTTGAGTAAAACGGAGCCTTTAACACTTTACCTTCTGCAGGTACTAATCTTGTCCCATGCAAACTATGTAATTTAGTGAAAAATAATATTTTAAATACTTACCAAAGTTTTGTGCCACTCATTTCGACCAACAATTACATATAATCCTCAAGAATCAATGCTTATATTCACAGTCATAATACAAAAGATGTCATAAGATATCAGTTGTGTTTATAATTTATATTAGACTACATTTTTCACCACTATTTTGCACAACTGGGATATTTCTTCAGGAAAAAACTGTAAAAAGAAATATGTCTCACTTGCATTTTCATCTAAATATACATTGGCCCTGAATCTGTTGTAAAGTTGTCCACATGTAACGGTTCCACGTGTCCCGACCAGATAAGATCATTGTGCATTTCATCCTCAGATCTGAAATGTCAGGTGTCGAAAGAGGACTTATATTAATGTCTGATCCTTCGTCTTTAATCAGATCATGAAAGGCAATGTCATTTGCAATGTCAATGATTTCAAATCCTTCAAAACTTTCATTGGAATTGTCATCCAAATACATGAATGTAGCCATTATGTTTCACTTTGACAACTGACCTCGTTTTCAAATGAAATTCCTGTTTATATTCTGTAAAACTACTAATGTGACACTTTCATCATTTTATGTAAGGACTGTTATTATTGGCTAAATATTGTTAAAAAAAGACCAGATATTTGTGATTTCATCCATTGTAATGCTAATATGAAACGTTTATATGCATCTCGGGGGGGGGGTCCCAACACATGGAGGGAAATGCATGTATGAGCCAGCCAGGACAGAGGGAGTATTATTAGCAGCTTGCATATGCATCTCTGGAGTTATAGGGCCATTTTTAGTGTTGCATATATGCATTAGCAGTAGGTAAAGAGTTAATGAATGCTTTAGTTCTCTGGATTTTGAATAAAACATAGGATTCATTATATATATTGGTGAGATATATGTTGTATCTTGTGCAATACAGCATTGGAGTAGCATGATATTTTGCACTGTTTTGGTTTATATATACTTTAAAAAAATCTTTGAATCTAAAGTTATCCATGAACTTAAACTTTCAAAAAGTTGGTTCTATTTTTTTGAAAGGCTTCAAATTTTTTATAAAACTCCTTTTTTAATTTTATTTATTTATGGAAATATTATCATTAAAATTAATTATAAATGTAACTATTAAATTCAGAATTGTTGTTTATTTACTTTAAAAAAGTAATGAATAAAGTAATAATATGAGATAAAATTGGATGGATCAAATCATACATGACCCAGGTTGTTCCCAGGTGGAATATCATCCCATTGTTATAGTGGTACACTGATTATTTACATTTTGTGCTGTGCTCTAGGTATATACTTATTTATGCAGTAATAAACAATGTAACATATGGACAAAGTTAAATTTTACTAAGCATTTGTACCCATTTATGCAGTTGTTGTTATATAGGGTTTAATGCCATTTTTCAGCACAAGATAGGCTATACATGGCGGCCAGTATTAATGGTAGAGGAAGAACCCTGGAAAACCCAGGAAGAACCACCGACCCATTAGAAGCTACTGGCAGGCTTTCTCACTTACCCACGTTAGCCAAGTCTTGACTCACACAGACAGAGGTGAGATGGCAGTGATCCGTAACGGTCATCGTTTTAGAAGAGTTGGCCACATGGAGCCCCCATTTATGTATTAATACACAATGTAACATAAAAACAAAGTTAACTTTCACTAAGCATATGTACCCATTTATGCAGTAATAAACAGTATAACTTTTGGACAAAGTTAAATTTCACTAAGCAAAATATGTAATCTTTGGCAACTTTAGAGTCCTTGAAAAGTCCTTGACAGGCTACTCTGGAATTGTTTGTTTGAAATTAGAAATAAAAGCTGGCTGGTCTTTTCTTTGGAGGATAATTTTTATTAATATATAAAAAATATTAATGGAAAATATATTATATGGTTTTTATTAAGGAGTGGCCTTATTTCAAGATGGTTTGATGGGTAATGTAATGTAATTCCATTGTTTTGCAGGCAGTAACAATTAAATGTTTGAGGAAGTATGGAGTGGGATCATGTGGACCAAGGGGATTCTATGGGACTATGGGTATGCTCAAATGTTTTTTTTTTTTAAACATACTTTTCTTATTAATTTAACTATGATAGTGATGATGAGTGTTGTCATTCTACCTACATTGGTTGTCACATTTTGGTTAAGTTTTGCATTTTGGTTATTCTTCAGGTACTGTGGTAGGGTATACATGATCTACTAACATTTAAGGTTTTCCTTTTAGTAAAGCTATGTGTTCAACAAGTCGGATGTATCATATTTGATATTTTCATTTGAATACAGAATTCTTGCAATAAGCATGTTTACTATCTGTTAATTCAGCATTAGTCAAACTTGTCTACAACACAACCCATGGGAAGAGGCCAAAGTGGCCTTTGTAGACAGGTTACCACTGAAGGCAGGTTCAGATATCAGACTTCTTTCATGACAAATGCATGTACTATGTACCAAACAGCATTAGTATTATTATTAATAGTTTATTATTATTAGCAGTAGTAATATGTTATCAAGATACATGTATTTAGTGTATTTAGCAAAAGAAAAGATAACAAAATAATAAAAAAGGAGTTCCAAAAAAGATTGCTGTAATCCACTTTTTAATAATCCATGATTCTCCTATCATTGTCAAATGTGTAAAAAAATTTGATGAATTTTTAGCAGTTCCTTTAATTCATATCCAGACTTTGATTGTGATTGTGAAACACAGGACTGACTCTGTTGGACCAGCTGGTGCAGTTAAACATAAACACAGGTGTTCACACTTCCAACAAATTTATTTTGCATTTATTCAAATTCACTGAGATTAAAAGACATTCAGATTTATACAAGATCTTTGCTTAGGGACTCAAAAAAGTCACATAATATTCTTTATTTACACCATGCCTTGCTCATTAAACAAAAGAAGTTTAATTTGCATACATAGATCGGTTACTGCTGATACTCTCCATTTACCATGGAATGCAGGGCGAAACCACTGCTTGGTTAAGAAACACATGGGCTGCTAACTGAGTAAGACAGGGTCAAGCAAAATGCTTGGTTAAAAATCGATTTACATGGATGTCTGTTGTGCCTATATTAGTTGTAAAGCAAGACACATCTTGTGGCTCTTTCTAGGCATCTGCAGTTTGTTAAAATGGTGGTTGTTTATTTTGTTTGATTGGTCCTCATAACACTTGATATGAATCATTCTGAAGCAAAGACAATTTATTCATGACACATATGCATGACCTTTTATTCTTCGTGTCATGGCCACAGAAAATTTGTGTTGAGGTTTTAGCTCAGTTTTCTAATTTACTTAATTTACCTACCTTTCCTAAATCTCCAAATGGATTTTGTTTTTATTTGGATGAATCATTAGGAAGCTAAGGCAAATCATTCTGATACACTCTTATAAAACCTTTGACATTGGAGACAAGGTCAGACTCATAGCAATTTACATTAGGGTTTTGGTAAAATAAAATATTGTTTGTCAGTATTTCCTTAACAATGGATTTTGTTTATATTTAGGATGTATTATTATGAAGCTAAAACATTGCTCACCTAGCCATTTTAACTTGCAGTTAAGGTCATTCTTTTGATTGCAGTGCTTTCATAATGGTCTGTACTTGCACCTTTGATTTTATAACCAGTAAGCATGCAGCAAACATAATATATTGTGATAAAATTAGATTGTTGGGGAGTGTGATGCTTTGATGATAAGGGACTGTTGTGTTTTCACTGGAGCTCTACTCTGGACAATAGCAATATCAATTATAACATGATCCTCTAACTGCGACCCTTGGGAATTGGTGAAACCTTATCTGCAGACATGCATCATCTTGTTTGAGCTAGGCAGAATTATGGGCTGTGAAAATTGATTTCACTTCACATGTGAAAGAGAGGTTTCCAAGCTTTCAGTCTGAAAGGATTAAGTGGAATGTTTCTCTTCTATAATAATAAATAGATTACAGTTCTGCAGAGAATATGGGACATTGTTTTTGGTATTGTTACACAAGAGTAGAGGAGTGTGTATAGGGTGAATAAATAAAAAAAACATAAATAGCAGATTTGTTTTAGGGATTTATTTGGAAGCCGTAATATTACAATATGTAGATTCCATTTTCCACTGAAAATTAAAAGCTTTGCCTTCTGTCAGATTTGACAGCTATCACCTTCCTTGATATTGTGATCATTTTCTTCTTGTTACTGTTATTTTTATTATTGCAGATGTTCATCTAGAGCTGGAGGACAGGTTAGCCAAGTTCATGCATTGTGAAGAAGCTATTCTTTACTCATACGGATTTGCCACCATTGCCAGTGCTATACCTGCTTATTCCAAAAGGGGAGATGTTATCTTTTGGTATGGATTACTCTAATGTTATCTTTTGGTATGGATTAGTCTAATGCCTACCCTACTTTGGACATCATAATTAGTGCTTAAGTAAATAAGATTATTTATTAATATAAAAACTCAGTGATCTTGGAAATGCTTAATTACACATATTTGTATGCAAACTTTTGATTTGGGGCACATAAAATTGCCAACATGGGAGTCTTCCGCACGCATGTTTTTGTTGCAAGGAGGAAATTTTTGTGGCAAAATAAATATGTTCTAATCACTATGAAAACTAAAGCATTGCTTTTATTTTAGTTTTAGTTTGTAGCTGACTTCTTTGATCAAAGGTTGCTGGCTTGCTTTGATAAAGGTACATGTGTTATTGAAGGCGTAGCTAAAGGCTCTCTTTGACGGACAAAACAAACACCCATTTGCAGCAACATCAACTAAATTGTAGAACATTGACACAATTTTTAAAAAATTTCTTTAGTATATATATCTGTGCTTCAGAGGCAATCAGTTTTCATTGAAGTTGCAGAAAAACTATTTTTCTGGGGTGTAGCTAGTAAGTTGCATGGCTAGTATGATTATATTACAGCATACAGTATCAAGGCCAGATATCAGCATAAGCAGATTATGACATAACAATTAATTGTTAGGGTGGTTTGTCAATATGAAATAAGGATTTGTTTATGTAACAGTTGATTCCAGTGCATTTTTATATCCTTTTGCGGCTACCTGTCATGGGACCTTTGAATTTCTCCACTCTAAACTCAAGACTGTACCGTTTTTATCAGCCAAAAATGTTGTAGCCAAAAATATGGCCAGAAGGTATATTTTTGTCGCCAATATGTAAAACATAATTGCAATTTGCAACATTGGTGAAGCCCAGCGCAATCACTGTTATTGATTTCATTTCCAGTTGTTGCCGTATAAATATTGCCCAGGAATTCGAAATATTGATACCCAACCTTGATCATTTAATCCTTATATTTCCAATTTACTTCCTTTCTGTCATAATATCTAATATCGGCAGATTTCATCCACAAAACATTAATGTTTTTGGTAGCTTGTATGTTTTTCTTCATTAGCCTATTCACTGCAACAGAATACATAGCCCCAAGTTTGTTAGCCAAGAGACTGCCAGAGCAGATCATGCAAGTGATCTATCTAAATTGTTGATACTGTTTTAATCAGGCTGTTCCCTTTTTTTAGCATTACACGTTTATGGCACTTGTAATTATAGCATTTGTTGTTTTCTATGCATTTTAATCTTTCAAAAGCAAAATTGAGTTTATTTTTAGTGAGATCCCTTGCTTATCATCTGACCCTGACCTGTAAGAACAACTAGTGGAACATATTGTCAAAGTAAAATGCAATAATTTCTGAAGATTGGCTTGTAAAATCTGCCATCTTCTTTCTTTGGCAAAAGGGGTGAGTGTTGGAGTGTAGGAATGCCTGAAATTACATTGTTTTAGCTTCTAATGAGTGATTTTAATCAGTGGGCTATAAAGTTTAGTGGGAAATCATGGAGATGGGTGGGTGGTGCTCATTCTTATTGTGTTAGATGTTGTAGATAAAGCTTCACATAAAACTACCTGGAAACTGGGAACCAGAAGTAGTCTGCAGAATTTACCAATGTATAAACATATTGTTGATCAGTATCATATGACTGTTTATATCCAATGAGATTGCAGCAAATTGTGTTCATTCATAACAGTTGAAATGATAAAACATTTTTTCTTTTGATTAAAACGCAGTAAATTTATTAAAGAACCTATAAAAATAAGATAAAACAATGTGGACTACAGTACATTAAGACCTTAAACAACCCACATGATTTAAGATGGTCTATAAAAAGAACAAGAATGATTGCTTTTCATCTACTTATGTTGGAAAAGGTGGTTCTTTTTTCTTTCAGAAATTGATGTTCTCTTAAGCCTGAGTGAATTTGTAGTTTTGATAATAATTAGATTTTATATTCATTGTTTTGAGATATTTAACGTGTGATATCTTTCATTGATTTTGATATAGCTCAACTTAGATATCTAAGTTTATTTCAGTCATGACCACAGTGAAGTTACTACAGTATAAATTGTTTTTTGATAACAAAAGCTTGCAATGTAGGTAAATTGCATGTCCTTTTGATGGACCCAGTTCAGATCCAATGATGGATAGTCCTAATGATGGAACTTCCCTTTATAGCTAATAATTAGTTGCTGTCTGTAAACAGCCAAAAAGTTGTCATCCAATCCCTTTCCTCTATTTATACATTAAGAGGGGTGGAAATACACAACCAGGTCTATGACCTCAAGCAACGTGTGAAATGCATGTAAAAGTGATCGAGTCTAATGTCTCTGTCTTACAATAAAGTCTGGAAAAGAAAATATAATCCCAAGCACCCTAGCTGAAGTAGGCAGTACCGTTTGTAATATATTGAGGTTTCAAAAGACCAAATATTACTCATGAAAATTTCAGCTGAAGAGATTGGAATGATCTCTGCATGCATTGTATTAGAATATAACATCTTGATCTGAAGCTGTTAATTGAAGCCATTGTATAAGAATATAACATTTTGATTTGAAGCTGTTATTTAAAGCCATTGTATTAAAACATAACATTTTGATCTGAAGCTGTTAATTAAAGCCATTGTATTAAAACATAACATTTTGATCTGAAGCTGTTAATTAAAGCCATTGTATTAAAACATAACATTTTGATCTGAAGCTGTTAATTAAAGCCATTGTATTAAAACATAACATTTTGATCTTAAGCTGTTAATTAAAGCCATTGTATTAGAATATAACATTTTGATCTGAAGCTGTTAATTAAAGCCATTGTATTAGAATATAACATCTTGATCTTAAGCTGTTAATTAAAGCCATTGAATTAGAATATAAAATTTTGATCTGAAGCTGTTAATTAAAGCCATTGAATTAGAATACAACATTTTGATCTTAAGCTGTTAATTAAAGCCATTGTATTAAAACATAACATTTTGATCTGAAGCTGTTAATTAAAGCCATTGTATTAGAATATAACATCTTGATCTGAAGCTGTTAATTAAAGCCTTTGTATTAAAACATAACATTTTGATCTGAAGCTGTTAATTAAAGCCATTGTATTAAAACATAACATTTTGATCTGAAGCTGTTAATTAAAGCCATTGTATTAAAACATAATATTTCGATCTTAAGCTGTTAATTAAAGCCATTGTATTAAAACATAACATTTTGATTTGAAGATGTTAATTAAAGCCATTGTATTAGAATATAACATTTTGATCTGAAGCTGTTAATTAAAGCAATTGAATTAGAATACAACATTTTGATTTGAAGCTGTTAAAGACATTTTATTAAAACATAACATTTTGATCTTAAGCTGTTAATTAAAGCCATTATATTAAAACATAACATTTTGATTTGAAGCTGTTAATTAAAGCCATTGTATTAGAATAAAACATTTTGATCTGAAGCTGTTAATTAAAGCAATTGAATTAGAATACAACATTTTTATTTGAAGCTGTTAATTAAAGACATTTTTTTAAAACATAACATTTTGATCTTAAGCTGTTAATTAAAGCCATTGTATTAGAATATAACATTTTGATCTGAAGCTGTTAATTAAAGCCATTGTATTAGAATATAACATCTTGATCTGAAGCTGTTAATTAAAGCCATTGTATTAAAACATAACATTTTGATCTTAAGCTGTTAATTAAAGCTATTGTATTAAAACATAACATTTTGATTTGAAGCTGTTAATTAAAGCCATTGTATTAAAACATAACATTTTGATCTTAAGCTGTTAATTAAAGCCATTGTATTAAAACATAACATTTTGATCTTAAGCTGTTAATTAAAGCCATTAAATTAGAATATAACATTTTGATCTGAAGCTGTTAATTAAAGCCATTGTATTAGAATATAACATTTTGATCTTAAGCTGTTAATTAAAGCCATTAAATTAGAATATAGCATCTTGATCTTAAGCTGTTAATTAAAGCCATTGAATTAGAATATAAAATTTTGATCTGAAGCTGTTAATTAAAGCCATTGAATTAGAATACAACATTTTGATCTTAAGCTGTTAATTAAAGCCATTGTATTAAAACATAACATTTTGATCTTAAGCTGTTAATTAAAGCCATTGTATTAGAATATAACATTTTGATCTGAAGCTGTTAATTAAAGCAATTGAATTAGAATACAACATTTTGATCTGAAGCTGTTAATTAAGGACATTTTATTAAAACATAACATTTTGATCTTAAGCTGTTAATTAAAGCCATTGTATTAGAATATAACATCTTGATCTGAAGCTGTTAATTAAAGCCTTTGTATTTAAACATAACATTTTGATCTGAAGCTGTTAATTAAAGCCATTATATTAAATCATAACATTTTGATCTTAAGCTGTTAAATAAAGCCATTGTATTAAAACATAACATTTTGATCTTAAGCTGTTAATTAAAGCCATTGTATTTAAACATAACATTTTGATTTGAAGCTGTTAATTAAAGCCATTGTATTAAAACATAACATTTTGATCTGAAGCTGTTAATTAAAGCCATTGTATTAAAACATAACATTTTGATCTTAAGCTGTTAATTAAAGCCATTGAATTAGAATATAACATCTTGATCTTAAGCTGTTAATTAAAGCCATTGAATTAGAATATAAAATTTTGATCTGAAGCTGTTAATTAAAGCCATTGGTGGCATGCACAGTTAGCTTTCTTTTGAGTTTAATCTCAAAGAGCTGGTATTGCAGAGATGAGAATTTAAATTTAATTGAGTCCAGTGGCTGCTGCCCAGATGACCATCAGACCCATTTCACATCAGCTCAACCTAGTCATTTGTTTGGGTTTAGTGCTTTCTTTTTTTTTTTAGTAAGAAAATATTGTTTATGCTTCTATTATATTGATGTAGTATCTTTTGTAACTCATTTATCCTGCCTTCATGATAGGAGAGTAGTTTATCATTCATATAAGAACTCCAGTCATTTTCGTCTAGGGTACCTATGGTAGAGGTTGAGTGCTTCTTCATTTCTTCTCCTATAAGCTATTCCCCTAATGTCATTGTGTTTAGGAGATATATATAAAGGAGAAAGTAAATTTTTCAATCATTTATGTTTCTTATACTTAAATGATTGTATTACTATTAAACCCTCCCACACCCCTGCATATGCAAGCATTCTCATCAATGTATCTCTTTGCTTAAAGCTATAAAAAAGAATGCAGTTGATATGTAAACACGAAGATGGGTGATAAGGGGAGGTAATGGATAAGAGTTTCTTCCCTTAGTGAATATGCTATTTGAATGGCAAAGACATCATTTTGGTCTTGCCCGGATGGCTGGATTAAAAAAGTAGTTGAGCTTGTTTCCAGGTATTAATGTAATTAGGTAAACAATGTTGGAGAAAAATAATTTGCTAAAATATGTACAATCTTCTACATCAGTATGATGAATTCAGCAGAGATTTTCAAATAATGTATGTTTGTATATTGATATGCTTTGAATTTCTTTAAATTTTTGGTAAGCCATTCACATGTGAGACACTATGTTTTGTCACTCAGCATATCACTGCCTTTTTCATTTCATGCTAGAAAAAATGTCATGTAAATAATGGCAAGTTGGAAATACCTATAAGCCCACAGTTATTGTTATAATCTCATTTAAGTCACACTGACTCTTTGATGTGTCATCACTAATAGCAATATATGCAATAGTTCAGTGCAGACATTTAATTGATGTGTGAAACATTGAATGTTATTATTACTGACTATAATTAGATACAGATTTTTTCTTGTAAAAATTAGACAAAAACTTATCCATTTTTTGCACAAAATCACTTTAATTACGTCTGAGACTCCTTCAGAATTAAAGTTATTTAATTAACATTAGATAGAGATGATGATGTTCTGATTAAGCATTTTGTAGATTCCTTATTTTAGGTTACATTAGTTCAGAAATAGTTTGATAGTTTACGTCAGCAGAGGAAGTAGAAAATAATCCAGCACTTATGAACAGAGAGGTAAATGTTTGTAGTAATATTACTTTAATATTGTTTCAGCTTAGCTATTCATTATTAAAATATGAAAACCTCATTTGAGAGTTGTCATTGAGATAGGCATGATGGCATCATTGTCATGAGTTATCGTATGATGATACCTTTGCTGATTGCCAAATAAAGTTGATTGTTTTATTGATGAATATTAATCTGCTTTAGCGACAATTCCTAATAAATGACTTAATTGGATACTATATCAGTTAGTTCCTAACCAAATAAAATGTGATATGTATACATAGTATAATCATGCTAAGAATAGATTGCATTATCTTGGTAGGAAAATCTCCAAAAGGTAAAATTTGTCTTTGAGGAAAGCATTACATTATTCTAAATTATGCATTTAGCCTTTACTATATGGTCTGAACACTGACTAATTTGAATATTGACCATTGCTAAATAGTCTGGACACTGATTAATTTGCATTGTAACTTGGGTTGAAATTATGTACATGTGCAGTGTATTGATATGATTCATGATACACAGTTTGTGACATAAATATCAATTCATATATTAACTTGATTGTATTTACATCTTTGGAAGGTAGGTGGTGCCTTGTTATGTATGTTTACATATTGGTTGCATTTCCAGTGTGCTGATTGTAGAGAGACATATGGTTATAATATATTTATATGCAGTTCTCAGTGATTGCAAGATAACAGGAATACTTTCAGGCTAGGTCATTTAATGCCAGCTCCATTTAACTCAGTTTAGATATCAGGCCCTTTGTTTTACATTGCATAAATGATTTGGAAGACATTATGATGTTATCCTTAGAACAGAAGAAATAATGCAATTTCCTCATCTTGAACAAATCTGGGTATTTGAATGAAGTTGACTACCAAAAGAATTGGAGGCCCTGAGTGGCTTAGTGGTCTAAAGCGCTCTCCGTTATGGATCATTGCCATCTCACCTCTGTCTGCATGAGTTTGAGTTTAAGTTTCCGCGAATGTGGATATGCAAGAAAGCTTGCCAGTAGCTTCTCATGGGTTGGTGGCTCTTTCCGATGATTTCCCGGTTTATTCCTCCACCATTAATACTGGCCACCATGTGTAGCCTATTGTGTGCTGAAAAATGACATTAAGCAACAACAACAACAACCAAAAGAATCTGTCACATTGTACTTCCTGCAGATGCAAAAAGACTGCTGCAGCCACAGGTACTTGATTTTGTTAGTGAAATAAGAAAACTATTGAGAACACCAAGTCCTATTCAAGAATGCTTTTTAAAACATTTATAAAACATTTATAAACTTGAGTAGTTTGAAATCTGCCCCCTACCCCCTGCTGATTCTGTACTAAGTTTATTTCTTCCATCAGCACCTTCAGTCACTCATTAAATATCTCTGCAATAAAAAGAGACATTCCATTTTTGTTACCCATGTACAGATTAATGAGAGATGCTGCCACGATTTTATCTAAAATAGGACCTCCCCAATTGTAACTAGAATAAGCAGGAAATAGAAAAGAACAAGGGTGAAGAGGAAATGGCAATAGTTCAGTATTTACCTAGTACTTCAGAATCTGCCATTCTTTCTTCCTGATCCACTTTCTAAGAGCTTTATTGAAATTAGAATCTTTTAGAGGTATCACCTCTAGTTTTATAAGAAATAATCAGATAATGAATATTGATCTATGCTTCTGAAGGGGCATAGACATAACTAGCTTTGTCATTTTCATTAGGTTGGGAAACTGATCTTTATGGTTTTTATGTACAATTTTCCAGAACTCGTATATTATCTTTTGGATACATATGCTCCAAAATCGGATTTTTCACTAACATAAACTTACTCTTTCTTGAATCAGTAGTTTACTGACTTCAATGACACATTTCTTATCCGTTACATAATGCTGTATTAGGGATTGTAGTACATCATTGCCATAGTCTGCATATAGGTATTCAGATACATATCTTTACTTCTTAATTTCATTTTTTTGTTTTATTTATTCAGTTTATATAAGATATTGCAGCATATGATCCACATGGCTAAAGTGATTGATAAAAGAAATGAAAATTGCATTCTACTTTTAAATTGTCTGAATTTTAATTAGGCTCTCTATTCTGCCCTTTCTGTATTTAATTTTGAATACAGTTGACATGGAGACTGGATGCCATGCAGTCTATTTTTGTCCTGCCAACATGGATATCCAATTTTTATTAATGCCATTTTTGGACTTAACATCACTCACTGTATCTCCATTAACACTGTCACAGCTCAGCTAATCCAGTATGATTCATAACCTTAAAAATTGTCATCATCAATATCATCAGTCAGTATTTGCCTAACGAAATTATATCTAAAGATGAACTACATTGGGAATCAGACATTTTTGGTTTTTTAGGTAGCCTACAATTTAAACATACCTTTAAATAACACATAATACATAGGTTCCATAGACACTTTATTGTACATATAAAATAATCTTTTTTGGCATAATGGGGGCAAATCATGTCACAGCACACTACACCAGCCTAGCTCTGAATTGTTCTAAAGGATACCACCTCAGGACAGGAAGCATGTGGGAGTTTGTAGGGTTGTGAAAGTTGTCTGACACCTGTATGTTGAGCTGCAAGGGGCTGATACGAGGTATATAGGGACAATGATAACCGAAACTCGACAAGTTCAATCCTGAGGATGCTATGATAACAAACATCAGCCAATACTCCATACATGCACTATAGGAAGTGGGTATGAAGTATATGGGCATAATAGTGGAGTACATTTAAGTACTGACACAAAGTGGGGTTCAAAAGCAAAGTTTTTGAATGAATGAAAACTTGGCAATGGTTCAAAAGCAAAGTTTTTTGAATGAATGAAAACTTAAAACTTGGCAATGGGAAACTCTGAATTGCTCAAGAGGACATCCCAGGACGAGAGCATGTGGGAGATTGTAGGGTTGTGAAGAGTGTCCGACACCAGTATGTGGAGCCACAAGGGGGCTGATATGAGGTATATAGGGACAATGATAACCGAAACTTGACAGGTCTGATCCTGAGGATGCCATGAAAAACAGACATCAGCCGATTTCCCATAGCCTAGCCATGAATGCCTGAAGTTGGGCAATGCACCTAAGAACAGAACTGGAACAGTATGCCATGCAAGAAATACCCCAAATAAATGAAATGGTGGAAGGTGGGGAGGTGGGCGGCTCTTTCTACTGATAAATTGTTAAAGTTAACTGTGGCGTTGACAATTCACACTGGAAGGCACACCTTTCCACATACTCCAGACTCAATCATCTTTCCGCTGATAAATGTTTTAAGTTAGATGTCACAATCGACAGTTTACTGAAAAGCACACATCTCTACACGCATCCTGCATCTATATGAATGACACCAACTGATAATGCTTGATCACATGCTCTAAACTTGGTTATCTGATTAGTACATCATGACAACATATCTAAATGTAGTTACTTATTAATATATACTAATGACATCACATCTGGTAGAGAAACCCTAGTAGACAAAGAGGGGTCTGAAATGGGGCTAGAGAGAAATGCACTGTGTATTATTCAAACTACATTTAATCAATTAAATTACAATTTAAAAAACTTCTTTGATGGAAGGTTCAGACTGTGCAATAATGTTTATTTCAGGGCACAATGTGCTAATTGAAATTAATTTAACAAACATCAATGTAATGCTTTAAACTTATTTGTGGGATTTTTGCGTATCTGTTCTCTAGGTACATGAATTCGTACAAATTTTGCATGATTTAGGCAATTTGAGCAGCCGTCAACATCTCTTTTTAAGTACTTTATTAATGAGTTTTGCAAGTAGTTGCTCTGTTGCTTTACCAGTACTTTGTTTGTCCCACAGAAAATAAACTAAATTTCTGATTGGTAATTATTGTTTAAATTAAACCAGAAAAAGCAGTAACCACCAATGAGAGCTCAGTGTAACATATTTCACTGCATGACACACTGGTAGCTTTCAGTCGACCAAAGTAGACAAGTTAAAATTCAATATAAAAACATTACATAAAAGCTACAGATTTGCATAGTAACCAGAACTAAAGTGTCTGTATGCTAATTTGCTTGGTAATCAGAACTAAATTGTCTCTGTGGTGATTAATTTGCCTGGTAATTAGAACTAAATGGTCTCTATGATAATTTGCATAGTAGCCAGAGTTAAATGGTCTATATGATAATAATTTGCATGGTAATCAGAACTAAATTGTCTCTATGGTGACTAATGTGCATAGTAACCAGAACTAAATGGTCTATGTGCTGATTTCTTTGCCTGGTAATTAGCACTAAAGAGTCAGTATGCTAATTAGCATGGTAGCCAGAGTTAAATAGAGTTAAATGGTCCATATGTTGACTAATCAGAACTAAATTGTCTGTATGCTGACAAATGTGCATGGTAATAAGAACTAAATGGTCTATATGGTGACTAATTTGCATAGTAGGCAGAGTTAAATGGTCTATATGCTGACTAATTTGCATAGTAACCAGAACTAAAAGGTCTATATGCTTACTAATGTGCATGGTAATCAGAGCTAATTTGCATAATAACTAAAACTAAATGGTCTATGTGCTAACTAATTTTTCATTGTAAGCAGAGCTAAGTGGTCTGTATGCTAATTGGCATAGTAGCGGGTGAAGTTGTCTATATGTTGACTAATTTGCAAGGTAACCAGAACTAATCTATTTGTTCTAATTTTATTTATATTTCAGTGATGAAGGTGTTTGCTTTGCCATCCAGAAGGGATTGGTTGCCTCACGTAGTTTGATAAAATATTTTAAACACAATAATATGGAAGACTTGGAGAGGCTTTTGCTAGAACAACAGGCAGAGGATCAAAGGGTGAGTAATTAAGTTTATCAGATAATGATCCAAATGGAATATACAGTCCAATTTGTGTGTTTGTTTGTTTATGTCTTTTGGGTGTTGTGTGCCTAAGTTTTATATATTCATAAATTCATTTATCCATTTATTACTACCGGCCATATATCAAAAAAATCTTTTCTTGACTCCAGGTCTTTTATATTCATAAATTCAATTACCTTTTTATTATCACTGGCCTCTTTATCATGACTTAACTCCAGGTCTTACTTGAAAAGGATCAAACTACTATGCCTGCATTATCAATTTCCAGTAATATTTCCAAGTCTGGAGTAAGATTTGTTATTTGCATTACCAGGTGACAGAACAAAAGAGATGTTTTTGATGTGGTCATAGTCAATAATAATGTTATAATTAACACTGCATAGACAAGACAATGTTTAATGAAATCTATGTTTGATTAATTATTAGATTGGTTGATTTATTGATTTCTTTCTTATATTTTTTATTCTGATTGATAGATTTAATGATTGATTGAACGGTTTATGTGGATTGAGAAATGAATTAATTTTTTTCCTAATATTATGATATTCATTTGTTGATAAAGAAATTTTAAAAACAAAAGACATGCTTACAGTGGCATACAAAATTAATGGGTTATTTAATTTCTTAATTACATTCATTCTTATTTATCCATTTCTGTTTACAGAATCCTAAGAAGGCAAAAGCCACAAGGAGATTTCTTGTAGTTGAGGGTCTGTATAATAAACATGGAGATATCTGCCCACTTCCAAAGTTGGTATGTTTGATACCTTTTCGGTTACACCATATTGTAGGAGTGATAAAAATTTACTTGGACAAACATATGAGTTATAATGTGAAGTAAAAGCAGAAGAAAAACTGATAAATTGCTTTGCTGCAAAAAATTAAGAATGGCTCTCAGAAGCCAACTGAAGGCTGAGAATTTTAGCTGATTCAGAGGACTGAGATGAATATACAACAATAGTTTTGGTTTAATTGAAGAGACAATTTTCATATAACATGCATTATTGCTTTGATTTAAGAAAACAGTTATACACATGTTTTATTAACAATGCAGTCTCATAAATGATTACGTGGTCATTCTTTCAGGTATATCTACACTAATTCAGTCAATCAGCTACTATTGTAACCTACCATTGTGCATAAGAAAATAATGAATATTTCTTTTCTGATTTTCCTGGAGATTTTGTTGACCAGTAAAGATGGTTACTTTCATTCAATAAAAAGCAGCCATAACTCTTTACTTTCTGCTAATACAAATGTTGTGCTGCTAAAATTATTCTTGTATGCCCAGAAACACATCTACATGTTGCAATCAATACTCTATCTCTGTCCCTCTTGACTTGTACATGCGTTTCTGGCCAAGGGTAGGGAAACTCCAGAGATTCATATAAAAATTCATATTAAAGCTTTGCATTGGATGAAATTGCAAACATATTTCCTTTTAATAATTTTTTGCAAATGAAATAGTCCTTACATAAATGATCAAATTGTTCTGTTAGTAGTTTTACAGCCTGTAAGAGGGAATTTCCACTAAAAACGAGGTCATTGGTGAAAGTGAAACAAAATGGCAACATTAATTATTTCAGATAAAGTTTTGAAGGATTTGAAAGTAATAATGTTGTCAATGACATTGATCTTAATTATCAGATCAAAACAAAGGATCAGACATTGGTTTAGGTCTTTTTTTCAACTCTCGACATTTCAGATTTATCAGAATCTTAGGATGAAACATGTGATGGTCTTGCCTGGTTGGATCACATGGGGTCAGTTGATGACTTTAATGTGATTGTCTTGCCTGGTTGGATCACATGGGGTCAGTTGATGACTTTAATGTGATTGTCTTGCCTGGTTGGATCACATGGGGTCAGTTGATGACTTTAATGTGATTGTCTTGCCTGGTTGGATCACATGGGGTCAGTTGATGACTTTAATGTGATTGTCTTGCCTGGTTGGATCACATGGGGTCAGTACGTGTGAATGACTTTACAGCAGATTCAGGGCCATCATTTCACATTGAGGAAAATGCAAGGGAGATTTCATTTTAGAAAGTTTTCCTTGAGTAAACATTCCAGTCCTTGGTAGCTTAAATAAACATATATCCAAAAAAAATGAAAGTAGTGAGAAACATGATTCAAAGTGGTCACCTATTTTGGTTGTAGAATTGAAGGCTTTTCATGGAACACATGTCATTTTTGGATAATGCAA
The DNA here is from genome assembly GCA_016746295.1 of Potamilus streckersoni. NCBI lineage: Eukaryota > Metazoa > Mollusca > Bivalvia > Unionida > Unionidae > Potamilus > Potamilus streckersoni. The sequence continues at coordinate 1,324,715 of JAEAOA010000712.1, forward strand.
ATTTCAGAATAAACTTTGAGTGTTAAAACTTTATTTTTTATTAAATTACATAGTTCTCACTCAGATAGCCATTATGATTCTCTGTGGTTTAACCAGCAAACAGCCTCTAGAAGGCAGGCTGGTTAGCAGGCTTTGTTGGAGGGTACTTTGTACTTGCAGAAAGTAAAGAGTTAAAGCCCATACAGAAAATAAAGTGTACATTAAGTTCTTGGGTTTTACATAGGATTACAGAGCAAACATGTGTTAATCAGTCAGTTTCACAGAGGTCACTTGCACCTAAACTTCCAATAATTTAATTCATCTTGCATAAAATGCAATGTAACTTTGCTGATATTTTTATATATTGTTTGTCTCAAATATAAATTATCTAGTATTGTTGTATCTGTTCTATATAAACTAACTTTACTAGATTTCATAAAAAATTTAGACATATGAAGGAAATTTATAATAAAAAAATGAATAAGATAAGAAATAATATGGATAGTCTTTAACATGTAGAAATTAAATATTTGTGATTATCTGTAAGTAGTTAAAGTTGTTGAATAACTTACTTTCCTTGACATTGTAATTGCTCGTTAAAAATAAATAAATATAAAGTGGCAACATTTTCATTATTTTTATTCAGATTGAGTTGAAATGGAAATACAAGCTCAGGATATTTGTGGAAGAGAGCTTTTCCTTTGGTGTCCTTGGAGCCAGTGGGAGAGGAATAACAGAGCATTTTGGAATTAATGTAATAAGAGTGACATAAACTTGATTTTTTGTATTAATGCTCTTGGAAAGAGGAGCCATACTGTGAATTCATTTTTGTGTGTGCTGGATGCCATTATCTGTCTGCTTATGAAGCATAGGCCAAACTGTTTTCTGATGGTATTGCCCTTTTTTTTGTTGGAATAGGTGTCAGTACTAGGTTGTTGCATTTAGTACAGTTTCTCTGACTCTTCTGTATGTAGAATGAAACTTGATGGTTGTCCTTATTGCAGAGGGTATTCACATTTAAAAGGGGTTCATAGCAGTCTACTTTTCATGATTTGGTGATTCCATTACAGTTTTACATTTAGCTTAGTTTTCTGATACTGTTGAATTTTCATGAGATGGGCAAATTTGCTTGGAAGATCTAACTGGATAAAAGTAGATCACAATAATACACATTTCTTTTGATTGTGGCTTGCAAGATTTGTTGATTAGGCCAAAGTAGAGCAGTAGAATTGCTGTTAATGATTTTGTGGTTCCTGCAAGAAATCAATTTAAGGAATAAATGAACCATGATCATTATGTGGAAATAGTGGGACCACTTCAGACCAGAAATTTAAGTACCAACAAAGATGTATTTTCTTCTTTGAATACATTTCCTGGTAACATTAATGTTAGAAAAAAACTCTGCTGCCTTCCAAACCCATCCCTCTTTAAAAGTTGAAAAATTCATCTTTTCCTTCTGCATACTATATAGAAAAAGAAAATGCGTTACCTTTCTTATTATTGCTAAGTGCTGCCTATCAACAGGATGTTTTCAGCTATTGAACAGTACTATTACTATAAACATTGCAAGATGTCCTAAAATTCTTGAATATCTTTTGTGATTTAAATCCATCTATCCAAGAAAAGATCATTATTGCATGGCATATTAATCAAATTGCTACATATTTTGACCATTATGTTGGATGCTTGATCAATATTTATGTTGATCTTTTGCCATTACTGTTTTTTCTGACCTTGTGCTCCAAATTTATATCATTGCTGCTCATTATTGTTTGTTTGTGTGCACTGCATGCATTGTTTGCTAGTTAGTGTTAAATGTAATATTTGAACACTTTGGGTTGTTATTTTAAGAGTTTTTATTGTTCATGTCATTTCATATTAACTATGAGTTAATGCAAAAGTTAATGTGGACATGAATGGAGCATGTTTCTCTTGCACAGATGATTCTTTCAGTGTTGTTATTGTCATATGTGAACACTTTTATTTGTTATTCTGATATCAGTGTTGCCAATGTCATTTCATATTAAACGATGACATTGTGTGTCAGGGTCAGCCAGGACATTCATAATTCATGTCTCACTTACATAGATTGTTCATTGAATTTTTAACTTCAGTGTGTATGTGAAGTGGTCTGAAGGTATTTGGTTCACAATTGTCTGAAAAAGTTTGCAGAGATAGGTAAAGTCTTGGTTGACATAAAGCAAAATAATTTCTGATAGTGGCTTGGAATTAAAGAGAGAATCATCTTCCTTTTTTTTAGCAGTGTAGTTGGCTCATATCTCCCTTCACATATCAAAGCATGGCCTTGGCATCATTTAGGATTAGGTGCATGAGGTATTTTTGGGGAATTGGATGATCCATATTGCTATCCTTCCATACTGGATTCTGCAAATATGGTTGCCAGTTGGCCATTTCAGCCACCCTGCTGACTATACATGTTGACTAAAAACTTCAGGTTTGTCACACTAGTGTGCCATGCTTCATTTTTCCATTCATTTTGCTGCACATTCTATATTGGCATTTTCCAAGCTGACAGCATATGCATCTGGCCTGTCATATCTCCTGACCAGTGACAATGATCCATTGCTTCACCAAGCCATCACTGCTAGTTCTGTGGTTTGTGGAGCATGTGTGGATCACTGGCAAATCCATCCTTTTTACTGCACATTCTGCATGATTGTATGATTGTTTTCTTTCTGACAGTTGTTCATATTGTCTAGCCTGGAACATAGCCAGCTGTTTAGTATCTGTCAAGTATACTCTCTAGCTGTCCATTCCACTGATTAAACCAGTGAGATTTTTTTTTCTTCTGTCTATTGCTGCTGTCAAGATAGAGAAATTTAGACTGTCTGTCAAATGAGATCTGTTATCCATGCTATTCTGAAACTTTCTTTCTAAATGACAGCTACCAGTAGTGTTTAAGTCATGCTGCTGTCATACACAGAGATATTTACCACTGAGATTGCAATATTAGATAGAAAAACACTGCTGTTTTAAGTAGATGAGAATATTTTCTATGCCACTTCAGACCTTGTGCATAAAATTGTGGTAACATTTTCTGTGTTAGATCTATCATTGCTGGCCATATTTTGACTTGGTATATAAATCAGTCATTATCACTTTCTTTGGTTGACTTCATCAGCAGAGACTGTGGCCTATATAGACCACATCCTCCACAAACACTTGGTTAAGTTCAGTGTTGGTAAAGGGCATGAATTATTCTTTTGGTCTCCATAGGAAACTATGATTTATTAGTCATTTGCAAGGATAAAACCCCTATTTGCTGTTACCATGGCCGAGTTGGATGATATGCTGGGTGTATTTAGAATTATAACAGAATCCAAATAATCCTCACAATGGTTTCCACTCAAGAGATTACAGCAGTCTCATCAAGTCTTAATTTTTTTATCTAAGATATAAATGAAGCTGCTAGTTTTGCATGTACACTGAATCTTCATGAGCTTTTGTATTTGAGGTTTAGGATCACAGAGATGAGACTTGATTCTGATGTATTGAGTGCCTGTATCCCATGATGACCTCCACACCAGTGGATTTAGGGCTTATGGTGGATTTGCGCATGGGTTATTTGCTCAGTACGGAAAACTCTGTATTTTCTCCTATGTGAATGTTGTATTCCTGTGCTGCAGTACTGTCAGTTGTGTTGTTTTCATAACAGGAAAATATTTTGGCCTTATATGGAATCCAGCCATTCTTTCACAAAGGGTGCCAATAGTAGAAGTTGGATAAACACATTTCTTCTCTTACCTATTTTATTATTGTAAATGTGATTGGATAATACATTTGATGGAGAAAGATAAGATTTTAGTAAATTAAGTTTCTCTGAGCTTACTTACCTAATCACATTGTATTGCTCAGCTTAAACTGGTAATTCATTGTTTCCAGTATTTAGAGTTATCGGACCTTATATCCAAAATTATTATGTTTGGGAAAGTGTAATCAGAGAAACATAATGTATTAATAAAGCGTTCTCTCTCCATCAAATATCTTCTCCAAATTATGACAGTGTTAGGAAAATAAAACCTATAATCTCTTGATACAAGCAATCTTGGAAACGAAACTCCATATTTCATTATGACAGAAGCAATAAAATCACTAATTACCTTCCCTTATCACTGATAAATGGCCACCCATGTATAGATGTTTATCAGTTAAAGTTTTACAGCTATACAATCATCATTGCACCACATTGCAGCTTGTTATTCATCAAGAGTTTGTTTTCTTCCTATCCATCATGAATGTTTATTAAGGTATTAGCTAGATATTGGTAATGTTATTTTTGTACTATAGTAAAAATAATGAAATTTTTTCCATTTTGTGGACTGCTTTGAACTGTTTCATTTGTTTGTTAAAAAGTGTCTTATTTTTATTGTGAACACTTATGGGTTGTTGTTTCCCATTGTTTTTGTTACTCGTCATTTCAGTTGCACACTGACAACCAAACACTGAAAGTACTAGAATCTTATGGTCAGTGAGCACACAAGACATGCCCTGCACAAAATGTTTCTCATTAAAACCGTGCAATATTTGCTCTGGGTGGTCAGACATCAATGAATATAGTGGGAGATGCTGCAGTGGCCCCTCCTCCACCATCTATGATAATTAAAACCTTGCTTGCATTAACAATTAGTTCCCAGAGATGACCATTTTGCAGTGACTTGCACTGCTCAAATTGAAATGAGGAGATTAGTTAGGTAATATTGCAGTTTCTGGCTTTTGAAGAGATTATATGCTAACAGTTGTGACATCTCTCCAAAACAGTCTTGGCAGTTGTTTGCAGCCTAGTGGGCACAAGTACCCCTGCATGTCTGAGCATGGCCTTAGCTCTGTATGTCCTCACCTGCATGTTTTATAACCCATTTTGTGCCATATGCTGCCAATCATATCACTGACCAGTCCAGCTGTCCATTAGACTATTTGTTTCAAATAACAAGAGGCCAGTGGCATTAGCATGATGTCTGGTTCCTCAGCCATTAAACATTAAATAAATCTCTAAAGACCTAAAGGACAGAATCAAAGATCCAAGGAATGGAAATGATTTCTTTTCAGAGTATTGGATGCCAGCAGAATTCTCTACCATTGGTAACAGACACACTTTGATTCATACTATAGTGATGTGATGAGTGTATTGTTGTTGTTCTGGGGCTTAATGCCATTTTTCAGCACACAATAGGCTATACATGGCAGCCAGTATTAATGGTGGAGGAAGAAACTGGAAAATCCGCGAAAACATACAAAGCTACTGGCAAGCTTTCTCACATATCCACATTCACCGAATCATAAACTCAAACCCACACAGACAGAGGTGAGATGTCAGTGATCTGTAACGGAGAGCACTTTAGACCACTTGGAAACTCGTGGCCCCCTTGATGAGTTGGATAAGAACATTATGACTGGCTGTGTTGACCACATAGTTCCATTAATTAGATTTTTCATGCAACTTATCATATTGCTGTGAAATATCATGGCCACATCATCAGACATCTATGGTTGATCTGGCATCGTTTGCAATTTTGCCTTACTGAAAAATCCAACAATGAGCTTACATGGAAGTATACTGTTTGTATTACAATGGGGACTAACATACTCATCATTCCATTGACAATGGCCCCACAGTTTCTTGCATTCTACATTTAGTGAAATGAGATTCCTTGTACTTCCTGTCTTCACTTTAAGCTTTATCATTCATTGGCTTTGTGCTCACTGCCCTTTTTTAAATCTTTAAAGTTGTGTAAGAGTCTTGATTGAGGGATTTTAGTTTTTTTCTTAACAATTGCATGAAAAATTCAACTGCATACATGAATGTGTGCATGGTATTTTCAAGTCCTACCTTTATTTTCTCATTAGATCTCTCCTATATTAAGAAAATTATTCCCTTTTTTCAAAATGGAGGTTGGGGAATTTCCTAATTTTCATTTCTGGTAGAGACTGGTTAACAAGTGAAGCAGCTGTTTTGATGACAGCGTTTATGCTAAGTTTTAAAAGCAGTAATGTAAATAGTAAAGTATTGATCAGTTTATCTTGTACTCCTTTTGGCTGAATATCAGGCCTATATAATTGGAAAGTATAAAGTTTATGATGCATGTTAAAGACATAAACATGACCTGGTAACATGCATTATAATACAGTAAAATTGATAGTTTTTGTGAACAAATATGGTGGTAAATGCATTAGTTGTTGATAAGTACTTCTTAACAATAAACACTATTTTTATTAAAAGTATATATTAAATATAATACATCATTTATTTACTTATGTTTAAATGTTGATCATGAAACAGAATGGTGTCCTGTTTGTAAAAGTGCATATGTTAAAAAAACTCCTTTGCTGTTTTTAAGCATTAGCTATTTCAGGCCTCATTTAAAATATAAATAAAGTACATGCTCAGTAACCTCTTTTAGATATTGATTTGCATGGAAATATTTCATATTTAACATCTATATATCCTAGCTGTAAAATGCACTAGGACATGTGTTTTGAATTTCTATAAAGTACTCTCAGTGTAACAGATGTCTGCATTAGGTGGTCACAGAGATGGAAACAGCAGGGAAATTTGTGGAAACCAATTATCCTGGATAATCTTATACCCTGGCATGTTGTAGTATTGGGAATTGAACCTTGTACTGAAGAGGTGGAAAACAGACATGTCTCCCACATATCTGTCAATTACACTATGAATCTCAAAGTCTTACTATAGGAGCCCTAATGGTTGGCATGAGAAACCTTGACTGGAAAGGATATGAGATTGAATCACACCATTTAATCAACCTTGGTATGTTTACCTTACTGTGGTGTGTTATGAGGCAAGTCACTTGAATCCAATTGTATCGGCACTGAATAACTTATTTGTGTTGCATTGCTTTAAAATAAGAAAACATACAAACCAAATCTTCATTTAATTATTAGTTTATTGTTGTAGTTTTTGTTTTCCAGAGTAAGTTTTAATTTGCAGCTTTTCCAGGCATTATTATATATATGATGTGGTCTTATTAGCTTAGGTCACCTCAGCTCAGCAAGTCCCTTCCCATTTTATGGGGCTGGGGTTGGTGTTTCTAAAGTTTCCAAGATAAGTACAGTACCAAATGGCAAAGAGATAAAGTAATTGGGCTGCAATAGATATGTATCAAAAGAAAATTAATTTAGCAAATGACAAAGTAGCTTTGTTTTATCTTTTTATATTTGCAATAATGTCAAATGTATTTTAGGTGGATGAGATTGACCTGATTGCAGCATCCCTGGAGAATTCTATTGGTTCCTGTGGTGGATTCTGTTGTGGGAAGAAATATGTCATTGATCATCAGGTTGGTACAATAAGAACAGTAAAATATCCAAACATAAACAGTAAAATATCTGTTATTAATGCGATTTTGTTCTTTTTGCAGGGTTAACACATTCTTGAAAAGCACTTGAATTTTCCTGGTTACTTTGGAAAGTGCTTTTTATTTAAGGACAGCTCCAAAAGTTCTGAAAAAGAGCTTAAAAGTTTTCATTAGTCACTGAAAAATGTTTGGTTTTCAAAACAAAAAATATTTAATTTGATAATTGACCAACCATATTTTTAGTTTAGTAGAATTGTGTTTATGAGGTAATAATGTTCTATATCCTCGTTGTGCTCGATAGAAACTATTTGAATTCTAAAGGAATTATGATTTACCTCCCTTGAAAAAATCCATGTATCAGTACTGGCCCAAAAGTTATAAAACTCTTGTTTTTCTGAATTTATACCTGTTGACCCTAATCCCTAATGCAGAGAGTTACAGTATTGAAATTCATAGTAAATAAGATTACAGCCCACTTTGAATGTTGTGTTGTTTTTTTTTATAAGAAATTTACCTCAAATTATTAAGTTTAAAATCTAGGTTGACTTGGGCAATCAACAAAATCACCCATGGTGATCAAATAGTGATTCATTTCAATACAAGTAACATTATTTTTATTGAAAATTTAGATTTTTGCCTTGAAGTGGCTGGTGTCTGCTAGTGCAACATTAATGATGGACAGCAGAAGTGCTGTATTTGGCCATAAATGAAATTTCTATTAAAATGAGAGAATAATGAAGCAAATCATGGTTAATAACAAAAGTGAAATAGGAATGGGATATTTCATAAACAGACCTTTTTTTGGTATATAATCATTCAGGTTAGTATTGTTTAGAGCAAAATTTTGTGCTTGCATGGAAAATTCTAGGACCAACTGAGCCAATATTGAAAATTTATCCTATTTATTTCAAAATTAAATATAAATGTTAACTTGTATTTATGTTGACATTAATAATAATGATGCATGTTCACCTGAATAGCTTTTACAAACTTTGTACTATTTTCATATTATAAAATTTATTCTTATTGAATTTCAGAGGCTGTCAGGGTTAGGGTACTGTTTCTCTGCATCCTTACCTCCCATGCTTGCCACAGCTGCAATAGAAGCCCTGAATATTATGGAGAGAGATCCAGGTAAAATGAAATTCCATGAATTCCCACACCCATATATATAATATGAGAAGATTTAACTACAGGGCAGTCCATAATTCCTTAACCCTTTCGCTCATAGAATGTATGGCTTTTTAGCCCTTCGATACGCATGTAGTAAAAATTTCACAGTGCAATCCGCTACACATAGGCCTGTTAAGCAGTGAAGTGTATGTTACGTTTAACAGCAATTTTAACCATTTTTTGTTTTTGGTACACGTTTATTATGTATGGAAAGATTTAAGAGTAAAAAAAGGTTGTTATAGCTTTATAATTATTTTTAACAAAAGAATTTTGTATGTACTTAAAAATCTTGAGAGAACTCGTTCAGTATCAAATCATTGAAGCCACGTGATTAACAGCAGCGGCAAATTTCCATACTCAAAATTTACAAGTTCTTTGCATCTACATCACAGAATCATTGTAATTTGATAATTTATAAAAACTAAGGGCTTTCTACCTCATCTCAGAGACTTTCCCCAAGTTATTGAAGCTTTCATAGTTGCGATTTTATTGGTTCAAGTACTGAACGATATCAGAGACTGCCATTTTGTCGAATGGAGAATGCGACCCAGTTACGACCTACTTACTTTAAATAGCAGATTGCAACCAGAGCATAAGCAGTGACCACCTGATCTGTGGTAATGGTCATTCTCACCAACAAATGTAGTATCTAACGTGAAAAACACGCTCAAAATAGCTTTTGTTTACAGCATTGCCAAAAGGCGCTTAGCGTGACATTGGATAAATTGCCAAAAGGTGCTTATATTAGGTAAAGGGTTAAAAGTGAAAAAAGCAGGCAATAATTTTAATGTAGTGGTGGAGGCATGAAGATTGACGGTGCTCCACTAACAGTATAGGATTCAGCAAAAAGTAGCTGTTGCTCTGAAATAATTTAGGCAGGTAAATTATCCAGCTGCCAGTGTTATGGGGATGCCCTGAGCTATTGGTATGTTTGTATTTCTGTCTAAAAACTCTGAACCTGTTCGAGATATGTTTATGAAACTTGGTAAACATATTGGATGTGTAGTTCAGATGTACTTTTTAAATTAACAATTCTTAATTTTCAGAATGTTTGTTTCCATTTTTTTGTCCATCCATTCATTCATTACCCATATGTTAATTTCCAGAGATATGTTAAGGAATCTTCATGAAACATGGTACACATATTGTACTTCTTTAGTTTTAGTATTTTATGCCTATTTTTTTGTCCAGCCAACCATTATCCACAATTTCATTTCTCAATCAAATGCATAACCCAATCATGTTAACATTAGGAAATTACTATTGGCTACCTCCAAATTTAGCCCGCTCTGAATTAGGAAAAAATGTAATTCTATGTATTTATATAGATTAAGTGAAGTAACTCTTACAGATGAAGTCCCCATATTTCCGCTAGGTGGCCATCTGTATCCCAGATGTTACCAATTTAAACATTCACTTGCATCTGTGAACAGTTGTACTGAAGAATAAGTTGCAATGTATAATCTGTTTGGATCAAGCATCGTTTTTTTCAATGCTATAGTAAGTCATACATTGACATATACAACAGTTGCATTTTACCTGGTGAATTTATTTATATTTATGGATTTTTCCAAGATACCAATATGTAATTAGTTTTCACAGGTGTTATCACTCTATGGTTACAAACTAAGTAACAGAAAGAAGTAAAACCAACAAATTTTGTAAAACTTAAAAAAGAATTTAATTATGAAAGTTATAAATGAAAATGTGAGTGGAACTTACAGTATTATGATGTGAATCCAGAATAACCCTCATAAAGTTTGATGAAAGTCCTAAATAAATGAAAAGTTCAGTGTAAATTTAAAAACTGGAAATGTGCTGGTCCACTAAGATTCATGAAGTTAAAATGGTGTCGTTCTGAACTCCTTAGACTAATTCACAACAGTTCCAGAATAATATTATAGTCCAAACAATAACACTTTTTATTTCCGCTGAACAATCCATAGTTCTTTTTCCTCTTGAATAATATCCAAGTACAACATTAAACACATCTGTAGACGTACAACAAGAACAGAAGAAATGAGGATGACTCTAAAATCTGTAGACTTACAACAAGAACAGAAGAAATGAGGATGACTCTAAAATCTGTAGACTTACAACAAGAACAGAAGAAATGAGGATGACTCTAAAATCTGTAGACTTACAACAAGAACAGAAGAAATGAGGATGACTCTAAAATCTGTAGACTTACAAAAAGAACAGAAGAAATGAGGATGACTCTAAAATCTGTAGACTTACAACAAGAACAGAAGAAATGAGGATGACTCTAAAATCTGTAGACGTACAACAAGAACAGAAGAAATGAGGATGACTCTAAAATCTGTAGACGTACAACAAGAACACAAGAAATGAGGATGACTCTAAAATCTGTAGACTTACAACAAGAACAGAAGAAATGAGGATGACTCTAAAATCTGTAGACTTACAACAAGAACAGAAGAAATGAGGATGACTCTAAAATCTGTAGACTTACAACAAGAACAGAAGAAATGAGGATGACTCTAAAATCGGAATGAATCTGATTGCTCAGTTTTTTTCCTTTTCTTCTGCAACTAAATTTCACAGTATACTTTATGTGACAGATCTTATTATTCATTTTGCCTTGAATGTATTAATGTAAACCAGGCCAATTAATGGGAAGTTACTGAATTCTTCTGGACACATCAAAAACTACTGAGAAATTGTTAAGTCTTATTATTGAGATTATTATTAATAATCGTCAACATGTTCTATAACACCCATTTATAGATCCTATATAATTTTCAGTCAGGTCATGTAGGCAAAATCTAACTAAAGAGATTACAATTTGAAAGCATGAATAAAAATTTCAAAAAATTAGATAAAACCATGCACAAGGAGTTAAACGAAAATATAGATAAGCATAACACGGGTGTAAAATGCATTGTGCTGTTAATTTTCAGATTAGTAACTCCTTTTTAGGTTGCCTTTAAATGCAGTTTTGCCTATTTGAACAATTTGTATATTTGTTATATGTACATGTTATTTTCTTCCTTTTATTACAGAGATGTCAGTAAAGTGAATAGTGTACAGAAACTATAGTTTTAGGGCACAACTATGAGATATGCCTTGCCTGCACAAAATGTTGTTATGACTTGTTGGTCTTACGTAACAGAAAGGAGTGAAAACCAACAAAATGTGTAAAATTCAATAAATAATATATTTCCCTGGAATAGAAAGTAAAAATGTAGAAAGAACTTACAGATATGTGAATTAAATCCCATGTAGTCCTAAACATTCTATCAGAAATCCAAATGCATGAAGTTCTAATTGAAGTGGTTTTACAAATAAATTCAGTATGGAATTTGTTGATGTGCCTGTAATCACAAGCATGCTAATGTACCAATGGCTTGGAATGAGGCAATGTGCTAACAGTTAATTGATGTTTCATAATAATATAATCCAAAATGTCTTTGTCTGAATTCACTGCAATTCCAAAATAATGTTTTATTTAAAGAATATTTTAGAGCACAAGGAATGTCCATGTCCAATATTCAGATTCTAGTAAGCATGTTTACATTTAATAATGAATTGTGTTGTTTACAGATTAAATGTTTCTGGTCAGATATACCTTGACCTTTGATTTTGGGCAAAGTCAAGTACAAAATACAAATGTATAATACATTTAATCATTAAGCAAAGCCAGCAAATTATATCAAATATACATAATAATGTTCTTATATGGATGTAGTATGTGTGCAATGTCAGCAGAAGAAACTGTCATCATGCATGGTGAATGGCTGGTCACTCAACAGTTTTTACACTGATAATATCCCACACACAGTACACCACTCAGGATGGCCAATCAGATCAACCATATCTATAATGCCAGTACATGGCAGATCAGCATCAAAATGGGAATAAACTGTCCTGCTATCTGGAGTGGTCTTAATGCCCACATGGGACTGGCATTCCATAGCCAGACCATGCTCTATGCTGGTCATGCCTCAGCCAATTATTGCTTTGGAAGTAGAACGTGCTGGAGGATAAGGATCCCCCAATTGACAGCAGGGGTAACTTGGACATCCAATCCATCTTTGGATGGGATGTAATAAAGGAAGATAATAAACATCCATCCTTCCGAAATTAAGGGATATCTCTCCGATAAAATTTGCAAACCTGGTAATTTAAGACCATTGTTGCTGAGTAGTTTGTATGCAACTCTTTCACTACACTGGTACAAATCACACTCTGATGTTTATAATTTACCTAGCCTTGGCAAAGATATTACTGCCATTAACATGTCTAAAGTGGAAAGACAAATATTAAATGCTACATCTTAGTTGGTCAAGAGCATTGTGATAACTTTCTCATTACTAAACCTAGCATCTTTTGTAATCTTCTCCTGATCTGATAGAGCTGGAAATGACCATACTTGAAGATCCTAGCCTTTCCATGGACACTGAAACAACTGCAAATGCAATTTTTCTCCCTTAAACCCAAAGATATTGAACCTTAAGCCCCGGCTCATATGAAACAAGTCTACCAAAATAAATATTTCTGAAGACAAATTGTGTACTGAATTGATTGAACAAGAAGTCCTACCACACTGAAAGCTTATGATCAGAACATGGAGTTTTCTTACAGTGGTGCAAGCTTTGGAGCCAAAATTAGCTAACTTCTATGTGGCAAAGTTAGCTCCCATCACAAGCAAGGGCTTATGTTACATTATATCTAGATATGTATTGCTGTCACGATAGGATTGCCAAAACAATGAACTCCCTGTACAAAATGGAATCTTATGTGGGTTCTGATGTGGCTGAATATGACATCTTTTAAAGCACTATCCAGAACCTCAGTGACTCACCTCTTGTACATAGTCTACAGGGGTCAAGCTAGACTTGAATTTTAGGGAAAAGTGACTTTTCCTTTTGGTCAGAACAGGGAGAAGTGGGAGCTAAACAGGGAGAAGTGGGAGTTAGATCAAAACAATAAACACTCTATATATATATATATATATATATATATATATATATATATATATATATATATATATATATATATATATATATATATATACAGATGCATTATCATATTTTAATGATGGCTCTATTTCTTGGTATGCTTTTAACAGTTTTAAGCAATGCCTTATTTTCAAGTTGAAAAATATTTGTTATTTGTTAGCATCAATATATTTTGTACAAGTATAAAAAATTATATTCATACCCATTCTGTTCACACTTTTGTATATGTGTTTTTGAATTGAAGTAAATAAAGTTTATTTTGGCTGTATGACTTAAAAATCACATATGAAGCTATACATTGCAATTAATTTTCACTGATAGAAGTAACAAGATTAGAGCCGGGTAAATGCAAGTTGGTAAAATGCTTAATAAACTACCACTTAATTATTTTATTTTTCTTAAGTTTTGTGTGCATTTACAGTCAAAAAGATTTTGTAGCATTTTTTGAAACAGCCCCTAATACATGTACATGGGAATAAATGCACAGGTGACTTCGTCCTGATTTCATTGTTCCGGATAAAACATTAATGTAACTATTCATAAACAACACACTGAAGCACTAAAGTCGATATTTAACTAAACTGGACCCTACTTTTACCCCCAACCAAAAATCCAAGAATTAGTCTTGCACTGAGCGAGTGCATCTATTTTTAGACCGGGATGGGGGTCTCGAACTACACACTTTCTTGCTTCGTTACAAAAACCCATTAAAAGTTCTGCATATTTATGGTTTTTCTACCTATTGGTAATAATGACATGGATTGGTTATATATTATTTGCTTCATTACAATATATATTTTTTGTATTTTCACAGTTTAATGAAGTAGTATATCAAATATGCAGCGATGTCCGCCATTAAAATTTCATTTACCGTTTTAAACTGATTTTATACAGAAAATACGCAAATACGGCTGTTAAAATCTCCATTTATTAAAAATACGATATAAATTAGAAAACGCTCTTCACCGATCATATTTTTAAAAGCAAATTATTATTTGCATATTGATGTTTAAATTTTGAAACAGAATTTGGCATCTATTCATCATAGCACAGTAGGCCCAACTTCATGAAATCAAGCAGTGATATCTTGCTCCGGAAAAGGATTATTGGTCAGTTAGCTATTAAAACTTGCAGGTGAATGTGCAAGAATTTCTTCATCCCTTAAGCTGATTGGTATCAACACATCTAAAAACCTTTGACTTTGTGTTACCAAAGTGCCAGAACTTACTGGTTACAGCAAGGGGGCATCTCAAAGTCGTAATCTACAGTAATATTGCTCCGAAAAATTAGAGGGTGAAGTCATTTTCGCTTTTATAACAGAAGAAGGCTAAGTTTATGCTTCTCAGGCGACTTTTTCACCCACTTCGCCTGGTAGCGTGACCCCTGAGTCTACTTTCATGTCATTTTTGCTACAGCAGATAGAATCAGTGAGCGATGAACCTTAATGGTTAACCCAAACCACTCGTAGTTCTTGCACAGTGGTTTGGTTTCTCTTGAATGGATCCTGCTTTCATGGAAAATCATTCCTTTATCTTGAAACTGCACTCTTATTTGAACCCTTCATCCCCAGCAGCATAATCAAATCCTCTGAGGGCTCTGAACTGGTGTCTAAAGCATACTGAATCAATCAAAAGTAGAAAGGGCTCTAAACTGGTGTCTAAAGCAGACTGAATCAATCAGAAGTGGAAAGGGCTCTGAACTGGTGTCTAAAGCAGACTGAATCAGTCCAAAGTGGAAAGGGCTCTGAACTGGTGTCTAAAGCAGACTGAATCAGTCAGAAGTGGAAAGGGCTCTGATCTGGTGTCTAAAGCAGACTGAATCAGTCAGAAGTGGAAAGGGCTCTGAACTGGTGACTAAAGCAGACTGAATCAATCAGAAGTGGAAAGGGCTCTGATCTGGTGTCTAAAGCAGACTGAATCAGTCAGAAGTGGATAGGGCTCTGAACTGGTGTCTAAAGCAGACTGAATCAATCAGAAGTGGAAAGGGCTCTGAACTGGTGTCTAAAGCAGACTGAATCAGTCAGGAGTGGAAGACCTTGTATGTTATTACCATACAAAGGATGAGATATTTATGCTCTGGCTTCTTCATTCTGGATACAGTTAATCAGCTTAGTATAGATGGAACTAACTGACCAGAGGAATTTCTTACACATATTAGATTGTAAGGGGACTACTTATGTGGCCTAGTGGTTAGAGCTTCCACCTTGGATGTTGGAGGTTGCAGGTTTTTGAACATAAGCTGAGTCATACCAAAGACTTATAAAGATGGTACAAACAATTGTCTTGCTTGGTGCACAGCATTAAGAGGTTAGTGTTAGGAATGGTCAGCCTGGTGTCAGGATAATATGACTTGGTGGGACATAATGCTGCATGTCTGCAGCATGATGCCCCAGTGCAAGACATCACTATAAACTGTCACACTGCAGACATCTTAGTGACATGACTGAAAATTGTTAAAGATACATTAAAAGTCCAAAACAAATGCACACAACATTCAAGTGCAACTACTCCTTAACTGGCATCATCTAAGCAGTGGGACAGAGGTCATTCTGAACCTTTACCTCAGAGACCTCTCATCCTAAATGTCTGTCTTTGTCCTAGTGATATCTTCTTTAGCAGCTTCATAATGATTACTCTATTACTTTATTACTCAATTTGGTAAATTTGAGGCAACAAACATTTTGTCTGTAAAAAGTAATGCATAAGACTATATACCAAGTCAAGTCTATATCTCACTTGAAACTCAAAGCTGCTTCATATTTACTAAGATTCCACAGACAGAGATAACTCTGGGGTAAAGAGAATATAACTCTTCTTTAAATAGTAAAATATTTTGTTGTACAGTACTTTCCAATCATGCTATGGGAACACCCTTCCAATCCATATCTGCAATTACATCACTGGAAGAAAAGGTAGATCCATTCGAGTGATTACATGATTGATGGGATTTGATACTCTATCAAAGTAAATTTGAAGAAAAATTTAAGTTCTGTAAGTTCTGCCTTGGCAAGTAGATAACCTTGTAGCACTTTACATGCTGGAAACAAGCCGGGAGTTATGGGGAATGGCTATTTTAGTTAGGGTGTCTGGTTTTGTGGTGATGGGGTGAGGTGGATTTGTGAGGTAGTTCATATACTCCTTACATTGTGAGTGAGTAAAATTATCAAAAAAAAACAAATTTTTCTTCAAAATTTGATTTCACTGAGGAGACATCCTCAGACTTAAATACTAAATGCAACATTGTACAAAACCCTTAAAATATCTAGATTTCATTTTTCAGAAATGGGTGTGTGGGAGGACATGATTTACATGCATTAACAAAAAATACCTTGATGAGACAGACATATATATTTGATGGAGTAACTATTAGGTATTGTTATTTTTAAGGAACCAATTTCTTTTTCACATTATTTTATTGGTAGGTAGTGTGTAAATATCATATTTATGATATATCTGTTTGGATTTTGCTGTAAATAATTGTAATATCTACACTTTGAATTCCAGTTGAAAACTTATTTAATCATGAATAGAAAACTGATATAATTTATTGTTTGCAAACTATTTTTCATGCAAAATTATAGTCAGGTTATAGTCTAATTAGCTTGCTGGACATACTATTCTTGAAATTCCCCCACAAAAGAATAGAAATTATTAACTTATTTAAAGCTTGTACAACAGACAATAAATGTCTCAGACTATAGGTTATTTTTATTTATGTGATTTGTTCATTTTCAGGAATCTGTCAGACATTGAGAAATAATTGTAGAATGGTCCATGATGGTCTGTCAAAGTATGTACTTCTTCCTTTCTGTCTTTTTGCTTGTCTGCACTTATTCTTTCTTATTTTCAAGAAATGCAAGAGACAGTATGCATTATGGAGACTGTTTAAGAGGTTGTTTACATCAGAACTAATTATGTTGAAGTATTAGGTCTTATCATCATGGCAAGATATTTTTATAGTACAGGTGATAAAGATGTTTTTTTACATCACCAAGACTAATTACCCATTACAGTGCTTTAAAATGATTATGTTTACACTTATGAATTAGTATATAAATATCTTCTTACTATCAGTCATGTTGTCATCACAATGTATATAGACTTTAGACATGATACATGCCTAAAATTTCATCTTCATTTTTTTTTAAAATGCATCTTAATTCAAGTCAAAATCCATTTTTTTTACATATATATTCAGCACTTGTTTTTTCAGTGACTGTTCATTGTTTTGATATCAATTGTATTGTTGCCTTCTTGTGGGCATTAGTTTGGCACCAGTGGGTGATGGACTTTATTTAAATGGCTGAAAAGGACAAAAATCTGTATAGTGTACAAATGAATAGGCAGGAATTAGCGTTAGACCCCCAGTGATCAGTTGCAGGTGATCTGAATCCTTGGTGGACCAGGCAGCCTTAATTCTGAGGAAGAACTTAATTTATTACATGCACATACTTGTTAAAAGCAGGAATGCGCTAATCAGTCAAAAGTGACATTTTATTTATTTGTTATACATTCCTATTTTGTTGGTTGTTTTAGTAAGAGGAACAGTTGAGTCATGTAGAAGGAGAGTACTCAAATTTACATGTTTATGTTAAGTGCCTTGTTTCCAGATGTTTATGGACATGATGTCAGTGTGATATTTTTGTGCCAGTATACTTTTTATTTTCTCTGATAATAGTCATACATTGCACTAGAGGTCACATTTTTGACCAGGTGTTGATAGTAGTCCTGCAACAGGTTCTTTTCTCCAGTGTCATCTTTTGATTTTTCCATCATCCATATTAATTTGCAAGGTACCCATTAGCAGTTTAGCCATGTCATTCCTGGTGGAATCGGAAGTTGTTCTAAAAATCTAATCCAGAACAACTGTATCAGTCAGGCAAGGTTATTCCACTTTTTGAAGTAGTTTCATGGACCACTGATATTGACCCGGAAATTTCTCAAAATTTTGGCAACAGATTATATATTCTGTGTTGTTGTTGAACTCAGTGTACTCAGTGTACTCATTGTTACTTTTGGTCTCTTATTGAATGTCTTAGTAAAAGTGTGATAATTCTTTGCATTAATTTTTATTTTATTTTTGGTGTTAGTATTTTTTATGAATCCCTTGAACAGTATATAGCCTGGTATGAGAACCATAAATTACCAGCTCATTGAGTTTTTCATGAAATTAATGTAGTCCAGTTATCTGGGTTGTTAATAGCATAGAGTGACCATTTATCTTGCCCAAGATCAATGAGTGACCACTATGGAATGCTCAAAGAGGAATGCCATATTTAGCTAATCTTCTCAAATCCAGCGGAGATATATTGTCAAGCATTTGTAAAATACTCGAAGAATTAATAGATTTAACTTGTCATAAGGTAATGAATTCCTTCAATAAAATGAGAATAATTGAAAATTTCTAATAAGATCAGAGACAAAAGCTTTTGAAAGCACTGAAGTTAAGCATATGACCAACAAATATGATTAAGAAGATAGTCAACCTCATCCAGGAATGAGGCTCCTAAGGGTGATGTATTACTCTGGTGGAATGAAAATTAGTGCCATTGTACAATGGAGATCTTTAATTCTTTAATTAAACTGCTCCTATCATCAGCTACAATTTGCACATTTGATGATAAATATAGTACTAGAAATATAGGCATGCACAGCTTCATGTTGAATTTTGGAATAGTCAACCACTGTACAATAATTTCAGTTGTTGGGAGTCCTATACTGATCCCCATGTACAGGACCACTACATTCACACTGTGCAGTCAGTGTACATGTTTCTGTATCAGTTTTTGATAGCAAAAGTTAATGTTAACTTCAGTTGAGATATATTTTAATATGTCAACAGATGTAATGACAATAAGTTCTGGTTTTTACTTTAATATCTGTTTGTGGATTATATCACAGCTTTAGATGAGATGTTTTAATGACAGGTGTACTTAAAAGCAGTTGAAAAATTGCACTTGTGTAACAAGTGTAACAACCTAAGGATTGAAATATGCCATCATATCTATATAATCACATCAGTCCATTGCAAATGGTAACTTGTCTTATTGATATGTTTTCATCGCATATGCTACAGTAACATCCTCTAATGATGACAGAAATTTAATACTTGGGCATTGTAGGAAAGAAAGAAGTATGGATAAAAAGTGTGGAAAATTTTCTCAGGTTGAAGAATCAGACATATAATGTCTGCAGTCCCACAGCAGAGCAGCTGAAGCACTGGCATTTTTACTGTTAGTGTATGCAGGTCAATGGAATCATCACACCAGAAAATAGCAAGAAATAGCTATCCCATGATGGTAGTGCTGTCATCATCAGCATTATGATTCTGTGTTAAAGTTTTAAAAGTTCTGTATCTTCTACGCCAGTTGTTGAAACTTGAATAGAGACAAGGCAATAAAGACTTAAAGATTCCATTGCATTTCCTACATCTGCTCTAAATTGAATATTGCTCTATCCAGTCAGTCGACCTTGCAGATTTCCCTGTCAATCAATATTGCAAGGTGGCTTTTGCAGCATTGTTGAGCCCACCAAGGTAATTTCGGTGGTAGGGAAGCAATGTACTACTTGGTTAGTCTGCACATTTCCCATTCAAGTTGTCTCCAGTTAATTAAAGTGCTGGTATGGCTGGTGAACCGATTCTTGGCTATGCAAGGGTATTATATAAACTCCTGTTTCTTTCTGTCTGCTTTTTTGTCTGGCGGGATCAATCATTAGTCTAACAAATCTCCAAGTTGTTGATGGATTACTGTGAAATAGTGTAAATATGGCTGTCATATTGACTAATCACTTTTCCCTTCTAAGAGTTTTTGTCCTTGTTGACTTTTAAAAACAAAAGACTCACAGTTTTCATTTGAAACATTTGTACATGTTATTGTCATCATATATACATGTTATTGTCAACATATATACATGTTATTTTCATTATTTGTACATGTTATTTTCATCATTTGTACATGTTATTGTCATCATTTGTACATGTTATTGTCATCATTTGTACATGTTATTGTCAACATATATACATGTTATTGTCATCATTTGTACATGTTATTGTCATCATTTGTACATGTTATTGTCAACATATATACATGTTATTGTCATCATTTGTACATGTTATTGTCATCATTTGTACATGTTATTGTCATCATTTGTACAGGTTATTGTCATCATTTGTACAGGTTATTGTCATCATTTGAAGATGTTAATACCAACAAACCACAGTGATCCTGTGGTTTTCATTGAATTACCGTGAAACTGTGTTTTAGCCTTCTTTTAAAGATTTTCATGCCAACTAATCACTTTGCTTTTGCAAGTTTATTTGAACAAGTTATATTCCTTTTTTCCAGTAACTGAATGCAGTTTAAGACAGAATCTTTAGAATCAAATTGTCTAGCAGTTTTTTATGGATAGCTGTGGAACTTGGTTTATCATATCAAGATGGACAAATCTCTTCCTAGAATTTTGTGAGAGGTTTTTCTTCATCAGGGTGTAGAGTGGCATGTGGGAAATCTGGAATATATTTACATGAGCTAAATCTTCACCAGTCCTTTAGTGTTTATTTTTAAATCCAAGACATTTCTGATTACTATGCATTCCAAAAGCTTTGTTATCATTTTCCATTTTTTCAACATTGAATTGGTTATAGTGTATGATTTGTGCAGTCTGCCACAGACAGTTTGCTCAGTTATAGTTTTTATCACCTGATGTGTCAAAGTCAGATAAACAGATTTTGCCATTTAAAAAACAAATGTGTAATAAGAAGACACCAGGGAACAAAAGCATGATGGTAAGATCCCCTTTATAGTAATTACTAGTGGTAGTGATACTGCTGCTGATGTTTTAGTGCATGAAGCCTACATTGGCTTGGTAATGAGGATGTTGATTTCTTGGATTATGTTAATTTTGATAGGGACACTCACACCTGTGATACCAACAGTTGTTTGTGAAATTAGTGGTTGCCTTGAAGCAGCCAGGTTATTGAACAAAGATATTTTCACATAAAAATGATTTTTGTGATTCACTGAATGCATGTTGACACTTTCATTGGATGGTAAAACTTACTTTATCTTTTTTTTCATGGTGACATGTATTTATATAAATGTATGTTGTTGGAAAAATTCATTACTGTTTCATACAAATTTTGACCTTTAACAAAAACATTTTGGAAAACAAATAGATTTGAATGTTTTTCAGTCATAACATTCTCCATCCCCAGCAAAAAGTTATAAATAGTATATGTACTTTGCAAAATTGCACCATCAAGATACATTTGTTAAAAATCCAATATTTTTCACACCAAACACCATGGTTGAAAAATCTTTTTTTTCCAGAAAGTGTACAGTACATTCCTAAGTGTAAGTCTCTTTCCCTCTAGTTGGTTATTTTAAAGAAACACAATTATTAGGCCTTTTTTTGAAAATGAATTTTGTAAAAATATACTAGTGTGATATGAATATAGGGCCTTATTAATCATTCAGAAGTTGAACTAAGCAGGCAAGGTAAAACAAGGTAATATCACATGTCTTATAATCAGTTGCTGTATTCAGTTAGAACCTTGGTGAGATATTACTGAAAGTAAAAATGTTGTACCTTAACATATTATGGTTTCCTGTCTTGCCTGCCACTGCAGAAAGCTACATCATTTTAATTCCATTACAGGTTGGGTACCAGTTTTGTCCCTTGAATCCTTGCAGCTGACCTTTTAGCTTCTTGTCTTTACTGCACTCAGAGTATTCAAATGATAAGATACCTCCAGATAGACCAAGTACATCCATTATTTATTTATGTAGCTATTGCTCAGATTTGATGCATGCAAAAATATTTTCATCTATAATGTCAAAATGTTTAACAATATGTTATGTACTGAGATTTTAATACACAGGAAAAACTAAATAACAGGTAATTATACAACTGTGGTCATTGTTGAATTATTTGAAAAGTTGAAAGAATTACATTAGATCAGAATAATTAATGTTCAGTAAAAAGAGAGGAATCCCTTCATAACTATAAATCAGTTACCAGATATAGTAGTATCCTTCTGCTGTAGTGGTTTGGTAATTATAGGGATTTTTTTGTACACATTTTTTTATATTGTGGAGCGAAATTCAAAATAAACTATGGAAAAATATTGGTAAGAAAAAAAACAGTTAATAAAACTCTTGATATTTTTGAAAATTCCTTGAAAAATAACTGGAATTTGTGATAGGAGTTAAAGCTTGGAGATATCTCAACAATGTAGTACCTAATACACAAATCCTTATCATTAGGGAGTATGTCAAAATAGTTTCTGCACAAAAAAAAGAACTCATTGGCAGAAGTGTGTGATGAGGTTGCTTTGCTTGGAAAGATTAAAGGACTTATAAAGATGATTGCAAAATGAAAAAGATTGGTGACCAGACTTTGGAGTTTACTAAATTAGAAGAAAATGACCAAAGAAATTTCCTAAAATAGAGAAAAAAGGGCCTAAGAAACATAACACTTTGTATCAGCTTAACTTCTTATATACAGTCAAACCTGTCCTAATGGTCACCTGTGTTCAGCAGTCACCTGGTCACAACTGCCATTCTTATTTCCAATATATAATTTTATATATATATATATATATATATATATATATATATATATATATATATATATATATATATCTGCTCAGTATTTTATGGTCTTAAGTAGTCATTGGAACATATCAGCACCGACCACTCCAGGTTTGCAAATCAAACACTTCTTGTTTAATGAGCAAGGAATTGTTATGTTTAGATAAAAGTATATCATGTGAATTTATGTTTCTTCCGTGAAACAAAGTCCACATACATTGTCAAGGGTGAAGACTGCACTGAGGGAGAAAGATCTAAGGACATTGCCTTTTGTGCCTGTATGAAAGGTATATTTTCATTATCTTAAGCTTTTATTGTATCATACTCCATTTTGTATACAGTTATTTTTAAACTGATTTTCATTATTTTTCAATAATAATAACAGTAGGATCAATCGTTAATTGTTGTTTCAGAATTTAAATTAAAGCTGTCTCTAATGAAAAAGAAAACCCCCAGGGTACATATACACCATACTTTTGATATCCTTTTATGGTTTATATGCTACTAACAACAGCTGAAGGAAGCTAATGTTCATTTCCCTGATTGATCTCTTGTGCAACTGCTTTATCCATCAATTGTTTAAAATGTAAACACCTGTTTTCATGCCTTATTAAACCAGGTGGCTTAACAAAAAGTCAGTCCAACTTTTCACAGATAATTTGAATGCAAATTAAAGGAACTGTTAAAAATTGATTAAAACTTCAACACATGTGACCGATATGAGAGACAGTGATGATTTAATGACAGAATAATATGTGGATACAGTAATCTTGCATGGAACTTTTTTTATTTCATTATTTTGTTAATTGTGCATTTACTAAATAGCTACACTAAATGCATGTATATTGGTAACATGCTACTACTGCTATAATAATTATACATAGATACTAACAATCATAATACTACTAATAATAATAATGCTAATGACATTGGATGCATAATGCATAAATTTGTCATGAACCAAGTTGAGAGCTGAACCCCCTTCAGACCTTATCTGTCTACAAGGTAACTTTGGCCTTTTCCCATGGTTGGCCACTCTTGACAGGTTTGACTGTATGTAGAAATGAATAAATAAAAGATTATGAATTGTTTGTTACCATTGGTGTAGTAGTTTTTTAATGGAAAAAATACAAAGTTGATACATATCTTTGAAATTGTACACATGTGGATTGAATACAATGAATATAATGTAGGAGACTGGTATTGCTCATGCTCAAGTAGAGGCTATCTATTCTCATGTGTATTCTGTCATTTGGTATGAGCATGAGCTTTCTAAATAAGACAGTGTCAAATATAGTATTTTGTAGACCAGTATTTGAAGCATCACAGCATTAGGTTATGAAAAGAGATGAGGCTGTGGAGGAATGATTTTACTTGTCAGTGACTGGATGTTTGTTGTTCAGAATTTAAGACCTGTATCATCATTGATTATGTTTTGACATATACTGTAGAACCTGTCTTGAAAGACCACCCCTTATGCCAAAAGACAATGGTCTCTCAAGACAGATTGTCTTTCATAACATGTCATAACTCTATATAATCATGAAATCTGTGCATAACGATCATGATCTATCAAAACAGTTGGTCTCTCAGCAGTAGTCCCTCAAGAAAGATTTGACAGTATTGACCTACTGTTCCAAGACTCTACATGTATTGCCACTTTTTCTTCATTTTAATCAATACACTAAAAGTTTTACTACAATTTATCAGAAAGATAAAGGCAAGAGACAGAATCAGAGAAACAACAGTAAATTGTTCTTTTTCTCATGAACAGGGCCAGCCCTTGGCAAAATTGTAGCCTGTTTGAACTTTGCATTCAGTGACCCCATCACTCATTATATATATATATATATATATATATATATATATATATATATATATATATATATATATATATATATATAAATTATTCAGAAATACACTTTTGATGACTGCCTATGCAATATCTAACTGGTTTATGTTTTGAGTCACATTATTCTCTATTGAAAAGGTAGATAGTGAAGAAGACCTGTCCTCTCATGGACAATCACAAGTAAGTCTTCTTGGTTTTTGAGAAAATCTGCTTGCCTGGGTATCGTGCAGGGTTAATAATATTCAGAGAAATACCCAAGTGTTGGGAAAGTTGTCACAATTGGAATACTGCATTGATTAGGAAGCAAACTAGTTAGATAGCCTAGTTCTTCACTGAGCTCTTCCTGTCTTTCAGTGTCAGGAAGATTTGTTAGGTCATAGAAAAACTCCCAAAAGTCCATATGTTGTTTCAACTGTTCAAACCATTCTTTTTTGACAATCTTTTGGTATTTACAAGCTCGTAGAGGTAAACTTTGAACTTGGTTTTCAGGTTCATACTAACCAGGGATCGTGCTGGGTTTTGCCAATGTCGCAAATTGCAAATTTTATTCCATATTGGTGACAAAATGTACCATCTGGTTTTGGTAACAACATAAAAATTGTATTTACATACAGTCCTGGTATTGGAGTTGAGAAATTCAAAGGTATCAAGGCAGGAAGTCACAAACTTGGATATAAAATTGCACTGGAATCCTTGTTACAAACAAATCATGTTGACAAATCACCCTAACATGTCATTATAGCATAATCCGATTACACTAATGTCTGGCCTTAGTACTCAATGCTGTGTTATAAATAGTCATGCTACCTGACTAGCAACAATCAACCACCTCGGAAGGTGGGACTAGGTATTTACTACAACCTACCTATCAGTGGTGGTGATTTTTCTTTTAGAAAAATGTACCAGAAAAAATGGTTTTGTCAAAATTTCAAAGAAAGCGGATTACCTTTAAAGCATACATTGTTCTGTATGTATACTAAGCAAATGAGAAAAAAAAAGTCTGTCATTGTTTTACAATTATTTGATGTTACTGCATCAGTAACAAATGGCATTTGTTTGGTCCTTCAAAGATCGCTTTTATAGTCGCCTTCAATAAACACATGAACTTTCATCAAAGCAAGCCAAAGACATTTGATCAGAGAAAGTTGGCAACAAACTTAAATAACAGCATTATTTCATTTTTCATAGTGATTGGAACATATTTATCGTGCTATAAAAGTTTCCTGTTTGCAGCAAAAAAGTTTATGCTTATAATTGCAACCGATGACTATTTAAACCCAAATTAAAATTCCATTATTTTGAAACAATAGATATCTGGCTGTCAAGTTAAATGAAGGTGGGACAGCTCACAAAAATGTCAAAGCTTTTTAAGTTGTTTACAAGTTTTCATTCCTTATGAATAGCCTTATCCCCTTTGTTATCCTCGGCATTTGGAGACAACATTTTTTAAAGCCAGTGCAATTTCAGACTAACTACAGCTTCACCTTCATAGCTGGACTGGCATTTTTTTATGATGAATCCTTGAAGACGACTTAAACACTGTATCAGCACCATGTTTTTCAGCTGTTTTCTTCGCCTTCAGTAAAGCTTCTCAAACCCTGCTATACATCCCTGTACTTAAAAAGATACATTTTTTAATTTTTTTTGTGGCTGCAGCAGTATCACTACTTTTGCTTTACATATTCTTGTTAACTAGATTGATATAGATGAGCAAACTATATTCTGTTAGTTGTTCTGCAAGAGTGAACACTTCATGATGGTTGTTTGTGGTCACATTCTCCAATTCAGCTAATGTGATAAGATCTTCATGGATATCAGCTGTCTGGCATTGACTATCTCTAAAGTTGTCAACCATTCACTCACAGCGAATTCTGTATACTGGCTTCACAATGAGATTCTTGATGTGGTCTTTGAAACACCCCACCCAACAAGATACAGAGGCCAAGAGCAAAATGTAAATTCTTAGTACAGTATCAGAAATGTACATTGAAGATAATACAATATCCCACACAATGAGACTGAGTGAATAAGTTGTACATAGAACGAAAAAAGGTTCTTGGGTTGATAGAGAGAATTCTCATTGGCACACCATTATATTTTTCTTTCAAGTTGTTGTCATACTCTTAGCCCCAACAAACTTGGATGTTGATTTTATGCTTGTCAGTTATTCCTCCATGGTCTCATTCATTGTTACAAAAGAAATGAAATGTTCCTTAATGTTGACTTTGCCATCACATGTTTCAATATCTCACCACAACAGACAACTTTTCATAACGGCTTACATTTGTCTTAAAATCTTATATAAGTGAATAGCAATTGGCACTCTTTAGACTTGCAAAATATCTATGAGAATTTTCTTTGCCATTAAATCAGTTATATCTTTGTAGATTAGCTTTCCACTGTAATGATCCTTTACTTCATTGGACATCACATGCCTCAAGTGCCCCTTACAAAGTTTATACCTTTATCATATCCTCTTCTAGTAGATTTTCTAATTAGCCACTGAAAGCCTTGATATGTTTGATTGATAAAGAGTTACAGTAATGAAAATCCCGTTTCCCGTGTTCTGGCTCTATATAATTGCAAACATTTCATTTCATACTTTGTTCTGGTTTAACCCACATTAATGTTTGATTTGATTGATTGAAAATGATTGGGCAACTTTTCATGATGTATGTGTACAATAACTTTGTTAAACATTCCCAAAAAACTTGTAAGTCTCTCATCCAGGTGAAATTCAAATTAATTTTTAAACTGATTCTGTTCATGAGTGGTATATGTTATTAAACACCACTTGTGAAAGTCAAAAGTACCAACGGCTATTTTATTTTCTTCTGTCCACTTAGATATTGTACAGGTCAGTTACTGATATGTACTGAAATTTCAGGTGCTAGTACTTATGTGTTAAATGGCCAGTTTCTTATGTAAATGAAATAGTTTTTAACATGATTATTGGGCCTTTAATTAGAATTAAAATTGGAAGTAGATTTGTCAAAGTAGGCAGTTGTTTTGAGGGATACATGATCATTTTAAAGTAGTCTGGTGTAAAGTGGTAAAGTGAAAGTAGCTGGGTAAATCATCCAGTTCATGACCGTTAAGGAAATCCCTGCATTTACAGACCTGTTTACCCGACCGTATTTGACCGTATTTGTACGGAATAAAGCCCATCCGTACGGTCATACGGTCATTGAACTGAAAATACGATTTGAGGTTGCATTTATTTATTACTTTTTTTAAAGTAATTTTTTAAGCCCTTTTTTCCGTTTCGTTGTATCGTCTCTTTGGTCCGCATCCGCGTCCGCATTTTGTGCCACATCACTTATTTTGACATTCTCAACATCCGGTTGTTTAAGGTGGCGCTCTACAGTTTCGTATTTAGCATAGGGTTAAAATTTTAAAGAAAAAGAGTTTCCCCAGGTTTCCTCACTAGTTATACTGGTTTTTTAAAAGAGACTTTGTATATCTTAGGTATTGTTCAAAGAACCTTTAATTCCCTTTATTTTGATGTATGATTGATGGGTGTAATATGGGTTAGAGAGTATACAGCTTGGCCTTACTGCAGATGTGCACCTTTCAAAAAAGGGCCATCTCTACTTGCTCATTTTCACTTCTCGAACTTCAGAGGTAAATTGTAAAAAAAAGAGCCGATAACTTTTTTTACATTTTATGTATTTGGTAATTCAGTCATTGCACTTTTAGAAGCTGGCATTATCTAGTTTGGCAAAATTCATTTTCCATATTTTAAAAGCTGCCAAGAATAGTGTACTTTAGACAAATTTTGGTTGACTTGTGGAGCACAAGGGAGCAGTCATTTTAGTTTGCAGTGTCCTAAGCTCATTTAAAATTTCCAAAAGTACAATATCCAAAGAAATTTCATCCACATTACATGAAAGTAGTATATAGGTATGCCAACATTCTCTCCACTGTGCATGTTTAAAATGCAAACAACTTCACCTTACATACATCACTCTCTCAAAAGTACATAATAACTGGTGAGCGCCACCTAAACAAAATAAAATGCCGCCGACAAAAAAGTTTCAGCACGAAACTGATGATGAAAATGGAAAGTCTGACACAGAAAGCAACATTTTCTACCAGTTTATTCTACTCTGTGGCAATGCCTTAAACCATCGTCAAAAGGAGAACATTTTGTGCATTGCACTGTTTGCAACTTAGACTTTTCCTGTGCACATGGTGGAAGGAATGACTGTTCACGGCATGTGGAATCGGAAAATCATACAAAATTGAAATCATTAGTGAATGGAAATATAAACATTTTGTCAATGATGAAAGGAAAGGAAGTCAGTGATCAAAACATACTTCATAAACAAAAAACACGTGCTGAGGCGATTCTACGTGAGTTGATCGCAAATATGAATTTGTCATTGAGTACAGCTGACAAGTTAACGGAAACAATGAAAAATAATTTATGAACCTTATTTCCATTCTAGTAAATATTGACAAAGATGATACTAGATTTTATCAAAAATATAAGATTGCCTTCACCTATCTAGATAAACTTATTATTTTCTAAGTGGATAGGTGGTAACAATGTCTATCATAATGTTTTATATCAAGTCCTTAACCATGTAAAAATAGAGAATTGGCTTTAATTACAAAAGTTATGGATATGTATGAAGCTGAGAAAACAGAATTTCTAGAGAAAGTAACGGAGGTAAACAACAGAATAAATTTGGTTATGTTGTGGTATTTTTTGTGGTTTTTATCACTATAATATGAACAGGATGTTTAAGTCAGTGGTGTTCAATTTCTGCATATTTGTGTCTTGAAACACAGAATTAACTGAATACCAGCGTCTTTGCAAACTAGGAGTTATTTACACAATATTGTATAGTCATTATGTTGTGTAATACTACATAATGATAATTATAGTATATTGATAGTATCTACTATTTGTGTGCTGAAAATACTGACTGCGGTCTGAAAATACTGACAGGCATTGCTTAAAATACTGACAGGAAAATTTATGGGTAAACAGGTCTGCATTTATGTAATTTTAATTTTTTTTGAAAGTTGGTCAAAAATTGACGCTTCATGTTACTTCCCCTTTGATATTTGATTGTTTTCACAGTTTCAAAAGCAATTTGTGTTAAGAATGAGTAAGTTAATAAGACATTTAGTAGAATTGTATTTGAAATCCTATTACTTAAATAGATAGCTACACAAAATATACATGAAAATGAAGCACCTGACCTCATGGGCCTAAATCATGCTTATATAAGATGTGCAGATAGATGTTTGACATGCAAACAGTGTTATTTTTAATTTCATTAGTTGTAGGTATTCACTCTATTTTCAGAGTAGTAGATATTTCATATTACAATGAATAGTATTGTAGTAGTTTACAAATTAACAAATAATGTAACATCATACTTTTATGATGTATTGGTGGTGTACTTGCATGTTACACAGACAGCCCTTTCTCTCAGCCTGTCTATCTATCTAACCATCTGATTGATGCATATTTACATCAGTAGCTGTTATATTTTTGTTCTCTTCAGTAAAGCAATGAAATAGATATACTTTGGAATCATCCCAGTAAATTTAAATGTAAGAAAGTCCAATTTGAGCACAAGCAGATGTTTTCTATCTTTTTTTCTCATCCCTTGTAGGCTTTCATACTTCCATGTAGGGAGTGACCCACTAGCCCCAATCCAGCACCTGTACCTTACAGAGCCCAGTGCTGACCGTGATCTGGATACATGTACTCTACAGAAGATTGCTGATGAAGTAAGCTGTTTTACAATATTTGTTTTCTGTGTTCAGGTCTTATGTTCAGACACATGTAATTTCATTAATTTATGGTTTCAAAACTATAATTTAAAATAAAATTAATGGCAGCAGAGTATTTTCTGTTGAGAAATTGGGACACACTCATGCAGTGTTTTCTGTCAAGAAATTGGGACACACTCATGCAGTGTTTTCTGTCGAGAAATTGGGACACACATAACTATAGATAAGCGGCATACTTTGTGTAGTTTATCAAGAACAATCTGACAAATAAAAACTAAATAAATTTGTAAATGTGTTCAGATTGTGCAGAGCAATTAAATTTAAGAACTTACCCCAAATTTATCTTTGTATTGCACCTGCCATATTGCTCCTGCCATGGCATCATTATGATAATGACTCATTCTCATGGTACCAGTTTTGTGGTGTTCACAAAATGCTCCATCAGATTATTAAAATGCAATTAATTCCAATCCATTTAATGAAATAGCCAATTTATTAGATTGTTAACTGGACTTTTTATTAAAGAATAATGAATTGTATATGCTAGGTATGGTAGAATGAGGCAGTTTTTTTATATGCATCTGTCAAAATCCATTGATTTGGTGATGTTATTCAGATACATTGCAGCAAGGAAGTTACTGTGATAGAGCTCAGTTTTTTAATCAAGTTCTAAAATGCAGGAAATATTGTATTGGGGTTTCAGTGTTAAATAATAAAATCAGAGGGTATTATAAATGGTGAGGGGATACTAACACTTGATGTTTCTTACCTCATGTTTTTCAGGCAATAAAGAATGGTGTAGCTCTGACCTTGTCACGATATCTGGAGGCAGAGGAGCACCACTTGCCACTTCCTAGGTAGGATTTGTGAATGAGTTTTAGATTGTGTTGCATTCCACTAAGTGAATGAAGATCATTGCATAGCGGATTTTTTTCACCAGATCATTAGGCAGAAAGTGGTATTGGTTGCCCAACAGTATAGGGTGGTGGTGGTTGCCTGTCAGGGTAGAGTGCTGATCACTTGTCTGGGCATTTAAACACAGTAAAGCTGCTACCAAGGGTACTATCTTTATAAGACAGGGTATTTTTATGCATGCTGCTGGTGCATTTAAGATAAAAGTTCAACATCAGTGAAAAATAGAGCTTATTGAGCTTAATGATGCCAAAATGATACCCACAGTGCATTTGTCAAATCTTAGCATATACCTTGAATGAAATCTCAGGAAATTTAAGAATGAGCTGCCCCCCCCCCTTGCAAGAATAGCAGGTTGTACTCTAGAGTGGGTGTGTAGCCTTCCTAAAACATGCCAGGTACAACAGTGTCAAGTTTTTTGATCACCTGCGAAGAATATATCATTGTTTTGTATATTTAGATCAACAAGAAAGGTCTCACTTATTAAAACTGCACATTTAAAACCTTCATTAATGTTCACTTATGTGCCAAGATCATCATTTTAGGGATGTAGTTAAAAACTGAGTTATGATAATAATTAACAGTGATTTTAATTTCATTTTTTTTATCAATTTAATGTTGTCTTTTTTGTTTAAGCATGCTCTTGCACCAATAAAACTAGGCTTTGTTTGCAAGTTTTTGCAATCAAACACAACTTTCTAATTGAGAGATTTACTAACGTTAGGAGTGAAGTAAAGATAATCTCATTACTGTGTTAGAAGAGGCAAATACAATGGCCTACTTGTATTTATCTCATCAGTTTTGGATGAAAAGCTGTATTCTGTGATAATTTTTTAAAAATTACCTGCATTCAGGTAACTTCTGATGCCATGAAAAGTTGCCTCATACTTACACTGCTTACAGTTTTGCTATTTAAGATTTTTAGAGCTGTTGGATGCATTTATGTGTGTTGTTTGAGTAAATAGAAGCCTATATTTAGAGCTAACACAGAACCAAAGTAAGATATTTTTATCTCTATTGGTCATGGATCAGAAGCCTTTTTGCAAAGTCTGTTTGCACAAGTTGTTGCTATTCTTTCTAAATTACTGAAAGGATTACCATAAAACTTTGCAGACAAATTCATGAAGAGTTCTACATGATTCTAAATGTTTATCACTACTATTTCATGTTGACAAGGGGATTTCACTTAAAAGCTTTGTATTATGTCAGATGGGCCCTAAGGTAAGATGTGAAGAATCTTTATGGTCGTGCACCACCAGAGAAAATCTTTTTGAGGAAATTTGGTCTAATTAGCAAACTTTGACCATTATTTTTTTAAGAATTTTCTTTTTTTCTTCATTATGTTGTCTACATATTGAATATTAACCTCTTGCCCATGTATCATTTATTTTGTAGTAATGATGTGTTCATTTATATGGAAGAAAATATCTTTCTAAATTTTCATGCAATTTGACATTTTTAAATTTTGAAACCCTGTCAGTTTCTTGGCACCATGTAGCCATTTTCATGCCAAGGTTCCATAAAGCCCTAATATATTTGACATTTGCATGAAGATGGATCCATTCTGACATCCATTTTGGCTGCCATGGTGGCTAATTTATAATCTTATTACTGCAAATGGTCATATTGATATGAGTTTTGATGAATAGACTTCTTACAATGTTCATTTGATCCTAAATGAAAACTGTGTTGTTGATTTTTACTCAAATATGGTCACCATTGTGACTATCATTAAAGTCCTGTTATCTTGAACATCCTTGATTGATGGTCATATTGTTTTGGAATTTTAACCAAATAGCTAATTATGATATTTAGTTGGTTCTGAATAAAAATGGTGCTGATTTGACATGAATATAGCCACCACTACAGCTATCTTAACATTTTTGGTATCACTACTCCTAAATGCATGGTCAAATCACCATTGTGTTTTCATCAGAATATTTATGGTGTGTGGTTATAACTGAAATTTATGCTGATATGACATCATCCAGTATGGCCACCATAATGATTCACTTGAAATCTTATCAATACTGCTTGTAAATGGATGGATCTTTTGAAATGAGTGACTATCTTGACACTGGAAATGATTTGAAATGAGTGACTATCATGACACTGAAAATGATTTGAAATGAGTGACTATCTTGACACTGAAAATGATTTGAAATGAATGACTATCTTGACACTGAAAATGATTTGAAATGAGTGACTATGGTGACACTGAAAATGATTTGAAATGAGTGACTCTCTTGACACTGAAAATGATTTGAGATGAGTGACTATCATGACACTGAAAATGATTTGAAATGAGTGACTATCATAACACTGAAAATGATTTGAAATGATTGACTATCTTGACACTGAAAATGATTTGAAATGAGTGACTATCTTGACACTGAAAATAATTTGAAATGAGTGACTATCATGACACTGAAAATGATTTGAAATGAGTGACTATCATGACACTGAAAATGATTTGAAATGATTGACTATCATGACACTGAAAATGATTTGAAATGATTGACTATCATGACACTGAAAATGATTTGAAATGAGTGACTATCTTGACACTAAAAATGATTTGAAATGAGTGACTATCTTGACACTGAAAATGATTTGAAATGAGTGACTATCATGACACTGAAAATGATTTGAAATGAGTGACTATCTTGACACTGAAAATGATTTGAAATGAGTGACTATCATGACACTGAAAATGATTTGAAATGAGTGACTATCTTGACACTGAAAATGATTTGAAATGAGTGACTATCATGACACTAAAAATGATTTGACATGAGTGACTCTCTTGACACTGAAAATGATTTGAAATGATTGACTATCTTGACACTGAAAATGATTTAAATTGAGTGACTATCTTGACACTGAATATGATTTGAAATGAGTGACTATCTTGACACTGAAAATGATTTGAAATGAGTGACTATCATGACACTGAAAATGATTTGACATGAGTGACTATCATGACACTGAAAATGATTTGAAATGAGTGACTATCTTGACACTGAAAATGATTTGAAATGAGTGACTATCTTGACACTGAAAATGATTTGAAATGAGTGACTATCTTGACACTGAAAATGATTTGAAATGAGTGACTATCTTGACTCTGATAATGATTTGAAATGAGTGACTATCATGACACTGAAAATGATTTGAAATGAGTGACTATCATGACACTGAAGATGATTTGAAATGATTGACTATCTTGACACTGAAAATGATTTAAAATGAGTAACTATCTTGACACTGAAAATGATTTGAAATGAGTGACTATCTTGACTCTGATAATGATTTGAAATGAGTGACTACCATGACACTGAAGATGATTTGAAATGATTGACTATCTTGACACTGAAAATGATTTGAAATGAGTGACTATCTTGACACTGAAAATGATTTGAAATGAGTGACTATCTTGACACTGAAAATGATAATCATAGTAATAAGTGTTTGTGAAAAATGTTTACAAAGTTCAAAAAAAGTTATTAAGAGCTGTGACAAAATATTTAAGGATTTTTTTTTTTCCTATATTAATGCAATTAGTTACTTATTTACTTTTTCTATTCTAGTCTGTCACATCATGGTATTTGGTGTACAGGTTTTTATGGAACCTGTTCTAATCATTAATTTCTATAAATATCCTTAGGATTTAGACAATCTTGGATGTTATTCTCCATGTCACATTGTACATTTCTGACAATTCTGATAACACTTTGTCTTTGGGATGAAAGAAATAAGGTCAGTGATAAAGAGGGTCCCTGTAAGTCACAAGTATCCACAATAGGAATGTGCAGTATGTCAGTATGCATGGAGTCAAGGGGTATTTTTCACAGGTGCAAATACCTAGATCTGTTACTTCAGGGATTTTGGGTCAAAGAAAGATGCATAGAATATGAATGGAAGAGGGTGCTTTGAAAAAGACATTTTCATTGAAATTTATTTTGAAATCTGAAAGTACAACTAATATCATTCATGTGGATTACAAAAAAACAATTTTTTTGTCCAAAATGTGATTCAGGACCTTATTTTGACTACTAGCTTGCACCCTAATTATTAGGTTGCTGAAGTCAAGTGTTAAGTGGTAGATTTGTTTTCTTAATGGGATTTATCTTTGGTTATAGAGATGCTGTAAAAACATTCATTTACACCACTGATGAAATCAAGGAAAAAATTGTTTCCTTAAACTATATTTCCTCATAGCCATTACCACTTTTTGACATTTTAGTGACATACAGGTTTAAAATTGGGAGAAGGTTCAGTTAACTTTATGTAGCAGTGTAATATTTTAACCTTAGACTGACCAAGCCATTTATCTCTGACAATATTCATCCCAATATTTTCAGATAAGAAGAGATTGGTTCCCAAAATGAGTATTGGCAATATATAATGAACAGAATGGTACAAACATGTTGAAGGACTTATTGAGAGATCTTAATTTCTGGTTATAAAGAAACCACACCATCCGTTATCTGTTCTAACTATATTCAGATGGTTTCCATGTACAATTAATCATGCATGCAAAGAAACTGGTTTGATGTTTTATGGAGCCATGCATAATGACACACAATGGTAGTCAGCCTGAGCTGATCCATTTGTAGTATTCAAACCTTTTCTCTTATGATTTTGGTATGCCTACAACTGAGACATCTTAGCTCAGCTTTAGTATATACTGGAGAGAGAGCATCAGATCTATTCCAAATCATTAACCCGCAAAAGGTTAAAGAAAATGGGAACAAAATTAAAAGAGTAAGAGGGTTTTAAGCTAAGACTGTTTTGTGCTTCTCTGACTCGATTTTAAGGGAGTATCGTCATTTGGAGCAGAAAATCCACTTTTATTAAGTTCTCTTTGAAGAAACTTTTACAGCTAACTTTATTATGAGTTCCTTAGTCTGGTTGTGTGAATGATTATTTTCAGATTTTTAGATGAATCCAAATGAATAATCATTTGGTTCACATGATAGATGACATTGGATCACATTAATGAGGTGGCATTCTACTGTTACACCTTTGAATATGGTTCGATTTTTAAAGCAAAATAATTTTCTATGTTTTCCTTATTGGTTATCCTGGCTTTTTAAAAAGACACCTTGTACTTCTTGGGTATTGTTGAAAGAATGTTTAATTCCCTTTATCTTGGTGTATGATTGATGGATCTACTTTGGATTATAGAATATACAACTTGGCCTTAATTCAGATGAGCACCTATCAAAAAACTGCTTGCTCAGTTTGGTCATTTTAGCTTTCTGGACTTCAAAGGTAAATTGTAAAAATAGGAGCTGATACCATTTTTTTCAAATGCTTTTTTATATTTCATAATTCATTGCACTTTCAGAAGCTTGTATTGTCTAGTCAGGCAAATTTTATTTTTCTATTTTAATAACTTCTGAAGATAGCCTGAATTAGTTTTAAGTACTCTAATTTTTCAAGCTCATGGGAACAGCCATTTTGGTTGAA
Source organism: Potamilus streckersoni (assembly GCA_016746295.1). Taxonomy (NCBI): domain Eukaryota; kingdom Metazoa; phylum Mollusca; class Bivalvia; order Unionida; family Unionidae; genus Potamilus; species Potamilus streckersoni. Next base: position 1,361,771 of record JAEAOA010000712.1, read on the forward strand.
TGTGAGCTTAGATCATGTACATTTTTCACAAGTATAATATTTAAAGAAATTTCAATCACATTACTTAAACGTAAGAGAGAGGTTTGCCAACAGTCTCTCCAGTATGCATGTTGCAGATGCAAAAAAATTAACCTTACACCTTTCTCTCAGTGTATGATATCTGTAGGGCACCTCCTGAATGGTATGGTTGTTGTACTTAAATGATGAGAATTGGACGGACAGTATGAATCCATATTGTAGATCTGGATTGGACAATATTCATATATCTTGTAGAAGATCAGTATTGGACAATATTCATGCCCCTTACACATGATCAGGATTGGACAGTATGTACCTTGTAGGTGATTAGGATTGGGCAATATGTACATTGCAGATGAGGAAAATTGGACAGCATAAATGCATATTCTAGATCTGGATTGGATTGTTTTAATGTATACTATAGATGATCAGGATTGGACAATATTGACATGTATATCAGGTTTGGACAGTATTAACACATATTGTAGATAGTCAGGATTGGACATTATTAACAATTATTGTAGATGATCAGAATTTAACAATATTAATACAGATTGCAGATGATCAGGATTGGACAATATTAATGCATGTTGTAGATATTTAGGATGGGACAGAATGACAATATGAGTACATATTGTAGATGATCAGGACTGGACAGTATTAATGCATTATGGATGATCAAGATTGAACAGTATTAATGTGTAATGTAAGCTGTATGGAGTTAAATCATCAATAGTAAAAAGAAAAGAAAAAAGATGGAAATTAAAGTACACTTATACATAAATGTATAATCTGTCAAGTTTGGAAAGTGATGGGATATTACAGACCCACTTTTCTAAAGGAGATCTGGATTTCTCAGAAATTGGCATTAACCTATTTGTTTTTGGATAAATATTATCTGTATAACTTAGTTGTAAAATTTGCAATCAGGTTACATTTTTATGAACAAAATAATACTTGATAATTATACCCCAGCAGCAAGTAGGTAGTCTCTAGATCTCTCGTGCCTAGAAAATGTGGAATTTTGCAGATTTGAAGAACCAGTAGTTGCCATCGAGTGTAATTTCCCACATTCTTTACACCACTGGCATATAGCTCTTGTTTGTCCATCAAAATGAATTTTGTCAATCCAAGGAAAGATTTGATTCCAAACACTAAGACAGGCATCACATACTTTCTTACTCATGCCTACTGTCACATCGGAACTGTCTGAACTATCAGTTCTAGAAACTCTGGCACAATTCTGAATCTCATTGAAATCTTCATCAAGTCTTCATCATTTTTCTGTTTAGCTCCAAAATACTTGTCTAAACTTGCAAACAGCATTTTGTCTGGTCTCTTGATATTAAGTTCACAATATTTATACGGCTACAATCAGAAATGAAATTAATAATAATGATTACTCTGGACCTCGCCAATGTCGCAAATTGTGATTTTATTTTCCTTATTGGTGACAAAATATACCATATGGCAATATTTTTAGCGACAACATTTTTGGATTATAAAAACTGTAAATACAGTATTGGGTTTGGAGTGGAGAAATTCAAAGGCAACATGACAGGAAACCACAAACTTGGATATAAAAATGCACTGAAATCTGTTGTTACAAATCCTTGTTTCATGATCACAAGCCACCCTAACAGTGCACTGTTATATCATAATTCTCTTATGCTGATACCTGACCTTGATACTGTATGCTGTAATGTAATTAAAACAGCCATGCAACTGACTAGCTACAATCGACCACCTCTGAGGACGGAAACCTGAAATGACTAGTCAACCACATGACGGCAATTTAAAAAAAACAGAAAAATAGTTTTTCTGTAACTTCAGTGTACACTGATTACCTCTGAAGCAACGATATGTACTCAGGAATTTTTTTATTACAAATTTGTCTCAATGTTCTACAATTATTTGATGTTGCCGTTTTAATAACAAAAGGGTATTTGGTTGTTTGAAGGGAGCCTTTAGCGGCATCTTCAGTGACATATGCACCTTCATCAAAGCAAGACAGCAACCATTGATCAAAGACGTCAGCAACAAATTAAATAAAAGCTTTGCTTCAGTTTTCATAGTAATTAGAAAAAAGCATTGCCTCAGTTTTCATTTTAATTAGAACGTATTTATTCTGTCATAAAACATTCGTCTTTGCAAAAGAAATGTGTGTACGGAGGACTCCCGTGTCGGCAATTGTATGTGTCCCAAATCAAAGTTTGCATCCAAATGCGCGAAATTAAGCGTTTCCGAGATCCCTGAGATACATCTTCAGAATTGAAAAAATGTAATAACATGGCCTAAAATCATTTTTTGAAATGTCAAAGATGAAATAATTTTTTGCATAAACATTTTTTTTAAAAAAAAGGTATACCAAATATACTCACTTACAAGGATAGTGAAACTGCAAATAGTAAGGATTCTGATCTGATGTAGCATAATGTGCTTGCAGATCAGGGTCTCTGTTGTTTGTTCTACTGTTTACTCCTAACAAATGGCACAGACCCATATTTACCGAATCTTATTTACCATTTCACAGACCCATATTTACCGAATCATTATGCAGCAGCAGATCTGGGTCTGTGTGGTGCTGTTGGAATTACATTATATCTTACAAGTGGGTATATATGGTAGCTACAAATTTTATCCCACAAACATAAATTGAAAGAAAAACAAAGGGAGGCTGTCACTTTTAACTTTGAAATACTTAAGGAAGTATTATTAAAGTTGTGATTCATACAGATATTTGATATCAGTCACCAAATTCTTTAAAGTATTGTAGCCTATGCTTGTGTGATAAAAAAAACATTTTCATTTCATCAATCTTAAATTGGTGATTTCATCTCAAGATACACTGTGTATACAGTCTGATATGTCTTAATTATATTTATTCCAGTATTGGGAATCTGTCTTTAAATTAAACATTTAAACATTTTACCAGATCACACAAGTGCTCAATCAATCACATAAATATTTTTCTTTTGACATATGCTAGTGTAAACTGTGATTCAGTTATTTTAATATACAGAAAAATAACATATTAAGATATCCATGTGACAAATCAGATACATAATTTTGCATTACTTAGGATTTATTATAATACCATGCCTTTTATATGTATAGTACTTGAGCAACATAGTTATGGGCTTGGTTTCATTTTATCAGCTTATGCTATCTGAGTATGTATCTACTATGTCTGCATGCCTCTACTGTGAAAGCAAAATGCAGGCATTTTCTTTTCCATCCATATAATTTAGGCATCTACTATGTCTACATGCCTCTACTGTGAAAGCAAAATGCAGGAATATTCTTTACCATCCATATATTTTCTGTGTCCAAAGGTCTCTACACAAGTCCTGAATCCATTTTAAGAACAAATGAATTATGATAAGCATGTTGGCATGCATATGTAAATATTGTGACTAGATTTTTAGACTATTTGAACATTATTTGTTTTTTAATTTGTTTTTTTTCCCTCCAATTTGTGGTCTTTTTGTAATTTTTTAGGAGTGAAAACCTTTTTGGTGCAACTCTACAGAAATTTATTTGGCTAGTGAAATTTTCCAAGTACTTTTGTTTGTTTTCATTTGCAGATGACTGGATTTAGATTTAATTATGAAATGTGGTACACTGATAAGACTCCTTTACAAAGTGTATTGAAAGAAGTTAGCTTAAATTAATTTTATTTTAAAAGTTTGTTCCAACTAACTAATTTTTTTTCTTTTTGAAGCATTATGACAGATACTTAAAATTAATAAAATTTAAATGTTAAATTGATTTAATCCACTTTTCTGATATCCTGTCACTAATCCTTTGATCAAGTTTTTATTATATTTTTTTCCCCTAAATATGCCTCTTTGTACATGGCTATTACACCTGAGTAATTACTCATATACTCTTCAGGCATTATTAGATTATGATAACATCTGTATGAATCCCTAGGCATCAACGTTTGATTATTCATTCAGACTATATATTATACAATTACTTTATTTAGCTTCATTTTACATATCTAGCTTCTGGCTATTGAATAGCAATGTTCTGTCAGTTTTGTTTCCAAAATTGTCCTGTTCTGATTTTACTTTCAATCAATCATTTTGGATGAGTGTTCTTTCATCTTGAAAGTACTTACTGAAAGTTTAGCATTCATGCTACATATAAATAAACTTTATTGTGGATGTATTTTTTGACTATTGGATATTATCTAAACATCACTAATTTCTGTGTGTAACCTGCTGGCTGCTTTCTTTTTCTATGTTAAGTCCCACATAATTAAGAGACGAATGTCTTGTCAGATGGTTTTGTTTCGAGTTATGATACTAGTAGTCTGTTCATCTTTTTAAAATTTTGCTTAAATGTTTTTTGTGAGTGCAAATTAAATATACCGTATATACTCAAATTGAGTCCATCTACAAGCAACATAGACCCAATTCTGCCATCATATAATGCACCAGTAGATACATGTCTTTGATGTCTTTTTTTCTTTTGTTTACTTCTAATTACTGTAACTACATAGTGCATTATGCAGAATTTGCACTTGGGTTTGACTTGTTAGTCTGTATATATGATGCATCATTTTCAGTTAAATAAGAGTATCCAGTTGTGTCATTATGTCTCTCTATATAGAGATGGTTTGAAAGAGTGGAACAAAGTTTTTTTAGTTGTTGTTGCAGTGGCCATTGTACTAATTCAAGCCAGTTACAAGATGTAACCTCCATTTTTTGCCACTGTAATTACAGTTGTATTCAAATCTTTGAACTACTTTCAAATTTAATCTTTCAAAAAACAAATGTCATCTTTTCAATTCCCCTTTTCACACTGAAAAGCATGCAAAACCTGTATGTCCCAAATCATACAGAAACATGATTTCTTCCTTGAATCTGGAAAATGTATTCTGTACTGTTGGTGACCTAGTCACATGGATATCAAAGGTAATGAATGGTCAAATAAATTTGCCAATGCCTTTTGGCATATACATGAAAGATTTCATATATTTGCCTTATATATTGACAGCATGTTCTTCACACTTCATAAAATATGAGGAATGAAAACTTTACATACAATCTTCAGAATATTTGTTGGATAGAATTCAAACAACTAGGAGATTGTGTAAAGAAAAACAGGTTTGCTCTTGACAGGAAAAAACCCCCATAAATTTTGCAGATATTTATGGAAGTCATGGAAAAATGCAGAATTTTAAGCCATGACATGATGATAGAAAAATAAATGAGTTAAATTTATGGAGTCCTAACCAGAATTTTGGAGACAGTGGAACTGTTCATTATATAGTTGTTATATGGATCACTTGGGTGCTCTCATTAAACATATTTCTACATTATATCCAGGCATTTTGGCAGACAGATTGGTTAAGTAGACTGATTATCATTTTGTTCTCATATCAGTATGATTTTTTGTGAGGAAAATAATTTGTGACAATTTGTGTTTGGATGCAGATTGTAATTCAGCATTATCTGCTATAGGTCAGTGTGACCCAGTTTTCATGTGACTTTTTTCAGTTCTTTATTCATTATATCATTGGTTTAATAAAAATAAAAGAATATAATCAGATCATATGTGTAATATGAGAGCAGTTGAAAGTAAATATGAATCTTTAATTGTATCTACATTTTATTAGGGATTTGAGACTCATGTAGATACTGTATGTTTGTTAAAGTAAAGACCATCATGTTTATGTTTGTTTTTGAAAATTGTGGGATCCATTATCAAAATTTACATATATTGCAGAGCAAAAACTATTACAAGAAGGTAGTAGGAATGAAGGATTTGTATTTATACCAATTACATCAGTATCATCTTTAATCTTAAATACTTCTTTATATAAAATGAACACATGCAGTTTCAATGATTTGCATATTTTGTTTTAACTTAATCCTCTCAAAGTCCAACTGTTCCTTGAAACTATAAATTGTAATATACAACTTAATGCTGAATAAAGTTTCTGTTATGTTAGACCTTATTTTACCTTTACTCATGAAAATAAGTGACTCTTGTCTTTATCTCCAAAACAATCTATGTTAGATTCTCTTATGTGCTTGATGTAGTGATTCATGTTCATAAGTAAATGCCTTGTTTAATGATTCAGATTCACTTATATGGCTTGTAAATGAAAAAGCAGTTCTGACAATGAGAGCAAATATATTAAAAAGAATTACAAATAAGGTTATCAGTTATTTTTGTGGTTGAAATATGCTGTAGCTAGAACATTATTTGTCACTGTGATGAATTTATTTCTTGTTAGAGGGAGCAATATGACAGTATGATTGATCATAATTACTGATATAACATTGTAGATAGAAATCATAATCAGATGATGTGACAAACAGTTGTAATAACAAAGTTTAGTTTTTTTTATATTTGTCAAGAAGCTGGATATATAAATTGCTTTTAATTATGGATTATCCTCATGACTGAGTGTTTAGCTTGCATCGCAGATGTTTCATTTTAGATAAGAGTACTTTTTCTTATTTTAGAATGTATTTAATAATTCATGTTTTAGTCTACCATACATACATATACATTTAACATATATGAAGATAAGCAAGAAGTTTTATCATTATTCATTATATATATATATATATATATATATATATATATATATATATATATATATATATATATATGTATATATATAAAAATATATATATATTCTGTTGTTTGTTCTTGGCTTGTAAGTGAATATATACCATGTGTGCTGAATGTGTTGTTGTTTTTTATTTTTAGTTTTTTAAAAATGATGATTTGATGATTAGCATTAAGTGAAAGTTAGCAGGTACCTCTGTCTAAAGGACACCTGCTGATAAGGACACCTATGAACACTTAACTTTAAAATTAAAAACCTGCATATCAAAAACACGTCCTCAAAATGCAACCATTGAGTGCACCTTTTAGACATGTTTGACTATTTTTTACATTGTTTTAGTAGGGTTGTTTAAATGGGTATTATTACTATACAGCCAAATTAAGTCCCAGAGTATTATCAGTCTGTCTTCTCATAAATATATTTTGTATGACTTCATAGACAATCATATCTACTTACAGTTGCCCATTATGCAGCAGCCACCTATACACGTTTGATAATGTATTATGCTTTAAAGTACAACTGTTATTTTTTCAATATTTTGAATTTCTGTAAATCCCTTCAGTGACTTCTGTAAAGGCTATGGACTTATCTAGAATTGTCTGTACATATGGCCAATTACAATGTTTCTCATGCATAATCACAATTTTGTCTCCACTTTCAGCATAAGAGTGGCTGTGAATGCCAAGCTATCAAATGAAGAAATTACCAAGGTGGTAGCAACAATAGCAGAAGCTAGTAGAACAGTGCTGTGCACCAGGTGAGTGTTCTCCCTTTAAAATACCATTAAAGAACTAAGCTTCATATCCTCTTGCGACCAGTCATTTTTCTGGTATCCAAAATCTTCCCTTTTTCAGTTGCAATACAGTAATTCTGTAAATCAATACCTCACTTCTCTTAATACTATAAAAAAGTGTGGTCCAAGATTTTATTTTGAAAGTAAATGTATCAAAGCAAAACTGAGACCTACTCAAACCATGGCCATGTAGCTGCCAGATCCCAGTTTTGAGGCCAGCAAATTGTCCAGAAAAAGCCTGGATTATTCAGAAAGTGAAACAGCCCCCCAGCATATGCACTGGCACATACTGTGGTTAGCAGTGATTTCTCCAGGAGTATTACATTTCTGTAAGGGGAATATTTTTTATGGGGTGCTAGAGAACTGTGATAACAATATCTATAAATAGATCTCCTTATACCTAAATGTATGTGATATATAACTTTTGATGAATCAAGGTAAAACTTCTTTTTATCTTCATTATTGGCACAGTTGGCAGCACTTGTGTGTTATGACTGACACTACATCAGATGCATTAGAGCTGCATATATACTTGTTTCCCCTATTCTTTCTGGTTACCTAATATCACGGTATGGACTATACCCTGTCCAAAATCAACAATTACACTATATGCCAGTCATTTACAGCTGTGATTTTGTTATTGTTTGATATTAATTAGGAACATAGTTTATCAACAATGTTTCTTTTTCTTAAAATTAAGAATAAAATAATTAATCAATGGAAAATGTATCAAAGATCAACATTTCCATTACCCCCTCCTATTCCAAATACTAGTCAACAGTGTCTGATACTAACAGCAGGATCAAGTCCTGAATAAAGTCATTAAGTTGATACAAGCCTAACCACTTGATTAACTTTTTACATATTACTAGCTGCCCAAAAAAAAGTATATAGTAAGGGTCATTGAATTGAAACCATGATGCCATCCCAGATTATCACAGTATGACTCCTTTAATTGTTATAAGTAAAAATATAAAAATATACTAAAATTTATAAATAAAATAATGCTAATTATTCATATTAAGTAATACAATACAAAACAATCTGTAATGAATAAATTATAGGCAGATATATATATATATATATATATATATATATATATATATATATATATATATATATATATATATATATATATAACAATGAGAGAACTAAAGGAGTGAAATTGGAGGAGTATTTGTAGAAAATATAGCATATTAGCTGCCTTTAAAGGAGCCACAGGTGGCCATGTTGGAGTCTTAGCTTGGCCAGTGTGGGTATGGTTTCTTCCTCAATATATAATGGCTGCCATGTATAGCCTATTGTTTGCTGAGAAATGGCATTAAACCAGCAAAGTCAGCCTTGTTTTTCACAAAGTGTAGAATCTGTATCTTTAAAAGCATGTCCATAACACCATCAACCATTTTCCACAATAAATAATACAAATTTAGGTTTAAAAAAAAAATTCAATAGATAAAAAAAAACCATATAACTTCTTGACAAACACAACAGCAGTGTGTATAAGAGCAGAAGTTGGAAAAGTTGAAAGTTGCCAATAAGGAACCTAATCATTGCAATGGCTAATTGTTGCAAACAAAGGAATATCTTATGGACTTCTGTACATCTCAGAAATTTGAATATTGGAGAGCAGACATGCTTTCAAATCACATCATCTAAGAATAGCTGAGTATAAAATTGTATTGTCTCATAATGATGATAAATATATAAATACTTTTAAAATTGGTATTTTTAATTTTTCTGCCATGGACAATAATTTCGTGTGTTCATTTCATAACTGGTATGAATCTATGTGACTACATCATTCACCAAGAATATGTGGATCTTATTTAACACAGTATATCGAATGTTGTTTATTGTAAAATTGTAAGAATATGGCATGCCCTCCTGACAACAGAAACACTACCAATGATTACTGAAAACCTGCATGTTCACCATTGTACAACCTCTTCTTTTATTAACTGGTTAGGTCTTAAAGCTTTTCATTGCTCATTATCAGGTCACTTAGTAAGTGCATGATTATGACACTTGATCTAGAACTCAAGCACTTGTATAATCAGATTTGGCTGTCTTAATAATAATGTGTGTTACATTTCTCAATGCAGATGGCAAATTAACCATGTGCAGTTGTCATGTGCTTGATTACTTTCACTGCATGAATCATTAAGTTTTGTGAGTACTTGTGCTATGGGCATCCTGAGAAACTACTGATTTTGTAAACAATAATTGGTTAAGTAGGGATGAAATGATTAATCTATATACTGATGTGTCAGTACTTCTTCTATAGTGATGCTCATATTTGTACAAGAGATAAAGAATTCATACTTCAGTCTTCAGCAGTAATGAATACTTATTAGTCATTTGCAGTTTTATTCTTGAAATGAGAATTCATCTGAGATGACCATAGAAGGTACATGCACTCATTATGTCAGTAAAAGAGAGAAACATGAAAACACCCATTCACCTTCAGTAGATTAACACAAGGTGACTAACACACATGGTTTGAAATTTGCCCTACCCCCCCATTCCATGCTAATTATTTTATCCCATCAGCCTGATGAGCCACTGACAACATATATTAACATAAAGAAGACATTCTAGATTTGTTCTCTGTGTATGATTTAAGTACATTACTGATCATTTTATCGACAATATTATGCAAAGTTGCATCACATTTTGTCATCTTTATCACACTTCTGGTGTGACTTAAAGTGAAATATGTCACATTTGGTTCTGATGGGTGGTTATTATTTATTCATGTACAGAGTAAAACAGTAACCATCAATTAGAACATGTTTCCCTAAAGATTGTATCATAGATGATGTTAAAGGATTTAAAATAATCTAGCTAGTATTTAATCATTTTGCACATACATCATTAGGGTTTTGTCAGATAATAAAATATAATCTTTGTACCCTTTGTTTTTGTTGTTCATCCATTAATGACATTAATATTAATTGACATTAATATGATATATGATCATACAGTTGTACATTATGGAGACTAAGGAGATGCAACTTTGCCTGCTGTGCCCTCCTCCCACCCCTTTCTAATATCCCAGTAGGTACCAGATTAAGCCTTTTCACAGTTAAGGTGAATTTGGGGATTCATCTGCAGGACTTACCTCCACTTTCAAAGATCCATTTTGTTCTACCAGTCCCATCTGGTATCTATATAAAAATGTGTATGCTCTTCTAAGGAAGGACACAGCAGGGAGGGTGAAGAACTTAAGAAGTATAGTATTTTATTTCCAGCATTTCTTAGTTTCAAGGAAAGGAAAAAAGTTTAAACTTAGGAAGGGTTCTTATGCAGACCTTCCATTTCTTGCTTCTGGCAAAGTGAGACCTAACAAGGACCCACTGCCCAGGATCCAGGTTTTATCACCATCATAGTTGGAAAATTGGGATCTGTTTTTGACTGGAGTTCTGATGTGTGCTTCACATCCTGACTTTTTCCTTTACACCAATGCCACAGATTCCAATTGGAGGGAATACTTTTGAATGGCTTGTGGTCTTGAGAAGAAGCTTTCTTTCACATAAACAGTCTGTGCATGAATCACTTAAGACATCTCTGTGTTATACTTGGCAGAAATAACACATCAGTCACAGCATACCTTAGATGCCAGGCAAGCATTCATGCCCTTATCTCAGCATGGAAGTTTGAAGAAACTTCCACTGGACAGTTTCTTTGGAGATCACTCCTAGGGTGTACCTTATTCTGCACAAGTGGAATGTTTTGGTGGACAGACTGGCGAGCAATATTCATGAACAGATTTTTGAACCATTTGGTACCAGAGACACTTTTTAATCTGGGGGAAAGCAATTGGTAGACTTGTAGGAACAAGCTGCATGAGAAATTCATTCTCTATGTCTCTTCAATGCCAAATTAGTAGACTTGAATGATGTATGCCGGTAAACTGAGGTAGGATTAACTGATAAGTAGACTTGAATGATGTATGCCAGTAAAAAGAGGTATAATTAACTATATTACTATTCCTTGCCACCTGTTAATCCAGGCTTATCCTGCTTGCATCCCTGTGGCTCCAGTGATTGTGGTTCAAGATCTTCTTGACCTGTTGATTCACAGTCCAGGGAAATGCACTTGTGGAGGAGTCTACTTTCATGGCACAGAGGCCCCCATAACTCTTCAAGCAAAACAAATTTGCATGATTGTAGTGTTTTACCTAGCCTTGCTATGTTGTGTTTACTCAACCCAGTTACTAATGATGATATCACATTTTGTTTCCCGGCAACAAGGCAATGGAACTGAATTAGTGAAAGGCACTTTACTAACATTAGCATTGGTTTTGTGTTATGAACTGATTAAAAGTTATTCTCTCACTTTTGATTATACAAATGATTACCTTCCATGTTCAATATTGCATTGGAAGCTAATCAATTATGTTAATGAAATATCTGCATATTTGTATTTAAACAACCAAATCTATGTCATGACCACTTTAGAAGCAGTTGTCAAGGAAGTTGATCTTTGCTATGTGGATAAAATGATTTAATAAATTATTTTTGCAACAAAGGTAATAAGGAAGATTTGGAGAAGGAGAATTCTAGAGAAAGTGTTTGGGGGTGGGGAAATAAAACATAAGACTGCCCCTGAGTATGAGGCAACTATTCCTTCCACTAGACATAATCCAGACTCTGGCAGCAAAACAGTTTAAATATGAAACAACTAAAAGACGGAAATTGTTCGGTCATAGTGGGTTCATAATTATCTATAGCTTGAATTCATTGATTCTTAAATAAGCATGTTTTGAACTTACTGCAAACAGTATCCCAATCTGGCATATGTTGGAAATTCAGGTGTATTTGTCATTGAAACTGGCAGCTGTTCAAAGTTCAACCAATGGATTTGTCATTGGAACTGGCAGCTGTTCAAAGTTCAACCAGTGTATTTGTCATTGGAACTGGCAGCTGTTCAAAGATCAACCAATGGATTTATCAGTGGATTTGGCACATGTTGGAAATTCAACCAGAGTATTTGTCATTGGAGCTGGTAAATTCAAAATGAATCTATGAAGACTTTGAACCTTACAAGACCCATGTAACACATTATATGTGTGACACTAGCTAGCATATTAAGAAAATCCCTGGTTAGATTTGCTAACATCTCACAAAAGATAGGCCATTTTAACTCTACTTAATCAGGCTGTCAGAAAAAGTATCATCATTTATTGATGAAAATTGAATCATTTGTGTGAACCAGTTCACTGATTGTATTTGATAATTTTCATTAATGTAACAAATCATTTGATAAACATTAGCTCTTTTTTGTAGTACTTGTTTGTCAGAATATTCACTACTGTACACTGATGTAACAAATCATTTAAGAAACATGTTCTTTTTGGATAGTATTTGTTTATTAGACTATTGTTACAACAAGAGCTAACATAAAAATGAATTTCAACATTTCACACTGTTTATACACCAAATAAAAGGTGTGATTATTCTGCCTAAAGGAGGATTTGATTGCACAGAGCACTCAAAAAGAAATCTTAGTATGATATATTGCAGGCCCTGATGTGAGAAATTTTAAAGCCAGTGAATGGAATGTAAACAGACTGCATAATGAATTCAGACAGAAAGCAACTGATGTGATGACTGCAATTTAAAGAAAGCAGTTTACATACAAAGTGCAGAATACTGACTGAAAAAAAGAAGCAAAGGATAATTGTTTTCATTGAATTGATTTGAAAATTGTTTTCATGCTGCTAAATTTCCTTGAATGAAAGCTGTTTTGCATCATACTCCAAGATTAGATTCTTCACAATGACCAGTGTTTTGCTGTGCAAGCCTTGGCAAATTTCTTGTCTAGGGAAGCATTAAAAACACCATCAGTGTGATATTATAACCTTTGGTTGCATTTGTTCGATCTTTATTTAATGAAAAGATAAAGGAAAGTAAAATTTTCCAACAAAATACTCAACAACTGTGTTTTTACATTTATTGCAATTTGGGGGACTTTGTACCACCAGTTGTCTACTGTGCTTAATGCATTTGTTTTTCAATACAACACTTTTATTAAGACCAGGTACAAAAGCTTTTGTTCTCTCCATTTAACACTCTCAAAAAATGGGAAATCCAACTTTAGTAAATACATTTTCATTCTAATGAAAACAAATGAAAGAAAATGATAAAGGCAATAATTGCAAAGTACTGGATGCATTTTTGAGACCATCAATGAAAATGATGATAGAATGAAAATGGAATACAAATGGAATGAAAATGAAATGCATATTTGGTCTCATTTCAGGGGCTGTAGCCCTTGTAATCAATAAACAGCTTATATTTTCAGTTTTGAGAAATAGCTATTTTTTGAAATGATATGAATGGCTACTTGTTTATAAGAATCCAATTGGATCTTTTTGATCCTTTAGAATACAAGAAAGTAGATTCATCAACTTTAAGAATTTTTCAAAATAGCAAACTGTTTACAGAGGTTTCTCCATGATCTTATGCAACAGAAAACTGGATTCCCCAGAAAATATTTGTTGCTGCAACAAGTAGCAAATGCGAAATAAATTGATTGATCTTTAAAAATGTGATTGATATTTACATATTTTCATAAAAATATAGGTGTACTCAGGAAAATATAGTTTTTGGAAGAACTAGCACATTGTGACCAAACATTATGAATAACTCAGGTATTTTATGGAGTATTTTTAATTGCATTTCTGAAATGACCTAAAACCTTTCTTATTTGTGAAATATTTGATGATAATTTTGTGTATTTTTAAAAATGCTATGTTGATTAAAATATTCTACTTTATATAAAAATTTCTGGTGATAAATGTATCATTTTAAATAAGTCTTTTGTTTTTCAGTTCCTTGTGACAGATAACATTTTCTAGGAAGCCAGAAGTGGAGAAAATTAGTTTTCTAAGAAGTCAGGGGCTTAGATATCTTGTAAAGTTTCGAGTTGTTTGTTTGTCAGCCATTTCCTGCATGCCATAAAGTAATTTTACATTTTGTACATTATTTAATTACTCCATTTAATATCTGTAGACCACAACAATTAAAAATGTACTAGTTTAAGTTTTATAAGGAAATTTCTAAAAAGTTGTATGAGCTTTAATTTTGTTTTTATAATAGGGCCCAGCAATCCTCAGGAGATGTGCTTATTATTTTCTACAATTTTCACTTGATAAATGAATTTTCTAATGAAAATGAATTGTGATTCATGTAGCGTAATTGAATCTTTAGTAAAATATTAATCTCCAAAAGGTGATGGGTTTTTGTATTTCTTGTTGTTGATTATAGTTTTTTTTATAATTCACTGTAATGTAAATAGATGTAGTGTGTGGTGTGCCTTTACTCTATAAATATTTGCTCCTTTCAAACATTTTTTAGTTCTTGTAGTCAAGAACTAGAAGAGACAATGATGGCCTGTCATGCATTGTTTTTCTGACGGTAAAATGTATGATCTCGGCTCCTTCTAAACTACTAGAAGGATTGACATGCAACTTAACACACACATTCATTACAAGATCTAGTTGTTCCTAAATAAAACAGAAATTGAGTATGGTTGCCATGGTGACGATCTAGAAAATCTCACTGCAGAGTAACTACTCATAACAGATGGTTATATCTATAAATGGATTGTGCCAAGAGACTTATGATGTCTAGTTGGTCCTGATTACAAAATGGTAACAATCGGGCATCCAGTATGGCTTCCATTTTGATATCTTGAACATTTTATTATTGCTGCTTTTCCTGAATGGATTATGACATCGTCATAGGGTTGTCACGCAAAGACCTGCTATGATGTTGGTTCTAATTGAAAATGGTGCCAGTTTGATATTCATCTTGGCCACCATGGTGACCATGTTATTGCTAATTGATAAAAGGGATTTCACTGAAAGACTAATTGGTCCTAAATTAAAATGGTACTGATCTCTCATTGGCATCTTACAAATAGTGTCACTACTTTTGAACATAAGGGGAGATGGGTTTTCATTGAAAGACTTTTTATGATGTTCATCCTAAAGAAAACTAGTGCTAATTTGATTGTCAACCTTGCCATCATTTTGGCCACTTTGGCCATTTGAAAATCTTAGATGTGATAATTCTTCTGCCCAGATGGTCATATTGACATGATTTTAGTGAAGGACTTTTCTGATAATTTTGTTAATCCTAAATGAACATGAAGACTAGACCTTCATTGTGGCCAGCAGGGGGCCATATTAAAAATCAAACTATTGCCACTTATCTAGAATGAATAGGCATAGTGACATGGGCTTTTTACTTTAAAAAACAAACCTAAGATGACATGGTTGGTCATAATGAAAATTGTGCCATTGGACCTCCAGTATTATCACAGTTACCCAGTTTTTAAATCGTGTTATTGTTACTTTCCCTAAAGAGATAGATGGTCATACAGATATGAGATTTTCATTAAAAGACTTCTCCTATCTGGTTGGTCTTAAACAACATGATAGCCATGGTGACTGTCTTGAAAATTGTTATTACAACATCTCTTGAAGGTATGGTTCTATCAACATAAGGTTTTCACTAAACCAATTGTTTTCATATGTAGTTATTCCTACATAAAAATGTGACATTCCCAAATGTAAGAAAATCATGTTGCGTTACTGTTTTTGAATGGATGGCTATATAAATATGGGTCTGTCTTGCTTGAGGTTATTTCCTAATGAAAAACCTCCTTTCATGCAGTATATATAGCCTTAACTACAATGATGGAGATTCAATATCCAAAATGGCTGCCTAGGTTGCCATTTTGAACCACTCCACATAGATGCTTCTCCTGACGATGAACATATCAATATGTATTTTCACCACAAAAAACCACCAAAAAAATATATAATTAATTCTGAATGAAAATAGTCTGACCTCCAGTCTGGCTAAGCTGTGGCCATTATGAAAATCTTTTCATTGTTTGTCATCATGCATGAATTTGTACCATCTACATATGTGTACTTTTGTGAATGTGTTTGAAAATCAGACCTGATTGGACTTGCTTGCATTTTTATACATCATGGAGCTTATGAACAAAGTGAATTTTACAGAAACAAATGAATTTTGTCTAGAATTTGCAGTTACTTGCATTCCAGTGAACAAGTTGAGAACATTTTGAGATTGATTTTAATGTTAAAGGTCTTTGACTAATTTTTGATTAGCTTTGCCTGGTTGTGTGCATGATAACAAAACAAGTATGAATGGATTCTTTTTAATATCAAGTTTATTGATATATCTGATAATACTTTGAATGGTACCAGTTCAGTAAATTGATTTGTTGTTCTATTTAGCA
This sequence comes from Potamilus streckersoni, assembly GCA_016746295.1. Lineage (NCBI taxonomy): Eukaryota > Metazoa > Mollusca > Bivalvia > Unionida > Unionidae > Potamilus > Potamilus streckersoni. Next base: position 1,378,456 of record JAEAOA010000712.1, read on the forward strand.
GAATATAATAATTACATATTTAACCAAATTTAGCATGTGGGTACATCTTGAATGTGTCCAAGACAGGTAAATCCAATGATCTTCTGTCATTGATACCAGGTTCAAGGTCCAATTAAATTACCAAATGATTTGCACTGCATTTTTGAGGTTTCTTGTGAACTTGAGCATATAAGAAAATAATTTTGTTACCAAACTGGTATATTGGAGTTTCTCAAGAATGTTGAAGATGGTTTCAGTGCTCAGCAGTTACAATGAATAAAAGGACAGAAGATTGGATTTAAAGTGGATTCCTATGAATCCTTTGGCCTGTGAAGCATCAGTCCCTTCAAGCTTCATGGTGTCTTTTACGTAGTGTTATGCCCTTATAATGCCTATTTGATGTAACATATAAATGCATATATATTGCATTGTAAAAGTAATTTACTCTGTGTGTGTGTGTGTGTGTGTGTGTGTGTGTGTGTGTGTGTGTGTGTGAGAGAGAGAGAGAGAGAGATCATTGCTGTTTAATTTTAGATCAAATGATGTTACAATGGAGTGGTTGAAGTATGGATCTTTGATGCATTGAAGAAAGCAGCGTTAAGAACATTATTTTTCATTTCATTTGTTTGGCATGTTTTAAAATACTTATCTCACAAAATAACATAAGCTAAGACTGCACAATTGTTGGAAAGATGTTTTCTGTATGCATAATTCTATTTTTTGGTCAAATGTACTTAAAAATTTGACTTTTATGTTATTGAAAAGTTAATATTTGAATTGTTAACAAATTGTCATGCATAGGAAAAATCAAGGTTCTGGTACTTGCATTGTCTGCAATATTTGTTTTATCTATATAATCTCATTAAAAAACTATGTTGGCTATCATTAGCAGAATAATGCTTTGTTACAGTATTTATTTTTGTGTTTATTCTTGCACATAAATTTTTCAATAATGTGTTTGTTATTTGATATCTTTGTGTCTAGCCTTTTAAAGCAGAATTGTTATGCATTCTTTAATGTTAATTTTTATATTTTGTGTAAAGTATATGATGTAGTATTGTCTTTTAAATTTGTGATTGAATAATACTGCTAAAAAGCTGTAAAAAAAATTTATGCAACAGGTCTATGTATTAGCAACACAACTTTTAATGGAAAGAGAATCCATGGAAGATATAAAATTGCAGTCATTTTTTAGATTCTTTCATTTCAGTACAATGTGATTGATAAAACTGAAATTAAATAGTTAATATTTTTGTAATTCTTTTAAAGAAAAATATAAATGACTTATGGAACTAAATCATAGGATACCATCTTGACTTGAGTGTTTGGCTGCCAAAACATGTTAAGCTTTTTTGATATGCTAAAACTTTGGGACAAAGAAAACAAGTGCTAACAAGCTTCTTCATAAACTTAGGATGTAAATGTGGCAAGATTTACCACTATTTTCATTTATAGCTAATTAACAGTTATATTCCAATGTAGATAATGATGAAATAAAAATCTGTGAAGTCTAAGTATCAGTAGTTTTTGACAATTTATGTATATGCTGTTATTTCCAGACTTATAAAAGCCTACATTGAACTTTCAGTTTTAAACCTTTGTGAAGTTTTTGTTTTCAGAACTTTTTCTAATGATCACCTCACTGTATATAAGACTAAACTGGTTCAGCTTAATTGGTATCTTGAACAGAGTCTGTAGAATAGTGAAGCCTTCATGCAATAAAAATCACAGGCATGTTGCTTCCTTTATTCACATTTCCTCAGTGATAACATCTATAATTGCCTGTAAGTTGTGAAACTGCAAACAACAAATATCCCTATCAGCCATTGCATAATGTGCCTGCAGATCAGGGTTTGTGTTGTTTGTTCTGCTGATTACTCCTAACAAACTGCATGGATGCAGATCTGACAGCACATTATGTGATGACAGAACTGGGTCTGTGCGGTTCCATTTAGATTTACAAATGGGTGTATGTGGTAGTCCGCAGTATGGTTCACTTTGTGTGTTGCTATTTTCGTGCAGCCTGAACAGATAACTAGTCATCATGTACAGCAGTGGACTATTGATAAAGGGGCATACATTGTGAGGAGGGATTAAGAATAGTGCCAGAAGTAATTGTTACAGTTAAAATTTTCACACAAACATGACAAAATAATTTGTTCATGTTTAACAGGGTGTAAATTTATCATTTTGAATCTTGCTTAGAACCTTTCTCACTCATTGACATCCATGAACTTTAAGCAAGCAGTTTTCAGTGACAAGCTTACAAGACTAATGTTACTTACCTAAATGGAGAGTAATAATTAATTTCACTGATTCGAATGAAATCTAAAAATGCCAAATTGCAAGTATATATACAAGTAAATGTTAGGCACATTTTGTAATTTGCCAAAACAAGATCTTTCATTTGAAGTATCTGTTATATAAAAGTTCAAATATATGAAATTTATTTTTATAAGACATCTATAATTAAGATGGGGCATCAACAAAATGACTTAAGAGACTGGTGTTAATTAATTATAAGTTATTATGGGATGGATTTAAAGTTTTTCCTGCAGTGGATATGATTTTTGCTGGGTGTCATGCATTTCGATAGATGTCAACTTTAGAAAAATAGCTTTTTTTAATGTAAAATTTGAGAAATCATCAATTTCTGCAATATATTTATATGAATCTAACGTTGATCATCAGAAAATTGCAACTATTGACAGTCTTTCAGTGGCAGTGTTCATTCAGTTTGTAACTCATCTAGCCAGATGAACATATGATATAACCATGTGTCAGTTGTCACAATCCATGTGTCATTCAATATTTGTTTAAGAACACTCTAAAGACTTCATCTCAAATCAGTTTTGCCAATGTAAGCTTATATCATTGAAACCTTAAATAAATTTGGTTGCCAATGACTGCTGCTTTATTAATGGAGTGACTTTGCAACTACATAGCTGAGCACATTCTAAAGGCCAGATTTATGAGATTTTTATTTAACCTAGGCAAGTAAGATGATCTTAGATGAGTTCAACTATGATCAACATCTAGACATTTTGTTAGGATGATCTTGAATCTGATTGACAGAGCATGTGATCAGATTTGTATGTATGCTAATATCCTAAAAGTCTCCAATAAATTTCATTATGATTGACATCCATACCCATTATTGAAATGATCTTGAATGTTTTGCTAAGCATTTGAGCCCTCTAGAGTTTCAAATTTCGGATTAGATTTTTATCAGATTTAACAATTTAGTTTATACTGTCAAGCTCTCTATGAATTTAGTTGTAAGTGACATCGACATGTAGTAATGAAGTGGTCTTGTAGCTAAACTTGTGAACATTTTTTAGGTCATATTTCTGATCAGATCTGGCATGTCAGTTTATAATGTCAAGGTCCCAGTGGAGTGTTCGATTATGAGCAACATCTGAGTGGCAAAGTGTGTGAACATTATAGGCCATTATATATATATATATATATATATATATATATATATATATATATATATATATATATATATATATATATATATATATATATATATATATATATAATATCATATAATCTAGGAGAAAAGATGAATGAGACCAGCATTAATTAGATAGCAACAATATGCTGCAAACTTTTCTCTCCATGGTACAGTTTCAATATGTGTGATTTTATGTTCACAAGCAGAGATATGTCCACTTCTGGTGAGTAATATCATGTCCAACAAGCCTTGTTCATGTACTAAGCATTCTATTAAATAAGAGTTTCTTCAGTTTCCTAATGAAAACTGTCACTGGCCTATTCATTGTATGAAAATTAGATTAAAATCAGATTGTCATCTACAGAAGTCCAAAGCTGAGTTCATGAAAAAAAATGTTACAAGAAAAAATGCAAAACTAAATTATGGCAATGACGGCTAAGTAACAAATATGCTTTTTTGCATAACTTCCAAAAAAGACATTAAAATTGTGCAATTATAATAAAATGGCTTTAGTTGTATTTTTTTACCAATGGAAGGTAACTGATGAAATCATACATCTTAATGTGGAGTTTGGATGAAATGTATTTTATCATTCAATTCCAGTAATATGGCAAATGACATAGATCAATTTGCTATCAGATTTTAAACACTTTATCTCATAACAGGTTTGTCCAGGACAAATCAGTTTGATAAACCACTTTAGTGCATGGCAAGATACAAAACTAATTTATCATCATATCATTAACAGAAAATTTAGCATCAAAGCTGCTTGTTTGTAGTACTATGTGGCTTCAATTTCACCAGCAAGATTTTTTTAAGTTCAGTCTAGACATAATAAATTTAGACTGATAAATTTTAAATTAAAATTCAGTTTCTGCTTATCAAAACACTGCATTCTAAACTTTGAACCAAGTCATGTTTTATCATTAAAATCCATACCAAACATGATCTTTTCCTTGTTAATGGGCTGTTATAGTTGGTAGTATCGTGTGCTGAATAAATGACCGTACAGTTGGCAAGCCACTGCTTTTAGCAGTTATAAATGTCAGCATAGAAGTACTGGGAACAATGCCATCTTTTTGGATTGGGTTTTGAAATATGCAGATAGCAACAAATTTTGCTCTATGGTACTTTGGTTTTTAGTCATAGCAACAATGCTATACATTTCCTTTGCACTGAGTGTGTAGCAAAGAGTGTTAAGCTTATTTCAATATTGAGCCATGCTGTATTATATTGAAGTTCACATGTCATCTCTTTACAGTGTTGAGCAGTCAGATCAATGCTGAAAATTTTGAAATTACTGACTTTGGTCATGAAGAGGATTATTCACCCAAAGAAGGTGCCTTGCTTACCAATAACTACAACAGATGCAGGCACTCCCAGAATCTACTTCCAGACAAACAACTTGCACTTCTTCAATGTTTAGTGAAAGCAATGTACCAGTTGTGTCAGCAATAAATGATATATCCTCAAATGGGGAACTAGAACATTGGAGTTCACAGAGGAATTCACCAGCAACTAAAGTTTTAAAGCAGACTAAGTCACAGAAGAGCTGGGAAAGAACTGGATCTTGCTGATGCATTAAAGAGACCTAAGAGAATTAATGGCCCCATACACACTACATAAGCAGAGTTAAAAGAAGAAATGTTATCAGCACAAACATGAAAGCTGTTTGCTGTACCTCAAGAAGAAATCCATACCTCAAGAAGAGATCCTGACTGATGCATGTAGGATTACAGATATTGAGTTTGCTGCATTCAAATCAGAGGAAGTGGCAGTCAAAGAAACAGTATATGCAATGAAAACCTCCGAACACAAGATACATGTACTGGAACTTAACACAATCACTTCAACAAACTTGTGGCAAGCTTGTAATTAATCTCAAAGCTTACAGAGCTTGATAAGCATATCAAGAAAAAGGTAAGCTGACTCAGTAGAAAATAAAACTCTAGGATCTACAAGTCGCTAGTAAAATAGCTTGTAGACACCACAATAAAGAAGGTGCAGAACATGATGAAAGTTTCAAGAGGGGAGAAACCAGATTACTACAAGCCACTATGTCACACTAGCTATGATTAGTGTAGTTTTATTGGCGTTGAGGTATTAAATGGCTTTGCATGCAGGCACTGATTTTGCTGAACCGCAAGTAGCTGCAATACCACTTGTCTTTCATATTAAGAGACATTGTAGCAGGAAGTGTATACTTATAAGTTATGTCAAGAAATTTTGTCTTAAATGAAACACATTTTCTTGTAAACACTGGGATTAAGAAGCGAATAGATGATAGCTGCTCTGTTTGCATCTGTGTATTTAATATTATGTTGCTGTTAAAGTGAGTTGCCTATAGCTGTTCCAATTCATATACGAATGCTAGCACAATTAATGTTGTATTGACTTACACACTGGTTAAACCAGTTTCACTAGAACAGGTGATATAATAAATGTCCTGGTACTCAGAGAAATTTCGTTGAGACCTGGATGATACAACGTTTTAAATGAACCAGGCAGCAACAAATTTGTTGTTGACTCGACTTCAACCAGCACAAGGGGAGGGGCAGTCATCTTTCACAGCGGGTATTACATTGCATATATGCTCATTAAAAACATTACAGGTTTTTAACTACGTTATGGCAGCATCGGGAGCCCTTAGTGCGCTTCTTAAACGAAAGAGGATCGTCGGGTAATATGCTGATCTGCTCAGTTACTGTTGAAATTACAAATAGTTTGGTCCAGGCATCTTTAGCAATCGCTCTGCTTGTGCCTTCGGGTTATCGCATTTATTTAACGCAGCTCCTGAAGGGCCCTCATATGCTAAACTCGTGACCACTTGGCAGATAGCTCTAGTACGAAGATCGCAAGGATGTGTTCTTCACGAGTGATAATATCACGTAAGTTAGCGGGATTAAACAATCAAAATGTCTGGTTACTATCGTTGGGATTCAACGGTAAACTTCCAGAACATTAGTGGTATTACAATCGACAAGGCACACAAACCTTAGCAGCGAGAGTATCAGTTTCTCTTCGGACTTGACATGTGCCTGTTTAGATTGGGGCGAAACGAGGCAACAGAGAAGATGCACATTCAACATTGCTGCTACGCCAATTCGCGATCATCTAGGGTTAGTTGAGATTTCGTTGTCTGAACAACAGCCAATGATACTGCCCTAAGAGAATCGTGGATTGCTAATGGATTTTTCTTCAAATATGTGGGCTCACTCACTATCAATCATTTCACCTGATAAAAAAATTTGCTTTAAAAAGAACGAGCTCTGTGGCATCATAATCGGATAGAAAGATAAATAGTCTCTGCATCGGCGGGCAGAAGGCATGGTGTCTGTGCGGGCAGAAGGCACGGTGTGTGTGACTCTTGGTGGGCATGTTGACGGAAGTGTTGAAGCCCGTATTATTTCCAGATCTAGTGATATTAAGCAAATATATGTCGTGTTTGACATCATCGTATTATTGCCATCTGTCCGATTTAAAGTTTCAAATTGCTCTGCTCATAGAGAACTTTTAATGTCGATATATCCAAAAATTATAGGCAAACAATGGTCCAACTGGGGAAAAAATTCGGCGAAACCGAAACCTACCTGCTGGCAAGGGCTGAACCTCGTAACGCTCGTAGTAAAGGCAATGACCGGTGTTGGCACCACTCTGACTGTTGTGTCTCGGCGCACCGGTGTAGCGGAAACTTGTATATTGTCAACACTCGTTGCTTTACCGGACGCCAACTATGAAATTGAGAAAACTTAGGAACCGCGTTTTAGTCGGAACGTAGCCAAGCATAATGCAGACCACGTATCTAAGTTGCTACACGACAGTGCTATCTCCTAAGAAGAGCACAGGCGTATTCCACATAATCTCAGCCTCAGCAAATGTTAAACGACGAAATTGAAATACAAGCTGCGCCTCCCAAGCCATACAATTTGGTTTTGATCGACGAAGTGGCACTAGTAGCTAGAGGGACACTCAATGAGAATTCATTATAAGCTGTGAATATTTTTATTCTTTGTTGATCAAACCATCAGAAAAACAAAGCATAAAATATATCTTGTTCTTCCTCTGTTAACAGTCGGAACGACATGTTAAGACATAATTGCTAGCACGCCTATGGTATGGGCGGTAAGATGTCCCCTGGCATCGTGTGGAACCTCCCCTCACCACATTTGTTTTATACTTGGAGTTTATCCCTCAACCATTTATATTTTATATTTAACACTAGGGAAGCTCAGAAATAAAGTCCGCGACTGCCTTAAATGAATACAATCAGATTGGCAAAATGGATATATATATATATATATATATATATATATATATATATATATATATATATATATATATATATATATATATATATGTGTGCATGCACAACAGTTAATGACGGCGCCAACTGATGTAAATGCGAATCCCCTACCCCCTATTTTTTGCGTAGGTGGGTGGAGGAGGGAGGAGGTCTGCTGGCTCGACAGCCAAGTGTTTTCTCTCGCGTTCTGACAAGGCTGACATTCGTTTTGACTGAGTTTCTAACCGTGTTATTCTTTCGGGCTGGGTACTCCAAACCGGCTGAAGCGAAACTCCTTAACATCTACTTATTTACCATCTTGTTTACTTTGAATATTTGCTTGTTCCAATAGCAAAACATTTACTGGCTTACAACATAATTTTCGGTAAGAAAAACAAAATCAAACAAACAATCGATTAAAATGTCGGCGAGAAGCAACTTGCATATTGGTATAAAAAAATACGCTGACATTTAATATTATCTTAATTTACGATCGTCGCACTGATTGTTTTTGATTATAGTTTCCTATATATCCTGTTTTGTTCTATATTAACAGTTGAAAAATTAACTAATTAGCTAGTTTAATTTGAGAAATTTTATGATCGAAATGAACGAAAATACTTTTTCTTAATTTTAAGAAACAAAATTCTGGGACTAAAAGTTACATATTTAAATTTTGCCTGTCACTCGTGGCTTTCTTGAAAAGATGTGCCGCGTTTTTCGGCATTATGAAACTGTTAACACTACTATCCGACCAGAAAACATTGACGAGGTATACCTCCGCTATCATAAAACATTACTCCGATTCGAACAATGAATAAATAGTGCTCCAGATGTGAAACTTCGTTTAAAATTTCAAATGCATCCTTTTCATAAGCCAGAATATTTTCGAATAAGAAGTTTTATAAAGGAAGGGCCAGGTATCTACATCACAAAACTCTTTCTCTGTCTAACCAGGTTAATGGTCTTATATGTCTCTTGGCGGTACTATGACCATAATTACGTTTCACATTAATAATTCATCAGCGGTTTTGGCTATCTTGTCTGCGGTCGAGCGATATCATTGGTCCATCCAAATTGTAAACGAGATTTATATTGGATTGAAAAAAGGCAGGATGGTAGACACGGGATACCATATTTATATGTAGAGTATACACTGAAGCAAGATGGCAGACCTAATGTTTCCATTTTTATTCCTACTGGACTAGTTTTTAGAGTTATTTAAGATAACTTAGCTGACTTTACCCTGTGAATAAAGTTTGCACACGGTTTTCTTTTTGAGTTAACTTATTTTGTTAACTGATTGAACATTGCAAATGACAAAGCTTGTTCAGAACCACAACTGCAAACTTCTCATAAAGGTTAAATCTTAATAAAACATAAACTTAAGCGTCGCTTATCAATAACAAGTTGTACATTATTTTGTGCTTTTTGCATGCTCATAATTGCGTTCAACAGCTTTTATGTGCAATAAATTACTGAAAACAGAAATTTATGGAATTGTGATATTCATGGTAATATTGCATATATTTTCATGACAAGGAAAACACGTATGGCTTTATCTGCTTAAATATTGAGTACTGTTTTGTGTTCGTTATCAGTTTTTGATGAAATGGATCCTGAAAGGGGAATAAACATTAAAAATATTTAGAAAACGCACGCAAATTATCTCCTCATGGTAGTGATTATAAATTAATACTCGTGTAAAATAACTATTACTGATAGGATTCAATAATACATGGTAACTAAGGTAGGTTAGAATTACAGACGGATTGGTATTTATGTCCCTTCTTCACTTATGTTGGATTTCCTTATGACATCTATGGAGTTCTGTCTAATATCGCAGCTTTAACCCATTCTCTTATGACCAGGCCAATCGCAAAGGGGTTCGGCCACAGGTTTCAAACAAGTTAACCGAAGCTGAATTACATTGGATTCACTTATTATGTTTTGTGCCCAGTCAGAGACGCTTCGTACATTTTATTACACTGTTCACAAAGAGACGTTTCCGTTTTCTGAAAGATACCTGCTAAACGCACTGGAAGTACATGTAAGATAATTAAGGTACGTAGAATTTAATCGTTGGTGTGTCATACACATCTGTAAATGTGATATAGTCAAGTCATGCATTACTACCACAGAACAAGTTTTCTCGGAAAGCTGTCCATTTTCGAGGAACAATCTTTAGCTCAGTAGGTATGTAAAATATAAAGTTGCATTTTTTATTCGCTATCTGTATTAAGTGACATAATTGTTTGATATATTTATGTTGCAGTATTTATTTTAATTTTTTTCAGATAGCCTAACATGTCATATAACGTTATGCTGTTTGTATCAAGTTAGCCATTTTATAACGGAACAGATGAATGCATTTACAAGTTGCATGCATCATAGCATAAGAAAATATTTGAATTCTTATAATTTTGTGCAATTATTCTTGTCGGATACAGATTCGTGTACGAATCTGGTTATCGTAAAGTAGTTCTGATGAAATGATTTAATATGCAACAAGAAACTTCATATACGAACATGTTTAAAGTATATCATTGCATTTGTACTTGACAATGTTTCATGTACTATGCGGCTCTACAGATATGTATATATCTTAGATTGGGAGTCGTAAGACAGGGGTTTTTCGTGTAACTTGTGGGCTGTTGTCGGTGATAACATTGGCTCGGTGGACGATAGTGGTTTTTTCGTGATGAAAGACTAAAAGTTCAGAACTAATGAGTCTGCAGTACATAATGAGCTCTTAAAGGATCAATCGACAGACTGGTGGCGTGGTGGCTCCTTAACTATTTGACGAGATCGATAGAACCGAAAATACTTCTTGATAGTCAGCTGAAGCCACACGAACTATGAGTAGCATTAGATAATTATTTAGTATTCCTATATGAGCAATAATCATATATATATATATATATATATATATATATATATATATATATATATATATATATATATATATATATATATATATATATATATATATATCCTTTGCTCCATTTACTAAGTGTTTTCATCTGATAAATCAGCTTTCTTTTCTTGAGTTAATACCCAGTATTGAGGTGTGTTTTTCTACTTTTGTTATTCGTTTATGCAGCTCGGCTAAATTTAAGTTTAATTTTTTCGGGGATGGGTGGGTGGGTATGCAGAACTAAGCTTATATTTGACAGCATAACTTGGTTTAACAACAAATGTTTTTAGTGAGTTTTAGCTTAGTGCTTTACCGTATACGTTTGATTCGGCCAGCATTTCTTTGGCACAGCGCTATTTATTATTGGGATTTGTATTAGAACAATCATTATGCTTCGTAAATATTGAATCCAGTGAATTGTCAGGTAATGAAATTCCAGGACCACTGTCGTTATAAAAAGGTAGCATCAATCCACCAGTTGTAACAGTTATAAACTTGATTCGTGAATATCGTTATTTACTATCTGTTTTAATAGCAGAATTCGTTCTAGTACATATGGTTACATGGTACACAATTACCTTTCATAATGTATATTCCAGTTCTTCTTTGTGCAAACTTAAATTATTTGTGTTTCTTTTCTATGTTTCATACTATTTGTGTTATATTTATGTAATCATTCTGCATAGTTTTTGTATATTGTTTATTTTATTATCAAAAATGGATCTTTACACTTAAGTGATCTATTAATTGTTTGCTCAACATTAAAACCGTAGATGATGTATCAACACTATACTATCCGGATATACATGTTGCAGAATCAATGTTATATATGAGTACCATTGTGAATATTTGGCTTATTTTTTGCATCAACACATTGTCAATACTATCACTTTGAGGCAGCCAAAATCAATGCAACATCCAATATTATCATTTTATGACCATAATAAAGAGCAATCAAATGTCTACCGTTTTCTTTAAAATCGTATCAAATATTAACAGATATGCTTTCTTTTGGTTTTCGATTTTTTGCTACTATTTCCCTAAAATGATCTCTAAAATTGTTTTTCTTAAATTTTCTATCAATTTATTTTAAGAAGCTCATCTTTTTATAAACCGAGTTATTGCTACCGTTAGAGTATCCATAATGCTATTCACTGTTTAAGTTGATCACCAGCCTGTATGTAATATCAAAGTTAATAGATTTATAGTAATACCAGCAAGCTATGGACCGATAACCCTATATTTTAGAAATTTTTAAAGACCTTGATTTTTCATTTTGATTTGAACATTTTTATTTGCATTTTGGCTGATAGCAGTTTATCACATGTAATAAAGTCCAAATGCAACTTACCGAAGTGGTTTTGTTTGTTTTTCACTCACGTAATCGTTCATGTTTATGTTGTGATCAATTCAATGCTAATTCAATGTATAATATCTTAAATTTAATAGTTTAATTTGCAATTTCTACCTCGATTGTTTCCGTATACCAGAACTAGCTTTTGGTTTCTTGTGTGGCCCTAGTGGATAGTACAGCTAGCAGCAGCTACACATGATGTTAAAAAAGAAATTTCTGTATTGTGGGCAGTATTTATGGCATAAGAGTTTTTATACAGGGTAACATATCAGATAAAACATTGCTTTGTTAGCTTGCTTAATTGAGTTTTTGTTTTTGTTAATATGTAGTATAAAGGAATTTATAAAATTGTCGTTTGCTCATAATTATTTTATCTGTGCAACGATATACTTTAAGTCTTAATGCTATTTCTGTTGGTTGATTCTTAGTAAATGCTCCAACAATAACATCATTTTTTATTATGTTGCGTTCCAAACTGTTACTTCAATCATGGTCATCCATTGTAATGTTTTAATAAGATATTCTTCTTTCTATTGACATAGTACTCATACGTATATATTGATCACCCTGTAAAAGAAAGTACTAAATATGGGGCATCTGCACCTGCAAACTGAAATTGTATTGTAATAGCCATTTTTTTCTAGTATCTTATGTATGATTAATTATTTACTTATTGTGTTTTAATGCATTAGAACAGTGCTGTCCAACATGCAGCCTGCGGGCTGATATTAAATGGCCCACCCTAGCTTAAATTTTTTTTTGTATGCATTTGTGTGAAAAACGTCAATGGCCTACTTTCATTTCATGCTGTGACCATCGGCTTCAAGAAATATTTTTCACTGGCCCAAGGTGTCAAAAAGGATGGACAGCACTGTTAGAATGATATGTTTGATGCAATGTTACGATTTAGCTATATTAATTTTGCTTCTTCTCTTACATTTTTTATTCATTGCGACGAGTAACATCATATTCACACAGCTCGCCTTTAAATTCTCAGGATTGCAACACATTTTAAGGCTGTTTGAAGATGTTATGTCGAATTTATTGTCACGAATAATTAATATTAAAGTTAGCCTTAAATTAATGTTAGGAAATTTGATTTTGTGTTGTGTTCGATCATTAATTCGAGCAGCTTCTAGAAGAACAACATATATGTCTCAGAAGTTGTTTAGTCGCATTTGTTGTACCTCTCAGGGTTGATGCGAGATCGTTTGATTTATATTCTTGTCTGTACACACGCATTCGCTAAAAGTATAATCGTATATATCCAGATGCCAGTCTTGAATCTATATCAGCTGGTAATATTATATAGAGTTAGAAGTTTGGCATCCACTATAAGATATGTTGAATTCTTGTTTCACCATTGTTGTACCAACGATATAATATTTGTGTGTGTGTGTGTGTGTGTGTGTGTGTGTGTGTTTAATCCCTTTTTTATTGTGTATATGTTTCTTATTTAACCCAAAAAGCGTGGATAATTTTTAAATCATACGTATTTGTTTATTGTCACCTGTTATTAGAGATTGCCTGTATGCAAAATCAGCAATGTCATTATCATTTCGTATATCATTCAAGCTACCCTAAATGATGCTTCCCTAACTTATGCATCGTCGGCAACTGTTATGCTTGAAGCAAAATCCAGTATTTCAAAAGATGTTCTTAGTTTTTTTTAAAACAAATCTGCATTTATAGTGTATTTAACTTTGTTTCAGTTAGTATTACCTCCTGGATATTACTTCCCTTAATCGCTTTTATTGTGATCACGTAAATTATGTGCCGCTTGTGGTTCTAGTACATTGCGTAGCATTACACGGAAAAACATTTATTGTTTATCTCATATTCAGTACCATACTTATGAGCGTATCGTTGCTCTTATGAAAACTTTATTAATATCAGACAATATTTGTGTGCTATCTTCGAGAGTAAAATTGTGCCTTACGTCCGAATTTAAAAATAGTTTTGTTTTAAATACCAATTGCTAGCAACAAAATGATACAAGATTATAATTGTAAAGATTATGTTATGCTAAGTCAATCTTTATGCAGACTTTGCATGGTTTTAACAATGTCGTTATCAATAGATTGCTTTTACTTCCCATATTTTTGTTATCACATAATATTTGCAGTTTCTTTACTAATGGATCTTTAACCGATCCGGTGGCCTAGTAGTTAGAGTGTCTGCCTCGGATGCGAGAGGTCGTGGGTTCTATCCCCGGTCGAATCATGCCAAAGATTTACAAAAATGGTACTAACAGCTGCCTCGCTTGACGTTCAGCATTAAGAGGTAAGTGTTGGGACTGGTCTGACTGGTGTATCTATAATGTGACTGGGTGGGACATCTTGCTAGATGTCTGCGGCATGATGCCTCAGTGCTAGACATCACTATAAACTGCTACACTGCAGACATCGCAGCGATATGACTTAAAAATTGTTAAAGCTACGTTAAAAATCATAATCACATCACCTCACATCACTATTGTGTCTGGGCCTTGATTGCATCATATTGCCTATATATTGGGTACCTTTTAAACTTTTTATTTATTGCTAACCCAGCTATGTTCTATAATTGTTTAAATGCTTAATGCTTTAATTATTTATTGTAATTCTTTTTACAATGAAGTTTATTCAATATCAGATCAACAGAGTCATACTGAACCTTCATGAAAGTTTAATTCAGATAGTTGATTAATATTGATATACAGCTTATCAAAGTATGAAACACCATGCAGTTTTTAAGATTTCGTTGGTATGTTTTGTCTGGAATTTCATTTTGATTGATATGTAGCTTGATTTTTAGTTAAGGTTCCTGTTAGTTTTCATATATATATATATATATATATATATATATATATATATATATATATATATATATATATATATATATATATATATATACAGAGAGAGAGAGAGAGAGAGAGAGAGAGAAACATCTGTATAGGTAAGGAGGTCTTATACTGTCATTATTCGTGTTTGAATTTTTTTCTAAGAGTTGTGACATTTTCAGTGCTTGTAACAGGCGTGAGAATGAGTCTGACCCTAGAGGTAGAAGAGGTTTTTGTTTAGTTCTTTTTAAACTTCTTTTTTTGCAGCATATTTTTGCAATTCGATTAACAATTGTTTTGATTGCATCAGCTAATGATTCTGCATGTTGCGTTTGAAACTCGTTTGCCTGCCGTCTTGTAAAATTCTATAATTTTAAATCCAATTTAAAAACATTTTACAACTATCTCTTTACAATTTTTGCATACTATTAACCTTTCAAAATTCACTATCTTTATTAATATATTGTATGCTATTTATTGCAACATTGTTATTATGTAAATAAATTATTATACTGTCACCCTCAAGTATAAAGCTTATACATCCACAGCAGTATATTTCATGGCCGTTTATGATTCTTTTAGTAAAAACGGAATTTTACTAAAATGACCATGCACGGAACTAATAAAGATTTTGTGCTGCATTTCTGTATATGCTGATAATACAATGTTTATTAGCATTACAAATGCAGTGAATAACGGCAATTTGACATATTTATTTATTATCCAATCCATTAAAATGTATTTTAGCAGATGAACTTTGGCATACCATAACATGAGTGAGTAAAATATATACATGTATGCTACTAATCGAGCTAACGAATTAGGTCTGTTTATAAGTTGTGTTGTAAGTTTTTATATCATCAATTACGATTATTTAATTTTTATAATTATTTAATTTTTCTATAGAATTACCGTCTTCTGGTGCGAATATAGTGAGAATTTTGGGATTGTTACTTCTATTGCATCAAATAGTTTTGACAACATTGTATATTTTACTTGGGTGTTATTAATAACACAAAGTAAATTAATCTTCATTATGATAGTTAGGTACTTTGTTTATCAATGAATATGTTTTTACTTGACCTCTGCTTCGAACAATAACAAGTGGTGTTTGGTATTTGCAAATTGTTCAGCATCAAAATTAATTATGTCTATTTATAATAGTTATAGCAAATTGATTCTTGTTTTCATTATAGCCATTGAACTTGTAAAAATTTTAATACTTTTCTCTATTTCCTCCAAGTGTATTGTATTTTCTGTTTTTCATCCCTAATCAAATTGAACTTTACTCGCATCAGTTATTCTTTGAAAAATAGTTCATTGAATTTAAAGTTTGATTTTTTTCTGATAGCTTTTAATACAATATTTAATACACTATTTATCGATGTTTCTGTCACAGACAAATACACCTAATGTTACCCAAAAAGATTGGAATTGCAGGTATCACATCTATCAAAGTTTTGCTACCCAACAATAAAGTTAACAGCATAGTTGATGTACATGTTTTTCTATCATTTAAACTTTTCCTATACACAAAACAGAATAGCTTTAAATGATCACTTTTTTATGAAACATTTCATGCTGTAGTGATTACCATTTACACTATTATGTTATATTTAAACAGAATACTAAAATAAAGCATCAAACTCAATTTTACCATTAATTATTGTTTTACTTGTTACTTTTTTTTTCTCAAAAACAATATGTCCATATATTATTTATAAAGAGGATCCTAATAACACCTTACGTTATTATTACAGTATTGCAAGTAGCAAATTCGATTCCATCTTTATAAGAAACTGTATTGTGTATGTGCGGAATAATGTTTTCATGTTAGAATAAAAGCCGGATAGAATTTTTTAATTAAAGGTAGTGTTTGCATTTATATTTCAATATCGCCGCTTTTTTGTACAACCCATCCAATAATTTCTTTTTCTACGACATATATGAATTGCACGAACTTGTGTTTTAATAAATGTTGTGAATAAAATAGCGAAGGTGATCTCTTTGTGTTTTATTTTTATATCAGTATGGCTTTGCTAGTATGTATTAACCTCAAGGTTACGAGAGAGTAGATCAGAAATGTGCGCACATGCATTTCTTTGCTCGTGTGTGAATGAAGAGCTGGAATGTCAAATAAGTTTTTGTCCACTCTTTTGAACGTCATTCAAAGGCAATATCATCACAACGTCCATTATTGAAAGCTTCATTTACTTCCATGAATCTGAGGTTTCAGCACTTATATAGGAAGGAAGTCCTACAGAAAAGTACTCGTCGGTTGGCACAGTCTCCGTTTGGAAAAAGCGTAAACATTTTAGTTTCCAGCGTAGGTCCCAGAGTATGCAAAACCACCGTCCACTCAAATGGAAACGATAATTGTTACAACTGCATAACTTATTAATATTTTGAACATTGCGAATCCTATCTGTAATTTTGTTTCGCAGCTCCAATATTATAGCAACCAATATACATTCGTTTGTTCTTATCGACACAAATCTACAAATTACCAGTCATTATGTCACTTTTATTTAGGAAACAAATGATGCGCCGTCAGACATTGGTCTTGGCAGTTTGTTAAGAGTGATCCATAGAACAAAAACATAGACCCTACACTACGGGCTAATTGTGATACCACAGAACGGGATATTTGATGGGTTTTTTAAAATACAATCTATTAGACTTATAAACAAGTATGACAGTTAATTTCCTTATTTATTAGCAATTTACAATAGGTCATCAATGATATTTGTTTGGATAATTTCATATTATTATCCATGTACTGTCTTGTTAATGCATCATTTTTTAAGAACAGGCTATCCTAATTTTGTTTGTGTTTATATATTATGAAATTCAAGTACAACCAGGCTAAAGTCACGCCAGTGGTAAAGATATTCTCCTAGTACATTTTAAAGATGTATAATTTCATTTGCTGTGTGTTTAGAAACAATCAGTTCTAAATCACTAGTGTTAGAGTTCCAAAAGTTGTGTTACACATTTATAGTATGAAATTGTATGATATACATAGAAGAAATATAAAGTATAAACAAAGTAATTATGATGAAATAAAAATGTTGTATAATGCAATTTAAAAGATCTATCATGAATCAGAATAAAGAGCAAAATTGTAATTTTTCGCAGCCCAGGTATCAGAAAATGTTTACACGTGGATATATTATTACCATGTTTGATGAGTAGACATCGCTGCAAGCCGTGTTAATCGATTATGCAGTCGCCAGCCACATGTTATAGAATAGCAGCCAGTCAAAGGGCTTGTCGTCTTTTCACACAGGCATTAAAACATTGGTCCCGGTATCAAAAGGAAGCTCGCTGGGTGAAAGACAAGCGTAGGCAGACAAGCGGGAAGACATTGTCAAACTAAGTTTGATTGGGAAATTTCACAACGACATCCAATCGGAATTAAGATAGAGTGGGATTAAATCATAGATCCGAATTTCAGAAATTTATCAGTATACTTGGGCAGATTATGAGAAGTACACCTAGCTGTTATAAGAATTAAGTATTTTCCCTGAGAAGCCACTCGTAATTTGGCAGGAATCTTAGGACCACAATTTTGAGAGAAGGAAAAACTTCAACAAGGTCAGTAAGCTATTGGCTCAATTTTTACAAAACATTACGGCGTCATAATTGTAAATATTTGTAACATGTATACTTAAGTACTGTGATCTTTTTAGTAAGTAGAATTGCCTTGTAGTGTTTCATTTATAAGCATATTTGAGACATGAATGTGAGTTTACGTAGAGAATTATGTAGATTGTTAGTTCGTCAGAATTAATATTGTAATTCGCTGGTAGAGTTCTTTGTAGTAACCAGTACATTTAGTAATGCGTTATGTTAGAGTTTATGCATGTTTGAATTGGCGTTTAGGAAAACGATTGATGTACGCACGATTAGTTACAATAGATGTTTGAATATATCAGAGCATGGATATTTGAATATTTGTATAATTGGTATGAGTTGTGATGTACAAATATGCGTCTGATTGTTACTTATTGGTTTCTGTAATGGAACTATGAGTGTGTACTGATGTGAAACAATTTATTGTTGTATGTATAAGAGTAATTTATACCGTGCTCGTTTTTATGTTGTGTTATGTTTTACTATACAAGAATGTATGCGTATTTCAGTGACATTGAATGCGTAACCTCTGATGTTTAATAACTTTATCTGGTGATAGGCAGTGTGTAGTGTGAGATGTGAGCGCTGAGGAAAATATTGTAGCGTCCTTGTCTTTCACAGAAAGCTTTTCGGGGGACAGAACTTCTGGTGTGAGTTAGTAGTCCCCGAGTCTCTAAGAGAGAGACGGAAATGAGACTGATAGTGCAGTTGGAGTTGACAGAATGTAGTCGACGTAGAGAAGAGGGATAGAAGGTGGAGAAGGAAATCAGTCCGGAAGAGGAGGAGAAAGAACTTGGAGGTAGTCATGGAGGAATAGGAGTTAAGAGAGAGCGAATGAATTAGGCGATGGAGAAGGATACAAAGATAAGTAGAGCACAAGGACAGGTGGTAATCTCTCACACAACGAATCAAATATTGCGAGAGGCTAGAAAAGGGTAGAGTGGAAAAGGGTATTTGGGAATTCGAATTATTGATCTTTTAGTTGTTATTAAATTGTTTTTGCATCTTTAATCATTTGACCTTCGGCATTGCTGACTGGGGGCTCGGAGCTGTGTATCTAACTGTCACTAATTCAGCTTCCAACCAAAATCAAGCTTCGGTGGAACTAATGCAGTAGCTTAAATAAATCTTGGAAGCACCCACTCCGATTTCCCAAAACCGAAACCTCACGCTGGAGCGAACCTCTGCAACACTATAATATTATCTTCAAGAATAAAAGACAATGATGCTGTTTTCCTGATTAATTCTGACATTTCATACTTTGAAAACCATGAAAGTTGAATATTTTACTGTTAAATTGCGCACCATGCCGAATTCCAAGATACAAAAGAAATCGTATGTTTCATTAATGATAAAATGCACAAAGTTGCACTGGTCAAAACTAACATTTGTATGAAATATCATAGATGTTTGTTTTGCTACTATTCCATAAGGAATGGAAATTTAGTGTTTTATTTTAAGTATGCTAATAATGCTGTTATAAAGCTGAAAGACGTATGAAAATATAAAAACAATTGTTCCCTTTTTTGTTGCAAATTCTTTTTATGTGAATTGACTGCATTATAAAACACTTTTGTATTTTTGTTCTGATAATTATTTTTTAAATTTCGAAATATAATTTTTATTTGATATCTTATTATGTTTTCAATATTTTGACTGTTATAATTAATGTCTTTATTAATATGTATCCATATTGGCTACGACAATCGAAAAAATTATAATCACTATCAATATCGAGTATAAAATTTTATTTATGACAAGAATTACTATTTGCATTCAGTGATCCCACATTACTTATTTTATTGTGAATTTTAAACTTCTTACAATCAACCCATTTACTGCTATTGTATAAGGCATTGCGCCAACTATGTTCAATAGTGATCTCCATATTTTTATTAACCATTAGTTGATATTTTTTAAAAGGATATAATTAACTAATTATATATAATGAAGTTTGGAAAACTATAAAAAACGATTTATTGATTGTTTTAGATTTATATTTTAAAAATTTAACAAACTACACTATTTTAAAAATTTGATAAAACGAATTTATTTGCTACAGGTTATATTCGTTGTCCACCAAGACCACAGAAGTATTGTCGAGTCGACATGTTTAAGCATGGCAGAAGAAATACACAAGTGCAAAACATAATATATGTAATATACGAAACATTACTAAAACATACTAGGCGAAATAATTACTACAATACCATTTTGATAGTTTGTCTACTTGTAGTTTTGCAAGATGTCATTAAAAATATTACTGATAATACAACGTTTGTTATAAAAAAAAACAGATTGAAATAGAAATATTAAAAATATGCAGATAATACATTTAAAAGCATAAATTTTACAGGGTATTTTTTTCGTTATCTCAAACCTGACAGTAAATATATTAACTAAAAGTTGAGGGGGGCTACGAGATTCACAACACGTGATATCCAAATACTGCTCGAATTCTCCATTCTGGAAAGCATCATATGATAAAAAGTTTTAAACATATAGAATAACCAAAATGGAAAGCTTGTAGAGCAATGACCTTATATTATAATAGCAAAATTAGACGAGCACTAATAAAAGTGGTGAGTAAACATCAAAACGAACACAAAAACAAAGAACAATCATAAGAGATGTGCATTTTGGTGTAATTCGAAATATTGTTGAAATTAGACTGTTCTAGTGAATATTGTAATATAATATGATTTAGATAAACAAAATTTGAATTAATATTTTTTAATGATATCAAATCATAATAAGAAAAATACTTAGACCAAAACAAATACCAGAATCAAAAACGTATTAAGAAATCACAAAATTAAACACAAATATCAATACTCAGACCATTACTAAAAGAAATACCATCGCCAAAACCTACGCTATAACCAAGAATGCCATCAAAACAAGTACAACCTTACCCCACACACAGAATCTCAGATAGGAACAACCGCTTTTGATGCATTCTTTTTTGCATAAAAATCAAGGAATTAGGAGAAAAATTAGATTATTTCTCTGTATAGAGGGATGTCCTTGCTTAACCATATTCAGCTTATCTATTATATGCGAAGAATAATTGCATAACTAAAGGTTATATCGGGAGTGGTACGTCCAGCTAATGAAAGTCCTATTTGATCAATACTGAAACGTGAACTACACTTGATTTAAATTTTCAGGGAGACAAATTTATGTGAATAATAGTGAAATAAATATTGTTAAAAAAGAAAATATGTTGCATCATGAAGTTGATAATTTTTAAAATGGTTTGCTGACCTAAGATGATTTGACTTAAAGCAATCAGTATGTATTAAAAAATTTAGAAGCATTCAATATTTGGAAGACACAATTATAACTGGTAGAGATAAGCTCGTACTACTGATTTTATGGATATTAAATTCTATCCTGCGTAAATTTATTTTGTCACATAACAAAAACTTTAAAAAAACCAACAAATTATTTGAACCAATACATTTTAAAAACAAGAGAAGAATCTCAAAAATGTTTCTTTAGTATGTAATAATATGGATATAGCTAAACAGATTTGATAGAAACTATCAAGTGAGAATCCATCTACATTAATAAAGAACACCGCTATATATACAACTGAAACTGTTTAACAATTCTAAACATCCGGCAGGGTTGACAAAGTTTTCATACACAAATTCTAGGGATAACAGAGAAAAGAATTAAACATTCTCAAAAAGTATCAACGATTCCAACGTAATTCGCTACTACCAAACGTATATAGGAAAAAAGCTGTTTGAATTATTTCTGTAAAAGAACAGGATAAGTGTTTGAAATATAGTCATATATACGAGGCATGAATATTATCACGTAGAGAGGTGGAAATTGTTTTCGTTGACAAACGAAGCAGATATAATAAACGGTGTTTCATCCATGAGAGTTTTACTGTATGAGATTAGAGAAGAAAACAAATTAACAAATTATATAAAGTTGACAGGTAATGGTATTACTGTCCACGGCGTTGCAGCTGACTGTCTGTTAGTTTATTTGACACCAGAGAACATTAACAGAGTTATTAAACTATTTAATCTTAGTGACAGGATAGCATGTTTAAGCTTGAAACCAGTATTTCCGCAATACAAAATTAGAACAAAGTACAAACGTTTTACCAAAAATAGAAATATTAAATATTACAGAAGACTATTAAAAATAAAAGAGTTCATGTTAAAATTAATGGCTTTGTTAGCAACCACAATACCATCACAAAAGTGCACCTCCATGAGTTGAGAAAACACAGTGCCAATAATGATAATTTGAATGAAATATTTTTTAATCCTTGTTAGAAGTTCTGTCATCACTTACTTAAGGATGGTCTGTATGATGTTACATTAAATATTATGCATGCTATTATAACTGGTGATAAAAAATAGAAAGATATGATGCTAATTGATCTAATTGTATGGCATTTTACGAAGTACTTTTCTGCATTCACCGTTTATTATATGTAGTATGGATAACACGAATGATACTGACAAAGATGTGGTTGTCAGTAATAATACAGAAAAGGTAAATATTCACTATTTTATCTGACATGGTTCAGCCACTATCTTTGCCTGAAAGAAAAGAAAACGTCGATCTAGAGATACAAGATTTATTTAACTTACATGAGTATGTTATAACTACTGTTGCAAATCTAGTGTCTTAAAATATGTAATGGAAAGGACTGCGACCAAAAAGTTTATTAAAATCAACAAAAAAATTTTTTCTATGTTACAATGTAAAACTTGCATCGGAACTTGTTGTGAATTAAATTCAAGATGATCATCAATTTCCTATCACGAGTCCGAATATATACAATTTTCC
Source organism: Potamilus streckersoni (assembly GCA_016746295.1). Taxonomy (NCBI): domain Eukaryota; kingdom Metazoa; phylum Mollusca; class Bivalvia; order Unionida; family Unionidae; genus Potamilus; species Potamilus streckersoni. Next base: position 1,401,726 of record JAEAOA010000712.1, read on the forward strand.
GAAAGAATTCAAGCAGTCTTGGATGTCTTGATCCATCACATAATATAATCCAGATTGTCTTCAAATAAATCCTCGATAATCCAAACATAATATTTTAGTTCAAAACGTTGATAACCACTTCGTCATTCAAATTAATAACTTAAATAATCGATTCCTCTCCAATTGAATCTTAACACTAATGCAAACTCTAATCAATGATTACCAAAGACTGATATTAAATGGAAATGAGTAATCATTTAAGACATATATATATATATATATATATATATATATATATATATATATATATATATATATATATATATATATATATATATATATATATATATATATATATATATATATTATATATATGGATATATATATATATATATATATATATATATATATATATATATATATATATATATATATATATATATATATATATATATATATGTGTGTGTGTGTGTGTGTGTGTGTGTGTGTGTGTGTGTGTGATTGTCTCTTGACCCATGTGGCAATAGATTATGTTTAAAATATTATTTAAGTCTTCTTCCATGCTGGGAAGGATTGTATAATTATATAATAGACACTTTCGTACATCCCTAAAGGCAATGCTATCGCCAGCCTATATACAAAGATTGAGAGACAGTGATAATATGTATGTATGTATGTATGTATGTATGTATGTATGTATGTATGTATGTATGTATGTATGTATGTATGTATGTATGTATGTATGTATGTATGTATGTATGTGTATGTATGTATGTATGTATGTATGTATGTATGTATGTATGTATGTATGTATGTATGTATGTATGTATGTATGTATGTATGTATGTATTGCTAGCACATGAAGTATTGCCATTAAAATGGCTCTGATGGTAAATAGTTATTAACATGTACTTAAAAACAAAATAGTAATATAGTTATATTATCATAATATTTATATATTTAAATAAAACGATATAAATCATGTCAAAGAAAAGACTATTTTATACTAGCAAGTCAGTTGTTGGATTTTCCAACAGAAATAATTTTCATAATTTTCTGGAGTGAATTACGAACAATACTTTTACAGTACGTTCAACAAACATCGGTAATTATAGTATCAGAAAATTTCATTAGTTTTTTTATTTTCTTCACTTACATGATCTAGCGTAAAGTATGGTTATCAGTATTGCATCCGGTATCCAGTTCAAGGTTTCAAAATGCTTGCTTTTTAATGTGCTTTTCCCCCTCGAATCAAGAAATAAAATTATGTTACTAATGCTATTTTCCGTGCGAATACAAAACACATCCGAGTGGCCCCGAGTGGCCGAGTGGTCAACAGCTCTGTCCGTTACGGATCACTGCCATCTCACCTCTGTCTGCGTGAGTTCGAGTCTAGGATTCGGCGAATGTGGATATGTGAGAAAGCTTGCCAGTAGCTTCTCGTGGGTCGGTGGTTCTTTACGGTGATTTCCCTGTTTCTTCCTCCACCATTAATACTGGCCGCCATGAATAGCCTATCGTGTGCTGAAAAATGGCGTTAAGCCCAACAACAACAACAACAACAACAACAACAACAACAACAACAAAACACATCCGAACATAAGCGGTAAACTGACATTATCGCATGGGATGCTTTAAGAAATATGCCACTTTAGTCTTTAAATACATATTACTGTCCAATACCTTTGAGCTTGAAATTTGCTTGTTCCGAGTAAATAAGGGCTTAATTTCATTTCGTGGATGAAAAAGAAAATGGTTTTTACTCCTTGCAGCATTCATGAAAATATAGGTTTATTTACACTCACTCCATGAAATATATCCTTTATTTACTCTATCCAAACAAATGTATTTAATTCATATGTATCTAAATAAAATGCCTGTTATGTGCTACAATATATTTTTTTTTATTAGCAGCAGTGGTAAAATCAGATATTTATATGTAGCACAGGTAACGACATAGTGCGTGGGTGTATTACTGCCATATGCTATGAATACAGATAAATCGTCAAGTAAAGTATGGTGTGTTAAGATCAGCAGTCTTGTATTACCATACATTATAGCAAATTAAATATTGTATCGAGAATCTGCTCTTTGATACTAAGTTTGCTGAATATAATTATTTTAATTAATGATAACACCTTTGCAGTTCTAACATTTCTCTCCCCTCCCAATTAATGTGTGCATTGTTTAATGCATACATAGATTATTTTAGACTGATAGACTGATGTAACTGATTAATGTTTACAAGAAAACTAAATGTTACATTCATGTGATTAAAAACAAAGGTGCTTGCAATTGACTATCATGTGAGTCCATCTAGGACATGAAGATATCAGCAGATTAAAAGATAATGCATACAGAAGTTACTCGATGCAACCCCTCCCCCGATTGTCAGATCAAACAAGAAAGAGAAACATATTTCCAACACCCATGCAAAGTACCCACACAAACGTTATTATGTCGTAAAGTTCTTTTAACATGACTGCCCTGTGATAAAAATCTGTCATGTATTGAATTATCAGTGAAAAGAGATGAAATAAACTAATTTTAAAACTGATTATATATATATATATATATATATACATATACACATATATATATATATATATATATATATATATACATATATATATATATATATATATATATAAATATAGATACATATATATATATATAGATACATATATATATACATACATATACACATATATATACACACATATATACACACACACACCTTTATATATATATATATATATATATATATATATATATATATATATATATATATATATATATATATGAACATACTTAAGATTGAACTGACATTTTGTCGTTCACAAATATAAAAAAATCATTATAGAAAATGTCAAAATGAATATGCCTATCGTGTTACATATCTTTCATCCTACTACCTTACGTATATAAAATATGCACATAATATTTCTAACACATTGACAGATTATATTTATATATTATTTAATTCTGTTTAGGCATATTTTCAGACAAAACGGTCATTCGATAACATCCAATATTGCCTTACTCCTATTGAACTTGGGGGATCAGACAAATATATCAGCTACCAGCTACGTGAACATGACAGTTAAATACTAATAGATTACTTATGGATTTCATTAACGGCGTGTATTATGATAAGCCAGATGTTTCCCACTTGCGACCCGCGGTCAGCATGTGACCCAGCCATCAGCCGTGAAGGCAGTCATTTTTAACATATACATTTGAATTAATATGCATAATTACTGATATGGAACTGTTTTGCTCTACGGCCCGCAACCTTTAGCATTTTATCTATGTTGAATCCCAGCCAAGATAATGTTGGTAATATGCCATCGTTAAACATTCTTTAACTTTTACAAACTGACATGTATGTAGTATGGGCAGTTTTTGCATGTGTCATCATACTAAGAGATGCCTTTACATATTCCATAATTTTGTAAAACAAGTAAGTTACTGGGACCAATATTATATCAATATGCTCTGTCAGAGGTCATGTGCTCTCATGTTTTATGATAGCTTTTAGAATTTCCGTAAATATCACTTACAGCATGGAGTACTGTACTCAAATGTATTTCTGTTGACAAATTAAGAATCGTGTTTGTATATACAGATTGTTAGAAAAATCAAACCCTATCTGATAAATGTATTTGCTATGCATGTTTCAAACACTTACATTTAATATATCTGTTTATATATGGCGTTGAAACCCATATATGATCGATTTCCACTTAAGTTTAATTTCAGTGTGCTTCAATGCTTCAGATATATGCAGACTAGCGTTGTCCTTGATGTCAATTTGGAGTTTTGCTTTATGTAATATCAAAACTGTCCCTTAAGACATTAAAGTAAGAGGTTGGGAGCTAGTTAATCCACATTAGTTATTATCATTCATGACATACAATCTACAGAGGCGTTTTGTAGACGTTCTGGTGCTCTAGGCACAAACTCTAATCTGAAAGGTAACCAGAATTGCGCCTTAATATATCAGTCTCAGATTTTGAGTATTGCATTGCATTTCCATGTGCATGTGTGTCGTTTTGTTAAATTTATTAATATAGAACTAAACTCCTAGCACAACCGTCATCGAACTTTTGTTTTTGGGCCGCCACTGGTCCCCCTGCTTCGCGGGACCCTAGGCACGTGCCTCTCCTACGCCTTAAAACGGTACTGACAATCTATCTTGATACGCTATACGACGAGTGAATATTAATTCTAATATAAATAAGATAAACATAATCAAGGCCAATGTTCCAGATTTCAGTCTTACATAATATTGTATTATGCATAATATATGTTTCACCAAATGGCCTATTGAAATAAAGATCGTACTTTTGAAAATATTTCTGTTATTATAACTTAAGATAGATGCATGCATTCATCTGAATAAGAACGTAAAACATTTGGCCTGTGTAGCATGCTGTATAAAGAAAATATATGCGTATGATTACGTTTCACTATCTTCTCCAGAAAAGCAAAATATACAAGACCCTGCTGAAGTTGATGGAGGGATAGCAAAAGATGAAGGCAGTATGTCATCATGCCTACCAGGCAAGCAACTGGAGAAACCTATTCACAGGTTAGGATTTTCATCTGACAGAATGTCCTCCCCAAATGTGAGGAAACTTTCCATACTCCTTTCAGCAATGAAAGTTTCCAGTATGATTAAAGGGATAAAGGGCAGTGGAGTGTGTTTGTTTGTTCCGAACATTGGAGTTATTATTTGCCAAATTGTCTTCGTGATGCAGTGTCATGTGCCGTTCCAGAGAACTTACAGTTACTAAGGGACTAATCATTTAAGTAGTGCTGGGGAGAGGGCTAAGAGTTTCTTCCGAACATGATATTTTTTTTTAAAAATTTTAAATCCATATACATTTATTTTAGTTAACGCAATTTATCTAATTCCTTCGTCCTACATATCTGAACATTACTATTATTTTTTAAAGCGATGAGAAAGCCGGAATTTGTTTTCTCAAACATGCCGGTCCTGTCCATCCAGCAAGTCAAAATGGTTGGTCCCTATTACTTATTTATTTAATAAAATACAGTATTGTTCAACACACATATTTAAGTAGATGTATGCTCTTATTTTATTTATATTGATACTTTTATAACCATTTCTGAAGCGATCGTAACACTGGTTAAAAATAACTTCGTTTGGCAAATTCCTATCCAAACCGGCCGCCACTCATCAAAGCTAAGCAATACAGTGTATCTGCAGAAGGTACCATGCTGTCACGTTAGGGCAAACAACTTTCACGTTTCGTTTGGTAGATATGATGGAAAATATTTTGAATACAGGTTTGAGCTTTAGGAAGGACAACTGTACCTCGATAGTTAAGATTGGCGATTATCGCTACCCGTCCCATTTGAAGGAAATTTAAACTTGCCTTCCATAACTGAAATTGTCGCACCTGCAAATTTCTCTGTTGCTGAAGGAAAGATCCTTTCCTAGTTTAAGGGGATGATAGATCAATATACATGGTTTTGGAGAAAAGGTCAATAAATAGTGGCCGGAACATTAGTAAAAGAGGGAAATATAGTTTGGCTACGGATAATACAACCGTAAAATGAACCGCAAATGCTATATGAAGAAGCAGTAATTTATCCCGGTTGAGTGTTCAAGTTGTCTAAAAGCATAAAACAGTATGAAGAGACACAGGTTTACGGACTGTCTAAGCGAGCTTTACTGATCAACAACGTCTGAATTATCAACGGAGCGATAAGAGCAAATCTCTTGATCAATTAGCATCCTTCTTATAGTTTTCAGTACTTTATTTCCAATTGGGGTATTGGCAGATTGAGGTTAATGAGGCAGAACGGCAGAAGACTGCGTTTTGTATCTAAATGGCCTGTTTGAGTTACCGTAATATCGTTTAGCCTCTACAATGCACTAGTGATATTTGAACTGCTTAAAGAGCATATTCTAGCAGGATTGCAGTAGAATATCTGCCTCATATATTTGATGGCATCCATGTAATATAAAAAAGTTTATATAATATGCTGGCAAATTAAGAAACATTGGCAGAGGCAGAGCTGAAGCTCACGCCTAAACAATATTGCTTTTTCTCCAAATAAGTCAAATTTCTTCGTGTTGTGGTTTCAGTGGATGATGAGCAATATTAATATGGTAAAGGAATGGCCACTTCCAGGCAATGTCAGTGATATTCGAACCTTCATGGAGTCTTCTAACGTGCGTGTTATGACAAACTTTACAGACATGGCAAATCCTTTGAACAAGATGAAATAGAAGGGAATTAATTGGGGGGCTGCATGAGGGTCACGATTCTCTCCAATGGCTTCACAATACATTTATCAGCGCACTTATTACCGAATCACTCTGATTTATTCAAGTCTTTTACACTGGACACGTATAAACGTGATTTTACAATGGGCTTTGTGTTGTCGCAAATCTCTGAGGAACATGAGGAAGAAATGTGCTATTGTGTGACAAGAAAATACATTGTAGCTGTGGAAGTATATTGTAAATTACTTATCGCAACTCTATTATGGTTACGTATTTATTATTGGGATCGACCACATCATTTTGAGTTGGTTTCTTTATAAGAAGGGCATTCCGGATTGTAGCTGTTGTTCAGTGGAACCGAGAACGAAGGAAGGTGCTCTCGCTCTAGGAAAGTAAAGGGTGCCATGTAGTTGCCAAGCGATTTCTTGGTAACCATATGTAATGAGAAAGATTCAGATTAGATATATGTATTTTTCCAACAACGATTGCTCGGTTTTTCTCCCAAATGTTAGAGACACTGGCAGGGCTCGTTCAATGTTTTAAATGAAGTGAGCGAAGTCACGAACACGGTTGACTGTGTAAGAAACGGACGTTCACAGACAAATCATTGTGATTCTATGCTACTGGGCGTGACACATTGCAGAGAGGATACTGAAGCAAGTGGAAAAGCCCTTGGCTGCATATCCACACAGGACAGTATGTTTTATCTTGGATGGATGATTATGCTCTCGTCTAATGCTTTTATTATGAAGTGCATGCTTGTCAATGCAATTTATTTTCTTTATATTTTTCCAGATGCCGCTGAATCCCTAAGAAAAAAGTAATGACAAATCCCCCTCCACAGAATGTCAATATGCTGATCTTTCATTCGTAGAATCATTATAAAATCAATGCATCAAGATAAAACCTTCTGATCTATTGATGATTTGTTGATTGATTCTTTTTATAATAAAAGCAGATTCATTGTGATTTTGTTTGTTTTTTAAATGCGGAAAGAATTTCTCAGAGCCATGGATAATTTTTAATTGGATCGTTTAAATAAAAATCCCCTGAATCTAGGCGGATTTTAATGCCTTTTACTTTTCGACAGATCTCCAGTAGGTTTGGTCTACCATTCAAGCTCTTAAAGCTTTTCAATCTGTCTCTAATTTACATTGTGATGGACAGAAAAAATTAAGAAGCTAAAATATGTGACGTTCAAAATTATTTGTTCTGCTTCTAAAAATATAGATTTCTTTGAACTTAAATAATACGTTATAGTTCATTTATGCAAACACATTTAAAAGAAGTTGGTTGAAAACCTGCAACGTTGTTGGATAATGAAAAATTTTGTCATTTACTGGAAACTTAAATTTACTAATCAGTCATTCTGCCAAATGTATTAATCTTTTCTCAGTATTGTTTGACACTACATTACTTTGTCTTAAACACTAAACCCGAAAGTGTAAAAGCTACAAGTATTATTGTAGCCTCAACTGCAGATTGTGGTCTACGCATGGTTCGTGTTCAACCATTTATTGAAAACATTGCAAATGAAGGAGGACTTTAGAGAACATGGTCAAAAATAATTTTAGGAATATTTGGAGGAATCCAGATATTAAAATTAATAGAGAGAAAATTAACAGAGATCATTAAATTTATTAGTAATAAATTTTGACAAGCTGTTCAGTGGAAGAATACTTGTCATTGGATATTCTAACTTTTGCTTCTGTAATAACTTTAATTCCTTACAAAATGGCAGTCAAATATAATAACAAGTGTCAAATATAATTTCATAATCAAGGATCATTATTCAAATTTGAAGCACTGTTTCAGAAAGATCTCAACAGCAATTTAATTAAATATTTTTCAATTATTACAAAAATATCTGGTTACTCGGAACAATTTTAAAACTTTACTGACAAGAAAAACACTCTTTCGAATGTAAATTCCGCTAATAAATTGTATTATTAACTTATAATAAGTAAAAAGTACGATATTAAACACTGATGAAACTATATAAATGGGGTGGAAACACGTTACTATTTTTAAATTGTTAGCATGGTCGTAATTTATATAATCACACACGTCACAATATACATAATTTGCAAAACATTTTCCTTCGCTCGAAAATATCTAAACTGTGCTGTTGTTCTCAATACCTCATTAGATGTTTTAGAAAGTAAATTGCAAAATAGTTCATAAGATTGGTATTAACAGTACCTTAGAAGAAACTTAAATCTCAATACTGAGTAATTATTTTTGAATTTTAATAAATTGAATTCATCTTGCTGTATATAAAATGTAGTGGCTCGTTGTTTACGTGGACGGGGTGAGTGTAGTGCGAAATATTTGAGAACGTTAAGACGGTGATACGGGATACAACTCCGAATGTCGGAGAATAAAATCCCAGATTTTACTCCTCAATGGAAGTCCTATGTAACAGACTGAATTTTGCGCTTGTCTTTGTAACATATGGCGATTTTAAATTGATGTCTGCGATTTTGTGCCTGGTTAAATTTGTGACATATTTAAGGATGCTGGTATTGGAATGCATCTGATTGGGATTTGAGTGATTATGATGAGGTTCCGTTTGATAACTATATCAGGCAAAATTGGACAATGGCTGAGATTGGGGATATTTTCCGAAATGGCCAAGGTTGAGACGTTGTCGAAGCAGAATTTGTAATTATTTTTGCAAGTTGAAACTATGCAGAATGTAGATGGAAGGGGGAGCGGTTAAATGTAGAATATTTCTAACCATGGAATAACGTGTGTTAATAATGGCGGTTCAATAAACATGAAATCTGACTGAGCAGTTAACGGTCTCGTATTTTAAAAATAGCTTACACGGGAGAAACAGGTGGTCAAATATATGAGCGAGGCGAAAGGTTGTGATTCAGGTGGTGGGCGACAATTCTGTCCAAGGGACTTGTAGTTGAAAGTCTCTGAGACACGTACCCAGCGGTTAAGAAGACGGTTCTTCTAAAGACTAAATGGGTGAACCTTAACGCATAAGGTAATACTGTGTCCTAATCTCATACTTAATTTGTCTTTGATATGAGTCTAAAAATAAGTGTTTGAATTGATTTTTCGTAAATTATATAGGAATCATGAATGCTAAGAATTGATCGTTATTAGGTCTGTACCATGTGTTTTGCTTATATTTTAGTTAGCAATTGTGTAGGATAAGCCGAGAAGTGATTTTTGTGTGATCTATTTGTCAAACTAAGACTTGAATTCTTATAAACATGTGTCCAACATTCAATTAAAAACAGTGCTTAATAGTTACACTGCAGGTACTTAATTGTCGTTAAGCGAGAGCAAAATATGCTGTCAATCAGTTAGAAATGATAACAAGACCTGTTAGAAAAACAGAGTAATTTTCCTACACTGTGTTAAACTTGAAATGGAAGAGAGATCTAATTAACATAGATAGATGTGGCATTGTTTAATTGGCTGCAAGGTTATGACCTGAAGCCTATTAGCAGTCGAGTGTCTATTGTCGTAAGTGATACATGATTTTCGGAGTGTACTGGAGAGCAATGGACGGATAAATAGGCCTCTTTATTCTTATTTTTATCGGTAAAAAAGCTTCCACAAATTAATAAGAAAGTTATAATGACAAGTATAAAAGACTGAATGACCTAGAGAGGCCACTAAAGGCAGTGTGACGGATAAGTAGGCCAGAGGGAACTCGAGAGGTTCCAACTCAAGTCGACCGCAACCAGCTAGTTATGTTGATATGGGAGAATGAACATTATGTCAATAGCCTGTTCTATATCCATTGTTCCTGTTGAAATAATAATTAAAATACTGCTTTGTCTAAATTAATGACCTTTTTGCATTCCCATTCCTCTTAAAGTGATAATTTGGTTTTTGTACTTAGATTTATATCATCCAGAACAGTAGTATTTCGTATATTTTAATTGAAAATTTGATCGGTAGAGGGCTCGATTCAGTTCACGTAATTGAACATATTATTATGCAATAAGCTAGACTCCTTTCCCCTTTTGAACTAGGTGTTAAATTTACCTGTTCATCATCATCTACTCTAAGGTTTAGAAAATGGATACCAAATGTGCAGTATAACTGAATCAGACCTTATGAAATTCATTTAGCTTCATATATTTAGATTTTCCAGCTTTGTAAGACTTATCCAACTTACAGTGTACAAAATCGAGTGATAGAATGAAATTTATATTGTCATCGATTATATAGTCATCTATCTATACAAGCACTTCTATTATTAAAATCATGAGATAGTAACTTGCATATTTTATTTTAGTGTCGTTCAAAATATAAAACATTGATTTAAAATACTTCAATGCCATCACTTCTATTATTAAAATCATGAGATAGTAACTTGCATATTTTATTTTAGTGTCGTTCAAAATATAAAACATTGATTTAAAATACTTCAATGCCATCACTTCTTATTAAAATCATGAGATAGTAACTTGCATATTTTATTTTAGTGTCGTTCAAAATATAAAACATTGATTTAAAATACTTCAATGCCATCACTTCTATTATTAAAATCATGAGATAGTAACTTGCATATTTTATTTTAGTGTCGTTCAAAATATAAAACATTGATTTAAAATACTTCATGTCATCATATACAGATATATTAGATAACGAGATACAGATACAACCTAGTATGACGTCATAACGATCTTGTCTTTAAGTTTACATATATGTACATAATTGTTCCAATTAAAAAAAATGAAGAAAAACTAATTATTTATTAAAGAAACAAAAACTTGAAATAATTGAATATTTATTATGATTTATCTAGTTATTGAAGATGTTTGGAAATTGTTTATAGGAATGGGTGGAGTGAAACTATAGCCGATGAGACTAGTTTCATTTTGCTACATTGTTGAATGAAGGCAGAATGCAGCGTAAACCAAATTTGGCTCTGTAACTTTTAGGGTTACAAATTTGACATTTGATTGTGGCTTTCCTATTGTTACAATTTATTGTCCTTGATTTAAGACAAATGGTGAAAAGATATATAAATTTTTTCTAAGACTGGTTTGTATAAAGTTTGGTTTATAAGGCAGCAATATATTTACGCTTCACTTTGAAAGCAGAATAAAACGAATTTTACATTTAATATGATGAGTTTGAAAGAAGTTGCAAAATAACTCTGGAATCATAGGTAATAGTTGCACACCGCGTCTTGAAATTAGTACAACAAAATGTAATATTAGTTAAGCTAAACTCAAGTCATTATAGTCTGGCCGAACTTGTAAAATATTCACTCTGTGCAGTTGGTAACATTTTTCACCAAAAGTGATAAATGAGAATTTAACCTGAATTGATAGTAAATATGTTTGAAATGCAACTTGCTGTGTGTAATATATTTACCAGTTTTTAAAGAGAATATTACATTTATGAATGGATTTTAGAGGGGATGCAGTATTATTGCTGTGCTCACACAATTCAGTAATTTAAGTTTACAAAGTCAGAATTCTAATAGCATGTGAATAATATTGTGTGCATTAGAGTTAACAAAATAAAAAAGATATGCAAAAAAGAATCCATGCCAGTAAAGAGACTACAAAAAGGCTGAGAGTAAAAAGGGTTTGGAAATTAGATTTTTTTAATTTGTTTTGGAAATTTTTTTATGGTCTATATTCACAAGAATATGTCTCTTTGTCTTAATTTTGAAGACAGAAAACATGAATGATATGAACACACACACATTTTACAATGAAGGGATTTGGAATTTTATGGTTATTTTGGCAATACTTTGATTAGCATATGTTTTAAAAGAGATCTTAGAGTTTTGAAATTAGTATGGGCTCTCTCTCTCTCTCTCTCTCTCTCTCTCTCTCTCTCTCTCTCTCTCTCTCTCTCTCTCTCTCTCTTTCTCTCAGTAGGGATTGATATTGAGGTGGGGAAGGTAGTAGGTAGTATAGTAAAAATTTAGAACTTTGATATGAACGTCAATACAACAGGTTTATTCCTTTTAACTGCATCAAACATAATGAGAAGTATTTAAAACGAAAATTCGATAATTAATTCTTTACAGTTTCGAGAATCTCTTTGCTTCATTAGTTTTGATACGACTGAATTGAATCTCATGATGCAATGCTTATATAGTATTTATTTCAATCAGTTTTAATTAAAATTCACAAGGACACCAAATAAGATGTGTCCTATTCATGTTGTTTTATACATTCAATATTTTGGAATCGTGCAACTTTTTTATACACAAAACGTACGGAAACTGTTCTGGTTTGTTTTCTTTTCACTGCATTACTGCAGATACTCTTACACATAAGCTCTGCATTTCTTTCCTGTTTGTGTATTTTTCCTTTCTATTTTTACTCCCTCCTTCCTTCCTTCCTTAAGTACACGTCGAATAGCTTATGCGAGTCAAACTTAGTCTTTTCTTAGTTGTTTGTCATCGCTGAAAAGGTTTTTCCTGCTGCGGTTTACGTGAGATGTTCTGCCCGAAACTGACCTGTGTACCCTCGAGGACATGCTTTACTGTAGGTAACACAGGTCCAAAACAGGTATAACATCGCAGATATTAATGACAATAGCCAAGAGCACAATGTGCATTTCATGTACATGGCGTACTTATTGTCGTCATTAAGGACATTTTAGAGGTTCTTTACAATGTAGACTAGAGAAGCACGCATTTTTTCGCGCAGCTATTGCTTCGTAAAACCGTTATATCATGGATGCAATAAGCACAGTTCTCAGAGGATATTAGACAACATAACATGAAACATGTGATGGAATGTGTTTTGAGGGATTTTACAACGAAACGTGTGTACATTATGTTCATTATCACAAAACATTAGCTGTTGTTAGACTGAGTATTGATGCATTCAGGATTTTATGATAAAAACATCATACAGTACACACAAGGAATAAAGAAATAATATGGTAAGTATGTATATGACCTTGTGCTATATATGCGATTCATACACGTAAACAAATACATAAAAACAAAATAGTCAGATGCATTGTGCAGTATGAATCACTGCGATTTTAGAAAAAGGACAAATCATAGTCAGTATAGAAACTTCAAACCGAGGCTATGTAAGTTTAACCAAATAAATATTGCTGAAAATCGTTTCTAATCGTTTCTAATTTGTATTATTATCATTATTCCTCTACTAAGGTCTATGGCATTGAAACGAATAATAGAATATGCGTCAACGTGATGAATTAGGACTTTATTGGTTGCTTTATCTTTAGAATAATTGTTTGAAAATGATATACTGATTATGTATTCGTCTGTCCTTTTTCTTTAGTTTCTTTAGAGTAATCATGCTGAGAAAATTGAGATAGTCCCTTCCTGGTTTCGTAGGTCAGTCCGTGGATTATCTGCTCTTGCAGATTCTATGGCACTATGTGGGGGTCTTTTCAAAACTTCATACATCAGCGAACTGAAGAATATTCAAAACGTGCAAGATCTATTTCCTATGCGGAGCATTGTTTATCGCCATGATATTTTGAAACTGTTACACAACTTGGATAGCTCTTTTTGTTAATTTCATCTTCGTTTTCTCGAAATATTCAACCCTTAATTTCTAATGAGTTGTTATTATTCTAATCGTGATGATACACTGAAAAATGTAAAGGCATGAGCGGGGAGCGGGGGCATAAGAAGGGGTGTCTGGAGAATTTAAGCATCTGTTAAACCTGTTTGTGTTTGGAAAGCTCGTCTGTTCAGAGCCTAATAGCGAGTTCAAACTGTCATAATTGCTGTTTATGAAAGAATTTGTGTACATTTCTTTTCGGTTTTCACTAATATAAGAAAATGATAGCATATGAAGACTCCACAAAAATGAGCGTTAGAAATGGCTTAATGACAAGAGCACAATGATCTCGACGAATATCCGGTAAGTGGCATATTGGCAAGTTTTGTGATAATGTAAAAATATTCATATAATTCATGGTACTGAATACGGTATTTTAGATACTTATTATAGCATACCTAAAACTGCAACGACTTTAAATTACTCTGCTATGGTTGCGACTGTATGTCAGAGTAAAACATTACTAACATTGTTTGAAATGTCTCTGGGCCTCTAATAAATCTCCCTACTGCGAGATAAAATGTAATGCACGTTGAAACCTGCAAACTTAGATTGTGACTTTTTTCTTCAGACAATACAGCTGTAATTCATGAGCTCATGAGCTAATACAACGTCTGAAACCTAAGGCAAGATTCATTCTCATTTGCCTGCATAGATCTGAGGGCGACACAAGCCGTGTTGTAAATTACCTTAAACACATCTTTTTTTAACTGGTTGTTGGAGTAATATCCATGACATTAAAAGTTCTTCCATACCTTCTTTTGTCCAAGGAAAATCTTAAGTGACAGTTTCATTTTTTAATGAATTGTTTCCTCGTGACCAAACATTTTACACACATTCTTAAAGTCCCAATGACAACTAAACAATAGTTTTGATAAACTGATCAATCAAAAGACGTCATATCCTGCGTAATTTTAATGACGTGCTACTTAAAATAACTGATGCAGTATCGTTAGCAGACGAATATGCAGTATTCAGAATTCAAAACAAGAGCCATAATCAGAAATACAGACAGAGCCCTACAAGTTCTGTTATTAGGACGTCATATTCGTAATTTAAGTATCGCATAGACGATACCCACCCGTTCGGGTTGTCCTAGGGAGAAATAATTAGCTCCCGTTTCCTCTACATGACATAACCAACAATGTCTTTAAAGTAACAGCCAATTCTCAGTAAGCTTGACGTTCGTTGTAAGGAGAATGAGATGATAATATCGCCTAGTCACTATGCGAAAGTGATCGAAACATGACTTGATAATATCACATAGCCATTAAGCAAAAATGATCGATATATGAGATGATAATATCGCCTAGCCACTAAGCGAAAATGATAGATTTTGAAAAATTCTAACCCTAATTATAATTATAATAATATTATCTTATAGATGGAAATGCATGACGTAAGCGTGTGAACTAAGATAAGAGAGATAAGAATTCTTTATTTCAGACTGCATAGTCCATATATCTAAATTAAAATACGGATATAGAGTAAAACATTGTAAACATAAAGAACATATACATTATATGTACAAGTATTCAGATACATTTACAACAATTATTTGCGCCCTGAATTGTTAAAAAATGAAGTTAAGTGACACATTTAAATAGTAATTTGTTCCATCTACTAACAATATGAGAATTTAAATGAATGTCATAGTTCCAACGTGATTTCAATATACAGTTCTCACTATTAGATAGTCTTGTTATCATTGAAACTACATACTTTCTCATTACTTCCTCAAAACTGAATACATTATAATTTAAAAATATGTTGGAGGCAATGTTCCATCTAGGAAGACCTAATAGAAAGTGAACACTATTATTATAACCAATTATAAGTTTTCTTTTCACATTTTCACTAAAGTTTGTCCACAGTGGAATACAATACATAGTGCAGCAATAAGATTTGAATAATTTAATTTTGATACTCAATGAGCAAGGCTTAAATTTGCGCAGAAGCATGTTTGTTCGAGTACACAAATATCAATAATGTCTCATCATATCTTCATTATCTGACTTATTGGATTTCAAAATATGGCCCAAATACATATAACTGTCGACGTACGTAAGAGCATTGCCGTTAAGATGTACAGAGGGAGGTGATAGTAATTTAAAAGAAGTTGGCTGAAAGACTATGCACACTGATTTTTGTGTATTATAGATGATATCATTCTCTAATGCATATTGTTCACATATCTTCAATAATTTTCTTAAACCTGCGACAGACGGACTTATCAGTTACATATCAGCAAAGCTAAAATTGTTAAAAAAAACCAGCCCATTTGGTGGCAGACATAACACTAAGTTACAATGGCGCAATATACGATTTAACTCGTCAATGTAAATATTAAAAAACATTTGGGAAAGAATACCTCCCGGCCTCACCCCATTTCTGACAACAACCTAACATCCGATCAGCTCTTTGATCAATGCTCAAATAGCATATAAAATACATTTATTATTTTGATCTTGAATAAAACTTGAATATTATATACCTGTAAATCAAGAATTACTGTTATCAAGGCAACATACAGCCCCACATATTTTTTCATTGCATTGTTGTTGAAGCAAATTGTTCTACGGAAAAATTACTAACAATTTTTGGATTTCAAAAGTGCCTGAAGAAATATATTGGTTGAAATAACAATTAGTATTATAGAGATGATATACAGTAATTAGTATTATAAAGATGATATACAGCAATTAGTATTATAGAGATGATATACAGTAATTAGTATTGTAGAGATGATATACAGTAATTACTATTATATAGATGATTTACAGAAATTACTATTATAGAGATGATTTACAGTAATTAGTATTATAGAGATGATTAAAAGTAATTAGTATTATAGAGATGATATACAGTATTAGTATTATAGAGATAATACAATTTATGTTTCAGATGTACATTCTGTCAATACATGAACTCAGCACTTAACTACGGACAAAAATTAAATTTTTCTAAACCGAACACAGTTTTATTCAAAAAAGTTTTCAGTACTCCGCCTTGCTATTTTTAACTGCATTTCAAACTAAACAAGTAATCCATCCCCTTCCCATTTCTAAATTTCTAAATAGGGCTATTGAATGGATGAAATAATAATTCGCACGCACGTATGAATGATTGTATGTGCATATATTACCACTATGTTTAACGATCTTGTAGGTTCACTATTAAAAAGTTGACCAGAAATAAAGAAACATCATGCGTTTGGTAGGGGTGTCAGTTTTTGCTGATTGCTTCAGTTTGCAATGAAAATAACATTAATATGTTAATTAATTAAGTATGATTTGGATTTCCACTGAATTGTCAATTAAGGAAAGTTTTGAAAGCTGCTAAATTGCGGTAAAGAGAGCATTTTTGCTGTTCCTGACCTTTTTAAAGACTGACTATTGCTCTATAAATTAAAACGTTATTTCCAAAAGTTAATTGTTTAAACGTTCATTCTTTCGTCAATAACATTATACAAGATTGTACACATGTTTGGAACAAAATGGCCTTTTACCTGACCAAAAACAACCACTAAATGATAATATAACTATCTCCTCTTTTTACGTCCAGCGGTATAACACAGCTATTGTCATACATAAACCAACACCTGTGAAATGCACATTGGAGAGCATCATTTCTAAGAATGCCAGGAGAATGTCATTTCCATGAGTTCTTTATGATTTGGTGATGGACTTATCGTCCATTAAAAGCTAGGTCGGGTCAGTTTCATGACGAATCTTTAATTTACGTGCACGCTTTAGGTCATACCACTCGAGTCTCTTTCGCTTTACTGCTATTTTTTGCCTTACTCGTCGACAATAATATAACACATGTAACTTAATTCGTCTCCAAAAGGTTGTGGCAAAAATGACACGCTAAACAAACAATATCTGCTTAAGAAATAAACAATTTTTGATCAGCATTTTTTGAGCACATAAAACTTTGTATTCTGTTCAATTTGCAATTCATCTTCTTTATCAATTGTCGAAAAAACGTATAAAATGATGAAAGTTTTATTAGATTAAGGGCTAGTAAACCGCGGTAGTAAAGTAAAACGACACGATAGCTTCATGCCTTCATTTTGGGTACCTTGTCATATAGTGCAAAGCAGTTTTACATGATGTTAATTCAATCATGAGGCCTTATATTTCTAGGTTAATTAAATGAACTAATTAAATCATAATAGTTAAAAAATATCATTTTGTAGAGGAAAATTAAAACAAGGAAACATCCTGGTTAGGAAGAACATCACAGGCCCAGTAGCGTCACAAGGGGGTTGGTATCCAGTGCGGTAACTCATGGTGTTACCCACATGGACCTCATTCCTGCACAAAAATTAAAACTTTTATAGACAGTTATATGCGGTAACTCATGGTTTTACCTCTATGGACCTCCTTTATCCACAAAAATGCAAACATTTTATAGACAATTATTTTAGTATCACCCACTCTAATGGTGTCACCATATGCGGTCCGCTTTCTCGCCCCTCCCCCCAGTGACACCATTGCACGGGCCTCTTCTTCTTCGAAAATTATATGACCGATCCCTGAGTGTATACGATTATGTTCCGAAAATGATTGTTGGTCAGTTAACGAATATTTATTGCTTTGTTTTCAACCATGTTAGCCATAAAAATCCGGTTTGTATTCACCTATCGGAAACTCTGCAATATGAGTATGTTTGAGATTATTTCGGTATCTGCATTTTCTATTTATTTTTGTCCATTTTGTCTTACTATCCCACTTTTTAAAAAAATGTTATGGATTCCGATATTTTTTATAATGCTTATTTTGTTTCTTACCGGTAAACCGCGCAAGGAAGTGATTGTTGTATGCACGATTTATGGATTGATAACAAAAATAGAATAAGTGATGCAATTTTTGTGTCTTATGAAGCGAAGCCGTTTGACAGGTCAACATTTATAGTCTGTTGATATTTCTTGTACCTGAAAATTCCTTCTTAATTTTCAGTAAACTTTGCGCCATGTTAAGGACATACAATATCGCCAGTCACAATCCAGTCAACAAATGAATTGTCTGTTCCTATATTTTCATTATGCAGCCATATTTTTTCTCCTATATAATTCTTTTCAATCATTTGAAAGCTGAGCTTGCAGAAAGACTGTTACTTATGACATGATTAGTAAAGTGTGACAATCTTGGTGTCCACAGGACTCCAATTTAAAGAGGGTAAGAAGATGAAGGGCATGTACAAAAATGTGTCATTAGTCAGGCATTTTGAAATGGTTAAGGAAAAATATTTATTGTCTCAAAATTGGTTCATAGGTTTTCAAAGCATGAGTTTGGTCTGCTCAAAGGGTAACATGTTCTATTTTGGCGAGAAAAATAAGTTGGAATTTGTCTGCCCTCAAACTGAATGAATATTATGTCGTAGGGTTTTCACGAGATGAGTCTGTCTATTTATACAAATGTAACATGGTTCTAATTTGGTGGGAAATATGAGTTTTTCTGCCCTTGAACTGAAATTATTATTACGCAGTAATTAGTGCTGGTTTTAGACAAAGCGAGGCCCTAAGCTATGGGAAGCTTTATAGGCCATATCCTGCATAAAATAAATTTGAGGGGCTTCTTCAGACAGAGTTCAGACTTTGAGGCCCTAAGCTGTAGCTTGTTTAGCTTATGCCTAAACCCGGTACTTGCTGTAATTGCGCTCAGGCCTATAACAAGAAATGTAATGATAAAACTTACTATTTAATATACATTTTGCAGTGACCAAGATTCAGTACTTTACTGACTACACAGGGCAGGATGAAAAAGAAGGGTATACACATTTTTTATTTAAAAAAATCCATAATGAAAAAGTATATTTTTACTCCACTGCCACTCTATGATTCCCTTATAAATTAATGTAATTTTCCTATCCTTCTATAATCACCCATAGCATACCCTCACATTCACTCCCTTTTTAGACAAAACTATAAAGTGCCCATTTTCACTTTTCGGACTAAATTATATTTTTGGGATCATTGTGAATTCATTTAGAGATAGTAGGGATCATATAATTGTAAGACACCACAACTGTTAGCATATTAACATGCTATTGGTACATCAGCACTTTGAAGATTTTAATTCAATCTGAACACCACTTGACTTCATTCGGAATGCTCTATACTTTTGGACTTGTGATAGAACTTTAAGAATTATTTGGGATTTAATTTCCAACATTGCAAGTTCTGTTTAAAATTTTTAATATTTATTCTACGGAAATAAATCATTACTAAACTTTTTTCCCTCTTTTCTGTTCCTTAGCTTAAGACTATAGAGCCTTGACTCAAAGGAATCATAAATGGTATCATGATAGAAAAGTATTTTAAGTATTTTTCAATCACAAATTTATTAAATTCCATCTTTGCTTACGCCCTTTTATTGGATTCTACCTCGTGTCAATGGGTTTGTAGTTTCGCTCAATAAGGAAGTTAGAGTTGGGTAGCGTAGAACGATTATTGAGGAATAGGAGCTTTACTTAATTTATAGAGACGCATCAGGAGTAGCAGGGGAAACATGGAATGTATATTTTGTAGGGAAATATATTCTACTTTTATACACTTCCTTTAAACCTTGACCTCTGTGTTGTCATTCCAAAAAGCATGCTAAATAGTAGTTCGATTTTTATCATTGCATTTGTATAGGCTTGAGACTCACCACCCCAGCTTATTAAACAATATTAATTTCAGTCTGAGGTCAGAACAACTCATATTTCCCTGAAAAATAGAAACTATATGTTACAATATTACAAAAAGACGGACCAAAAATGTAATATAAATTTCTGTTTGAGGGCAGATAATTTCTCGCCAAAACAGAACATGTCTGTTACATTGTTACATTTATAACCAACCAAATCCGTCCTGTGAAAACGAATATTCAGTTTTTAGACAATCACATTGTTTTCCCTATACATTTCCTGATGGTGTCGAATGTTACATTTTTGTAGAAACCGATAATATTTCCACTCGGTTTAACATGCGAGTCCAGTTGACACTCAGATCGTCACACAATATTACTGCCATGCACCAGCTTCGAGAAAGCATAAAAAATCATCGGTTTTGTTTTTCCGAAAATAATTGCATTCGAACGCAATCATTGGAACATCTTAGCGTGAATGACCTTTCCGAAACTGTAAAAATTACACCAAACTACCCGAAAGCTAAGAGACCCAATTCACGAAACATTTTCTGTTTAGACTTTAATGCAGCTTTTATTGAATGCAAGTAACTATCGTCTCTAATAGGCTGATCTGTGTGGAAAATAGGTGATGAATAACCAATACAATGATATGCAATAACAGCTCATTGGCTCAGAGTAGTGATGCCTTGTACTCGTAGGGACTGATAATGGTATACAATAACAGCTCATTGGCTCAGTGTAGTGATGCCTTGTACTCGTAGGGACTGATAATGGTATACAATAACAGCTCACTGGCTCAGTGTAGTGATAACTTGTACTCGTAGGGACTGATAATGGTATACAATAACAGCTCACTGGCTCAGTGCAGTGATAACTTCTACTCGTAGGGACTGAGAATGGTATACAATAACTGTTCATTGGGTCAGTGTAGTGATAACTTGTACTCGTTGGGACTGATAATGGTATACAATAACAGCTCATTGTCTCAGTGTAGTGATAATTTGTACTCGTAGGGACTGATAATGGTATACAATAACACCTATCAGGCTCTGTTAGTGTAGTGATACCGTTTAATGACGCTCATAAGATACTTAAAGGATAAACTTTCTTTACAGATAATTATGAAACAATTTCCTCAACGTTTATCAACAACACCCATTATCTTATCTTCGCCAATTGAAAAAAATTATACAAGGTATATTATCGTCAGTGCGTATCTTTGAACACTTGTTTGGATTGTTGTTTGACTTCGTGTAATTCATAAAATAACTAATCATCCAGTTCCCTTATCTTGCTGCCGTTGACTAGTTGCTGTTATACACTTTTCTCCATAATCGATATGAACAGTTGGTGTATGTCTAAATGCATAACATATACTTCTTTCTGCTGACAATACAACCCATAGAATCTGAGGTTGTTGTTCGATTGATAAAGCAATGTAGTACAAGCTGTATTTTCTATTCGATGACTCAACCATTTATCTGAAAATAATTAAAACACATGCTAATTGATACCTTCTTACTAAACAGAATTGAAAGTTAAAGGCTCTTAAGTCATACCTGTAGTAAGAAAATTGGATGTTCTGTCTGTACGGGTAATCTTCAAGGATATTGATTTGAAAAAGCAGCTCACTAGGTGCGCAATGTTGTCGTTTACTCCTCTGACAAGTCTCTGAAAATTCCTTTGGACAGTACGAGACAATGTCACACGTTTTTGTTGGAAATAGCATGCATTTGCATTTACAGCTATAGTTGATGGGTTTCTTTGAGAATAACTGCAGTAAGGACGTTTGTTTCTGTCAGTTCAAGCACTGTAAGGTGAAACATATGGCGCCAAAAAGTTGATATTTAACAAAGAAAGTTTTATTATAACGGACGTAGTCATTAAAATAGACACTCTTCTTTGACATATATGAAAATAAATAAATAATAAAAAATATAATAATAATAATAATAATAATAATAATAAATAATAGTAATAATAATAATAATAATAATAATAATAATAATAATAATAATAATAATATCAATAATAAATGATGATGATGATGATGATGAGGAGGAGGAGGAGGATGTATACAAGGTAACTCAATACGGATGAAATTTTTTTTCTCTCTTGCGGTTTTCTCTAACTCTACTTTTTTACAATATATACATCACTTAATACTATGTTCCATTAAGTGAGTTTACAATCCTGTCAAGAGTTTGTTTGGAACAGTTTCCTATTACTTAAAGACGCTAATCTTGCAGCGATTGAATTAAAATATTGTCGTCTGAAATCAGGAAGAGGTAATTATTAATTTTGGCGAGTATTTCTATGTTAGAAGATGGTCATTTACATACATTATTGATCCGTATACCTCACGAAAGAAAGCAGTTGAAATGAATGTCAGGAAATGTATAAATTATAAACAATTTCGATTGTTGTATTTTCAATATTTAAAGTAACGTAATTCTAGTCCATATGTGCATATTGACGAGCTATGGTTATTAATATACACCTATTTCTGAGCTGTCGTTATTAAAATTTATTTTTGAGTTGTGGTTATACACATGTACATATTTCTGAACGACGGTTATAAATATATACTTATTTCTGAAATGTGGTTATAGTGTGTGTGTGTCTGTGTGTGTTTGGACTTTTAACGTAGCTTTAACAATTTTAGTCATATAGCTCAGATCTATCCAGTGTTGCAGTTTATAGTAATGTCGAGCACTGATGCATCAAGCCGCAAGCATGAGCAACATGTCCCACCTAGTCATATAATCCTGACACTAGGCCGACCAGTCCTAAGGTTAACCTCTTAATGCTGAGGACCAAGTTAGTTAGCTAATTATGCCATTTTAATAAGTCTATGGTATGACTTGGTTGGGGATCGAACCCGCATATTCACCTAGGATGCTGGAGGTAGCTGGTTCGGTCCCCAACCAAGTCGTACCAAAGACTTATTAAAATGGTTAGTAACCATACACATAGGCCAGCAAGCTGTGGCTGTTACCATGAACATGTTTTTAGTTGTAGGTATCAACATAACACTTAATTCTGAGATGTGGTTATTAACATGCACTTATTTCTGAGATGTGGTCAGAAGACATGAATTTATTTCTGAGCTGTGGTTATAAAACATGTACTTATTTCTGAACTGGCAATTGTTTGTGTGTTTGTATTTGCGTGTGTTTGGATTTTTAACGTAGCTTTAACAATTTTAGTCATATCGATACTATGTCTGCATTGTTGAAGTTTATATTGATGTCTAGCATTGGGGCATCATGCCACAGACATGTCTTGAAACCATGCCACACTGTCCTATCACTAACCTCTTTGTGACGGGGGGATTTAAACATTAAAACCCTCCTCCCTTTTATTCGGCGTCGTTAACTAGGGAATGATATCCCGCGATGTAATTGTCCAGGGTGGACGGATGGATGGAACGTTACAGATAACTGAGCAAAGTATTGCAAGAAATAAAAAAAAAATCCCCTTTTCAATAAATAAAAATGAAAAATTTTAATTAAGTAACATATAATCAAAGATAAATCAATTCCCATTCAACCGATTTACTAAATTACATATATTCAATTAAAGCATAGCTAACATTCACTTTCTGGTTCGACTGATGGTCGGTGACAGAATTTAATTACAGTGTACGACTTTCATCATGTATTTGAGTGTTGACTTTGAGTCGAATCCTAATGCTTGACAGCATCATCTGACACTTGTCTTCACATGACTTCTTCCCATGTCTACCCACGTGCTTGGTCCTCTTCCGACCCTCACTATTCTGACATACCGTAGCTTTCCCCTTTAACTCATTGGGTTCCTTCCATATTCACCCTTCTCCCTTCTCTCGTTTGGAGTACGAAATACGAAGTACGAAGCTGTCCTATTAAATATAGAGTATGTTTCACGCTAGACAAATACCACTATAAATCTACAGCTAAATATAAGCTATATTTCTGGTGTTCAGATTTACTAGGTTTACAATGCACAATTCTGACATTACGTGACCTTAATACTCCTCACAGATTATATATTGCAGTATGTTTTACCGTTATGTTGATACACATGACCTTAGCTCAAGTTCATTCGAATTCACAGGGAAGTCCTAAATTTCCACGTGCCCTCTGCAGACAAATGTGGCCGTATACGCCAACATACATTGCAAAACGACTCATTTTTATATTTGGCTATTTAAAGCAGTTTAATGCTCAAATATTTATGGCATAATATCCACTAAATCTGACTGTCCTAAAGTACCTTGCGTGAGCAATTAAATATTGCGAAATTACATATAAATATACACTCGTTATTATTCAAAAGAGTATATATCATCCTACACAGAGATTCGATTCATATATCCTAAGAAATAAGACACATTCGTATATTAGGGCGAAATCGTGAAATCCCTACGCAATTTTACATATCAAATATTTAATTACATGAGATTCGTCAATTCTTTCAATGGTTTGATAATTTGAAAAATCAAAAGAGTTACTGGCAGAAACTTACATATCACTAGAGTTCTACGAAATGAATATGTGATACATTCGTGAATCATAATATATCGTATCTGCAAACAATCGAACAAATGAAATAGCATATTAAGAATTGAAAACTAAATTGCGTATATTACTACCATTTATCTTTTTCCAAACAAAGAGTCCAAGCCTTTAGTCTGTCTCTTTTTTCTAAGACAACTATCTGGCCCTTCTTTGGCAATTTCTCGAAGACATTACTTCATAACGAGTGCCTACGGAGTCGACTTAGTCTTCTCTTAAGAAAAATCTGACTAAAGGATTTTTAAAGAGATAGTTTCCTATGTTCTTAGAATTTTCCCTCCGAATCAAGAATCTGTCGTCGGTTACACCAGCCAAAAACATACCGGATTAAACTTCCTTTCAAAAATCGATAATTTGACGTGCGCACCTTTTGAAATGATACGGGTCGGAATATTATTTCCCGTACGCTATGTACAATAAGAGATAACCGGTCAGATTCATCTGTTACTTGAAAGCACAATTTATTGAACATTAAGTCTGAACAAGTTTCAAAATTGGACACATCACACTCTTAATGCTAAGCGCCAAGCGAGGCAGATGTTAGTACCATTATTATAAATCTTTGGTGTGACTCGGCTGGGGAACAAACCCGCGACCTTCCGCATCCTAGGTGGATGCTCTAACCATATAGTCCACCAAGATGCAATTATTAAAATGCATGTATTTCCGTGCTGTGGTTATTAAAGCGCACTTATTCATCAGCTTTGGTTATTAACATGAATTCATATCAGATTTGTGGTTATTAATATGCGCTTAGTCTGGGTCTGATTCAGAAAGCATTTTGTTATAATTTTTTACACACATTGTTGATATAAAAATGTTGTAATCTACCAAATTATAAGCATTTTAACGTCAATGTACACTGTCATAGTTCTTTTTGCTTATTTAATCTAACCAAGCATAAGTGATTTTTGTGAGGGCTGTTTGACAGAAATGGTAATTACTAAAATCGGGACGACTTTTATGAACACTATTTTTATAACTTAGCTATGAATACATACATTTATCAATATGCGTGTCAAATACATTCATAAAAATAGTACTTTACAGCTCCTTAATTTGGATGTAGAAGCGATCGTGCAGCCCCACTGTCAAATCTAAGCGGATATTTGAAGGATATCCAACTTAAATCGTTAAACTCAGACGAAGGATCTAACATTATATAATAAGTCATTTTATCAATCAAATGACGCACACACACAAACACACACACACACATATGTATATATATATATATATATATATATATATATATATATATATATATATATATATATATATATATATATATATATATATATATATATATATATATATAATTAGCTAATTACATGGCATATGATGTTGTTGATAACATTTTGCAGATCTCTGAATGGCATGTTACAATAGTGAACATGTTGTTTTTAAGTATAAAAATGGAAACCAAAAGCGCACGAACACCTGCTAGAGTGTTTTAAATGATTAGATGTATTTACATACAGATAAACAATTTTGAAAAATGCAACGTGGAGCTTTGTTTTAATTGACAAAAACTTGTCTTATATTTTTAATGAGATTTCAGGTTCGTTCTCAGAGGAAATCGGCGTTTCTTATTCTTAGCAGTTTCAACTCATCACCTTATGTGTCTGTATCTACTCTACATTTAGAATAACATTTCAAAAATGTTGGAGTGTATTTCGAAAAAAAAATAGATACAAAAGGCCAAGTCTCTAACTTTCATATTAATGTTTCTTGTACCAAAATTATTAAGAAAATTGTTTGGATCTTTTATTTTAATCCTCGATAAAGAATTAATGAACATCATTTTTGGAATATAGATAGTTTCAAAGTATATACGTTATTTATATATAAATGCTAGCTTTTATAATGTTTAAAATCATGCCATCAAGCTAACCTGTATCCATATACTGTGCAGAAATGAGAAAATACATATATTAAAGCATAACGTAAAGAGAATATATTTTTAATTAAAAAGGTGCTCATAATAATAAGACAATTAAGTTTTTCTTAAATTATCAGCAAACTTTGCTTTCCAAAAATCATATTGAACATAAAGTATGTATCGTTCTAGATACCAGAAATGACTAATTTTGAGTCTGATTCAGCAGTTTTGACATTAACTTTATCACTTTTGAAAACAATAACAAGTATTTGTTTTGAGATTTATTTTATCTGATACAGTCATTGTCGTTTGTAATTTTCTTTTCAGACATGCATTGCTCTTGTAACTTGAGAGAGGGAATGAAGATTACATAGAGTGTGATTCCAAATCAAATATCGGTCCAACATGGATTCTTGGAAAATAATCTTTGTTTTAACTTGTGTCTTATATAACACAAAAGTTTCACACCAAAGCCTTTGGCCTCATGCAGAGCCGATAATGCAGGAGGAAAGGAGGGAGGAGAACGTTTGCCAAAGTTTCGACATGTGTGCCACGCTTAATGGTATTTGTAATTATGGTAGATGCAAGACTCACAAGTGCACGTCTGAAATATATTGTGTTTGCGATGAGGGGTACACTGGGCATAGATGTGACCAAGGAGCTAAAGCTGCTGCCGGTGAAGATCTGAATGAATTCAAAGAGAATAAACCACTACACGAAGCAAGTTCAACCGGTCAGTCGAAAGACTTTATATTCATGACAACTATCCAGAGCCATGTTGAAACTTTAGCGATACCTGTACCAGAAAGCCAGATAAAACATAATAGCTCTTTTCATAAGATTACGACCGAATCTTCCAGAAGAGAACTTTTAGAAGCCTGGATTACGACAAAGAGTAGTCAAACTAATGATAATAAAGCAAGAACAGTATTGGTCAATGATGGTACAAGTATCCCTGGTAATACGAGTATTTCAGAATCTTATGGCGAACATAATAAGGGAGACTATGTGAAATCCATCGCAACACAACACTCTATTCAAGCTGCGTCTTTAATTACGGAAACGGTCATAAATAACAGTACTACGGTAATAATAAAAAGTTCCTCACCATTTATACATTCAAAATCACAAATAGACATTTCTACGACAGGGGACAATAATATCCAAACCATTTCAAATCCAAAAACTGTTACAAATGGGAATACATATTTTGGAACCACTGCGAAACCTGTTGTGATTAATCAGAGTGCATCTGTTGTTTCGACCATTGCAGTGGTAGATAGAGCTAATCACAGTTTTCAGCCTCAGTTTGAAAAAGAAAACAATGCACAAAATATAAAAATTGATGTTATGCAAACTGAACAGTTTACAACAGGGGAGAAAACGTCTGTGGAAGTCGTTCATAATAACACCAAAAAAGAAAGCCAAAATGATAGCACTAATATTTATACCACGGACAAAAGTATTAACAGTGTTGCTACTAAGCGAAGACAATTTGATACAACAGTTGGGTATTTTGATAAAGGCAATTATGTTCGCACTGTCAAAAGTATACTAGCCGATGCTCAGGAGAATACAAGCTCACTTATGGGACCTACACCTGAGCACACACCATTAGCAAATAAAGGCAGTGAGCATCTTAATTATAGCGAAACTACGAATGCAAATAATGGTATTGAGCATTCTAATTACAAAAACACGACAGCAACACCTTTAAATAAGGCTATCCATGTTCGGACCACAGAAAGTTTATTACCTGACATTTATACCAACGAAATCACACATCTTGAATCCACCACTTACCAACCGAGTTCTAGAGATAATAGTGGTGTGCATAACCGTAGTATTAACAATACGACAATAAAAAATTATCCTGACAAACTACACCATATTCGGACCACTGAAAGTACGTTAACTGATATTAATAAAGAAACAAACGCTGTTGTGAAAACCACAATTGATCAACTTTCCATCACAGACTTTAGTAGAATAGAAAATTATAACACTAAAATTATGACTGTAGCATCTTTAGACAAAGTCGAAAAAGAAAGTCTCATCGTAAACAACAAGACGATAAAAGAGCATTTGTCTACAGATAAAACACAAAACTTCGGAAAAAATGATGGTAATGCCAGTCAAGCTGCCCAAATCGAGGTTATTTTAAGAAACGCAATGGACACAAATCAGATCAGTCGTGATCAAAGCACTCCAAAAAATATGGAATTCGGTCTATACATTGAATCAATCGGTTCAACGAATCACGAAAGCAAATCTGTAACAAACAGAGAGAAGATGCACTTCCGATCTACTCAAAAGGTGAGCAAAAATATCGGTATAGCCGTACATGCATCTAATAGTGAAAGCGATCAAAGCGTGCAGAGTGAGCAGGATACATTTGCAGCAGATAGTGTCAACGAAAAGGATAAGTCGGTAGAATTAAATGAAAGAAATGGTATGACAGATGTGCAGTATGAAAATATGGAAAGCTCGGAAGAAGAACAGGAATTAATCGTTGGTGATAGAAGTGTTGAAATGACTGAAGGAGTATCTGTTCAGGAACCATCATTTAAAATGGAAGATTTAATGGTGAGAAAAAGTAAAAAGTCAAGAGAACTCCCTTCAAAAATGACAAAAACTATTGAAAGAAAAGGCTATTACAAACGCGTCATGAGTGACATTTTTGCGCTTGCGACAACATCAGGTCATAGCCAGATGGAAACCACAACGCCTGCAACAATACATGATACTTTATTGGACTATCTTAACAGAATAAATCTTCCAATCTTCGACAAAAGTGTCACAACAACTGAATCTACGAAACACGCATTGAATGATATGATATCTGATGGTAAAATTACTGTTTCTGAACAAAATCCTGGCAGTAATTTTGTTTCAAAACAAGAACAAAAAGCAACTATAACATTTCCAGATCTTATACAAAGCAATTTCCCTTCGGGCTCCAATAGCAGTGTAGTTGAAACTACTACCTTTACAACTCATACGGCAAACCAAATATCTTCAGAAGGGGCTGCTGGATATGTTCCTGAGCCTGTTCAGAGTATAGTTTTCAATCCTTACTCAAATCAAAGAAGCACCATTCGTACAGCCGGTGTTTTGACTGAGAACACAGACAAGCCATCAATACAGGAGAACGACAGTTTACAGCAAGCGCAAGAAAGAGACATTCATGACCATCATAAGGTGTTTTCTACACCACAAGATGAAAGGCATCATCCTTTAAATATAATAAATGACCTGGAAAACATGTCTAAAATTAATTTCACCACTACTGGTTCAGAGCAAATGACAGACGCTGTTTTAGTTACTGAAATGTTTCAGAATTTGAAAATTACGCCAGTGTCATCAGAGCGATTCCTGAACAAATCGGAAGTAAACAATAAAACTGTTATAATGAAGATAGAGAGTCAAAGGTCACAACTCCTTCAGTATACTAAAATGAATGAAATACAGATTTCTTCTGATAAACCACGTGTTGAGCCAAAAGAAACTTCCACAACACTGGATACAACAAACGATCCATTGTCTCAAAGAGAAATTATTCAATTAAATACCATATCATCCACAAAAGGTGTCGTGGGAACGGAAGGAGCAAAGGTATTTAAAGACAATTCATATATGAATGGAAGAGTTGCCAGTGAAGCTGAGGAATTGCCTCTAACTTCATCAGCGTTTAAACTCAATACAGCGAAATCATCAATACATTCTGGTGTTTTCAATAACCTGTCTCCGGATAAATCAAGTCTTCTAGAAACGCTGAGACGGCTGCTTATTTTAGAAGATACATTTTTTAGTCCTTCACAAAAACCTAATACAAAACATAGCGATAGTGAGTCACACGCCACGACGTCTAAAGCATCAAACACGTACAGGACAATTGGTGATGTATCTGATATAACGACAACGAGCAAACCTATCACCTCCGTCTCAGCTGAATCAGAGTTTCACACTAGTCTTCACAAAGAGGAAGGACGAAAGTATGCCAAGCAACTGAAAGAACATAACTTGAGAAATGAGAGTACTTATAGGACACCTGAAGCAACCACAACTCAACATGAAATAGTAAATCAGCTGAGTAAGCCTGCATTTAACAATACTATATCAAATACACTTGAAATGAAAGACAAATTTACTACGTCATATGTGCCAGCTGATCATCAAATAAATACCAAAGAAGCGATTAATGAATCAGGTTTACTTAATGGATCTCAACACGTTTCAACAAATGGCAGCTTCACGGGTGTGCCTGTAGAGTCAGCTGTTGGTCATGTAGAGCTTAATGAAACAGGGTCCTTAACCCCATCCATGAAAGAAAATAATGATACATATGTCACATCGTTTAACCACGCCTCTTTTCATTCAACTATCGTTGACAATTTAATTCCAGCGACAACGATAGCACCTTCGTTATCCAAAATAGATACAGGTCAAAAGAAGATGAGCATTTTAGGGCCCATGAATATGTTAGAGAATTTGTCTAACGAAGTTCGTGTTTTGTCGTCTACTATTAATTCTCAAGCATCCACAAAGCTGAGTACGCACCTGGTGACATCCATTCTCCCGATTACCGAACATTTAGAAGGAAATGAAACCATATCTGTTCCTACAGGTGAAAATTTTTTAGAAAACGAATCATATAATTCGGATCAGGTACTATCATCTCATTCATATATGAAAATGGGACAGTCTAAAAACACAACCAATGACCAAAATTCCACACCACGCTCATCAGAAAATACAGCAAAGCCTGATACGTCAGAAGGCTTTCCAAAAGGAAATCATTCTGCGGAGCTGCTAAAGGAACGTGGCATGATTATGTCTATCGAGCATTTGAATAGAAACAAAACTGAAAATAATATCACTGGTTCAAATAATAATCATACGAAAATCACGGGTAATGATTCTGATTCATACGCCTCAGACCACAGAGTAGTGGCTGGAAAAGTCCGTGAGAGTGTCATTAAACACAATGGCACATCGATTAAAACAAGCAATGCACATATCGCTTCTGATACAGAGACTTCGCCTTTATCTGATATTTTCTCAACGAAGTTTACTATGTCTCATTCGAAAACCCCACAGTTGTCTCTGATGATGAATTCATCAAGAAATATTTCTGGTGAAATATCTGCATCAAATGGTGAAATTGAAAATATAACTGTACAAAGCAAAATGGAAAATGCTACCAGTAATAATGAAAGTCAAACAGCTGAAACTCAGAATGGTACATTATATCGCAATCCTGGGCCGCATCCCAGTGAGCCTGCCAAAAATGAGAACGACTTCGGCATAGGTCCATCATCTATAAACAACTCTGGCGGCAACATGGACAATTCCTACATAAATAACTCTTCGGTCGCTAATGATTATAATGAAAGCAGTTACGTAGCAAATGTTACTAGCACAATATCAGAAAGTAAAGATGGAACCAAAATAAACACAACAACGGTGTATTTAGAAGAATCAACGGAAAAGTTGAATGAACAATCCAATTAAAATTCCACTTTCGTTGATAAGCGTTGAAATTGGCTAAAGATCAGTCGGAATCAAAGTTTTCAATGTTAAGCTCTTATATGAAGACCCACTTCATGAAGTCCAAATGAAACTACATCAACTTAGAACGGTTAAACTTTGTGTCAGAATCCATTCTATACATGTGAATCCGTTAAACATGTAAATATGTAACTTTAAATATTTCATTTTACAGAAATTATACCTTGCAATATATCAACAAAACTAGTTGATATAATGTATATGGGGAGAGTTAGAATATGGGGTGGGAATTTTTCTATAGGTCGTATTACAAAAGATAATCTTGATATTTCTTAAAGAACACTTTTCTTTCTAATGTTTGTAAAGATATAAGTGATTTGTCGGATGTGTTACATCTACTGATTTTTGCTTTTAATCAGCATTGTTTTTTGTTGGTATTGTCACATATGGATCTGCATCTGTTTCATATATACAAAAAGGCTAAATGATGAATATCTAAACTGAAATTTTGTAACTATATATATATATATATATATATATATATATATAGTAACAAAAGATTTGGTTTGGTGTATGGAACATTAATACAATGTACTTTTCTGTAATAGTTGCAATGATAAAAGTTTAGGTATCATTCTGTACTTAAAGGTGTTATCAAATGTAACGTGCTAACATTATTTAATTGTGTCTAATTAGGTGAAATAAAAACGTGTTACTTTGGATCAAATAGTTTAAATTAAAAAAACCCACTTACATCTGCTTTCTGTAAAACATGTTTGTTATATTTAAAACAATATAGCGTTTATGTAACAGACGTTGATGATAAAAAAAGTTTCTTCAATATTTCAGGCCCTTAGTAACCAACAATTCATTATATAATCATTTTTCTTATAAGTCTTGAAAGTTATTTTTCATGAGAAAGAAGGTATATACCTTCAGCAGTAAAAAGAAATAAATTTATTGTTTTATTACCATTATAATCTAACACAATGTTTCTTCAATTCAAAAAAGTAGAAAATGGGAAAAATATGGGGTCTAGGGGGAGGACCACCATGCAAAAAAGTGAATATCCAATATAGTGACAGGGTGAATTGATCATGGGTGACGTTACAGTACTGGAAACTGGATGAAAATGGTAATAGTGTTGCAAGTGGCAGACTTACTCGGGCTGGTACTAAGTAAGAGTTGCAAATGGCTGACCTGAATACATTCTACAGTTGAAAGGTAAGTGAAATGAATTTGTTAGAGATAAAGGGAGGTTGATAGAGACAAACGAAGCACAGATATGCACATACATGTATATATATATATATATATATATATATATATATATATATATATATATATATATATATATATATATATATATATATATATATATATATATATATTTAACATGATGAGCATGTCTACCCTCAGGGGAACTTAACGTGGTGGGATTATCTACCCTCAGAGGAATTTAACATAGTGGGCTTGTATAGTGGCAACGGGAAAGTTAACAAAGTAGGTCTGTGTAGGGACAAGGTGAATCGAACATAGTGTCTGTCTAGGGACAAGGTGAAGTGAACAAGATAGGTCTGTCTATTGACAATTGTGTATTGGGTCAACATGCACAAGCACAAATAAACAAGCAAACAAATAAACACAACATAAAGACAAAAAATGGGGGCCAATAACGTAATGATCCTTTCTAGACATGAGATGTCTCTGAAAAGACACTTGAGTTTATGTTGACACCATTCAGTTACCATACAAATTATTGTACTGACTTTAATCTTTTTCTCAAACTTAGTCTGACATCGATACCTTAGATCAAGAAGCGATTTAGACTAACTTGCCTCTTCATATATATCCTTCGTTTCCAAATATAAAATTCAACACTTCATACTCATTGAATACAGAACAATTTACTGTCCTAAGATTTAACAAGGAATCCTTATTATGAGGTGGAAAGTTTATAGCAACAAGGGAAAATAGCACCTTTGTTATTACGTCATATGTTGACAAATTAAGGGGGTCCTACCGGAAATATATTGTTAACATTTTCAGATACCATCCAGCAATCTTACTTGAGTACTTCCTAGTACCAGTTTAGCTCATCGTAATGCAATACACCGTGTATACCACCCACTTCTTGATTAAAATCCAAAAACAAATCCATATATTCCAATGAAAAGGTAAAGAGCGCTTATAAACACGCACGTTCATATTAGCATACTATGACACAAGATGAGCATGATGTGAAAGAAATAGATGAAATAGACACTCACGCACTTTCATAAAACATACTATCACACACAAGGGTAATAAGTCGTTGTAGACATTTTATGCTTTTTACTTGCAAGCAAACAGGAATAATGTGTGTCGATAAATGTTCTAAAGAATATAGATAACTGTGTTATTGAAGAAAATATACACAATATTGGCCACACGCCATATAATCTGATCCGTGTAATCTCACATTATTGAACTGAGTTGATCAGGCATTTCTTCTCATAAAGTCAATATCATATTCCAGAGAATGTAGTCCATTCTAATCAAAACAGTCTACAAAGTTATCTTTGGGAAAGTAGGCAGCTATCCAATGGGTTCCTGTTTGATGACTGTCATCTGTGTTAATGACATAGGCCTGACTGTTTAAGTTTGAGATGTGGCAGTTCATATTTAACAGACCACAGGATTTCAAGAAGTGGTGTACGAACTGTAAGTCAGAGGGTAATGAAGTCCAAAGGTATCCATTCTATTTTTATAGGTAATGATCAGTCAATAATTCACAAGTAACTTTTTCCTTTAAATTTATTTTCAAGTATAGCTATGAACTGCGGCTAATCAGTTTAGTCAGTTGATAGGGATCTTTGTTACTTTCTCTAACAAAGTCATAGGCACACAAATTTTTATATCACTTTCTCAAAATCTTCTCCTCGGAGATGAGACTCCAGGTTTCCTCTAGATACTCTTACAACTTTTCCTCTAGACTCAGCATCATGCATTTGTTTGTTGACAATAATCATTTATTTAACATTCTTAAAAATGTCGTCTGGTGAGACCTGTAATATTTTCAGCCAGATGAGTAGCAAAAAAGAAGACTAAAATAGTATTTTTGTTCTAGCCATCTTGACATCATGACTGTCTCTTTGTCTTCTTGTTCTGGCACAAAAACACCCTCGTCCCTTATCTTCTTTTCTAACAGCCTATAATCACCCTCTCTCAAACTGTCTATTTTTAGAGTATTGTCAAACTCCATATTAAAGATGATGTTCACTGTGTTGGTCAGAGCTACTACAAAAAGCTGAAGTTCCCGATTTTACGTGATGGCAGAGTGAAATCAAAGCCCCACAAAAATTTATTCCTGCATAATCCTCTGCTGCTGTTACCTAATATTTCGGTGGCTTTAAACAGCGTCCGGATCTTAAGTATTTTTTAAGAATGATAGGTTTAAAGGATTTGTTAACCAAGATTTGGCCATCTCAAGTGACTTCTATCTTTGGCATATTAAAGTGATGAAATTCGAAACGCGTTTCATAGATGACTTCATTGAGCGCTGCATTGCTGACGATGCCAGTGAGTGAACATTTGGGAATCGTCTTGGAAAACGTGGTCGTCGATCTAGTTCAGAGGCAATGGTAAACGTTTCCGTTTCCACTCGTCGTATCGGAGATGTGGCTGTCGTTCTGTTCAATGTTATTACTGATGACGCTTACAAATTTAGGTCACACCTCTAAACCGCAAACGTAAAGTTGGCCATCTTCAATGATTGTTTTATACTCGTTAGAAGTGGCCATCAAATGGAATACGATACTACTTCGATTCTGTCACAGACGTACATCTATATTATTCAACAATTATTTGTCATGAAACCAGTCCAAATGTAAATGATCCATCATTTCTTAACTGCGCTTGTTTGTTTTTATCTCTTATGTCGTTACATGCAACACTGTGAGAATAGTCAGGTTCTGAGTACTCCGTGTCGATGAACATGTTCAACACGTCAGGTGTTCATACCTCCTGATGTATGTTCATGGATCAATATTGCTGACTAGTTTGCTATTCAAGTACAAATATACAAATTCACGAAGAACACGATGGGATAATAATTCATTTTGAATGGAATGAATAAGTAACGAAGCAGCTGCACGTTATACTCAACTTTTAAAGAATATAACAAAATATACAGTTATATCCTTTAGTCAATTCTTTAGGAAAGTACAAATACTTATAGATTCGATGCTGTTGTGAAAGTCTTTCAAATGAGGTGATACATTCGCATTTTCATCCAGAATAGCAAAAAGACTGGGAGAAAATCTCATAGACAGTATTTTGACCTGTGAAAAAGGCGATGAGCTTATTTACGGTACTTGATCAGTATACTTACTTGGTTTACTTCATTGCTTTGACAAACTGCTCATTGAAAGTAGATTAGACCATAGCATGAAAATAAAATCCTGCAGGAATTCTCATGGAATAAATATTCAATTAGGGATCTGTTGGTGAGTCGTATGGATTTGAAAATGAGAGAATCATTTTTATTGGAGTGTTTGAACCTGTTTGATGAATATTTAAACGAGGAGAGTGGTTTGATCTTCAATTATATTCTAGACTTGAGTAAAATAAATAATGTCTACCAAGGAAAATCGTCTCAATATGTTTCTTAATTTAATTACATGGTTTGATGTAATTTATCTATATTAATTGAAAGCGCATCCATAAAAATGTCACTGGGTGCTATTATATAAAATTGATTGTTCATATCTTCATGGTTCTGGTCTCAGAGTCGTCAAATGTTGTCAAAGGAGAATTATTTCTTAAAATGTGTTTCAAAGGAGGGCTGTTACTGTGATTGGAAGATTGTTTATTTGACTGTAATTGACGAAACTACTATTGTCATAATTACTGTCGATGTATCTCAGCAAAGGACTGGGAAAAAGATAACCAATAAATCTGATGAGTAAAATGATACACAATAGTTTATGTCCTTGTTGCAAACTAAAGAAGACAATGGCATTGGCGTAATACACATGAATGATTTGGCAGAAGAATATTTATTTTTAGAGAAATATTCTATTCATTTTGAGGAGACATAGCTGCTGTGTTCAACCGTATGGTGGTCACACCTGTTTCTATTGAAAATAGTTGATGTATGAAGCCGCAATCCAAATTAGAAACTGAATGAATATTATTTCCACCTCACTGTTACTTCTTGATACGTCTTTTTCCCACTTTACATGAACGAGAATGGTTTCGATATAGTACACGTCGTCTTCTTTCTTAGTCACTTGTTCTAAGTGAGGCAAGTTCAAATTTCATTTTAACTCTACTCTATTCATATATTTCAATTAAAAAGCTCTGTTTACCAATGTGAACCAAAAGTGATTAATCTCTTTTTCCTTAGATGATTATTCGTAATTTCAAAACATTTGTGTATTATAAACATAAAAATACTTATGTACTATCACTCAAGATAGGCTATGATAATGGAGGGATTTAGCTTTTTTGTTTCATTGGGCAATACGTTGAGGCGTATATCTTTTACAAAGGTTGTTTGTGTCAATGCCGTTCACAAAGTTCATTTTTTGCATTCATGTATCCCGTAACATGGCTGGTCGTAGGGGAACTACTGATGACATTTTCTCCCATGCTTTTTGGAAATTTGCAAAACCAATCTTGTCTACTCTTTAATGTTATCTTCCCATTTTCTCTTTCCACTCACGATGACATGTAGGATTGTCTTTGACGCATCAGTAATGTATAGAAAAAAGCATGTTGCTCTTCAGAGTATCATAAGACGAACGAAAACAACGAGAAGAAACAGAAAAATGAAATAACAACTACAAGTGAGGAAATTCAAAAGAATAAGACGGCAGAATCGTGAATTTATATGATATGAAATTTAGTTATTATTGTAATTCAAGAGAATATATCCAAACATGTAAAAACATAATTGTTCTAATATTTGTTTTTTAGTATAGATATGATTTTTAGTATGGATATGATACTCAAATACTGTAGCAGAGAAGAAAATTAATTTCAGTAAAATATAGTGCATATCTGAAGTTGGAGAGTAAAGGTGGAAGGTTTTAAAGCAGATTAATAGGTGTTGGTCACTCTAACCATTTTGTTTTTTAGTATGTGTGAGTGTTGGTTACATATATCATCGCGAAATATTTACTTTGGCAACTTTCACAACATGCACAAAATATAAAAATTATTAACTTTTGTTTAGTTATTTCTAAGGGCATTTTTCTCAGTTATTCGGACATTTTTCAGTATTCGCTATATTACGTATAATTTGTTTATCTTTTGCTTGCAAAATAAATAATTTTAAATTTTTCACCATTAAATTATTTCAGTCAGGGAGATTTTCATAATTTTAGTAATGCATTTAGTCTAAGACAATTTAATCTCATATTCTTGGAATTTGTTTCAAGTCGCCATTGAATTCTTCAACAGATTTTAGCATTTAATGCAGTCTTATTAATTTGAGTAGTACGCGTTGATCTGATCAATTATATATATATATATATATATATATATATATATGTGTGTGTGTGTGTGTGTGTGTGTGTGTTGCATCAGTACAGTACATGAAAATTTGTTAACACATCCTACATAATTTGAAATATATGTAATAATTTGTATTTAAATTTCGAATGTAGAGACTATGCATACAGGCACTAGGCAGCAGGTGCATAAGTACTGCCTATTGGACAGTATTTGTGCTCTCTGAGGCCAGTCACTTTTAACAATGTAACATTATAGCCACACTCGAAGTCAGCCACTTCATACAATCTAACAATATTGTTCCAATGTAACAATCTCCGCTTTAAGCCTTGGTGTCTCCCTCATGTAAGTCAATAGGCGTCTATAAAATTATCATTTGAGGCCTAAATGCCGCTCCCATGCTTAACCTATGGACAAATTTAATAGAGGATTTTCCAAACGTGTATATAGTGACACATACTACGTCAACTCTTACAATGTTCTATGTCATTGAGGTCAGCCACTTGTAAAAATGTTATATTTAGACCACCAATTGTTGATTCTATGTTAAACATATGGCAGTATATGCGTCTATGAATTGCCATTTGACCGCCACGTGTATCCCGCATATTAACCTATAGGTACCTCCTCTGTAACTTATATGACTCTAAACGCCTCATACAACTACTAATATCAAATAATTTATTCAATAATATTGTTAAAACCCTATGCAAATATCAGTATATGCGAAATCATCTGAATGATAATGAATCTTGAAATATATTGGTCATAATAATCGTTGGGTTACATTAAAAATATATAATATTGACGTTTCATCACATTATGTGCCGTGTAATGTCTCCCTCGAACTAAGAAACCTATTCATTTTTCACATGTACGACTTAATCAGATGTTCATCAGCGACATCCGTCGGTCAAACAATTACAACGGAAAGAGGGAACATAAGTTTTGATGACGTCTTCGTCAAAAATATAAGGACCCACGCCATGTCGTTTACGGCACGTGTCCCTTATGTTATACACTAATATAAATTTGCGTATTTGACCAAGCATTTAAGAGTATCTTTTACAAGTCCATATCTTATTCTTACCAATTAATACGGAAATCCGCAACAGCTGGATTTGTCTTCACCGCGAGTTCGCCCTTCAAAGTATTTCCGCGCCCCAAGCAATCACCAATATTTAAGTCTTATTTTTATCTAATGCACGTTTTTCCTTCTCAGAATCGCTTTAAAAGCGTGTTTCTTCGCTTCATTTTCTATGCAATATATTTGTCCGCAAAGTGCGAATGCTGTTCACTACTTTTAGAGCTTTCCCCGGTAATAACGGAATTACGATAGAAATTGGTGACTGAATTTTTCAATTATTTTTTTGTAATTTATATGCATGATTTGAAACACAAAATAATGCTGAAAAATATTCATTTCTAACTGTAATTGTTCGATTGACTTTTGTATGCATAACGGAGATCTTTACAAGTCACCAAAATGGTGGTGTATGTTTAAATAAAAATGAAGATGAAATACTATTTTGCATGTATATTTCGTGTTGATTTTACTTGGTCCTTGTAAGGGAGTTATGCTTATTTATATAATGCTTATAATTATTGGGTGATTTTGTTAAGCTTTTGATACTGAACTCTTGATATTTTGAGGCTTTTCTCGTTTGTGTTATGGAATCTTTGTCAAAGCAAATATAATGTTTAGTTAGGTTCTTGAAAATGTCAGCCAAAGTTTGCTTTCCATTAACTGTTTTCCATTAATTTTTTGCATCATGGCAATCAGTAATAATATCCATTCATTGAGTTTGTCACAATAAGTATCAGTTAAAATCGCATCCACATTTTAAGATAACCAATCCTGAAATCTGGAGGAAAAAAATGATGTCGCTTTAAACTTGATACGCTTGTATTTATCATTAGTGTACTGGATACGCTTGTATTTATCTATCAGTGTCACCGACAATCTTCTGTTCTAACTGATTAACAAAATTAAGGCAAAATACAATAGGTGTATTGTATGCATGCCAATCTATCATCTTCGTGAAAAAACAATAAAATTACTTAAACACACGTGTCAAATAAAACGTGATCTATTGTTGTGGCCAAATTAGCATGTATGTGTATTTCCATTAACCTTTATCTGATCCACATCTGCCATAAACTAGTGAAAAAGAGGTAATGGGTTCACCTTCTTCTGCTGAAATTTTCTCTCCGTTCATTCAAATTATTCTCGTATGGATGACACTCGAATCAATGTCGTTTCTCACGCCAGGCTAAACATCCGTCTTGGATTTTGTCTCCGGAACCTTTTCTGTTTTCAGAAAAATGGGTTCCTTTTCGGTCATTCGGAAGTCATGTTTCATTTCTCATAATATGTACAATAGGTATCTAAAATTTTATTTCCACAGCAGTATCGAGTTTCAAGAGAGTACTTGTTGGCTGTTGCAGATTTCTCAACTATATTCTTCACATCCCTGGCCAGAAATTTGTAATAGTTCTTCAAGAGTCTCGTTGCAAAAGAATGAAATCATCATCTTACCTCTGGTCTTTATAC
Organism: Potamilus streckersoni; assembly: GCA_016746295.1. Taxonomy (NCBI): domain Eukaryota; kingdom Metazoa; phylum Mollusca; class Bivalvia; order Unionida; family Unionidae; genus Potamilus; species Potamilus streckersoni. The sequence continues at coordinate 1,443,156 of JAEAOA010000712.1, forward strand.
AGGATACGTATTAAATAGAGAGATGGGGAATATAGTCACCTAAAACTTGGTACATTATAAACGAATGCTATGATGAAATGAATATAAACACTTTAGAAAAGGCACACGTGAACCAACGTCAGAGATGATGACATTTTTTGTTGACTAACATGAATAGCTTGATGTATATTGATTGATCCATATTGATGTATATTGATTGATCCATATTCATCACTAATTTCACTGAGGTCAAAATCGTCCATGAGTGTTATAATTATTCTCGGATACTTAAACACAAGTTAAAATTTGTATGTGCGGATGTATAATTTTGTATTTATGAAAACCGATACTAACAATACCGTGTCATAGTGTAGAGGAGTAATTGAGAATCATAAACATAGATACTGATCGTTTTACTAAAACAACCGTATTGATCAACACAACTGTTAAATATTGCTTGAATGTGCTTCTGTTAATATTACACGTTGGTATTTTTTTTAAGTTTTATTTTTGTTTGCAATGTTTCTTTTTTAAATTAACTTATATTAGTTTGTCACAGAATAAGGCTAAAAATAACTTGGTTTTGCCTTCAATCTTTTTTTCCACCATTATTCGTTGTGCATACGTACAACATTACCTGAGGTGAATCATTTTTCTCCAAGTCAAGTGTTTTCAAAATTATATGCGGCGAAAAGTCATGAAAGCATGGTATACATAATTATTTGACAATATTTATTATTCACTTCCTTGGAGTTAAGCTTGATACATTTTGAATTTAAGACATGTCATTTGGATTTTGTCAGTGGTGTGCGTACTCTCCACTATTGCCTCTGGCTGTAGGAGTAAGTGTCAATATTTCGTTTTATTTGATTTGTGAAACCTTTTCTCGGTTTTACGTTATGTCGGGTGATGAAGCATTGTTAGATTGCCTGCTTTGTTATTACTATCTTAGTAATAAATAGTTTAGTTTTGTTGTAGCCTATTGACCATTATGGGAGCTATTCGACATTATTGGGGCTGACGATGTTTTATTGGGGTTCATGGTGTCTTGATGGAGCTGAAGATGCCTTATGGGATATTTTGTGTTTGATAATAGATGACTGGATATAGCTATCTGTATGGCGGCAGGCCGTCTATGTGTATGAATACATGTGCCTATGTGTATGAATACATGTGCCTATGTGTATCAATACATGTGCCTATGTGTATGAATACATGTGCTTATGTGTATGAATACATGTGCCTATGTGTATGAATACATGTGCTTATGTGTAAGAACACATGTGTCTATTTGAATGAATACATATAAGGGATCCGTGAAATATATGAACGTTGATCGATGAAAAAGGATCTAGTGAAACTGCAGAGTTCTAGTTCGTATATTGAACAAACTGTAGAGTAAAAGCTTGTAAAGTGAAGGACTGTTCCAGTTTACAATGATATGTGTTCATCTGTTTGTGTATTTAATTGAACACAATATTGTTTAGTCGAAACAATAGTAATAATATTATATTAGTTTTGTTGATTATCCTTTGTTGTATCTCAAGAAATTACGTGAATCTCAAAGCTTAATTTGTTACAGGAGATTGCATGAATCTAATTTTACATAATACATGGTATATTTGTGCTTCTCATTTTAGGCAAGAGGCCAGTGAATCAATTTTTTGTACTTTTTTATTTCTTTATCATTTGGTGAGAGTGTGTAGGGTGATTTGGATCAATTGTATGATAGGAGTGTGAGGGTATTTGTTTTGTAATCACATAAATATGCCTAGTATTTATTTTATAAATTCCAAACATTCAACATTTTGTGTTTGTGATATTTATTTAATCCAAACGGAGAAAACCCAAACCCACTCGGTTTCAATTTTGCTACTTAGTTTGTTTTCATATTTTCTATTTTGATAGTTGATAATGTTCTAAATCGTTTTGAAAAGTTTAAAATTGTTTACACTAAAATACATTGTCTTTTTAAATAAATTTGCTGTCTTTTAATTGGTTTCTTTAACAAAATCATTTTTAAGTTTTGCTTTATTTTTATGTTTTATTTCATTCAAACATTTCTTATTTTCAAAGCTTTAATTTTGTTCCAATATATTTTTAATTAAATATTTTTATTTTTGTTAGTGTCTTTATAAAATTGTATTTTTCAAATTTTCGTTTAGATGTTTAAACTTTTCAATTTTTTAAAAAGTATTCTGAAATTAATGTGACGGGATATCTTTACTAGGAGTATTGGGATATAAACTACAATTTAAATGTCCCATGGCACACCATAGTGTCATCAAAATGTTAATCCTATCAACGTGTATAATAACCTATAATGCCCACATCCACTACAATAAAACAACCTTAATTAGAAATATAGATTTTCAAGCGATTTTTATTAACTACATAATGAATTATATTGCCAGAGTAGGAGTTACTAATGTACTACAGTTAAACAGCTTTTGTCGACCTTAAATGGATTCGAAATTAGAAAAAAAAATTAAAATCAAAACGTGATCAATAGTTACCTGTATCCAAACATAACAGATCCGTCAATAAAAACAAACTATTCTTTCATCCGAAGTCATTGTTTTACAAGTTATCAGGCAGATATCACTCACGCCTTAACATATCGACAAGATATTAATTTATTAACACTACGAGTGTCTTATTGGAACGAATGAGCACCGAATGAACTATATTTTAACCTTGTGATAAATGCCAAATATTTGTCAAAAGTTTATATTCTCCTATACCTATTTGGGTCATTTATTTTTGTGAAATGCATATTAGGAACGTTTGTTTACAAAACCCGTAACAAAAGCAAAATAAAAAACATATGTAATTGTCTGCCTGATACATCAGCATGGTATTAGGATGTCTATAAGTTTTATTTCCTCAAATACGACCAGCATGAAACGATATATAATTGAAAGACGGAACACACGAATAGCGATTTCAGTGAACGTATCGGGTTTGTAGTATAAATGTTTGCAATAAATCAAGACACCAATTTGACACACCTTAGTACTAGTCAACCATTCAAAGATTCAAAATGACTTCAGAAAAAATTTCAAACTGCTTTGGCTTCCAGAAAAGCTACTGCAAACAAAAATTGAAACTAGCCACTTTTATTTTTAAAAAAAATGCTCTTTGTTGCTTATTTCCTTTAGTTTTCAGATGATTCACAAATGGTCACGGCACATTATATATTTTAAAACTTTTTTCAACAGCTTTTGTCAATTTTTCTTTCCTCTCCAAAAAGAACGCAACACGACTGAAAGTATAGCTCAAAATGAAGCTTATCCAGGGTCACCTCGTCTGTACAAGCAGTGACATTGATTTTCTGCGTCACTGGAAACTAGTTGGTAATATCTGCGCCATAATTTTACAACTCATGACGTAATACCTGGTCTATATCATGATTTGTTATGTTCGTAAATTTCAAAGTGTGTAAGGATGGTAACAACAGTCTTTTGATTAATGATTTGATGGTTATACTGTCACATATTAGCTTCAAATCTTGGATTGGATGGCTTGAGGTTCGCCACTGAAACGTACATTATGAGACAGTACAACTATCATTAGGCCACGTGTACGTAAATATTTACTGAACCAGGTTATATGAGGTGGATGATTAAATCCCTTGTTTACGAGAATAAAGGTCCTTCATTAGTTGAAAATAAATGCTCAAAGTTGAAGCCTCCGTTTTAAGAAGAAACCTTCTTATGGATAAATTGCACACATTAGTAGCCTTTATCAAACATCATTTTTATCTCAAAACTTTTTCATCACAGCTAATTCCTGATGTAAGTAGGAATATCTCACAAGCAATGAGTTTGACAGTGGGCAACTACGAAAAGAAGGGTCATTTAGTAGACAACTTATTAAATGATATTATTGTTGATTTTGTGCATTACATAGTTTTGGGATGGAGAGTTCTACGTAGGATAAAGACATTTCGTTCAAGTAAATATGTTATTGTTGATTGATGATCTTGGAAGCTGTATATAATGGTATTCTCCCGCACCTTCTAAAATCAGTCTGACCGAATTCCTGATTGGCTAGCTGCTACAGTACTTGACCTTGTTTACAAAGAGTGATCTCGAAATAATATTTCGACCTTAGTTCTGGCTCTTAAACTGCGTCATAGTTTTTCGCATAATTTTCTGATGAATTTCGTCATTACTAGCATAAACGTCAGTCTTTCTTCAGTCAAATAGTTGCGTAGTTTTAGTATGTTTAATTCAATTATTCATTGAAATTACAAAATGTTCAAACTTTAAGATTTATTAGATTGTCATAAAATTACTGCGAATTCATTTAATGATATTTTGCATTATATTCTTGTGATTGGTATTGGTACGCCAGCACAAAATATTACACTTTATTCGGATTACCACTGGAGCTTATTTGATATATGATATATTATTGCTAACACGATGTGCCCTATCACTCCTTTTATACGATGCTATGAAGGATTAATTTAATTGTGTGTTAGTTTTAATTTTTTTTTATTTTATTTTATTTCATAACACGTTTTTGCCATGAAAACTTTATTCACCGGATATAACATTTTTTCCGGAAAAATCAGTTCGTTTTGACCTGACAAACAAGCTTTAGCAGAAAACATTGTATCATTTGCTGACCTTGACTCAGGACCAGTAAGGCAGTTCTATGTAAACTATTTTATTTTTATTCAGTCTTATCATAAGATTTGTTCAGTAGAATCAAATTTATCCGTGACATAGGTAACATATGCTGTATGATGTTACCGCTCGAACTATGTGTCCACTTGACTCGATAACATGATCCGTAATTGCATTTTGATTAAAGTTAAAACTAATATTTCATAGTGATTTAGTTCATTCGTAATTCATACCTTGGGAGGTCCAATGTATTTTTTGCTGTGACCAGTTTGAGCTTAATTCTATTTTTAGAATACTTTAGTTCCTCTGGAAATATTTTGTGTTCATCAAAATTCTTGGAGAAAGAGGTTTATTGTAAATTATTAGGAATTGTGAACCGGAATATTATTGTTGGTGATTCAACAAGGAAGTTTTGATACGACAGCATAAAACAGGTGTTTAAAGACGTCATCGCCTTCCATCATGGATTTTAATTGGGATTCGAACTGTGATTCACTTAGGACATTTTAGCTATAAGGCTATATTTATTAATTCTAGTATTCTCTAATTGTGGATTAGATTAATAAACCGTAAGTCCTTTTTCATATTTGTACTTTGTTTTATAGGGAAATAAATTACTTTGTAAAATGTTACAAAGCTTGTTAGCTTCACCTTTAATTTGTTTCTTTGTACAACTTAGACAAGTAAGAACGCATTAAAATCATTACCAACGTTAAGTCGTAACGAATTCAAAGGAGATCAGTGAAATCAAAACCTGGGTCCAGGACAGTGATAGTTTCGTTGCAATTGCTTATGGCAAATGTGTGTAATGTTGATAAACGCCGCGCGTATGGCAACTGAGTGTGTGCCAGCACCGTAAAACCCCATAAAATCCAAACCAAATATGGAAGCGGACGTGTCTAGATGGAACTAATAATTTAGGTCTTGTGTACGTGATGCTGATTGGGGTCTGGCTCACGAGAAATATATTATTACCAAGCGCATCCGAAACTTTGTACCATCCTCTGATGTACAAAATCTTTCGGAGCCCTAAGCAGGTGCCAGGACAAATGAGTAATACCAGTTGTTGTGCCACTGACCCAACTGATGGATTGCTCAATACAACATTAACTGTTTGAGCATGCACTTTTGCAACCATTTAGGCACAAACTAATAATGGCGCAGACATTTTGCTTTAATATGACATCACCGTTGACTTTAAATACATTGATGCTAATATAGCGACCATGCACTATATGCTTATCTATCTAAACATTTTTTGAAAGGGCGTTTCGATTCAAATAAAAATTAGCATGACATAAAATATACACATCCAGAAGGGATATAAGGTCTAAAGGTATGATTGAAAAGTGGCATAGCAGACACATGCGGTGTTTGCAAAATCAGATGAATTTTGTCATCTGATATGCATCGTCTGGCTGTGGCATCAACCTTAAAAACCATATTAAAAAGTATTCTATTTTATGCAGCATATTTCATGTTTAATTGTAGGTAAGCTGCTACTTAACAAGCCTTGGAACGCCACTCCAACGCAATGTTTGTTTAGTTTGATAATAATTTTGACATAATGGTCTGCGAAATAATTACCTCTGAGCATAATGTGGTTTCAAATACGTAAGATAATTTACTTTCACTGTCCTTTTTACACCGAAAAATGACACTAACTAATATTAAACTACTACTCTCTATAACTAGGCGAAATAAAAGGATCTGCATGATTCATGCTGGATAGTTCGCAAATCGTTTCACTGACTGGGATAGTGAGTTTTAACGAGAGCGTTAATGTATATGTGTTGGCACTATTGGACACGCAGAGTTAAAACAAGACCTCTATATTAGGGTTGGGGACAACCTTTATCGTCAAAAATAAAAACCTAATAATCGTAGAATATATGGTTTCCCAAAAAGAAAGAACTTAAAATTTCGATAGAAAAGTATGTGGTATGCTCTTGGAGGTGTTCTTCACGTGAAAGCAAAATGAATCTTCGCATATTATATTAACTGCATTACATCGTTGATTTTGGGCGCCAAATTTTATTTTTATATAAAGACGCTACTACTTAGAATGATCACACTAGGTTATGCAAAATGTGCAGACATAACCTGTACACACTGAAACTGAAGATACAATGCAAACAGAACAATACCAATCTGGTATTTAAACCTGCGACGGACTGGTTTCTCCTCTATTAAGCGACTAGCATTATTATGGTTCGCCCATGTTGTCTGAGAGCGCTAATGTGGTTCCGCTTTTGGTGCCGATCTGTTTTATCCTAGACTTCAGTCAGCAGTTGTCTCTCTGCATCTAATTCTTAATGACCTCTATAGTTTGCAGTGATAGTATTTGAAAGCACACATCGGTACCTTGTACACTAGTGGCCTTGTTTGGACCAAATATGTGTTGTACTCACAAACAGATTCGTTAATGCAGCATCCATAAAAGGATCAGCGTTTAGCTTGAACGGAGTGATGTGGCCTGTATTGAAGAAGGCAATGTAGTATCGACGGATAACTGATACATGGAGGAAATGCAAAATAGTTATACATATCAAGATATAGAAAAGTACTAAGCCGTTATGCGTGTCGATGCTGACAATGCCATCGCTGATATTTATCCTGACACGTCAATGTTTTCCACATTTGGGAACCGCTACGATGTTCCGCTGGACGTTGAGCTGCTAAATAATCATGCCACCAGACCGACCTTGCAGACTACCTCACCGAGATGACGTTTGACGACAACGATTGAATGATCCAGATGACTAATAAGGAATCGAAACTGACAAGCGTAATTTTGTACACCCAAAATTCTGCGCAACATCACCATACTGGTGAATAGAAAAGACGAATGTTAAACATCAACCTGTACAAGTCTGTCTCATAACTAGGTGCATACGGATTTTTATGTGGCCTGAATGCTTTTGGAGAGGTAGTCGAACCAACTGTCTTCTTTCAGTTGGCAAACTCCTGTGCTCAAGCATGGTTTGGGGGTTAAGTAGAAGTGGTTGATCGCCGCTAGTGGAGTATGGTTCTTTAGCACGAACTAGTAGCAGACAACAGAGTTGAGTTTCATCAGAACAAAAAAATGGTCGAGAATTGAACTCAGGATAGCTTGAGGACTGTGTCCCAATTTGGCACTTAAGTGAGAATACCGGGCATTGCCACGTTTGCTTTTCATATGATCAACATTGACAAAAAGGTTCTTGGAGTCAATTACTGTGTAAATGTTCTTGTATATGAGGCTGATCCTGTTCAGCTTGTTAGCGAACATCATGATAAATCCAGCCTAGAGCGAACTCTACAAGCTTAACGACCCGTCGCGTTTGCTGCTGCGAAAGTATGTTATTCTCCTTAGTTGCTTGAGTTTCTTCTCTAAGTCAAATGTTCCCAAATCAAAGCTTCTAAGTGGCTGGTTTCAAAAGCAATGCACGTATTATATTCAGTATTTTTCAAAGTAACAGCAATTTTTCTTAATTGCCCAAATAGTCGCTGTGTTGAAATTATTTTATTACGGCCTCTACTCCTTCAGATGTGATAGAGTGATTTTAAATACTGCATACTCTGACTATTGTTACGGCGATTTGGTCTTAAGCAACGTTAAAGAAAAAAGCAAAATCCCAACTCAACAAATAATGTATGAACTCAACAAATAATGTATTTCACTAGAATGCAAAGTGAAAATTTTAAATGAACGTTCATTGTATTGGATTAAATCCCAAATAGTCTTTTGGACGTTGTATCACAAGTCCAATATGTGGTATATTTGAAATGAATACCAGAGTTCAGAATGATTTCTAATCTTGAATGTGCTGATATAACGTATGATGTATCACAATGATGTAATCCAAAATGTCTTTAAATGAATCAAAATAATCCCAAAATCATAATTTAGTCCGAAAAGGAAGAACGAGTACTTTGTAGCTAAAATTATTGATTTAATTAAATGAATCATCTCAAATTAAAACCTAGCACTAATAAAAGACTCATTCAACTTTAAATGTGAATGAGTAATTCTGATATAAACAGCTAACATTTAGAAACCTAAGATGCACAGAAAGCATAGAATGATGACTTTAACTTGAACAAATACTTTTGTAACGATTCACTCAAACAGTACAGTTGCAACAAAAACGTTCCAAAACTCATGAAACATTTATTGGCAATATTATGGAAACCTTTATATGACAGATTAGTACTAATGAAAAAGTTTTTTAAGGTTCTCTCGATATTGATCATGAAAAGTAGTCAAAACAAAATGCTAATTTTCTACACATGATGATTCGTTTAAATTCTTTTACAGCTTTTGACCATTCTTATTCCTCTATTGCAGCGTTTAAAGTGTATTAACGCATTACAATTAATAAATGTGTATTAACGCATTGCAATTAATAAATGTGTATTAACGCATTGCAGTTAATAAATTAGATTTACCGATGAGGTGACCCTTAATATGGTTGATAATCTACAATAACTTTAAGCTCTTAACATCTTTAATAAAAAAAAACACTAGATAAATTTGGGTTTGATTCTTAGTAATAAATTTTGGATTAATTTACTGTTTGCAATTCTACTGAAGTCAACAAACAAGTCCATTTTCCTTTGTGATAGTATCGCAAGCCATTCAATAATATAAACGTCCAAATCTCATGTCTTCAAAATTACTATATTATTCGCTTTAACTTCTTTAAATAAAACTTGGTTAGTAACATTGTGAATGTATTTACATTGCATAATCATAATTATACGTGACACGTTTTCTGTCAAAATGGGTGGTACCAGAAACGTCTATCACAGTCTCGTTTATCATTCATGTTGCAAGAAATGAGAACAGGTTGGAAGTAATTTGATAAACATCAAAAGGAATACAGCGAAAAGAGGTTTTTAATATCTGAATTAATTGACATAATTGGATAGTTTCAATGTTGTTTCTGACAGATCATGGCCAATGTGTTATTTATTGCACTTTATATGTGCAACAGTCACGTTAAGCAAGACGTGATATTCATTAAAATTAAAAGAAGTTTCTTATAAATTTTGTATTAAAATAATATTACAGACGCATATGTAGTAAAATAGATACAAATGTATACGAATATAAGAAATAAATATTTAAGAAGTATAACGTTGACAATTTAAATCTGGGGAAGAATCAAATCGTTCGATTGGAATAGGTGGGTGCATTTTAATAGTTGTCAAAACAAGTAAAAGAGCTGAATAAATCAACGACAATAATAATAATAATAATAATAATAATAATAATAATAATAATAATAATAATAATAATAATAATAATAATAATAATAAATCATTTCATGTTAAACAAATAGCATACTTCTAAGAGCAAGAAGAAATATTTATAGACAAAAATGTGTCATTAAATATAGATAAAATGTTACCCCGCTGGACTGATGGATTCGACAGGTATTTTTGAAAGGCTAAGAGTGTTTTTGAAGTCTGAGATTATTCAAAGCATATCAAAGAAAAATAGCATTAAATGGTCGATATTCAAAGCATGAAAGATATTCTTATTCAGTTTTGAGGAAACATACTAAAACTAGGTTACACCCACTCCAATCCTCTTCCGAATGCATGACTGCTGACTTTATAGCAATCTCACATGTGGTTTTGTGTAAGAAGTTAGCTTTTAATGCATTTTTCTCTCATATTCCTCACTTTAACGCATTTTTTCTTTTGCACGATGACTTCACTTCGTGGTTTCCAAATTAACGTAATTTTACAGAGATATATCTCGCAGATACAACCGTTCATTTAATTATAACGACTGCTTTCATTTTATGTATGTTATTATTCTGTGAAATTGAGTAGGAAAAATGTTGAAGCAGATATCCATCATGCCGATCATTCTTAGAGTGCTTTTTACATATGTTAAGTATTAAATATCTATCGTTTTCTTTTTTATTGTTTGGAAAGACTGTTTATGTTAGACTATTTTACTTCGGCTCTTGGCATGCCTTTTACTAGTGTGCTTCTTTTCAATACACGGATAGTAATACATAGATAGTAATTAGCAGCAATTAATTTTTTCAAATACTCTTCTAAAAATAGAATCACACCATAGAATCTATGGAATGGATGATCAACTGTGACGTGAATGCAAATCTGTATAAAACAAGGAAAGGAATAAATTGCAAGCTTTTTACATGAAGTCATAGCCACTATGAGTAAGTCTGGTATATAAATAGACAAATGTCTTTCCTTTTTGTGCTGGTTGTGTGACCTGTACTTCAATAGGCAATGTTTCATTTTTGTGTTTCCTCAATGCAGTTTAAGCTGCTCCCCTTTTATCTACGATAGGATAACTATGCATTAATCATGACATGTCATTTTTCTATCATGGTGGAGACTCTGCCATAACCGCATTCTACAAAAACAACTATTAATGGTCTACCTTTATAAATAAGATCATAAGAATGTATCTCAAAACATTTCAATCTGTCCGTTTCATTATTCTTATTATCCTGCTTTAATGCACGCCTAAAAAGGACATTTCCAAGAAACTACAGATTATTGACTTGATCGTAACTTTCTTGTCCTGCATCATTTTAATTATATAATTTAAATCGTTGTATTGGTAAATTACTGTCAGTATTTGCGTGTTGTATAAACGTTGCAATAGTTTTGAATTTCGAATTTCACTTTAATTGCTAATATTTCTTTCCCAGATATTTCTCACTGAGCAAACTCTTTTACACACTGATCATACAACTTTTACGTTAGCAATACTTAGAAACAAATGATGTACATGAGGCAACGCACATATACTAAGAGCAAATGAAGCTGTGGAAAACCAGTTATCATTTGAACAATAAAACAGTCGATACTTTGATAAATCTGATTATTGATGCTTTGGGATTATGTATTTGTTATTACAGCTTTACTTGACCATACGTATAATAAAGAACTAATTGGTCAAGGATATTTTCACAAATGATTTTGATTCATCATATAGCTTCTTAAGTACAAAGATGGAATTTAATTTCCCAAAAGTGCCAGGCATTTAGTTTTTATTCTATGTAATTGTAAATCTATACTTTTATTAAAAATCCGTAATGCGTTCACAAGTTCCATTTTTAATATTATAGGGGATTTCAAGACTATACGTTTTCTTTATTCCAGAAATCTAAATTCTAATTGAAATACAATCTCTGTATTGTGGTTATTCTGTGTTATTTCCTAAACTTACATGTAATAGTTAAAGAATATTTACCTTTTGACGTAACTAGTCCACCATCCCTAATATAAGTTTGATGGATTCTAAATTTCTTGTCAGAAAATTTGCCAAAGCTACGCTAAAAATCCAAATTAAACACACCCACCCATTTCTTGTCTCCTTGTTGTTCACATCTAACTGTTATTGTACTTTGCTTCCTGACGTAAGCATCAAGAAATCAATGAATGTCGCAAACATCAGTATCATGACGTCAAGCACCAATGCTGCCAACGTTGAGTCCATAAGCCATGTTTTCGTACCTAGAGGGGACAAAAAAATAAATCATAGCTACCCTCCCACTTTTGATTTCCTCGGTGGTTCTTTCCGGTGATTTCCCGGTTTCTTCCTCCATCCCTAATACTGGCAGAAATGTATAGCCTATCGTGTGCTGAAAAATAGCGTTAAACCCCACAATAACAACAATAACAACAATAACAACAACGACTTTTGCTTTCCAACGGAAAATTTGTAGTAGGAGGACTGATAAAACAATAACCATTAAACCTTTTTCAGAAAAGGTGTTCCATGATTATTTTGAGATCAAAGATTAGTTTGTCAAAGAGATAAACAAGCAGGAAATAATCGTTGAACAGTCTAAAGACAATATATCTGAGCAACTGTTCATATTTTGTCGTCTCAGTACTTTTTATGAGACTGCGACTTTTGGCATGTCTTGTCACAAGCTGTTGGCAAGGTGTAAATCGTTCTTACCTGTATAAACATAATTTTCTGTATGCTTTAACACCTGCTTGTTTGCTGATGGCGATTCTACAATATGAATAAATTTCATCAGCGTCGTTATTTTTCTCTACCTGTTTCAGCGTATGAATGAAAGGATGAATCTTGTCACAACTGACTACGTTTGAAATTTCCAAAATTTAATAATTTATGTAAGAAATTTGTCCTTTTTGGAATTTATGTTGTTTTTTTTCAGGACAAATAAAGGAGAAAAACACATATAGGAAATAATCGCGAAAAATAATAACGATAGCAAGAGCCCAGTTTCTTCACGATTGTTTTCTAAAACCATACGCAAGAAATTGCTTTTTAATTTTATGCGATCTATATTACGAATTTATAGTGAGCTTTGTTGGAAGCTATCGTAGAGATGCTTTTCCTTTCCTGTATGATAGAAAATACCTAAAACACCTATCACAATAATTGTAGATCAGGCTTAAATTTATTTTGTTGTTATTTATTTTGTTTGCAAGCATGAAGCATAGCAACTGGGATTGGTAATAAATACTTTTTACTTAGAATTTTACCTCACATGCAAAAAAATCTTACAAAATATGTGAAAAATATACTTATCATACACACAAATAACTATAAAAACAGTATCAAGTACAAGAGAATTAAGGTATAAAAGAAAAATACAAGTTCTAAAAACTAAATGACGACAGAGGTAAAAGAAAGTATTAAAACAACTTATGTTCTTTTAGTGCTGGCATCAAACTAATTCGTGTTGTTTATGAATTTGTGCAATGCCAAACTTGTAACTTTAACCTTTTTATTGGTATGTCATCAGGTATCAACTAGTTTATTAAATACGCTTATTCTATTCAGGCAACGTCTAAATTATCATGTTTTTTTTTAACTTTCAATGTAAATTTCACAACTTTCTATCCACTGGCTAAAAGAGTATGAAACATATTGTATATCTTATATATTGAAATCTTTCATTGCAGCATTTTAATAATATTGTTTTGGTAATTTTATGATGTTATGCTAGTCAGACTCGAAGATGACTTTCTAAGTTCAGACTTTTTCAAGGATTAATGTTAGAGAATACTTTATAAAAGGTTGCAATCAGAATATTTCTTTTAGTTGTTTAGTGTAGGAAGCTTTGCATGTCTCACATTTCATTTGTAACATATCACAAATATAGCGATTATTTTTACAGTAGGAACTGTGGAGGATTAAACTATTGAGGCATTTTTGTCTTTGCTATATATATATATATATATATATATATATATATATATATATATATATATATATATATATATATATATATATATATATATATGAATTACTATATTGAATGTGCTGATGTACCAATAGTTTTTAATTGTGTGATGTGCAAACAGACATATGTATCACAATGATATAATCCATAATGTCGGTGAAAGAATTCACCATGATCCCAGAACAGCATTTTAATGCAAAAGTCAACGAGCATTTTGTAACTAAATGATTTAAATGATTCCTCTTAAATGTACATTTGAGCTCATAAGTAGACAAAAACTTAGAAGAGGAGAGATGAATAAGTTTGTTTTTCTCATTCTTATGCACTTATTTCAATTGACTTTAGATACAATATGATTCGTATGTATATCAGATGTTATCTTCCAGAACATACTAAGTCAACCAGGGATTTCGATTTTAAAATATTGTTAAAGCTTTCCAGTTGCTGTCTTCAAAATATGGATGGAAATATAAAATTGGAGAGGAAAAAGTGACAGCCGTCATATTGGTTTCTTAAGCAGGGTTTGCTATCTTCCGCCAGCATTTGATTGGCAGATTTATTTTGAGAAAGTGTTCGTCAATATTATTGGTTTGCTTTTCTGTGCCAACGCTTGTGGGATCTAATTATATAGTTGTGGGTGACCAAGTGGTCTATGGGCCTATATGTTAAATTTTGTGAAGAGATAGGAACAGCAGGGGCGTTAAGAATTATTTAGAGAAACTGTCAGTATACTCAATCACTACCGCCAGACTTAATGGCTTACCAGTCTGATGTCTAAGGTCAAAATCTGCATTAGTAAACGTCCAGAAACATCTCATGATGGTACCTTTTCTTGCGTTTATTGAAATGTAGTAAAACAAAAAGGTACAGTTGAAACAGCTATTATTTGAGAGAATGCTGTCCCTTGCTCCGGGTCACGAAATAGAAAGGTCGAAACAGGTGGCAGTGTTTGGAAAGAAATGAGTTGTCTCATCTATCAGTTGACTAAAGACCGTTAAATTCATTTCGGTTCACTTTTTTGATAGAAAAGTATAATTATGTTTCATTAAATTACCGGTTAAAAAAACAGGAATGCTTACATTTCGATGAGGTCCCATAGCTAATTGGATGATGTTAATAATCATGTTGACGTCATTATAGTTTTACATCAAACACATTCTGGTTAATAACGTTTGATCATCTGTTTTACGCGATAGTATAGATTGATTGACACCAATGCTTCACCATCATTATTTTTGAATCACACCTGTTAAGTTTTCTGTGACATCCTAGCAACATATAATCATTATTAATGCTGTTAATTAGACATAATTCAGTTAACGTTAGTAAATTTTATTTAAGTCTGCAAATAATATGTCTGGCCCTGAATATTTTCAGTTCTAAGATAGAAAAGGATAACTTTTGTAAATCATTAATGGATCAGTTAAAGATATCCTTAAAACCTGCTGAAGCAGGCGATCTGCTGCTATTTCTACCGACTTTGGTTTCTGTATCAGCTGTTCGCAATGGAATCAATTAGACGATACCCATTTGTGAGTCTGTCTATATACATCACATGAATCAATTATTATAGTTTAATTTTGATTGTTAAAGCAGGAGAAGTGCAACATATCTCAGCTAAATATAGATTGTATTTAAACTACGCAATAGAGATTTAGAGGTTTGGAGTGAAATTAAAGGGTTTACCATTACGATATCATGACATTTAATAACGCTAACATGTAAGGGATCCATGCCGACACCATAAACTCAAATATCTCTGTTCCTATGGCACTATAACCTAAATATAACACGTAGTCTAATCTTTATAATTATATAGCCAGATATGGAATATATCTTACACATTACATTAAGTTGATACTAGTATCAGTAACATATTTAATGTAAAGTAGACAAAGTAAAGAAACTGCTCTGAAAATCTAGCTCAAATATAATATTTTAAGTGTAATAGTTTTTCAATACTGAAATGTGTTATTTCCTATAGTATTATGCTTGTAATGCATATTTAGAATTCAAAGGTTATCTCAACAACTCACTTTGAGTTTTTTTTTCTGCAAGAAAATTGAACATACAGATATCATATATAAATATCAAAATATCCATGAATAATATTAACTTGTGTGTGGAAGTGACTCATCTAACATAGAATAGGACACTTGCCAATATCAGCTGTCATAAAATAATCTACTACCTAAACTACACCTGGATTGTGAGGTCACTCGTACTCTTAATAAATTTGTTCTTTCTCGAATTGTGCACGAAGGCCCAGACAGCAAAAATACCATGTAGGATTTCTTAAGCTGCTAGCCTCATACATGATCTTTGCTGTTCTTATTGGTCAGGTCCTCGTGTAGACAGATAGTTGTCTTCTTCGGATATCTTTTAGAGACTTGCGAGCTTAGATTTCTTTTCTATAGCGTTGTATGTGGCGACGTTTACAATGTTTTCCCTGATTTCCTAGATTCGTTTAGTCCTTGAGGATGAGACCTGAAAATGTCCTACTCCAGCAAATCGACTTAGTGATCCATTGCCATCGCTAGCTCTTTTTAATTTGTATCAAATGAATTTCGTTGCCATATTGCTGAAGCTCGCTGGTCTATGATTTCAGAACCTTATTTTTCTTTGCCTAGATCCATGGGTTTTTGGTGACAAAATTTCGTAAATTCGGCTTTAGCTGAGCTGTGACTGCCTGGACACATAGGCACATAGTCTTATAATAACTAATAAACTCTGAGCACAGTTCTCTGTATCGAAGTATGAGAGAGTGAAGAAAAATTATCATCAGTACTAATACAAGTTACTAGCGAACTTTTAAGTTTGATAGTTGTGTACTAATTGAACGTTCTGATTTATGTTCACTTGGATATTTATTACACTTATTTGATTAAAGATTAATTACTTGTTATGTACAGCTTCAATATAAACAAAACAACGCCCACTTTCAATTATCATAAGGTACAGGTCAATCCATCGCATGGAAAACGTACGTACAAGTTTACACAAACACGCATGGTTTAATGGAAAACATAACTTATCACAATCACTCATAACCTGTCACAACATTATCACTTACGATGTCGAGAAGGAAGGGGGCGGTTTATATGACTGAAAACATGATTAATATATGTCAATTAATCAACAACATGGCTCCAATAATGATGCGAACAGCTGGTATATATATATATATATATATATATATATATATATATATATATATATATATATATATATATATATATATATATATATATATATATATATATATATATATATATATATATATATATATATATATATATAAAACAAAGAAGAACACAGAAAAAGAGTTGATGAAATTTAGCATCTCATCCAATCGTTAAGTCAGGAAAATTCAATATAATAGGATAGGAAATACCAGGCGAGGTAAATCCACACGAAATCTACAAACGTGTGAAATCAACATTTTTCAGAGCGATGCAACAGTTCTTGTAGCTAATGACTTATGCACAATAATGATTGCGTTTATATTTCCATTAAATATATATTTGTATCAAGACAAAATGGTTATGTAAGGTGGTAAGTATTTTCAACCGATACAGATTTCACTGTTCCAAAGCTACATTAATATGAATAATTATATATATTTTTAAATTTTATTTTCAAAATAAGCACATCCATCTAGACTACAAAATAGTTATGAAGTCACTAGTGATTTAGGTAGTTTTCGCTTATTCAAGTTCAATTTTAAATAGCCTTCCCGTTCTTTGTCTAGTTTTCTCACAGAACTGTTATTATCTTTATTTCTTATCGACATAAGACTTAAACATCTGGAATGGTGCAAATATAGCTATTATGACGTCATGAATCAGCACAATAAGCCGTAAGCCAGTATAGCAAATGGTAAGAGGGACTGGCAAAATAGATCAGTTATACTCTCCCAGTTTTCTTTTTTAGTAGAAGATTTACATTAGGAGGAGGAAGAAAATAAAACACTAAACCTTTATTAATGGAGTTCATGTATATGAAATGAACTGAGTTTGTGAAGTAAACAATCAAACAAGAAACGTGACCTTTAGCGAGTCCAACAAACGATGATGGTACGGTTTAAATTTAGTCATACCTTTAAAAGCATCACTTTCTGTATGCTGTCATTCTTGCCGGGTTTGCTGGTGACATTGCCTCAATGTGAATAACGTCTTCATCATCGTCGTTGTCATCATCATTATCATCTTCATTTTCTACTTCTTTTAGTTCTGTAGTTTACATGCGCAGTCATTTGTGATTTCATTGCCTCAAATTTATGTGACAGGGAATGTAAGAGATGTAGTTAACATCTTACTTACACATTATTTCGTCTGTAATGGACAATCGCACGTCTCATAAATGATTCCATAAATAAAAAGAAGAATACGAATAAGAAGATGACTAAAAGACGATGAAAAAAGGTGATTTCAGATTTTACTGCCCTGGTTTGCAATCGTTTCCTAATTTCCAAGAATTTGCTTCAGGAATTTCATAAATTATTTTTATGATCTTCTTAAGATAGGACTTAAGCTGTTTCACAAGCTATGTTAAAACTGCGTGTCCTCATATATATCTTATGAAAAATACTTGAACTCATCACACTGGTTTTGGGTTGGTTTAATTTTTTTTTATTGTAAAAGTTGCAAACTGAACTGGGCTTAGTAGCACGTTCTATTAGCTTATAACTATATATCTCGACAAAAAAAACTTAAAATATATTTTTTTTAAAACCTGCGAGCTTATGTTCATTGGCTATTATAAAACAAGATGAAGTACAAAGGAATCAAAAGCAATAAGGATATTAAAGGTTACGAAAGCACGAAGACGGTGGAAATTGTAAAGATGAATTAGTACAGATGGTATTCAAATAGTGTTGATGTCAAAATTCTTCGTGTTTTCAATTCATTTTCACGCTACCAACTATTCAACCGTTTGCTCATTTGAATTTTCTGGTAATTCGAAACTTCTATTTAATAGTAAATCTAAATTTACTTTAAAATGATTTAATTCAGTAAGCAATACATGCATATGATTATAATATTTATTCACAAAAGTAAAACAAGTTTTATTTTATTAAAAGCAATTTCACGTGCAATGTTGAGCATCGGCCACAAACGTGTGTCAAGCAGCCAATACAATAATACAATAATAATTTGAAATTTGTATTTTATATCACAATATTTGAACATTTTTTCCATATTATTCACATTTTATATAACAATATATATATATATATATATATATATATATATATATATATATATATATATATATATATACAGAGAGAGAGAGAGAGAGGCGTTTCATGGATAATGCTTGAACAATACCTTCATAAAAGTCGAAATAATTACATTTATAAATTTTATATTGTACAGTAAGAATTGTGTCCTGTTAAAGTATTAGGGAATATTTGTTTTCTGATTTAAAATATATCTTTTAGCTGATATCTAAGTAGAACCATATTTTATTCAAAATGTTTATAATCAAACAATATGCGGAATCAGAAGTCAACTAATGGCTCCTATACCGAAAGACGCTTTACAAAATGTGAAGTTCTAACATTTGAAGTTTCTTTACATAAAATCATATGAAGAAATCTTAAGTTTTCATCTAAATACATACTTAGTGAAGCTGGCTATGAATTTGTTTGTATCCAAACATTGTTTTCATCATATATCCATTTTAGTGTGCCGACTGAATTTAATTTTCTAAACGTATCAGAAATTCATTTTAAGTATTGCAATTTAAAACTATATAATAACGATTACTAATATTGTTGGCTAATGAATAAATTGACCTACAATATCAAAAACTTTTATCAAAATATGTAAATCAGCACATGTCATATCACTTGTTTAAATATAATATGTTCAAGAAATTAAAAGTGTAATAAAGTAGTATCCGTAAGGTACTTAATACTTCAGTTATCAACATGTACGTGCGAAGAATTGGTAAATCGAAATTAAGTTAAAGATTTTGTCACCTTTCTTACTGTTTGTAATTTTATTTTAAATCAGTTAACCTGAAACTTTTCTGATGTAACTAGCGATATGTGTTGTTTTACCAAATGACTTCTATTATTGTTTGTTGTCGCCATCATTCATGAAGCTATGGTAACATTTAACTGATACTCTGATTTATTTCCTATGGAAAGAAAAGGCCTGCATTGATTAATTAGTTTGGAATATCACAGGAATTGACGTAAACTTCGGCATCCAAGAGGTCAAGCTTCGGTGCTCCAAGTCATCAGTCAGTAAGCCATATTTTTAAACAAGAGGACATAAACATATAAACCATTTCTTCTCTCCTAGAACCGGTTTAAAATGGAAAATATGCAGAATCGGGTTAGAGAAATTGATGAATTATTAAACCTATCTCACTTATGTTTGTCGCAAACGTATATAAGATGACAATTTATTTTTTGAAGAAAAACGGAATTAGTGAAGAATCATTTACTTTATTCTGACAGTTAAAAAATAATTACACTGCACTCTTGATTTCGCTTTTTGTAATACTTTCATGCCATATTGCGACTTTTAGAATGTCGCGTCGCAAATTTGTGCCAAAATTTGAAACCTTCATTATTTATCATACGATCGTTTCTCTGTTCTTTGTTTGCTTTACTTCTGATAACCATTGTCTATACATGAATACTATTTTTATTCATTTTTCATCGTCGTTGTCGTCATTATCAGCAGATAAAAACTCACACATTCTCTTTTTCGTACCCTTTTATGCAATATAAGAAAGTTGTCATAGGTGTCTGATTTTGCACTTTTCCAGTTTTTATTACAGGAAATTTATTTGAGATAAAGAAGTTTTTATTTATTGAATGAACTTTGGCATTAATTTATTCTGTCGCTAAAAAGTAAAGAATGACACCTATTGTATGTATCTCGGTAAATATTAATAACTATAAGAAGAAACAAAGACGAAGAAAAGCAATGATAAACAAGCAAACAGATACGTAAATGATATTTTTGTTAGATGTTGCCACTATCTTATTACCGTTCAAATTGATTTTAACTTTGGTTGAAAAGTACTTTTAATGCAAATAAAGCAAAGCAGCTGAAACAAATTCTTGCAACATATAGCTACCTCTCTCGTGAAAGAACAGAAAAAAACAATATCTCAAAAAGATGGCAAGCATACGTATCAAGAGTTAAAAAAAACCAAAATGAAGTACAAAAGAAAAGTTAAGAATTAAGGGTAAAATCCTAATATGGTTTAAATGAAGCAAGCGATACACGCCTCTGACCTTTATATCTCTTGCGCAAAATGAAAATGGTAGTCATTTCCATTTCCACATATATAAAGTCGCATGTCAAATGTGCTTTCTCTATTACATGCTGCATTATATTGTTTCAATTATTTATGTAAGATGTCTTCCATCATCTGGTCAAAATTTTGTCCACAAATTACGTTTTGTACAAGAGACTGTTTGAATCCTCTACTAAATATTGTTAAATTTCGTTTATTTGCTAGCAAAATGTTTCACATATGTACACACGAAGATATGAACGAATAGCTAAACGGAAAAATACAAGGTCATTTCTATTGCATAATGTATATTGACTGATGGTTTCTACATATGGAGGAACGGATTCCTGAAAAGAGAATGAGGTATCACCATTAATAAATCCAAAATGCGTTGTCATTGTTTGATTTTTTCTTTCACTAAACATTGAGGCCGGTCGCACAGATTGTCTAGTGTCATACCATGACCAATGCCAATGGATATGTGGGTGGTCGCGTCTGCAATCTTGTTACTTTGATCAAGCCCTCTTCTCCGCACCTACCTCACACTGTACTGGCGTATTCTAAAATAGTTGAAATTAATGTAAAATATAATTATAAATGAGTCATTTCAAAGAATATAAACTTTAATAAAGTTTCTAGCAAAACCTGATTAAAATCAATTTATTTTAACGATGTTATCAATGTATTCATTCAATTGGAAGTTATTCAATTTCAAATTGTTGGACACAGGACAGGTGATCATATTAAAATTTTTCAGGTTGTTATCAACGATGAGAGTTGTGGTAACCCACTATCTTAACAAGCCATGTAGATTCTACAAATTAATTTTCAATTTAATATGATGAATAGTGTGGAAAAGAATAGCCTGCAAACAGAAATGTAAACGAGTTTCCAGTTTAGCAATAGTTTGAAGCAAAATTAAAAGGTAAAATGCATTTTGTGTATATATATATATATATATATATATATATATATATATATATATATATATATATATATATATATATATATATATAGATGCAATAAACTGACGACGAACAGTACGAAACTAGTAACTAACTAGCCTAAGCGCTTTCGACTCCCAATGAGTCTTTTTCAAAGGCAAATACAAAACATAGTTACGACAAACAAATAAACACAAAAACGTTGCGTTTGTAAACCTCTACATTTCTATCTTCACATGTGCTAAAACTATAAATACAACCAGCTTGTATAGACTAGTTGCGGAAACTGAAAACGTTGTATAATTCCCTAAAAGTCTACAAGCCAAAGCGACATCTATTTTTACTTTGTGTACATATGTAACGCAGATTATATCCCGGATATTTGGTTCTATACCGGTTATTCTTATAGTAAAAATTGAAGGATAAGAAGATTTAGAAAATGTTAAATTCTACTAGTGCATAGTTTTCATTTTCTAGTCTTCTTGGTTTAGACCGCTTGGTTTCAATGTTCTAAGGCGGCGTATCCAGTATGATTCCTTTTCCTTCCTGGTTTCGGAACTCCAGCTGTGGTTGTTGGCAATAGCGATAAGTATTATATCACTGAAAGTGTGGCCAGGGGAGGAGAAGTGTTCTGCGACCGGGCTTCTGTACAGCTTTTTTGTCATCCAATCAGATCTATGAAGGTTTATCCTTATGTGTAGCTTTTCAGTTTCTCCCACGTACTGAAGGCCACAGATCTTACATGTGATGAGATAAATCACATTCTCTGTTTTGCACGTTTTGTGTGGACCATGTATGTTTAGTTTTTCTTTAGTCACTGTGCTAGTGAATGTCTTGGTCTCTATCATATGTTGACAGGTTTTGCATCTTTTATCGCCACAGGGTCCAGATTGACTAGGTTGGTTTTGACTAGCGATTGTTGTTAGCTTGGCCCTGACTAGGATGTCCTTTAGGTTTTTTGGTCTCCGGTAAGCTACAACAGGTTTGTTCGGAAGTATTAGGTTTAGTATGTCTGACGATTGCACGGTTGGCCAGTGGTTTGCGATGATTTTACCTACTTTGGGATTGTCTGGGTGATAGGTCAGAATAAATGGTATCCTATCAACCTTTTCTTTCTGTCCATATCTGAGTAGGTCATCACGGTTTGTTTGTTTGGCCCTTTGGATTGCCTCCGCAATCAGGTCTTTGTCGTAGCCTCGGTAAATTAAATGTTTAGCCAGCTCTTCAGACCTTTCTATGAATCTTTCATCGTCGGAGCAAATTCTGCGTATCCTCAGTGCCTGGCTATATGGAATGTTCTTAATGCAGTGTTTTGGATGACAGCTGGTTGGGAGAAGATACTGGTGTTTGTCGGTTGGTTTCGAGTAGATGTCTGTGTGTAATTTGTTTTCCACCAGTCTGGTTGTTGTGTCCAGGAAAACATGGTTTGAGTTGGAAATTTCTGCCGTGAATTTTATTGAAGGATGGAAGTTGTTTGCCTTTGAAATGAAGTCATCCAGACTTTCTCTTCCATACTGCCACTTCATTTCTATATCATCGATAAAGCGTACCCACTGGTATGGTGTACGCTCAACCGATGCTAAGAGCTTTCCCTCAAGTTTTCCCATGAAAATGTTAGCATACGAAGGGGCCATTTTAGTACCCATTGCAGTTCCATTGATTTGTAGGTAGTTTTCTTCATTAAATTCAAAGTTGTTGAGTTTTAGGACAAGCTCCAGGAGTTGGATTAAGAAGTGTGTGGGTGGATTGTTTACAGTTCTTGTTTCCCATGCTTCGCTGCATGCCTGTAACCCTTCGTTGTGCGGTATGTTGGTGTACAAAGATGTGACGTCTAAGGAAGCAAGTAATGTATCTGGCAGTAATGGTTCACTAGCTTTGCTTTTTATGAGATAATCTGTCGTGTCTTGAAGATATGATGGTAATTTGTGGACATGTGGTCTCATAAAATGATCTAAATATTCTGATATCCTTTCTGTGGGGTGCCCGTTACCTGAGATTATAGGTCTGCCAGGGTTTCCTTGTTTGTGGATTTTGGGTAGAAGATAAAATCTACCTGCTCTTGGGTGGCAGTATGGAAGAGAAAGTCTGGATGACTTCATTTCAAAGGCAAACAACTTCCATCCTTCAATAAAATTCACGGCAGAAATTTCCAACTCAAACCATGTTTTCCTGGACACAACAACCAGACTGGTGGAAAACAAATTACACACAGACATCTACTCGAAACCAACCGACAAACACCAGTATCTTCTCCCAACCAGCTGTCATCCAAAACACTGCATTAAGAACATTCCATATAGCCAGGCACTGAGGATACGCAGAATTTGCTCCGACGATGAAAGATTCATAGAAAGGTCTGAAGAGCTGGCTAAACATTTAATTTACCGAGGCTACGACAAAGACCTGATTGCGGAGGCAATCCAAAGGGCCAAACAAACAAACCGTGATGACCTACTCAGATATGGACAGAAAGAAAAGGTTGATAGGATACCATTTATTCTGACCTATCACCCAGACAATCCCAAAGTAGGTAAAATCATCGCAAACCACTGGCCAACCGTGCAATCGTCAGACATACTAAACCTAATACTTCCGAACAAACCTGTTGTAGCTTACCGGAGACCAAAAAACCTAAAGGACATCCTAGTCAGGGCCAAGCTAACAACAATCGCTAGTCAAAACCAACCTAGTCAATCTGGACCCTGTGGCGATAAAAGATGCAAAACCTGTCAACATATGATAGAGACCAAGACATTCACTAGCACAGTGACTAAAGAAAAACTAAACATACATGGTCCACACAAAACGTGCAAAACAGAGAATGTGATTTATCTCATCACATGTAAGATCTGTGGCCTTCAGTACGTGGGAGAAACTGAAAAGCTACACATAAGGATAAACCTTCATAGATCTGATTGGATGACAAAAAAGCTGTACAGAAGCCCGGTCGCAGAACACTTCTCCTCCCCTGGCCACACTTTCAGTGATATAATACTTATCGCTATTGCCAACAACCACAGCTGGAGTTCCGAAACCAGGAAGGAAAAGGAATCATACTGGATACGCCGCCTTAGAACATTGAAACCAAGCGGTCTAAACCAAGAAGACTAGAAAATGAAAACTATGCACTAGTAGAATTTAACATTTTCTAAATCTTCTTATCCTTCAATTTTTACTATAAGAATAACCGGTATAGAACCAAATATCCGGGATATAATCTGCGTTACATATGTACACAAAGTAAAAATAGATGTCGCTTTGGCTTGTAGACTTTTAGGGAATTATACAACGTTTTCAGTTTCCGCAACTAGTCTATACAAGCTGGTTGTATTTATAGTTTTAGCACATGTGAAGATAGAAATGTAGAGGTTTACAAACGCAACGTTTTTGTGTTTATTTGTTTGTCGTAACTATGTTTTGTATTTGCCTTTGAAAAAGACTCATTGGGAGTCGAAAGCGCTTAGGCTAGTTAGTTACTAGTTTCGTACTGTTCGTCGTCAGTTTATTGCATCTATTTTAATTAATCCCTGACAGACGTGATCCCTTGGTGGATCCAGTACGCTTGAGAGGGTTGTTATTCGCCATATGATTTGTATTCTTTATATATATATATATATATATATATATATATATATATATATATATATATATATATATATATATATATATATATATATATAGATATATGTATAATTTCAATGAGAGTTTAGACATTATAAAAATATGATTTGTAATTTTTATGTTTTTTAAATTGGAGTTCAGTTTTAATATTCAGACAGCTTCTTGATTAAAGTCCTGGTGAATAAAATGATTTCGAAATAGAGGGTTTTCACAAAGATAGAAGGATTTTTCACAAAGTCCACAACTGACGCAATCAATATATGTGGCATGTATTTGTGTCAAAAGTGTTTTAAGAGTTTGCACTTGGATAACTTGGATGTTTCAGCTATTTTGATAGAATTTTAAAGGAATAGATAACGTTAAGGTAAGAAGGGAGTGCTCTAGGCAGAATGTCAAGATGGATGAGGAACAGCAAAATTCAGAAGAAAGCCCATACGAATATGCATAGTAGATAAGAACATCCAACTTCCAAATGAAGCTAAATTTTATCTACATGATATGTTTAGTCTCTGTTCAAGAAAGGAGAGAAAAGCTTACCAGTATTCTTCTACAATAACAATCTCCACAAACAAATATAGTTCAGGGAACATTACACACATACAAGTTGAAAAATTGGCTCTTTCACATAAATTTTAACGGACTATAAATATCAAGAACAAATATTATCCAAGTCTTGATCAGGCCTATGTATCACGGATACATCACGGATCATTTTCGTCTTCAAAATAAGATTGCGATTGTAAAACATCTTTCTTAATTTCTTGGTTTGAAATTGTGAATTTTCACAGAAAATTAAGTAGGAATTAAGGATTAAAATATAGTATTTAATGATGCATTACATGGTAGTATTCTTATTTTATCTCTGAGTTAACTTTTAAAATTTTCTCAGATTTGAGGAATTATACAGCTCGCTTTACAAAACTAAAACGTCGTCAAGGTGTACAATTTAAAACAGAATAATTATTTTGATCCTTAATATTGTATAGACCTGCGACTAAATTTAAAATATTTTCAGACATGTCATGGGCAAGATAATGTAGATTATCGATCTGAGGAACGTTTGTCAGAATTATAGTGAACTTGATGGAAGAGGATAAAACAGAAAGTTAGCCAGAAGCATATATTCTGTCTGAAACGTTTAAGCTGATGAATAGGCTAATGCGATAGCAGGTTCATTAGCATTAGTTTCGACAACTTTATTTCACTAAAAGATTACATTCTCTGTTAATCACATTTAATTTAGAATTACGAGACCCCAAATTCAGCATCTTGTAATGTTGCTGCTGAAAAAAGTTCATATTGAAGTAATCTCTGTGTTCATAGTTCATTACAATGATTACATAAAACTACATTGATATGCGCTGAGTACCGCAAACGAGTAGCTTAAAATAATAGATAGATATATATGTTAATGACTCAAGCAGTTTGCACATTGAATGTCCTAAAAATGTAATTTTACTTATAGACAAGAGAAAACGTGCTGTAGCGAACAACGGGTTGTGTGACAATCGATTAACTACTTAGACCTTTAAAACTGAATGAAATACGGATAAATGTTTTGAATAACGATTTGGGCGTGAGAAAGACAGACTTATCTTATTATATCCGTAACATTCATAAAACTGACAATAATGATGGTTAGCATTCTTGTTATATGCCAACTACGTACACAGATCGAGACCTTTTGCTGCTCCTACTGCCGACCTGGCTCAACTTAAAACAAAAATGGCCGAGAGTTAAACAAATTTGTCACAGTAAAATAGCATGTCGTACGTATCAGATATTTGTTTGTTTTCAAATGAAAGATACAGTTAGGTTATTTTAAATACAAATAAATACACGCTATATTGAGTAGGCATCTAAAATTAATCTCGTCTTTTTAAGATTATGTTACAAAATTACGCAGAGTTGCGCTGGTCCTGCCCATTAGCTAGTGCGTGTCTGTTAACTCTAACTCGCATACTGTATCTAAATTTTCGTGATAGAAAGACTTGATTTATTGGGATATATTTATGGTATATGTTAACTGTTCCGTCACGAATCACTCAAAATGTTAAAGGGTTGGTACTTGTGTTGTTTTATAATATGAAAAATAATTACAAAATTTGCTGCAATTTCAACTTGATCTAAATGGCTACGTTTTTCTGGGAATGAGAAGTTATCGTTGCTGTCTGTTTTATTGTTTTGTGCTCAAAGCTAACTGAGTGCCTGATATAGCAAATGTAAATGAATAACCCAAAATGTCTTGGACCAATATCAAATATACCCTGTTTGATTTTCGTGATACTGACAAATTGTTGTGGCAGGTGAGTCGGTATTGCAAAATACAAAGCTTCTTTTGTCTGTACTGTTTTCTGACTACTTAAATATCCAAAATAATACTTTTAAAAATAAGTAATTTGTGTAAAACGTCATTTTTGGTACGAATTATTATGGATTATCTAGATCATTAGCATTTTTATTACTTTACTGGTTTCATCTCCTCCTTTCTTCATTATGATAAATGACAAATAAGCAATAAAAATTAGCAAAATTGTTTCAGAACATTCATTAACTACACAATTATTTACTGCTCCTGTTGCAATTCGTCAAGGAAATGAACTTTCCTAACACAACCGCAAATGTAACGCGCTTTACAAATGCTCGAAACCGGAATTCTATCTTGATCTCCATTCTCAGAATTTTGTTGGCAATAAGCAATTCGTAGTAACAGAGAGAGAGAGAGAGAGAGAGAGAGAGAGAGAGAGAGAGAGAGAGAGAGAGAGAGAGAGAGAGAGAGAGAGAGAGAGAGAGAGAGAGAGAGATTACGATTTTCCATACATTCTAATGCTACTCCGCTTCATCTATTGACAATAATGTTATTTTTCAACTCTCGTAAGTGGCTCCTCATCCAGAGGTTCTGTTTTTTACAAATGAAATTTTAATGTAAGATGCATATATACTCCTGAGGTGTGTAGTAAGCAATTTCCATTTGAAACAATATTTCTAGTCACGTGCAAATCGGTATTGAAACGTTTACACACATTTTCTTGGTATTGTACAAATTATTTACGGTTTATAAGGTAACCAACACGAAAATTACATGGGTATTTAATAGATACAAGCAGGTCACAAGTTCAACAGTTCACGGATCTCTGTTTACATTGCGAAAAAAAAAACTGTTTTCATGAAAATAAGTTTTGGTAAAGATATTAAATATTTATATAAGAATAATTCGTAACTTGCCTAGTGCAGCTCTTCGTGACATATGACAAACTATGAAATACATGGGTGGATTAGGGTGGGATCGAGAGGATAAAGAACACAGGGCTAGCACCCCCTCAACTGGAGTTTCATCCTAATATTCGCATATCCCTTTGTATAACCCCTTTTTCCAAAGACATTCTTAGATCAGTCATTAAAATACGTATTGCATCATCTGCTTTTGGCAATATGGCTATGTTGATCTCTTTCATCAAAAACATATTAAATAGCACGTAGAATGAATACATCTAACTGTACCTTAATTATATCAGTCTTTACTCGACGAAATCGTATATTTCCCGTGCCACACACTGTACTAGGTGTCATTGAACCCAAAACGTTCAACGTAAATATTCAACTCTCTGGTGGTGGGTTTTCTGACTTGTGACAGTCAGTTATTTATCTTTCTGACGGTGGGTTATTTGACATTCTGATTGTGGGTTATATGACTTACTGACGGTGGGTTATTTGTCTTTCTGACGGTGGGTTATTTGACTTTCTGATGGTATGTTATTTGACTTTCTGATTGTATGCAGTTTGACTTTCTGATTTTGAGCTATTTGATATTATGATAGTGGGTTAATTGACCTTCTGATGGTAGATTATTGGACATATTGATTGTAGGCTATTTGACAGTTAGATGGTAGGTTGTTGGACATGCTGATTGTGGGTTTTTTTACTTTCTGACTATAGGTTAATTTTCTTTCTGATACTAAATTATTTGATATTGTGATAGTGGGTAATTGCACATTCTGATTGTATGTATCATAACTTTGCCTACCGTTGTCAACAGACTACCCATTCCACTCCCAATTCCCAATTCAAATACAAGTGTCTTGACTTAGACAATTCTAAGCTAAAAACAGGCTTCTACATGTCAGCTGTATAAATCAGTTATTACCGAAGCACTACTACTTAATATAAAAAGGCAAAATTCTTGAAAACTCTAAAGAATATTAGTCCTTGTTGAAAAGTACTTTTATTTTTACCATTAAAGTACTGTCAAACATTTGGAGATATACACATAACCAAAGTCAAAAATTCTGATTTGGAAGACGTTGACGTCATTTTTGTGCTTATATTTATCGCACAATGAGATATGCATATTCGAACAACTATGGCTTGTACTGTAGAGGCTGATAACGAAGACCAGCATCCAATAAGAAGAAATGTGTTTCATGGAAAACAATCTCGACGTCAGGGAATTGTTTCATGAAGAAGGCGAAGATAGAATAAATAACAAATAACAGAAAGTACACCAGAAGCAAAGGAGACACACGCTTCCAACTTATGAAAACTGATATGAAGTTAGTTGATACGATTGAAAAAGGGCATCTCAAAACTATAAATGCTCTGTTATTAATAATCTAGTTGATACCATGATTTCGAGTCGATGTTCGCAGCAAATTTAAATCACAGTTTTATATAAATTAGTTATGGAGGAATGAATATGCTTAAGCCAATGAAGCTGTCGTTGCTGGAAATTAATGTAGTGAGTGAAAGCTTACTCATCATTTTGACTTTGAATTGTGTACATGACCACAGTGCATGATATCTAGATAAACAGGGACTGTTTTAATGTCATTCGAATTGTTTAGTTCATAGACTGTTACTGTTGGTCTCCTATTCAGTTGCTTTACATTTATTCTTTGCGCATCGCATTTACTGCAGATGCAGAGTGTATCGAATTGTACTTAATGAATTTGTTGCAGTTTATAGTCTTGATTCAATTCTTGTTTTCGTTCGTGATGGCATTGCATGAAAGACAACTAAACACATACAGAACATAGTTGGCAGCAACTTTAATATATTGAATTCCAAGACTCTTTCCCCCGTTTAGAACTTAGCTTATATTGAGGGAAGTTCAATACTTTATTTAACGTGCATCAAATGAAAAGAGTTTAAGTTTTTGTTTACAAAATACACTTAAATCTATGTTCTTGAAAAGAGGACTGATGGTTTATATGAGTGTTCATACGTAAAACAGCGTTGCTATCCTGCATCATAATATAAATAATATAAACATTACTTTTAACATCTTTTTTTAATTATCATCTAAAAGATGAAATCAAACTTTCATGTTGCTAACTTGAGTTCAATTTTGATACTTAGTAATCTGAATGTCATGTGTCATGAAATCATGCACTGACAGCTTCCCACAAATACCATGAAATCATCCACTTACAGCTTCCCACAAAAACCATGAAATCGTCCACTGACAGCTTCCCACAAAACCTCAAACTGTTAAAGCTTATTTATGATACTTGAGATAATAATAATAAACAGCAACAATATTATCATCATCATCAAAATCATCATCATCATTATCATCAAATGCGTAAGTTATTTGCAGTATTCCTGTTCCAATTTACTATTTGTATATACCTCATCACCATTTCATATAATTCATGACAAATGAATAGAAAAGTCTTATAACAAAACATTTAGAATATATTATTAATTAGTTTGATGGAAATTAATGTTTCAGCAAGAGTTTTAGTATATATATATATATATATATATATATATATATATATATATATATATATATATATATATATATATATATATATATATATATATATATATAAAGTATAATTAGTATTGTCAAGATAACTAATAGTTGTAGTTGTTAGTTATGCGATTGTGGTTAAATATATGTAAGTTTATTTTATGTTTATCATGGCAGGAAAAGATGTTTCATAGAAAGTTACTTTGTAAACTAAAGATTGTTTTCTCTACATGTAAGTACTGATAGTATTTTCTAAATTATCAATAATATTCATAATGTTTATTTATATACAACAAAAGACACAACTGTGATCCCAACGCAACTTTTAAAAAGTGGGGATAATATATTCATGTATGTCTGCCTGTCTGTCTGTGTCTCTGCCCTTCATTAGCAATGCATTTTATCTCCTTCACTATTAAAGACACAAACCTGAAAATTGGGAAAAGATCCTGGCACTGTTAAGATATGAATAGTGGTTTTAAAATTTTCATTACAAATCTTGGCATGGGACGAGTCTCTGGGAATATGTATGTTTATTACAATCTACAAATTTAGTCTTGTAGGTAGAGATCTGAAGTTTGTGTCATCTACAAGGCAAAGTGCTATAACATGTGCATTGGACTTTATGGTTACACTCTCTGTTCTTGTCCAAAAGAAGATCCCTGTGTGTAAAATTGTCTTGGGTCGCAACTTGGATCCTGTTGAGATTCCTACTCAATAACCATATATAGATTTGAAGATGGAGTAAGTCATATTGGTATATCAAATACAGACTATATATCCAGCACATACCCTGGGTCGTGTCCCTGAAATTGACAAATTAACCATGTCTCATAAATTTGGAACTGTTAAGATTTCCAGCCTAGAACTATATATTCACTTAATGCACACACGGATATATATGCAATTGTACAAACAATACATATCATCTTTCATGATCTTGCAGTGGGAGATTTCCCGTTAGCTTATAACTTGGACACTGTCATAATTAGTCTTGTCAGGATGAGGTCATAACATATGCCATAAAATTTAGAAGTATAGCGATATGCTATGTCATATCAGTTACTTAATTCTATTTATTTTCCTGTATATCACATTGGATTACAGTTAATTTGAGTGTTGCTCATGCGCAATCATCCAGTGTGAAAACTGTGCAAGTGACACGGCCCATATACGTCTTGACAAAGATGTAAAATCAGTGTGCATTGATGCTATTGTAGGGTTTTACACAATCTTCCAGTATTCCGCTTGAAATATGCCTATTGGCTGGATGCTATTTTGTAAATTTGCTCAGAACAAGTGAATGCGTTGCTATTTTTGTCTTGATGGTCAAGGTTACGGCTACTTTAAATGCTGTCTGTAACTCCTAATCTGATAGATGTAGTGGCATGAATACTGATGCTAGTCATACTGTAAGGAGTCATATTTAACACTTGCATGGTTAACATCCGACGTTCAGAAGTAGACCTTACTATATTTGTATGGAGTTGTAACGTGCAAACTTCCGAATGCAGTGGAGAGACATCACACATGGAAAAGAAGTACAGCATGACTTGACACCTTTATGGATCTATTTGTAAGGCTAGATCTTGGGTCACAGGTCAAATCTGAACTGTCACATAGAGGCTTTTGTTAACGAATAAAATATTTCCCCCGTGTAAAATCATAGCCTGGAGGTGTATCAATTGTACCCATCATGTGTATCAATAGCATGGTAAATCGGCAAAATCAAATTTACATGTGAAAAATACTATTTTTTCTGGCACGTCTTAACATAAAACCAACATTGAGAGATAACCCTGAATTCGATCATATTCATGATAATGTAATAGTGTTTCGTATACAACTCTCATCTGTTTAAATTGTTACTGTATTACAGCTTTGTACCCAGGCTGTGTGTGTACCGATTCAGAGAGTTATTGCATACCAGGTTTCAATGTCAAGACATGAACTCTTCTGGTGTCATGTAAAAATATGTCTTTGATGCATTTTACACAAATATTAAATTAGGAAACATTATGTTAAAATGATGCCCATGAATCCTTCTGTTAACATTTGCTTGTCAAGACCATAACTTCGTGACAGCTGAGGAGACATCATACAATTCTGGTTATGTATATATCATGTCACATGACATATATTACTCCCATGCCGCTAAGTTTAGTTCACAAGATGGCAAAGTAAAATATAAAAAAAAAATATTTTGTACATTTTACTGGGAATATCTCTTAACCTACTGAAAATAGTTTAATTAAACCTAATTCAGTTATTTGTCATAAAAAGAGGCACCAAAGAGATGTTTTCATTCTCAAGGTTAAGATCACAGACAGGGAATATATAACGCAGTGATCGTTGTCCATGTGCAAGTGTAACAAAACAACTTAAATGTAGTTTTAACCTGCTATGCATCTGGACTTGATAGTGTCTCATATATTGAAAGTCATGACCTGTGCCTCTTAGTATAAGGTCAAACCAAGGAAAATCAGTGACCTGGTTATTTATCTAGGCTATAACTTTTAACCACTTAATATATTTTCAAGAAATACTCTTTAGTTCCACACCTTATCATGAAGCAGGCAGATTTTTAGTTCAAATGTCAATGTGGTTTGTAAGGAAAAGAGCATACCATTGGGGCATCATGTGCTGCCTTTATATATATATATATATATATATATATATATATATATATATATATATATATATATATATATATATATCATGGAGGTATCTTCACATATCATTAGTTAAGTTCCATCTTTAAAATTGAAAAATTGTAGACTTTGATATGGTTATTCTACGTGCTTCTTTTGTCATCAACCCATACTACCCTCATGTGAAATTTTGAGTTCTTTGAGCATGTGCATCTTAAACACCTTTGTAGTAGAATTGTCATGAATTTTCTGTGCATGCCATTATGGCAGTACGGAGCTACTGCATACAACGGAAGTGCATGCAGATATACTGCATTTTGAAGATTTCTTTTGAAAATAGTTATTCATAACTTCATTTTGATGCAAATATTGTTTCTAAAAACTCTTTACATGTATATATTTGTGCAATAGGCCTAGAATATAAAAAGTGTTCCAGCTGCTAATAGCTTCATAGAAAGTGAGACATGAAACATAGTGTCATATATTATTTTTTTCTAATCTGTCCTACATGAACAAATGTTGTGACAGAAACTTTACAAGTGTTTTACATTTTCTGCAATAGCTGTAACTATGAAAACCTAGAAACTGCTTGCTAAATGACCAAGCATTTACTTTAGCGTAAACCATTTTAATATTAGTTCAAGTTAATTAATTCCATACAACTAATATAGTGAACATAATCTGATTTTTTTCATAAATCAGAATGAGAATAATTTGTAGCTATCTGAAGGCTGAAATTTGGTGAGTAAAATATTCCAGCCCCTATCTCTTCTGAAAATTAAATGGACAGTTAATGTGTTTAATGCAGAATGGATTTTTAAAAAAATATCTAACGCATGTTTAATCAGCAAATTACTAACACATTTTGTTTGTACCTTAATTTCAACATTAAC
This sequence comes from Potamilus streckersoni, assembly GCA_016746295.1. Classification (NCBI taxonomy): domain Eukaryota; kingdom Metazoa; phylum Mollusca; class Bivalvia; order Unionida; family Unionidae; genus Potamilus; species Potamilus streckersoni. The sequence continues at coordinate 1,478,099 of JAEAOA010000712.1, forward strand.
GGAGTAAGCCATATTGTATTGTTTTAAATTATGTTTCATTAATAACATTAACTTCATTTCTTGAATAGTAGCCAGCAGATGCAACATATTCAAACTATTTCTTTTATACTTTCATGCCAATAAGATGGTAATAAATAGGATTTATTTTTGTCCATCTATGTGCCTGTTTTAAACTGTCTTTAATGTCCATACTGTAACTCCGCGACATCATCACTTATAAACATTAAACTGTCACTAAGGGTGACCTTGAGATTAGTATGTGTTTACAATACAGATCAAAAGATACAGGCCTCATAATTTTAATTTTTGCTAGAGACATATATGCGATAGCGTAAACTTTCAATCTGTAACATTTCGAGTTGACGCCCACAATCTAATTCCACGAGAAATTTACGTGCTTATTCATTCCTTAAAAAATGCGTATAGGACTGCTTTAGTGCAAGAGATTGATAGCATTACTACTTTCATGCCATGAGCGCCAGCTCTAGATATTCAACGTGCAAAGATAAAGCAAAATACACGTTTTGACAATTTATGCAGCAGTGATGAATTATATTATATTAGCGATCAACAAGTGAATAATTAAAATATCTGTGAACAAAAAAAAAACTTGTTTATGGGTCATCCATCCATCTATTCATCCATATATATATATATATATATATATATATATATATATATATATATATATATATATATATATATATATATACACACATATATATATACATATATATCTATATATATATATATATATATATATATATATATATATATATATATATATATATATATATATATATATATATATATATATATATACAATTACACTGTCCTTTTGATGTCACAATGGTGTAACTGTAAGGCACCGGTTTCCTATGTGTGGTGCATAAGTGTTTATGACCAGTGAACACTGTTATGTAATTGCCTGCTTCTGTGCCTTGATGTTGCAAAAATTTTATTTCGCAAAATTCAGCCAGTGACTATTTTGTTGAAACATTCTCTTACTCCAAATGGAACAATGGTTTTAAGTTCTTATTTTTTGACCTCTACCACTCCTTGTGGCTAGGGCACAAACAGTGTCAATTATGTCAGATCGACATCATTTTCTGGTTCGAGCAGGGTGACTTAACAAGATGTCACGTTGCTCCAGGTCGTCCAATAGATTTTATGACCACCAATCTCTCGCACACAGGGCAAAATGCTTTAATGATAAAACCCTGAGAGGAATCTTCCAGTAATGCATGAGAGATAATTTTTGCAGACGAAACATTTTGTCCAGTTAAAACATACATCTCTAATTTCGCATCTCATTTAATTTTAAATCCAAGAATATGATTCGACCCCTTCATAACTTGTCATGTGTTGTCTCTTAAATAATTGCAAAATATTAAAAATTCGCTTTTCTACTTCTTGTAGAGCAATGTCTTATCATATACAATATACTAGTCGTAACTCGTTATGAAAAGTTTCACACACAGACACACACACACCTTTTTCTCGTCATATAATTATGTGGGGCATGAGATTGATTTATTACTGTGGTAAATTGCATTTTTTCTCATACATCTTTACAATGTGCAATCATATATTATTGCAATGGTGTAATCAATCTTTTCTAGAAAAATAACAATTTATCATCAACCGTGATAAATATATATTTTTGTATTTAAATATATGCTTTGCAGCCACCTATTCATTAGCATGACGTGTACTATATATCCGTAGTTAGGACCCATAAGTCCTCACTTAAATAATTTCTTTAAAAAGAATAGCCATTCTTATCGTCTTAATGCATCTAGAAAAAATACACTGATAAGAAAGCCTTACACCTTTAGTATCACAGTTGTCTTTAGGTTCGAACAGAATTTGTTTCTAAAGGAAAAAGTAAATTCAAGCTAGAAAGGTCCATTACCACTATCTTTCATAACTTGCATCTATTGTGTCTTTCTGACCTACATGATTAAAGCATTAGCCATTGCTAACTATCTGACAACTGCCTTAGAATAAACACAAAACATACCTTGAAATTTCCAAATAATCGTCATAGTGTTTCGAAATAATCTTTAGGCAAATATGGACCTTATTTTATTAGCTTGATCCAAGAAAACTCGTAGATAATACATTACCATTTATCACCTTACCACCATATATATATATATATATATATATATATATATATATATATATATATATATATATATATATATATATATATATATATATATATATATATATATATATATATATATATATATATATGTGTGTGTGTGTGTGTGTGTATGTATGTATGTGTGTATGTGTGTGTGTATGTGTGTGTATGTGTGTGTATGTGTGTGTAACGAATTGTAGACTTTTCGATTTTGCTAATAAATTTAGAAATGAACATTTCAGAGGCAATTGTAGTTATTAATCTCCAGGACAACGAAAATATTGTAAAGAACTCTGCAAGCATTCTATGTGTGAACTTCACAATGACAAATGTGTGAAACGTTTTTGCACAACGTTTAACGCAAATGATTAATATTTCACCGCACATTTTAAAAGCATAAAAGAAATCATTGTTTTATTATGTAAGTATATCAGAGTAACTTAAAATAAGATTTACTGTTCAGATCTGTTGACTGGCTTGCCGAGTTCTAGATGAAACCTTAGATGGTGTCACCTGAACATAAGAGAATCCAAATTATAAGTTTCAAGTTCTGTTAGAATATTTCTGTTCTTGTTTATGATTCTCCATCAAGGCAATATAATAGGTATATGTTATAGGAATTCAGTATTTCATCTTTAAGGGGAGATTTAACCTGAGAACACGGACGACAAAACTAGTTTTTCACCATCAAAAAAGACTACACTTAAGTTTTTGTATGGATTGGTTACTCATACATATAATTCGAGATATGTACTCTAAATCGGGCTGGTAGATTTCGACATTTTCGTGTATTAGTTCATATCTATTATAAATATGCATTTGAATATCTTGACCTCCTTGTAATCCAGTCCGATGTAAACGTGCAAATAACGACTTTTACTTCACGCGATAAATATCCTTACCAAGTAGTAGCAAGTCATCCGGTCACATGAGAAAATGACGTGCTAATCCGGCAAAAGTCATGTTAGTTAAACGCACATATATCCGTGTTACGTTTATATAAATGCACGTGAACTATGTACAGAATGTACCAGAGTAATTTGATCTTTGAGCAATCTAGAGATATCAAAGCCGATCTTATTCGAGATCGGTGCTACTGATTTTGAGAGTTCATTAGGTAGACTTGATATGTCAACTATGTATGTACATGACTGTGGCAATCGTTACACTTTATCATTCAAATATTTAAACCGTATCTATCTTGAAGTTTATGACAAGACACGATTTTCCTGTTTCGATCAAAAATTTTCCGTTTACAGTACATTTTCTTTAGCAATTATGACATTAGAGTTACTACCACAAATACTACTTATAATAATGGTCGTAAGGATGATTTTTATGATAGTTTATTATTATTATTAGTTATTATTATTATTATTATTATTATTATTATTATTATTATTATTATTATTATTATTATTATTATTATTATTATTATTATATTAAAATCATTACAATCATTATCATGAACATAACTGTACAGCTATCGCGATGCACGTTGTGGTTTTACTATGCTATACATATTGCATGAGTCTTGCTTTTTAGTAACTTACAAACAATTGTTTTCTTTGAGTTCTTTCGTTTCGCCGATCCGTTTATTGCTAATATTACCTTGAGCTAGTTCAACTAGTTCAATTGCAAAAACGTTGACTAAAACCTAGAATACCATTCAGAAAAAACTTTCGTTGGTGTAGATAAGTTTGGTAATGATCTTTTGCAAATACATAGTCCATTCTTAAATACATTGCTATGGCTTTTTTCATTAATTAAAAGACGGACATCAATTAAAAATTTTCGCTGAAGGTTGAATATTTAAGTTATGTTAATAAATATAAAACACGTAAGATATTCCAAACCTGTTTTTGTCACTTTCATAGTACTACCATAAAACTTTAACAAATTTGTGTGCATTCAGTTACTTCTAGAGAAAATGGCATGCAGCCAGAAAAGATGAAATTAGCGTTTGATGGGTGTTACTAGCTCATATTTGTAATTATCATCCGTCGTAATTATTTCCAACTCGGAGACAGCAGTTTTGAAATGTATAAAATGCAAATTTACCGACACTGGTTTACCAAACATGAGAATGGTGTCTGTGCCACCGTACACAAGATTGCCAGTGTGTGTGTACTTAAAATAAATAACACATTAACTTTTTGATATTGTATGAAAGTTTTCGTATATCCCGTTATTCGTATAGTCCGTTACTCATGCAATATGAAAGATATATGACTGGACACTTTGATACGGATACTAAATTTGAAGTAGATATAAAATGTGATTCATTTCGCCATATTTTTATAGGTGCAAGTGAAAGAAAATCTCCGAAAATCGTGGATCCTTGTCATCGTATTTCATTTCAGGTGAAAATTTATTGCATATAAAAAATTGTTTTATGGGTTGCAAATGATGTCTAGATAGACCTGAATTAGCTAAGTTACCTTTTAATATTGATTAAAATAAATATTCATGTATAACTTCGAAGGAATGGCATTTTTTTCACATCCCTTGAAATAAAAAATATGTAGTGAAACTTCAGCCCAGTGGCAAGGTAGAGAAATTGCTTTATTACGCACGCGTCAATAAGTTATACAGCTCTCAAGAAAAGCGGCACAGTTTTCCAGACCTTTTCAGATGAAGAATAGTTTTAAATTGTAAACAAGATATGTTCTGTAATGCATCAGTTAATCGCTTGAAATGTAAAATATCCCCGATCAATTGTAATCACACATATTCGCTTGTATCTTCTGTTTGCTATTCCCATGATGTTAACAATTGTCGTTACTGCAGAATACGTGATTTTATTCACTTCTCTTCGTGATGAATGTGTCGAACGCGTGTATTGCTTGTAAACTATTTATCAAGCTAAATGTTAGAGCCAATATTAGGTAGACCCTATTAGCAGACATAAAGCATGTCTAAATGACAGGCTTTGATACTCCGGTCCCTGGGCAAGGTAACGATTAGTTTATGCTTCAGACATTGTTTTATACGTCAGGACGAACCATCAATCAAGACCTGTCTGCGGAGGCCCAACACGTATATAAAGCGACGTTTAATAGCTTGTAGGCTTTTGTTTAATGCAGAAGAACGAACGATGCACTGCCACGCTCTCACGCAATGAAATTGGATTGTGTATTCAACGAAGACCATATGTTTTTGTGTTCTATGACCAATTTTAATTAATGCAAGCTTGCCAGTGATTCCGTGCAACAATTGGTTGTTAACTTGCGTTAAAAGACATAAAAACAAACTGATACATAAAGCTCTGCAGATAAAGAGGCTTACACAAAATGTCGTGTACTTTCTTTTATATTTTCACGCTTGTTTGCTGTCTGTTTATCACTTCCGTAACATCCAAATCTCTGCTTCCATCATTTTGGGGTAAAGAGGTACAAATGAAGAGGAAAAGTGTAGAAAAAGCGTGTGTACCATTTTGCAAGGTTTTTTCAACTGTATGCAATTATGGGGAGTGTCGACAAAAACTTGAGACAGACTGCGAATGGTACTGCGAATGTCCCCCGGACTGTGTTGGTCGATTCTGTGAGAAACTGATCAAGCCTGGGGATAGTGTCACTACCTCGAATCCGACTGAGCTAAATGGATTCGCAATAATTCCAAATATAACTTTAGGAAAGGAATCCACACAGGTACATCCTCCAATGCAGAATATTAACGGAAATGAAAGTAAAGTTGCAAACTTATCCGTATGTCCGCCTGAGATGATAAATACGAATTTGAATGGTACAAATGATAAAGTTCTCACAAGTGGCAATATCAGCAATACTACAGAAAGTGCAAAATATTCTTCTAATGATGAGATGAACAAAACCACATTGGCAGCTTTTTTTAATTTAACAAAAGGCCACATGGTTTCTGATACGACACCTGCACAGTCGGTAAACAATACTACAATGCAGCAGTCTGTACAAACTGATGCAAAATTGCAGCCTGGCAGAACAGTTAAACCAATATCAGCAAATGAACATATAACTATAAGGAATCCAACTTTCTCTGGTTTCACGTCACTTGAACGAACTATTTTCACTTCAACAGAAAAATCTACAAGGTATGCAAAAGATGTAACTTCAGAGAAGAAATTAAGAACAGAAATAAGTACTTTGATATCACTGCTCAAAGGCTCTCTTGACCTACAGTCATTTGATGTAAATGAAACTTCAACCAAGAGCAGGGCCTCGACTGCAAAGCCAATTACGACACCGGGTCATGTAAATAGTTCAATTAAGCATGACTTCGATGAAAGCGGTATCGGCATGTCCAAACAAACTGTAGAGTTACCAATAATACCGAAATCGGTCACAATTGTCACAACTGAGAAGAAGCAGGTTTCATCTGATGCAGACTTTGTACAGAATAACCTGAATACATCTTCAGAAGCAACATTCATGTCGACTGAAGAGAATGATACTGTAACAATTTCCGTTGCTAATTTTAAAGGCAACGTGCCTACTGGTGGATCAAATTTAGAGGAACACACCATTCAGACAGACCAACTAAAACAACTGCGTCAAAAATTAACTGAGAGAGAATCGTCTCCATTCATCTCCACAAGCATGCCTGATCAATTAAGCTTGACACACATCGCGACCGGACTGAAGACAAGCGATCAAACGACTGACAGATCATCAATCAATTTGTCCATTTCCCAGGTGACAACACCGGTCAAGAAAGATGAAATTAATGCATCAGATATAGAAATGCGAACCATCAAATTTAATTTAACTGTGCGAACCAACGAATATTCTACAACACATTCCATGCAAATATTACATACTGATGTATCTCCAACTACTACTACTCCGTTGTTAAACACCCTGGAAACAGTTGTAGACCAACCGATAACAAGTTTGGGGGCACTTTCCATCGAATTTAAAGTGCCGTCAGGAGAGAATAAAAGAGATACTGGAGAAAGTATGGAAGTTCAAAACAATTTCGATAACACGACTTTTAAAATGATGTCTTCTCTTGGACCTACCGGTAATTCGAACCAAAGTAATAAAATTAACAAGTATAATGTCGAGACTACTACAATAGATACAATTACTGATGCGTTCACAAGAAGATATATAATGACAACGGTAGACCAAAAGCTAAAAAGCAAGGATAACTCAGACAATTTCAATGTGGCTACAGGAAATAACCTAGACAATGATTTCAAGGTCAGATTAAAAGACATAAAGCCTGAATCAAATAGTCTTGCTCAATCCAAAACTTACGATAGTCAGGAAATATTAGACACGGGGAAGGATTCAACGTTTCCATAGTAACATTTTCTTTTTAACGTCTTGCATAATATTTTCAAAGCCCATTATGTGGGTTGTGCTCAAACATGTCCTGATTTAGATGCCACTGTACTGTTTGGAAGACAGATGTTTTGATTTAAGACCCAAAGCGGAGTTATTTTTCGTGTGTACACAATGTTGAGCAATTGTTGGAGAAACGGTGTATGCTCTGTCAATGTGCCTTGAGGCAGGACGACACCTGTCGTCATGGAGGAAATACGTGCAAGAGAGCTGTTTCTTGCGATTTATGACAGACTGGGGCATGTGCATGTAAAACACATTTGTATACTTGCATATATAGCTCTTTTTGGGATACAGGTTAATATGTGCTTGTGTGGCAAACATAATATGTAGAGCTGATAATAATGCCAAATAAATGACCGATGTGAGGAATTTTAAGAATATTCCGGTGATTGGAATGGACATATGTGCCATTTCTTACAAATTACTTCATAAAGCTATACGAAACGCGTCACTCTACATCTATGCCTATACTGTGATTGTTTATATCTTTGAAATCCGTAATATAATATGGTTGTGTTAAGCTTTGTTGATAGAACAGACGGGGCTTTATCACTTCAAATCTATTGTAGATGTCATAGAAATATATAGAGGCACACCGCTGTTATGCCTGGCGAACTCACATAATAATCATTTATCAATATCAAGCATAGAATTATATCTAGTTAAAATTACAGCTCAATATACACATGTACATGTATATAGTTTATATAAAAAAAGCTAAAGAATTTACAAGAATCATTTCTCTACTATAAATTGTTGTCATTACTTTACCAAAAATCGCGATTGTTTTCCTTTTAAATTTAGATGTAACTGCATCAATTCAATAATTAAAATCAATATAAAATTGTAGTAATTTTCAGACACAATGAGCAAATTGTTATTCTCTGCATGGTGTGGGCTGAGTAAGGAATAGTAATATCCTTTATCTCTTTAATATGCCAAAAAGTATTTTTATTATACGAAATAAAAACGGTAGTAGACATAATATGAAGGTATCTAGAAGCAATCAAATCACCACGCTATTGGCAAAAATAAATGAAAAGTAAAATTCAACTTCTCTTTGATTGGAAATAAGATATGAATTCATGATTTAACGATGTATCATTTTATGTGTGTTTTAGAAGTTTGCCCCATACAAATAGCTTAAGTTTTATTTTGCAAGAAATGAATCCTTTTTATGTTCTTAAATTTTGTGTGACATAGAAAGTTGTCGATCATCGTAAAGTTTATGTAAATTTGTCATACTTTTAATAACTTTCAGCGCATATTTGTTTATTTAGATTGTTTGACAAATTTAATGCAGCAAAGACGCAAACCACGAAACAGCAAGAAAACGTAGATTCTGTAGTTTTCCGATATAGACTTCACATTTACAACTTAATATACTTTTAGAATGAGAAAGAAGGAAAAACAGAAAGAAAGAAAGAAAGAAAGAAAGAAAGAAAGAAAGAAAGAAAGAAAGAAAGAAAGCTGGCATCTTCAGAATAACCTAATCATATAGCACAAAGAAACCATAACGAAACTAGAATTGTTCATCTTTATTGTACTATATTTTTGTTTATAATTGCAGTGCAAACATGTTAAAGTTTACGGTGAATCGTTGATGTATGTGTTGTACATCAATATAGGTATACAAGAGACTATGCGGACATTTTATGTGTGTATATATATATTGTTCATATAAATCTTTCAAAGTAACTGTCAGTATGGTCTCTGCGAATGGTTACACTTATATACATTATAATTCCAAGAATTTATTATCAAATAGCTGGACTATTCTGGGCTTATCATGCAGAGCTTAAAGGGGACATAGTAAATCCAGTTTGTGTCCTTCGCACTTTATGTTCCGGTAAAGCGTACTTATAAAATACTTCAATTAGTGCGATTATATTTGTATTCATATATGCACACCATGCAACGGTCTTGCTGGTCAAGTCGATTTCATGTTTGTCTGTATTCAGACTTGCTTTATCTCTGAAACGAAAATAAGATTTGCTTTTGGCATTGTATTATTTTCAGAAGCGGAGAATAAGTTGATAACGAATAAAACGTACATCTATATGAAATATTAGATATGTATGTTGAAATAAAATTTATAAAATTGGCTTGTATGAACATTCATTGTCCTTAAAACTACAATAACTAAAGGCAAAAATCCTCTCTCTCTCTCTCTCTCTCTCTCTCTCTCTCTCTCTCTCTCTCTCTCTCTCTCTCTCTCTCTCTCTCTCTCTCTCTCTCTCTCTCTCTCTATATATATATATATATATATATATATATATATATATATATATATATATATATATATATATATATATATATATATATATATTCTCTAAGAGGAGGAAAATTAAAATTGAAAACTATGATATTAATGTCATGATTTTCTATGCTTTTATTTTCTTTGCTAAATATTTCTTTGAACAAGAAAGTTTCGTCAATTTTCTATGGTTCAACCTTGTTGTTCCTTGGTGTAGATATGCTATACGAGGCATTTTATATCATGTACAAATCTGAGCAACAAATGAATGACTCTAAAAAAAGCGTTAAATCAAATACAATAAACATAGGGTATATGCTGTTTGTATTTAAGTCTCAATTTATAGCTTTGTTAGATTTAAGAGATTATTTCTTTGATTATTGATGGTCGGTGTTGAGGAGTAATTAGCAAATGTCTACGATCTAACTTCATAATGTAAAACACTCGTGAAGCTTCATTACAGCACGGATCAGTTTCGTATAAGGGACCATTCCTAACTTCTTCACACGGATTAGTTTCGTATAAGGGACCATTCCTAATTTCTTAACATAGGAAATTCTCTGGGTAATTTTAATAATATAAAATAGCGTTAATTAGCTGTATGTGGGTTTAGGTTGTATTTTGCATTGCATGCCGGTAAATACTAATATTCGGATTCAAAAGAAATCATACAAATATGAAGCAAGAAAAAATATGCAAATATAAACTTAATGAAGTTTTCTTATGTGTTGTCGCAAGGTGATTGGAGGACAATTGCTGTGGCATTTGCACGTTTAAGAACCTTTCATTCGCAACAACTATTGTACTGAGGTCCTGGGAGATTGGGAGACAAAACGGACTTCAAGCTACGCTCACGCTCGCTTGCATGTAAGAAGATAGATTTTGTGGTAGCAGCGGCAGAATATGAGATCAGTGTTCGATAATTGTTTCTTCTATTCCTTTTTATAATGAAAAGAAAGCTAAAGTCATGTTATCCGACAGCAAATTGAGGAAAACTCATCCCTATCTTTAGTTAAAAGCTTTCTTGGAATTACGCAATAATTTTCTACATGGATAGAGATATATTACTTTGTTTTAATTTCGATTTAAATGCAGAGAAAGTATGACTTTGTATGAACCAGTGCTGCTAACGGAAGGCAATGATTGCGGGTGGAATAGAGTATTTGTCTAATAGAGGGCAATTCTGCTTTCTAAAGGTTGTTTAGTGGGAAACTTTATTCTAAGAGGTCAATTGAATTGCATTTTGAATAAACAAGACGTAATTGAAATATCATAGTTCGCACGGATGAATTAAAATTACCAAAATGATTTTGTAAGGAGATTCTTTGCATTCCAGAAAGATGAAAAGATACTTTCTTTTCTTTGATTGATTAAAGAATAACACTCTCTCTCTCATCACACACACACACACACACACACACACACACACACACACACACACACATTTCCAAGCAAGTTCTCACTGAGTGGAAGGATGGGCACTGGTTAATTTTCTCGTGAATGTTGAATGGGTGAGTTATGGATTATCAAATTAGTTCAAGAGACATATCCGCACAGATTATTTGGATAGCTACATGCTCTACTGTGATATACATTTTGTAATTATGTTATTTGATTTTAATATTTGAATGTGAAGCAGATGTTAAGTGGCTGGGGTGTTTTGAGTTTTTTTCTGGTCTTTTGTTTATAAATATTTGGGATTAATAATGTGCAGTATTAGTTTGCAGAAACATTGATTATAAGTCAGTTGTTTGGCTGTATTGAGCAAAACTGATGTAAATTAAAATGTGTTTTAGACAAGCTGTCCTGAATAAAGCCATGGATTTTTAAATGCAATGAGTGATTTTGGGCATAAGATTTTGCCTTTGGAGTTTGCTGTAAGAGTGCAATGTGACATTTAAGCCCAGTTACTTTCTGCCAAATTTGTCATGCCCAGATGCTTTCTGCCAAATTTGGTCCAATTCTGTTGTGCAGCTTTCTGAGACCAATTTGCTTAATTGTTTTTGTTTGTAATGGGAGTCATACTGAAAGCTAATCGACTTCATTTCTATAAATATGAAAACTCTTTATGCCAGAATGCTCTCAACCTAATTATATCAACTTCTGAAGGGTGCTTTGTTTTTAAAAGAAACGTCTAAAATTATTTATATTTGTTTCAAAGGTTACAGTATTTGAATGAACGTGAGTATACTTTGAACAAAATTGAAAGATCCTTATGTACATTGTCATAGTTACTCAGTCGTTTCATGATTCACAGTTTTAACTTCTGGGACTACATCAGTGTCCAATGATTCATTGTACACACTAGTGAAATGCATGCAAACAATCAAGCCATAATGATACTAGTCGAAGGAATAAATACTTGCCTTAAAATCAGTACCAAGAATAACAACATTAAAAAGATAGGAATATTCTAACAATATATTAGGATTACTGACCCGAAAAAATCGTTGTGATCTAAGTTATATTTTACCAACTTTTTTTGACCAATATAGGCCAAATATATTTGCATGCCGCACAATTTTACTCACTAAATCTTATTGACGTTCAGTGCAACAATTGCTGTGACAAGTATCAGTGTTTAGTGTTAGTGTTCAGCAGAGTGGTATTATTGGACCAAGTTTGTTTGAAACTCTAAATATGGATTTGCCATATATTTCTTAATTATAAGAGGTTTTCAACGCAGTTACCAGAAAATTTATGTTCGAAAATGTGTTTGAAATACAAAAATTAGTGATAAAAAGAAATTTAACAGAATTTTTGAAAGAAAATTTAAATTTATAATTGTATCAATTTGATGCTCATATTGTTAGGAGTTATGAAACTGCCACAGCTAAAACGACAGACCTGACTAGTGAATAATTTTTAAAATAAGAAGTAGCTTTTATGTCTGAGCACTACAAAATATTTGGTTCAGGACCAGTGAAAAAACAGACCTCATTATAAATATATGTGTGTTTAAATGTGTATAGGTGTATTCACTAAAAAGCAATGACATGTGTTAGGTTCCAAATTCCATAAGTCAGGTACTCAGTTGTTATGATAGGCAATACTACTCCAATTTCACCCCAGTGTTGGGACTAATTCCATTTGTTCTAGCAAACATTCTAAACATTACAATACCCAGGAAATGTAGTCATGTAACATGAAACTACAGCGCAAGAGAGGCTTTACATTGCTGGACAAATGTGTTGATCTCTCTCATGAAAAACTAAGCCATATTTTTGGGGTAACAAATCCCACTGTGGCTATATAAAAGGATAGTATCCCGATTAATCTGACTTTTCCGGCTTGTTCCAACTACTAAACCAGAGCTGACAAGAGCCAAGTGACTTCTTAATCTCGTACATCAATAATTTATAGGTAAATAAAGTGTAACTGCTCTAGAAAAGGATATTTCAACATGATATTAAGCGTTCAAGCAAATTAAGAAAACCTCCAGAAATGAACATTAAAATTTACATGAGGACATGTATTAAAGTGACATTTCCTCGAAAAGAAAGATCCTTTAGATAAAAAATAATAATGACTATACCGAAGATAACACCTATTTATTTGCCTCATCAGATGTTACGACTGATTAAGTGGAGTCGAAAATTCTAACTGACTGGTTGACTGCTAACAAAATGCAAGCCAATACAGAAAAGTTTCAAGTAATAGTTGTGAGTAAAAATATATTCGATATGAAGCCTGTATGCAGTGCTGTCTTAAATTGTGCAGGAATTGTTCAACTGATTGGAAATGACATTGACCATCATCTGTAATGTGATCTACATGTATAATAGTTTTGAACAAAAGATTCAAGTCAACTATCTTTCTTTAACATGTGGCAAAAACCTCATTTAAATATGAAGATGCCAGTATAAAGAATGAGCTACCAAACCACATTAGAAAGCAATCAAAATTTTAATTCATTTATCCCGCTCGGGTGGCCTGAGTGGTTAAAGCGTCCGCATCGGATGTGGGAGGTCGCGGATTCATACCACAGTCGAGTCATACTAAAGACTTATCAAAATGCTAATAGCAGCTGCCTCGCTTGACTCTCAGCATTAAGTGGTTAGCCTTATGATAGGTTGGCCTGGCGTCAGGATCATGTGATTGGGTGGGACATCATGCTACATGTCTGTGGCATGATGCCCCATTGTTTGACATCACCATAAACTGTGGACATTGTAGCGATATGACTGAAAAATTGCATAAGCTACGTTACAAATCCAGATCACACACATGCCGTCCTTAAATAAATTTTATATTATCTTTCCCTTTATTCTCGTAGCAAACATAATTGTAATCATTCAGTCCCTGCATCACGGGATCCTTTTAATTTTTACTGAAAGCGACACCGACGGAAATTTATAACTGGTTCGACCTGGGTCAGCACTGAATGAATTCTTTACTCACACTGATCGAGATCATGTACACAAAAGTGGGGTTCTTTTACGAGTCTACCTCAAGGAAAACAAGATGGCGACTGCCTATTTTTGTCCTAATAATAAAGATGGCACAATCCAGAAATAAAGGATAAACTATTTAACTTTAAATTTCCATGTGTTATGTACTCAGCATAAACCTCATTATATGTGATGCTTTGTCATTTTGTTGTTAAACACCAAAAAAGCTTTATGAATAAAATATTTATAACTAATTAAGCACAAATGCACGTTAAAGAGCAATTGAAGGAAACTTCTCTATGACGTTTTCAATGGAATATTCGTATTTACTAACATATATTAATTTAAATCAAATATCTAGAAGTTCTGATAATTAATTGAGCAACCTTAAATTTTAATCCACATCGGGCACTACAGCAAACTTCAAAAGTTTCGCTCGGAAAAAGATACCATCAACAGTTTCCTCTGCGTATCTAATGTCCCAGCCACAACTTTCGACTATCGTCACGTGTTAAATTTTGATTATCACGCGAATCAAGAAAATAAATCAGCTGTTGTATTATTTCTAAACCAAAAGGAGGAAGTAAATGCAGGATGACTAAGTGGCTGGCCATTTATCAGTTAAAACTTATTCTAAATGGACAAACACATTAGGGTGACTGACAGTTTGTGTGTGGTAAATTTTCAACGTGGATAACAAATTCGTCAATGTAGCCATGCTACCGCTCTAGGGCATGTCAAAGACGACTCCAGTTGTCCACTGATCTGATCAGTGTTCGTACTATTTTAGACTACATGCGTCAAGGGTATTGTTGAACACGTAAAATGTTGAAACATAATTAATTTAGTTGAACTAGTTGTGTAACAATAATATGTATGAAAAACGCATTTTGTCTCTATTACATAGAAAACCAAAATATATTGACCTAATGCCAGTTGGTAAAAAATTATGGAAATACAGTGTGACGAATAATCAGCAACATCTACAAGATTCGATGAAACACACACAGACACACAGAAACATACACATACTCAAAGTTCGTTCTAGGTAAACGCCACTGCCTTTTGTGAAACATCGCGAAAAGTATCTACATTGCAAATATAGTTTATCTTTCGCATTTAAGACACGAATACTTTTTCTTTATTGAGATAACTTAGAAACACTATGATGCATACATTCATATATATATATATATATATATATATATATATATATATATATATATATATATATATATATATATATATATATAGAGAGAGAGAGAGAGAGAGAGAGAGAGAGAGAGAGAGAGAGAGATTTGCTTTTGTAAGTATGTGTGTGTGTGTGTTATAGTATAATTTCTGCTTCCGGGGAATTAATATATCAGGTAAAATTTAGTTTCCTGCGTGTATATGCATACTCTAGTATAGTACAATTGAGATATGTAAGTGGCGCACATGTATACCCTTCTTACTTCCATCCTACCAATCTGTTTATTCCACATAATATTGAATTCGAGAACCATATTTCTTTTTCTCCTATATGCACATGTAGAGTGCAATAGAATGCAAAAAATATGCACAGTACCACTATTCAGCCAAAGTTTAACTGGGGATTCGGTGAAGGATGACAAGTCAAGGGCATGGTCGTATTTTTCAGTTAATAAATAATAATTTATAAACCCCATTTTGCTTCATATACTTATGTCCTGTTCGTAATGACAACACATGAACGGTACTAAAGAGACTGTGTTCGTAAATATATAAATTCCGCTAAAATAATGTATTTTATATATAATGTCTGGAATGTACCTAAAAGAAAGCATTCAACATCAGTTGTGATGAGTGATAAATGGACAAAACACTTTAAAAACAACATCGGCCACATCTGATGTTTGACAAGTGAAATACAGTTTTTGTCAGATCCTGCTTTTTCTCGTCACCAAATATCGATTAACGTTGACTCGTTTTCAAGTTAGTTGAAAGGTGTGTAGACAAGGATTTTAATTTTCAGAAATTAATTGTTTTTAAATAGATTTTTGAAATTATTCCCAACAAAAAATTTAAAAAAGTGCTTTGTGGAAATGTTTGGATTTAAAGGAAAGGACGAGTAGTGACAAAACTGAAGATCGTATTGCAAGAAGTTATCACTGATGTACGTCATAGTGCTAGAATTGCCATTCAAGTACCCTGCTAACTCGACCCCAGAAGATGACAGGTTAAAAAGTGACACAAGAGGAATCTGCAAATGTACTTACATCTGTGTAGAAGGACCCAATGCTAGACTTAAGAATATAACAACTGACAATGCTAGATTTATTGTAAAAGATTGCAAGTTTTCAATGTTGTTGCAAATGATGGTTTAAAAGAACTGCTTCGGGTTTTGGATCCTCAATATGCCTTTCCGTCGTGCACGTACTTCACCGAAATTTACATTTCTAAAGCCTGCCGAGACATGATTAAACACTAAATTATCCTGAACTTGCATGATGTATTTACCACAGATGGCTTGACGAGAAGAGTCACCCAGTCTTGTGTGACATATACTGCTTCGATCTTTAACGAGGACTGGAAGCTGCATTCATTCGTTCTGCAGACAAGAAAGCTATCAGAGTCACGCTGTCTTGAACATAGTCAAAGCATTAGTGAATACTATTGACGAATGGAGTCTCTGCAAGAATTACTCCTTAGTGAAAGACAATGCAGATAATATGGTGGTGGCTCCTTCGAAGTCCGGTTGCAACCACCAAATAGGTTCTTATGCTCATAATCTAAACCTAGCAGGGTGCAAATCAATAAATATCAACGACGTGTCAAAAAATCTTGGTCATATTTGAAGGATAGTGTCATTATGTCACAGGGGCAATAAGCTGTTATTGTACTTAAAGGCAAAACTAATTTGCTCGTATTTAAAAACTATCCTAGACTTTTACTGGATGTGGAACTACAAAGTAAACTTTATTGAAAGGTTCATAGAACTGCACACTGTTGTTCACGCTGACATAACGAAAGTGAGATGCAACGCCAGCGAAATCCAGTTCATTTGCAGAGGAAGGTGATAAACTCGCTGAGGACAATGTTAATTAGCCATTCAAGACATTCCATAAAAGGTCATGCCCTGGTAAATGATTTTCAGACAAATGAAAAAGGCCATTTTTATGATTTGTCTACAAGTAAATACACAAGAAATAGCTATAATAATATTGACTTTTTAATCAATATAAAGATTTTATCACACATAAAGTTAGTCATAAACGTAAAAAGCATTAAAATCGTATATACATGCACAACTTTATATAATGCAATTCAAATAAATTGCATCTTATTTTGTCAAGCCACATTAGCAATTGCATTTATATGTCACAGAATGTTAAGACTTTAATAAAAATTTCACACTTCTATGCCTATTATCTTGACATAGACAACTAAGCAGGTTTATAGCGGCCTCTAACAACTATATTTTTTTTCATTTGTCATATTGAATTTGGCAAGATTTAACTCAATTAAATCCTCGATGTAAGTTAGTGTGCTAGACATAACAAAAAAGAAAACGTTTGACTAGCTTTGGAAGCACCTCGAGTTAACCATTGCTATGAGCATCAAACATAAATCTGAGATATCTTCTCGGCCATAGCTTTCGATAGATCCATCACTGCCAGCAATCGTTGATACTTTTGAGCTTTTGTATTTTGTTAATTTATTGCTATATTTGCTGGTCGTTTTGGACTACTCGGCCTAGTCATTAAATCTGAAAATGTAGTTCCAATCAGGGCACTGCTGGTGGGTACTGCAAGTTCCATTACATTCCCAGAACAGATTTATTAAAATTGAATCTGCTATTTATATTTCCTTGCTTATGTTCTGTTTTTCCAAAAGGAATACCTTTTTAATTACTTATTAATATCACATGCGCATAATATGCTAATGCAATCCCTCCAAGTAAAACTTTGCAAAAACGAATAAAACTATATTTAATGTATCATTTTTTAGTTAAATTTTTATCAGATTCTTATTTTTACGAAAAAAATGAATGAAAGCCTTGAAAAGGGCTGGTCCCCTGAAATTCATTTTATTCTATTTTTCAACAGATTAGATTAAACAAGATGAAACCGTTTTCTTTGATAATAAAAGCCCTCCTTGCGTTAACTTAGGGTGACGTTAAATTTGTCGCGGATGAAAAGCCAACTCAATCGAGACTTGGCAGAGTGACGCATGAGGTTGACTTCTTCAGGAATGCATCCCTAATAATGATGGGTGAGGATCCCTTGAAACGCTGGGAAGCTGAGCATTACATCCACTCCTTTCGCGCTCTCAAAGAGGGTCTCTAGTACAACAATAGACATTGTTATCGCACACAGGGGTGCTTTGAGTTCAGATGTAAAATATTAATTTTCCTCAAGAAAAATATACACCGACTTATTTAGCTACATGTATATAAAAATTGACAAAGACAGTTCAAGTGTGTTGAGGCTTTTAAAACAATGATCATGTTAAGCTTAAATTAAAACACAGACTAGAGATGGCAGTGATATTTTTATTTGCTTGTAATTTGTCTGATTTCAGGTGTTGTAGACTTGTTTCATTTTTATGTCTATTTTATGTGTTCATTTGACTGTAATTTGAAGTCTTCCAATGTAACATCACTTAGAGGTGTTATAATTTTCAAGTGGTAGGTGTTAAAGCGATTATTGTTTTCATTAAGTGTTACTGTGTTGCAATATGTATATCGCAATTCCGATTTAGGTATATTGTTGCATCCCTAATAGATGTGAAATGTTACGTGTAAAATTAGGTCCCTGGGTAACCTAGCTGTATAATGAGCTCGCCTTTACTGATCACTGTCATCTCACCTATTTTCGCGTGGTTTCTAATTTTGGGCTAGACTATACAGGCATGTGAGCAAACATACTAGTAACATTCCATGTTCTTCTTCCTCAAGTTATACTGGCCGACCAGTTTATGTATTTATACTGTATTATGCCATATAATTGATTATGCTTGCCATGTCTATAATCATGTTATGTATGTAATGTAATCATGCAAGTTCTAGTTAGACTACTCTTCGTATATATACATAATGTCAGTTGTTAATATTCATGAGTCTTACCGTTGATGCATGCCATTGTCAAGTATTAATATTAATGAGTCTTAATACGTAAATTTTTTTATTGTTTCTATGCAGGGTTTGCAGCTTAATTTTATGCATGTCTTACATAAAGGTCTTTTAATAATGTCTGCACAATTTTGTGAAATAGGACTATAATTACAATTTAACTGACCTGAACTCTTGCGCTCCTTCTGAAATTTGTTTGAATTGCTCTTCGCTGCTCCCTCTGAATTTATTTAATATTGTTACTTTTGAGTCTACCTTACATATTTAATGATGTTGATGATTATCATCACCGTCATCATCACTTCTTGCCTGCAGGGAAGATGCCATCAAATTTTATATGCAGTAATAATAATAATAATAATAATAATAATAATAATAATAATAATAATAATAATAATAATAATAATAACAATATCACCACTATGTTTATCGTTATTATCATTACCAATATGATTTTTATGATGAAAATATTATTGATCAAACATATAATCGAAATTTTAAATTCTTTGTTGTTAGTATTATATTCATCAGGACCATCGCCATCATCATCGCTTTTTCACTGAAGACACTCTTTAGAAATGAAGCATTTAGTAAAAAATACTGTGTCCTTTAACAAAATTTTAAAACATTATAATCCAATAAGAACATTGTATTATAATCTAGGCAATGTTATATGCTTTCCGATGGTATGAAACACTTTTTTCATAAACTGAAGAAATATATTTCAAACCAAAGCAAAAACTAAATTTTTACATTCGGGTAACATTCTGTTCCTAATATGGGACATAATAGTACAGTTACATATATAAAGATGGAAGCAAAATGTAATATTCGTAATAATTTTTGACAAATATGTTATCGGACATGCATCACCACGTTTCAACCTATTAGCAATAATTTTATCATATTTTGATTCAATGCTTAAAAATGATGTTGATTCTTAGATTATATTGAATGTTGATAAAAAAAAGCAAAAATATAATGATTATTATCCTACCGTCAAATTTGCCAAAGAAAATGTGCATTCAACAAGTATTGCATCTGACGTTATTGCATCCACAGACGTTAAATTTACACATAGTAATTAAGAGTTGTTGGTAACGTGAGATTCGGAAACGCGGAACAATAATATTTTTGACGATAAAAAAGAATCACATATCCTGATATTAATGGTTGCAGGAACTGCTATATTTTTACTTTATTACATAGGATCTGGTTCTTATTATTG
This sequence comes from Potamilus streckersoni, assembly GCA_016746295.1. Classification (NCBI taxonomy): domain Eukaryota; kingdom Metazoa; phylum Mollusca; class Bivalvia; order Unionida; family Unionidae; genus Potamilus; species Potamilus streckersoni. Next base: position 1,498,546 of record JAEAOA010000712.1, read on the forward strand.
TCCTTGTAGTCGTATTCATATTCAAAACTAATACAAACAAAATGCAAAAATAAATCACTCACATTAATGCTCAAACAAGCGAAATAACGTTCAACAAGGAAAGACGTAACCTATCCAGCTGCGTACGAAATCAAACTTTTAACACTGCTAATAATTGCAGTCAAACAAATATTAGCAATATGTTGTATTCATTTATGTTGTTAATGAATGAATCATATTTGCATTCTGATGTAGCGGTACCTCCAACAAAATCTTTAACAAATTTTTTTACAGGCAAACCAATTATTGCAATAGTATAGTCATACTAATTGTAGCTATAGTCATACCAATTGTTGATATAGTCATGCAAATTGTTGTTATAGTCGTGGACATTACCCTGATAAAATTTTGAAACGATAAGGTAAAAAAAGAAACTCATTCTAAGTCAATATATGCGAAATAAACGACCATACTGATATTGATAAAATGTTTTAAGTTTTATTGTACCAAATAAATAAAACATACTTACCCACGGACAAATGCAGACTTAAACAAAACTACCATTATTAACACAATCTATCACGCAACACACGTTTCTGCTCATACAGTTATATACAGCATGCTTTCGACAAAAGATATTGAAATTTATAATTTGTCACCCATCAAACATGGAGGATGTAGAAGTTGTTGTACAGTTAATCATTCAAGAGGCTCAAAGCTATTTCGCCTAATATAGTAGCAAATAATTTTTACCGGAGAAAATAGCTAATGAATGAATTGCGTAATAACTGAAGAAAGGAATACAACTGATCCAATGAATAATTATACCTCTGGTGAATGTGCAGAACACGATTAAGTTTTGAAAAACAATCTAAAGCACAATGGTGTTATTTCGCGTCAGAAACATGGGTAAAAAAGTATTATTTGTTTTGTCGTTATAACATACAGTGTCTAAAGACCATAATGGCCATAATTTGTCTGCGCTGATGACATCCTTGGCGCCAAGTGCAGCATAATATAACTCAATTAAAATTTAGTTGGTCACAGAGACTGAGCATTATAAAGGTGTGTGAAAGCAATATACAGAGGCGTACGAATTTTTAACTTCATGGATAATCATAATTACAATATGACATTCTTGTGGCTTGACGATTATAATATAATATTCCATTCGTATGAGGAGATTGCAACGGCCAAGATTATATGTTTTACTTGTTAATTTATATCCATTTCTGTAACTATTGTACCTCTTACAAATTTCTCACAATTCTTATTCTTTATCAATTTCTTTCCTTTCCTAAATAATATTTTGGTTTTTTTTAAGTATTTAATGTCTTTCAGCTCTGTATTGCTTCAATATTTTGCAGAGTTCATTATTTTTCTCTTTTACGTATAACACTGAATCTCTTCATGAATTGCTTAAATTACACTGAACACTTTGCCATGTCATCGATCCGGTTGAATGTAATAAATAATAATATTATTACGCCATCAATAATGTTCAATAAAACGATTACTGCTGCTCTTATTTCGCCGTGTTTAAGAAACATTTTTTGTAGATTAGTCAGTCGTTATTCTAATTCCACCGTAATGTCGTCAAGCAGACCTACATTACGTATTCCTACTTAAAATGTTTAGTATAACGAAAATAAAGCATTCTGCTTAGGCTGTTATATATATATATATATATATATATATATATATATATATATATATATATATATATATATATATATATATATATATATATATATATATATATATATAAATAGCAAGGAACAATCCCCGTAGTCATGAACTAAATAGTTAATAAAATGTGAAATGTGGGTCATAGCTAATTCTTTGTAGCGGTGTGGTATTAATAGAGATGTATACAATAATACTGTTTAATAATTCTTACATGAACAGTTAAAATACAATCTGTATTCAAGGTCAGTCACAATGACCAACGCTTTATGACGAGATTGTATTAGGAATAGAGATGCATCCTTTTTCCGAACTTCATAATTACAGACATAGCATGATGTACACAAAGACTATGTGATTATGAACAAAACAAAGGTACCCAATCTAAGCTAGTAATATGTGAACTATAGGTCATATTTACCTTTTTGTTGACATGATTCTGTCCTAATTGGCATGGACACAGTTGCCTACTTTCATGGTTTGAGCAGAGCATCGCTTGATAAATTAATCTAAGATACAACATTTAACACAAGTGAGAAAAGCATGAAGAATGCTCCGCAGTGACCCAAGGGCTGATGATGGTGTGGAATTTATACAAAATCATCTCAATACATTTGATAATCTTAGGTAATATATATATATATATATATATATATATATATATATATATATATATATATATATATATATATATGTTTATCTATCTATATCTATGTGTGTGTGTGTGTGTGTATATATATATATATATATACACACATACATATATATATATATGTGTGTGTGTATGTCTATGTATTTATATATGTATATATGTATATATCTATATATACATATATGTATGTGTGTGTGTGAGTATATATATATATACACACATACACACATATATATATATACACACATACATATATATATACATATATATATATATATATACATATATATATATATATATATATATATACATACACACACACACACACACACACATATATATATATATATATATATATATATATATATATATATATATATATACATACACACACACACACACATATATATATATATATATATATATATATATATATATATATATATATATATATATATATATATATAAGTAACCATGAGCTAAACTCAAAACTTAATCTAGCGAGAAAAACGTGAAAAATAGCACCTAATATTATTTTCAAAAAGTATTAGTTATGCTTGCATCAGGTACTAGACGTTAAAGCATTTTTCACCTTGACTTTCTTGTCATGTCAATGGTTACCACAAACCAATACTGAGGAGTACAATTTACAAATTGAATATTAGCATCAGTTCACTGATGGAAAACGACAGATTTTCTAAGTACACCTGTAACCAATGTTTTTCATGTAGTCTGTGTAAAACAACAATGACAGAGATGTTAAAGAAAGGTCTTAAAGATTGTTTACTTTGCAATGAGGACTGAAACAATAACAGTGGAGAAATATGTCACACTAGATCAACCATATATTAGGCCGGAATAGCCTAGTTGAAGTTCATTTAAAGCAGAAAACAAACGAATTTGAACGGTACCAGCAGTACGATATGGTACAAAGCGGTACACATGCTAAGAAATGTTTAATGGACGTTTAGAAACCATTCAAAACAGGAACAGTACTATCGGTGACTGAGATTATCAGGAAAGATACGGTATGGAAATAGTACGCAAATATGGCTGCAACAGACGTTGCAAGCACTGTACGATATAGATTATTAACGTGGTGATTCATACGTTGCCCCTCCATAACCGCAATCAAATATATATGAGGTCTACTAGTATGACTGATAAACAGTGCTTGGTTGACAGCTGTTGATCGGTCAGTTTAGCAATGCCTCTTTAAACCGCCCTACTTGTAATAATATGCTGCATACAAGTCTTAGAGACTGTTACCAATTTCGAAAAACTAGTTTTAAGATAATTGGAACATACATGCAGGGAAACAAAAATAGGTGATTCCAGTACGACCGCGACGCGAGTCTTGATCTGGAATGAACTGAGTTGTACAACTCTCTCTCTCTCTGCAATATATTCAAACAAATGCAAAGAACCAGGTATGTTCAACTCAGAGTTGGCCATGACATTGAATATACCATTATTCTAACTTGCCTTGATGTCTGAATGAATGGCATATTATGGAGCGGTGGCTTTCTTTAATTATGGGTGTGGATCGGTCTTTAAAATTATGAAGAGAATGAGGAAAACGTATCGTTGAACTAATGCAATGAAGGGGTAAAATGACGTCTGCACATCATTGTATATACGTCTTACACTTATACGCCATTGAAGTGGAAGGAACTCTTGATTTGACATTCAATGACAATGCTTTCTTAGGACCATTACTTTCTCACTGGTTTCCTGGCAAATATCTATCATAAAGATTCTCGTCATATTTTCACTAGGCTGAAAGTCATTCGCACTTGGTAGTGAAAAGTTAGAAATGGCCCTAATATTCCAAGATGAATGTGCTGCCAGAATGACCCATTGACCACTCATTTTTCAATTTCAAATAGGACAATTAGAATTTGGCGCAACAGAGCTTGAGGTGTAAGCAGTAGTAGATATTTGTCTGCGTTCGCACTTCCTGTCCTGGGCTGAGACCCAATAGTAATAATTGAAACTAATAGTATGCACTACTGGGGGTCAAATGTTAAACCTTTTCAGAAGGGTTATTAAAAAACTAATGAAGGTTGGCCTAAATTGAAGCTAACCTGAAAGCAAAAATCTCTCCTCTCACTTTAATGCCGATTGAGTTATTTTTTACTATAAAAAACAACTCTACAGTTGCAAAGTGGGAAGTGAAAATCCATCTAAAACTCTCAAGCAAAACACACACACATATCTCTCTCTCTCTCTCTCTCTCTCTCTATATATATATATATATATATATATATATATATATATATATATATATATATATATATATATGTGTGTGTGTGTGTGTGTGTGTCCTTGCGATATAATTTGTACCATGAAATATACAGGTGCACGATATTAATGTTATACCAGTATTTTCCGGTAGTATATATCATTATACGTCTTCAGTTACATCTGTTGTTTCCATCAGAACAAAAATGTATAGAAGTTTTCGAGTAATCTTGTTAGAAACTGAATGATATTAACAACATAATTTCATTTTTCATATCAAAATAATTCAAAATTATTTGTTTTTATAAAACAGTTTAACTAGTTCCAAATTCAATTAGAATTTTACAAATTTAATTATACTTATGATTTATTTTTAACACGTTTCACTTATGCCGACATTTTAGCTAAATGGAATGTTGTCAAATATATTCGGGCCAAATTCGACCATTGAAAATATTTTGACTTACAATATTTTTAGTTATTTTTTTATTTTTGCATAGGTGTGTTAATGTAATAAGTACATGAATTTCTTTGTTGGATTGCGAATCATCCTAACAATTTCAGGAAAGCAATTGTTGGTGGGTTGGGTTGTTAAATTGTGCGTAATTTTTCCAATTCCACTAAATATGTAAGTGTGTTTTATATTTTCGGGCTCTCTCCCTCTCTCTCTCTCTCTCTCTCTGATAAAAATGGTATTGGCCTTCTCATTCAAAGTTTAGCTGCCTATTATTTTAATAGCTTATCTTATCAATTGCAGACTTCAGTGCACAGCTTCTATTTTTATCAACAATCACTCAAATATCAGCAATGTATGTGCATGTACGCAATCATGTATATGTGTATGAACGTCTTTAATAAAATACAATGCGAATATCTAATGCACTTTGACCAAACTACAGCAAGAATACAGTAAGAATGCCTAATATATATATTGACCATAATCGATGATGTCTGTGTTATGCTTTGCAAAGGGGTCTTAGAAGGAAAATATACATAAATAATTTCTCAATCATTTTTTTTAAATTCGTGTGTCCTTTTCATCTTGCTTTTTTTATTTTTTTAAATCAAGGCGTGTCCTTCTGAAAAATAAGCAAACAAACCCAAACTTCCAGAAAATGGGAATAAGCTCTTTGCATTCTTTAATATAATATCTTCAGTCATGCGATCGTAATGGTAACACTATTGGTTTGCAAATAATTCATACCAGGATCAGACAATAATGTAGTGTCCTATACAAAAATCAGTACGACATTCATCTGAGAGACAATCGCTTATGAAAGTGCATGTCAGAAGCTGAATGTGCATATGCACAAACTACACGGTTCAAAGGTAACATCTAACCGTTAGTCTTAGCAAAATATCCGTCCATGTATCTCTTTTATTTCGCACACCTGAACCTGAAACTTGAATATATTTAAGTTGTTTCGAAAGGATATGAATCAATTTGACTAACGTTTAATTCTAGCTATAAAGGCTATTGTTGATATTATTCGTCCTCATTCTTTATTATTGTCAAATGATAATGATGTAGGTGCATTACTTACTAATGGCATATCCATCTGAAGTGACATCATTGTTTACTTGTCTTAAATATCTCTATTTATTTTCTTTTTGTACAGATTTTTCCTTTAATTATCAGCACATCTATTTGTTGACAGTATTGTCATTGAGTTGTTCTCCTTGTCAAGTTTGATCAATTTTACTACTGTATTAGTACAGGGAAGGACTTATCTAATGTTCTGAGAACTTGTAGCCAGACCCCTTGTTCATAATTTAGCAAATACGATATATTTAAACAATCTCAGCACTGTGTCTCTCTCAGAGTTTCTGCTCTAGTGCAAGTTCGTCATCCCATTTTGGTTAGAGTTTTTCTGTATATGTTCTTTATATATTCGTAACACCTTCGTCTGCTAGAAGGTATTGAATTCGCAACCTTTTAAGGGTATTAATTTATTGCTAGACAATGACCTATCTGGAGATAATGTCGTGGTTAGTCCACCTGCATGTGACCATCTTTGTTTAGATGAAAAGGGTTGATCCGTTTTATATTAAAATCCCTGACTTGTATACTGCTTGAACAGTTACTAGAGCCAAGGCAAAAGAGCCCTTTATAATGATGTTGATCAGAAAATTATTTACTTAGCTGACACATATTGGTCAGTATTTTTAATGATGTCACGTTTGCTCCTAGTATTGATTAATCAATGATATTGATCATAGTGATCATCGTTTTACTACTCGTTTTCTTTATTTTAGTATGTGTGACATAGGACAATCACTCGCAGTCAAACAGGACCATGATAATGAAATCTCGTGTTTGTCTCAGAGTGCTATTAGCGAACTAAAACTAAACAATGACATGTTTCGTATTCGATTTCAAATGTAATTTGTCAAAGGCTTCCTGACGTAGAATGAACTAATGTTCACTCTGCTCAGTCACAAATGAAATTAGGTCATAACAGAGAAACAAATTAAAGAAGGTTTTAGCTGATGAGAAGAGTTCTAGCTCTCTTGCCAATACTTCAAAATCCTCTTTGGTCCAACATGTAGGGTCATGAAACTGTTGAAAGGAAAATGAATGTCTTAAATTATATTATTAATACGTAGGAAGCAAAAGCAGAAAAACCATCGTCATATAAAAGGATATTTGGTGGATATAGCGTAGCAAATTATTCAATCAATTTAGTTGCACCTGCACCACACAATGAGGATATAAAAGATGGAATGTAATCTGATGCTAGTGATCATGGTTTAAACAATATTCTGAATTCAGAAACATTAAACAATCTGGACAAGAAACGTTTACACATACAACCAAAAGAGTGAACTAAAATAGATATTATCTGACTACGAAATCTTGCTTCCTGATGTTTCAGCACTAACAACTAAAATATATCGTGACGTTGAGATAATCCATTAAAAGGCATCCTTACAGGATGAATCCTTTCATGCAGAATGTTTTCAAAAAATAATTCAATATTTACTGGAGAAGGTTTCATAGAACCAAGAAAACCATGATAATACATTATGTAGGTGTACATACTATCAAAAAGTCTCCAGTATCACCAAAATCAGAGTCATTTCCAACGCTAGAATAAATACAATTACATTGTCAAAACTAAAAATACAAAATATGTTCCGAAGTTTGACCCTTTTTGCGAATTTCACTCGCGCAAAAAGCGAAAGAAAGTTTGGCATGTGCAACTCCAGATGGACTATATCAATAGTGTGATTTCGCATGAAAACATTACAGTATGTAATGAACATAATAACATCTAGTCTATATAATTGTGATGCTTACATCGATGATCGCATTATCAAAAACGATACCTGGAAATATCACCTGGAAATCATTTGGATACTCTATCATCGACTAGGTGATGCAAGCACTAGTTTCCTCTTCCCACAAATTCAACTAAAATAACCGGTTAGCCTATCAACTATTGGGCTTAAAATCCAGTTAGATGTAGTTGTTGTACTTTTTCTATATTTTCTTACTGTTCATGATAATTTATTACATGAATGTTTTAATACGAAATATCCCCTAGCTGTAATATTTTTATGAACACGCGGACATCAATTAGGTTCATATACTACTAGAATCAGTTTTCTTTTTCTTCAGGATCTGATCAGCCAAGTTCACTAAGTTCACTAAACTTAGCATGTATATATTTATTGCAGGTGAAAAGTACCGTGTACAAAACTTGAAGACTTATAGACATTCAAAACTGGCTTCTAACTGAATATGTTCTTGCTCAATATGCAATAGAGATACTTACAACAAAATTATATTGTGCGATGAACGGTTCTCCCATAACCAGTATTTGTTTCTGACAACAATCTCCATATTTAGATTCTTTTCTTATTTAATAATATGCATTGCAAAATTATGCTCTCTTTATGCAGTTTCTAGTTTATGATGGTGCAAATTGTGTAGTGTGTGCTTATGCATTGTTTTTATTATATTTTGTGATTGTATACAAAATTATGTAATATCATGGTTTATTATGGTATGTGTGTGTCTGTGTGTATTTAGGGTTTTATGTAGGATGAAAATAAAGTGTGATTGTAGGAAAAAGTGTTTCTGTTAGATCCGCGCGTATCATTTTCTTTCTCTTGTAGTGTGGGTATTGTTAGATGGAGAGTGCTGGCGGGTTGTTGAACAGAGCGGATGTGTTTTTTTGAGCTCCCGGACTTTAAGGATAATATTGGATGATTCGATACACATTAAGGATATTACACTAGGAAAAGCTAAGGTAAAGTAAAATCTACTCAAATCTACTTAAATCCACTAAATTTATAAAAGTCTATTTAAAAATCTACTTTACCTCATAACTATAAATTAATTGCCGTTATATAATCATTAAAGCCAACTAGTACTGAATTTTACCACCACAAACAACTCTTACTACAACCAACGATGTAAATATACCCTCCTATACAAATTTTACAAACTATTTAACATATTAAATAAAAAACCAAAACTATTAACTACAAATTCCTTTGTTCCTTTGTTTTTACGGAAAAATTCCTTTGTTCCTTTGTTCTTACGCAAAGAAACACGTTGGGCAGCCAAAATTATTTACTGTATAGTGGTACCACTCCACAACAATAACCTCAAACAATATACTATAAATACTTAATCATACAACCCCCACATGAATTTACATTAAAATATTTATGGAAAAATAAAAATTTAAATTAAAACGCTAAACAACAGGTAAATTCACCTTCCAACATACCGGGTTAATATTATACCAGCTTACAAATCAGATAACACGAAATACATAAGCCCTAATCTAAGGCTGCACCTGATTGGCCGATAATAGCCGCGCTTAATCAAAAAAGAAAACATACAATATTGAGCTAAAAGAAGGATTGAAAACTAAATCAATACCAACAAATCAAAATTTAGCACTTGAATGATGTACACAAGAAACGCAACTTTAGCCCCAAAACGCTCCCACATAACTACTAATAAAATGTTGACTATTTTCCAAATTAATGAGGAATAATGATTAAATCTGATCATCCAATATTACACAGTAAATAATACGATATAAAGAAGAACTTAGACATTGGGGACTTTAGTAGGCGGGAGTTGAGGCTGAAGGCCGTTACGCTCTGTTACAATACGCAGCCAACCAAAGGGTCTTAAGGTCAGCAAATAATGGTCAGCACCACGACCAGAAGCCCAGCCCTAGGGCTAAGCGCCTCCCTGGATAGCAATGTTACCGAAAGATAACATCCGGCCAAGGAGGTGAGCCACCAGGGGGGGGTATTAGGCCCACGCGCTGGGGGAAAAGTGTCAGCACTGGACACTGGTGAGCCCGGCCCCGGAAGGGGAAAGAGGCCACTAGCTCTTTTCAGGGCTTAAAGTCATAAAACACTAGAATGTATACATGACATTAAACACATATGAAACGAAAATGATTCGCTACACATTAAGGATATTACACTATAAAAAGCTAAGGTAAAGTAAAATCGACTCAAATCTACTTAAAGCCACTAAATTTATAACAGTCTATTTAAAAATCTACTTTACCTCATAACTATAAATTAATTGCCGTTGTATAATCATTAAAGCCAACTAGTACTGAATTTTACCATCCCAAACAACTCTTACTACAACCAACGATGTAAATATACCATCCTATACAAATTTTACAAACTATTTAACATATTGAATAAAAAACCAAAACTATTAACTAAAAATTCCTTTGTTCCTTTGTTCTTACCGAAAAATTCCTTAGTTCCTTTATTCTTACGGAAACAAGCACCTGGGCAGCCAAAAATATTTACTGTACAGTGGTACTACTCCACAACAGCAACCTCAAACAATATACTGTAAATACTTAATCATACAACCCCCACATGAATTTACATTAAAATATTTATGGAAAAATAAAAATTTAAATTAAAATTCTAAATAACAGTTAAATTCACCTTCCAACATACTGGATTAATATTATACCAGCTTACAAATCAGATAACACGAAATACATAAGCCCTAATCTAAGGCTGCATCTGATTGGCCGATAATAGCCGCGCTTAATCAAAAAAGAAAACATACAATCTTGAGCTAAAAAGGATTGAAAACTAAAATCTATACCAACCAATCAAAATTTAGCACTTGAATGATGTACAAAAGAAATGCAACTTTAGCCCCAAAACGCTCCCACATAACTACTAATAAAATGTACACTATTTTCCAAATTAACGAGGAATAATGATTAGATCTGAATCATCCAATATTACACAGTAAATAATACGATATAAAGAAGAACTTAGAAATTGGGGACTTTAGTAGGCGGGAGTTGAGGCTGAAGGCCGTTACGCTCTGTTACAATACGCAGCCAACCAAAGGGTTTTAAGGTCAGCAAATAAAGGTCAGCACCACGACCAGAAGCCCAGCCCTAGGGCTAAGCGCCTCCCTGGATAGCAATGTTACCGAAAGATAACATCCGGCCAAGGCGGTGAGCCACCAGGGGGGTTATTAGGCCCACGCACCGGGGCAAAAGTGTCAGCACTGGACACTGGTGAGCCCGGCCCCGGAAGGGGAAGAGGCCACTAGTCCTTTTCAGGGCTTAAAGTCATAAAACACTAGAATGTATACATGACATTAAACACATATGAAACAAAGTATTGTTAGATTTTGTGCAAGAGGGGTATTTTCATTCATTCTTTCTTGTATAGCAGAGACAGCGGCCAGAGAATATCGTGCTTGCATCAGATACAAAGTTGGAGATCGAAAAGTGGAAAAAAAGGTGCTCCCATGTACAGCCAATACAAACAGAGCGTTGAATCTTTACAAGGACGGCATACTGTAGAATAAACTGACCAACCCACCTAACAATAATACCTCACAAATAAAGAGGCAAGTGCTACGCGACCAATTTTCGCTTGGGATACGACTAGTTTGAACTGTGGGAGTCACTTAGAGTCTTCGACTACCGACGACAGCAGCAAAGGAAGGCTAGACATGGGGAGCTGGACGGGTGACATACCGAGTAACAATTGGCCTGTGAGATAGCTGCAACTAAGGACCTGTGGGAATTTCTAAGGTCAGACAGGAGGCGTCATTCGAAAAGAAGAAATGAGAAGAGGCAGCCACCGTAGAAATCTTAAAATTGAGCCGACCTTGAAATAAAGCCCAGATGTATAGCCGAAGACCTAAAGCACATCCTAGCTAGTTATTCGGGTGTGAAAGACCCGATACACTGTTCACGATTGCCTTAATGCAATGTTATGATGTTCTCTATTTTGATTTTGAAAATTTCTTTTGATAATTGTACATTGGTGACCTGAGTTGATCCTTTTGTACCGACATCAAAATTATATTCTATTTAAGAAAAGATTATTTCGAACAGTGCGTGATAAACAAAATAAGAGTGCCTTTCTGACTTTCAGGATTGGTATTATTTCGGAAAACTGAAGTACACTTAGTACACAAAATTCTAACTTAATGAGTGTATCCTTTAATGAAATTTATTGACTCATTTGATTTGGAAAATTGCACAGGTGGCATACACATTATTGGTATTCATTTATATTGTCCATTTCTGTTAATTGGACTAAATCTGATTACGAACTGGGGTTTTAATCATACTAGTATACACCTGATCAGAATCCTAGCAAGTTCTCAAGCTCGTGAAAACCTTTGCATAGACTTTCTGATATAGGAGATTTCACCATTAAACTAATAACTACCTATCTAACACCAACCAACCATCCCCTTTATTATTAAAACAATGTATGCTAGATAAAACACCTGTAACTCAATCTTAATTAAATTAAACCTAAACTTTAAAATCAAATTCATCTGAAAAACACTTGATTAATTAAAAATTGCTAAGGAATTACTAAATTTAGCTATAACTTCAAAGGAAAAAACTCAAAATGCCACAAGAATGGAACAAAAACAAAATGGCGTTCAACGCAAGAAAAAAATGAAATCAGCAAACCAATTTAACCAAATGACTGCCTACGCTCCAATAACAAGCCCACATGTGGTGCCAACTGGCCCACCATTCAAGACGTGACAATTTATGAGCGATAGCCAAAAACACAGAACCTTAACCGCCAAAAAACTAAATTGTGTAACTTGCTCCCCAATTAGCATGATTCACGCAGCAAGTCGAAAGCTAAGCAAACATTCGCCAGTATCATTCAAGGACCCAACTAAACCTATATAAATTGTGGACCTATACGACACAATCCCGATAACTTATGCGCACGCTATTATCATAAACACCCCCGCCCCAAACTGGACTACACAATTCATCTAAAATTAAATGTACACCAATTTATGAAATAATTGCTCAATCTCAATCTAAACGACCAATCGGATGCTAGATAACTACGAGACCAAAATGATACTTTTCTACAACCACGACTCTAGTAAGTCAGACTTCAAATAACATTAATTCAACCAAACAAAATGAAAGAACCATCAAAACAATAATTAATTCTCAACCAGCACCTCCAATACTAAACCAAACAAACCTATATAATATAAATAAACAAAAGAAAGTCCCATTTATAAAAGCACAAGGAAAAGTTCCATTACAGCCAAACACATGGCCATTCAGGAACTACCTCAGGCTACTGCTCCACCAAAACAGAAAAACAAAACAAAACCATGTTATACCACCACACAGGATAACCATAAAGTAAATGCCACATATTTAGGTAAATAAAAGGGCCCCATGAAAGCATAAACATCAACATGCAAAATCGAAACTAAGAAAAATAATGTAGGGCAAAACAACAACCACATGAAAACAAATGCATTTTCCTGCATAAACCAATCTAAGAAAAACAAAGTAGGTCATAACAGCAACTATCACCAAACCAAATCTAATTTCATTCCCAAGAACATACACTCTCAGTAGCAGAAGCAGCCAGCTACACCATCTAAGTTACAATAGCATTACAGGAGCCCCATTAAGAACACGCCAAGGGCAATTTAGACTAGTAAGGCCCAAAACGGATTACATAATCATACAGTGTAACACACTAAACCAGGTTGAAAAATACCTACAAATATAAGGCATTCGCCCTGTAAAAATCAAGATAGAGAGGCAACACAAAGTACAAAGGAAATTAGGCAAACCAACCACCCAAACCGACACCACATTAAAACCGTCAGCTTTAAACAAATAAAATCGGTTAAGATCCCATTAAACCGCCACCACCGGCACATTTTAAAGTAGTGCTAACACTGAAAGGAAATAACAAAGACGTGAATAATGAAACCCATACCAAAACATTTAAATAAAACGGATCTTACATAACAAAAGCTTACCGAATTATATACCGTAAAGGACATCAAATAAAAAAAGCCGTAATAGAATCGGCGGCACCCTCATAACCCTTGTTAGGTTAAAACCCTCTGGGTTATTGCATAGATTAGAACTATTTATCGTTAATCAGGTAATCTGCACCAAAAATGCCAGCACTGGGAGTACTGTGCGCTCTAATGTCGCTTCAAACTAAGATACAAACACTGTGGGGAATTCTACAAATGCTCATGTAAAAAATAATTTTAAAATGCTATCTGCAGAAAACTCCACCATCCCAGGGCTGTTGAATGCGCCTACACAATTAAAGAAAAGCATACAAGTGGATCTTATGAATCATAAACATTTACCATACTCAGAAGCAAAACAGTGAGCATCAAAACCAAAACAAAACAAAACAAAGAAATACCAGAAAACCCCAAGAACAAATATCAAGCAAAACAAGTCCTAAAAAGAAATCCCAGCCAAAACCAACAAAAAAGGAAACTTAAACCATTAGCAAAACGAAAATAACACAAACAAAATTAGACAAAGAAAACAAAATCCAAAAACATAACCACACAACAAAAGCTGGAAATATTACCACCCCCGGAAAACAATAACAAAATAATATGGACGGTGTTGCAGGAATTACTAAACGAAATAGCCAATATAAACATCAATCCACCTACAACTGAAACCACTTTCAAAAACTTACTAAAGATCTTAATAAATCACCGTTAAGTCTAAATTTACTATAAATTCCAATTTAAACATTAAGATATTACAAAAAGAATGGATAGCACAATCAAACAAGGATTGACAATTTGGCAATGGAACTGTAGGGGTTTATTTAACAACCTATCAGATTTAATAATTAAAGTCGATAAAACAGCACAAAAACCGGATATAATTTGCCTCGTGGAAACACATCTATCGGATAAAACAAATTATTCTCCTAAAGTCCCAGGTTACTCCCCAGGCATAATTAAAAAATGATCTAATGGGAGAAAGTAAAGAGGGCTAGCCACTTTCATTCTGAACACCATACGCTACACAGAAATGCTACTAGTTCCAATTGCAATAGACACCGTTGAAACACTAGAACTGCAAAACACCCTAGTTAATATCCAGGCAGCATCAACACAAAGCGTAAAATCTTTCAAAATCAAACGGATAACTTGATAATATGTGGAGATTTCAATGCCCACAATGAACCGTGGGGGTGAGGGTGGAAGAAGTATTGATAATAGAGGCAGATTGGTAGAAGCATGGACTGCTGATTCCATCTTCGTCATCCCCAAATATAGATGAAGAAGTAGGCTGGATCCTAGGATGGCAACCTCTCGGCAATCGACCTATATCATACCGAAGTAGTACAAATAACCAACTGGTCGGTGGATCAAGAAAGCACGTTTGGTAGGTATTATTTCCCAATTGTCATCTCCCTACAGTAAACAGTTCAATATAATCCCACTGAAATATTGGCTTGATGAAGATATGACAAAGCTGATTGGGATAGATTTAGAAACATTTTCAGATTACCACTGTAGCATCAGAAGTAATCCCAGAACTTAACATACAAATGGAAACCAGAGTACCAGACCAGCTCATCATACACAACTGAATTCTGGGCTATAAATGAATCATTAAACTGGGTCTTAAAAGAACAACATCCCAAAAGCAGTAATCATCAGCAACTCTTTTAGTTTAAAAACATCAATAAAAACAAATGACACTAAATCAGGAAAAACGTTCCTTGTGTGGATACAATCACATATATGAATCCCTGGCAACGAACAAGCTGACATAGTCGCGACAAGTAAATTAGGAGACATTACCCCGCCCCTACTAAAATATAGCATCACAGAACCCCAAAGCCTAGTTAAAATCTACATCAACAATAGGTGGCAGGAGTATTAGACTGCTACACCAAAGGGGAGAAAACTATAATCCACCCTGGAGGAAGTAAACAGGTCTATTAAACCACCCAAAGATAACAGCTCGGAACATGAAATTATAAATCAACAGCTTTGGTAAAAAAAGACTAACATCAACTGCTATCACTGCCGCACCATAGAAGACCTCCATCATATTTTCAATAACTGCTCTACAAAGAACAGTTGGCTAGAAATAAATTTCAAAACGCGCAAAAAGAAATTGGACCCCAATAACATATATAGAATTCCTATACAAAAACAACACCAACTCTAATACAACTTATATAAACTTTCTAAACTACCTAAAGGAAACCGGGCTTAAAAAATATAATTGTCTCTCACCTAGGAATTTCAATTTGGTTTTGGAATCCCAATTTGATCAGACCACTATACCTGATATGATCCTTTGATTACCGTTCAAAATTGCATACCTAATATTGTCACTTGGATATTCAAATCAAAAACGTTAGAGACCATTATTAGGTACACTATTATACTAGATAATAATCACTTGCCATGACCAACATGTGGAACAGTTTCCACCCGTCAAAACACCAGGTGTCCCAATGTGACGTCATAGTCGCCGACTAGTCGTGACTGGCGTCTCATTCTGCTTTGGTTAACACCTGACCTACTGCTGATGATTCTAATCCAGATTTAACTGCGTGTTTAGTGCGTGTTTGGTTCATTCCCACTCAAGTAAAGCCTCTGAGCGCTATCTGGTGCTGTGGCGGAGTAGCATGTGGGTGCATAGTATAACCTGAACTATGTGCGGATTAGAGACCCATACCTGGAAAAATATAGATACTCCGGTAATGCCTGCATGCCAACGAGTCACCTCTTATACTGTGGAGTGTGCTGTTTTGATTAAAAGTTAAGCACTTTACCCTTCTGTATTCAAGTCAATTCACCAGCTGGCGTATCGGATAGTTTGTAACTTAATTGACCAACGACATGATGGCAAATTATCTGCTCTCGTTCAGTGCATTAATGCCTGGAGGATAAGGTTATAATTCCTTCCCCCAGGAATAATTAACAGCCTGCGGTGCAGACATTAACCAATGGTGCATGCACTGATGTGCAACGCCATAAGAATTCAAACTTAATAATATTAACAATAGTCTGGTTACATTCATTTACAATCACATTAGACAGAGCAGATCACGCGTACATTGGGTCTTGTCACTCGTAAGAAATGGACAGACCCACAAAGCAAAAGTTGTAGCATCAACTGTTTGGGATTACCACCGAATAAGACCATCAACACCATCAGAAGTTTCAGTCTGCCCAGCAGATCGCAGCCCGCCCAGCAGATTGCAGCCCACCAAGCGGTTCGACCGGTAGAAGTGGACTAGCAGCCCGCCAGCCAGTTAGAACAGAGCTGAGGTCGTCCAGCAGAAGCACATTCTATGCTTTCACCTCCACAAGTCAAATTTCATTTAGGAAAGGGAAATCTAAAGGTATTTGTTATACAAATTTGTTTGCAAACCTTCAAGTTATTATTTGTGATGCTTAGTTATTCAACTTATTCTTATCTTTATCTCAATTCACTATCAACCACCCACCTCCAACACAGTATCTGTCTGTTAAATAGCTACACGGTCGGGTATAAAATCATTTAATTAGTATCTGACAATATTTCAATATTTCAGTAAGTAAGATAAATGGTGAGCTAGAACTCAGAACAGGTGTCAGGAATCACACTGACTTATACCCGTGTGGAATCTTTGCAGGTAGGCATTTCCTTGCAAACCATTGTAAGATTTTCTATTAGTGACTATAGATCACCTTTTTGAAATTAGCTATCATTATTAGTATTATTTGTTAGTAACAAACCTATTTATCACAATATTAGACATACTTGTTAGACTCACGATTCATCAAAAGTAGTTAATAACTAGAAATCCAAACCCTGACCTACTTAACATTTTTCAAATTTTGGCGCCATTTTTCAAAACTACCACGAATGACTAGATCACATGTCAAGATGAATTCAATCAAGCAAAATATTAGGAAGGCCAACAATATTTTAAATTTGACAAGCAAATGCAACTCCTCAAATAATACCCCTTCAATCTCTCATGCTGCACAAAACTTAAATGTTATCAATGACAGTATCGACATGACCTCCAAAAGCCAACACCAATAGTCTCCTCACCTTTCATGCTGTAATTGGGAGTTTTTCATCCTCCCACACTAACCGTGTACTTGTTCAGCGTCCACTGGATATTGAATATCCCCTATCTGATTATATAATTTCTAACACTGTGTATATTTGTGTGTGTGTGTTCGTTCTGATGGTAAACATTCTGATAGTTTTTCTTGAAAACCAAACACTAATCAATTAGAAATGACACGTTTATATCAAATGCATAGTAAAATATATCTTTATCGCCTATAATTTGTTAAAATAGAAATGTCCCTGTTTTGATGGTAAAACTCATATGTCCCCGATTTGTAGGTTTTACAAGTATGTATGTGAGTTTATGGTTTAAGATAGTCTACCAGTGTTTGCAATGTTTACGGTTTATGATAGTATTCAGAAATATGCTGAGCTGTGAAAACGTACAAGTCATATCTTCCGATACAGCTATAGAAACACAGACACACAAACGAACACATACAGTAGCACACGAATACAAATAGGATAGGTCGAGAAAAGAAATGAAAGAAGTACTTTACACGTCCGCTGCTTTTTTGTTTATTATGATTGTTATCATAGTTATGAAACAGCAACAACAACAACAACAACAATGAATAATAATAATAATAATAATAATAATAATAATAATAATAATAATAATAATAATAATAATAATAATAAGCCAGTTATTTATGTGTCCATATGTGTGCTATATTGTGTTTTTAGCATTATTTTTTTAAAATAATTTTCGTACCTAGGTCACAACTATAAACAAGGAAAAAGTGACCAAAGAGAAAAACTGGTTGACTGATCCATCTATTTCAAAGTCTTCAATATTTTGATAATATTAAACAAAACCAAAAAAAATCAGCTTTGGGCGTTTGTATCTAATCTGCAGTTTCTGTCAAAACACGTAATATATTATTGGGCGATATGACACAACATCTATCAATCCGTTTGCTTAGGGTTACTATATTGTACCGTAATCCCCATTCTTAAATAATAGAGTTATGTTATTTTACTGTACAACCCCATTCTAAATTATAGGACAGTGCAGTCGATTCTGGAGCAACCTTTCAGATTTCAGTGTTCAGTCACATTGATTGTTATTTTCATATATTTAAAACCATAAAAACGAAATTTTGCTAAGAGGATTGATGCAAACGGGGCATTTACTTCTTGTACAATAGAAACATTATTAGCTTATGTATTTAGGCCAGCCACAGTTAGTCTTATATAGAATAGCACGTTAAAATTTTTATCTGCACTGGTAACATATTGTTAAGGATTAGTTTAGTTTGTTTGTTGTTTTACAACAAAAAGTACAAGTAGGTTATTTAGAACAGAGGCGATTGGCTTAAAGTGCCTAACGCCTTAATTCTTAACTCAACGTAGTCGACCCCAAATGAGAGAGAGAGAGAGAGAGAGAGAGAGAGAGAGAGAGAGAGAGAGAGAGAGAGAGAGAGAGAGAGAGAGAGAGAGAGAGAGAGAGAGAGAGAGAAAGAGAGAGATTTCTAACGTTGCCTTAAGAGTTGTTATGTCGCTACGGTGTATGCAGTGTGATAGTTTCTAGGGATGTCTAGCAATGGACCATCATGCTGCAGACATGTAGCATTATGTCTCACCCAGTTACCAGTCCGACCAGTCTAGCACTAATCTCATAACAAGATTTCTTTAGTGTTTGCTATTTTATGAGTGCAACGGAATATGTGTTAGTGGAGCTTAATACAACATTTTCTATTTGAGATGGTATTGTCTGCTATATTATCGAGTGATAAATTTGAATTCTGTATCACGAACATGTCCTTCATGACAAAATGAACTTAATTTTTAACTTTGATTTATGCGATTCAATTCCGTCTAAAAAAATCTAATGACCATCATTGTTTGATATATCTCCCTTATTCAGTCTTAATAACATTTTTGTTGGTTTTCTCGCACTCAGTTTTTTGGGGCCATTCCCAAATACGACTACGGTTGTATTTGGGGCCATTCCCAAATACGCATTCAGTCTTTTGGGGCCATTCTCTAATACGACTACGGTGTTCATCACTCATAAATCTGGAATAAACCAACATTGGTGAAACTACTTTAGTATTAAAGTTTAGAACAAAAAGTACCATTTTATTTCAGATCAGTGAAGGAGTAATTATGAAAAATATGACTTACACATTAGATTTGAACTACTGTAATATCTTAAAAAAAAGAAAAACTAATGTCAGTCAATCAGTCAGATGTCAGACATCTCGGAGAAAGCAATCATCTTCTCTTTCTCCAAAGATGTCCATTTACGGAGCTTTTCCAGTTCATGTATGCCACTCATTACTCTGTTGTATTGTAGAAATTTGTTGTGTCTAAAGCGAATGCTTAGCTGCTGATCTGCATGCAAATCCAACGAATATTTTACAAAGCTAGTGGTATAGTTTTGATTGTTTAATATTCATACACTGTGCAATCTAATGTTATTTTTTTTAACGACAAGCCTCCATGTCATTGCCATCACTGATCCTCGTCACATAGTTCATTCAACCAACTTACAGACTATTTTCCAAATCCCAAATATGGCATACCAACAGACACATAAGTACACACTACACACACACTTATATACATACATATATATATATATATATATATATACAAACACACACACACACACACACATATATATATATATATATATATATATATATATATATATATATACATACATATATATATATATAGACAATATTTATTAAGGGGTGGGGTTACCTTGCGGTCAGGTCCGTGATTTTGTATTATAATTCAACTGGTGTCATTTAATTTACTATGAATCATCTTTTAGGGTTGTAATTCGTGCATAGTAATTAATCACGAAAACTGATATACATGTAACCTCTAGCATTACGAGTACTCTGTGCGTTTTAATGTAAGGAAACAAGCTCCTATGCCTCTAAAACCTCTACTAGTATACATACACCAACATACATACATACATACATACATACATACATACATACATACATACATACATACATACATACATACATGCATGCATGCATGCGTGCGTGCGTGCGTGCGTGCGTGCGTGCGTGCGTGCGTACGTACGTACGTACGTACGTACATACATACATACATACATACATACATACATACATACATACATACATACATACATACATACATACATACATACATACATACATACATGCATGCATACATACATGCATACATACATGCATACATAGTCCATTCCAGATTATTTACTGATTCATTTTTATGATCTCTCTAATTTATTTCAGTAGTGATCATTTTAATATTATAAGGAAAGAGAAAACATGTTGTTGTTGTTGGGTTTAACGCCATTTTTCAGCACAGGAAAGGCTATACATGGCGGCCAGTATTAATGGTGGAGGAAGATACCGATAAATCACCGGAAAGAACCACCGACCCACGAGAAGCTACTGGCAAGCTCTCTCACATATCCACATTCGCCGAATCTTAGACTCGAACCCACGCAGATAGAGGTGAGATGGCAGTGATCCGTAACGGACAGAGCTTTAGACCACTCGGCCACTCGGGGCCCCTGAGAAAACATGAAAAGTACCACGTTCATAATAAAGTTCTTATGTACAATATATTGTAAACAGAAAACGAATCAACTCACTGACGCAATTATTATATGCGTAATCTGACGTTATTTGAAAAGAGCCAGATTATTTACACGTTAAAATATGAAGACCTAACAGCATTCATAATAAAGTATTATAGTGAAAGAAAAACAAGAGCAACTATAAGAAAACAAAAACAAAATAAAGTCTATTACGCACTAAAATTATGCCTGAATTGTTACCGCCTGTTATTTATCAGAGTTAGAAAGATGTATGGAAGTTTTTGACACAGAGTTTTTCTATCGCATTAGAAATAACAAAATTTCATATTCCATCAGTTACCCTTAAATAAATAACATACATTTTTAAACCTTATATTAAAATGTGCCATTTTTAAAGATCCAAGTTCTAAAAATTTTGAAAAGAATTTTATGTTTACTCGCATTGAGAATTTTTAGCTTTATTATTTGTTGTTTTCTTTTCGTTTGTTCTTTTCTATATTTAAATCATCGTTACGTGCAAATCGTGAAATAATCGGCATATGAGAAAAGGTTGGTTAAAATAAAAAACAATAAAAGCCAACGGATATATATCTGTTCAAAGATGTCATTGTACTGTGTCATAGAGCTACAGCTGGCATTTTGTCTTTTATTGGTTCTATTCGAAGTTGTCGATGTAATGTGTCATAGACCTACATCTGGCACTTTGTCTTTTATCGGTTCCTGTGTGACTTGATAACTAAGTTAAAATCTCTGATATTACATAAATGTGTAATGTAATCTTTCAAGTGTTTGTAAAAATGAAAAAAAAAACACATGATTGGACAGGAGAATCATTACGGAGAAAACTGAACACGTTTGATTTTAAGATTGAGGCATAGCATAGGTCGATTCGATGCATTAATTAAGAATTGTTGGCGGATAAAGTACACCTAAATTATATATAAAGAATTTCCAGTGCATACTTATTTAGAACGAAAAGAATACTAAAAGTGATGATAAGATTCAATGCATATTTAATTCATTCTCATCTTTTTTGTTGGGGTGGGTGTGTAGTTTGTGGAAGTGTCTCATAGTTTTTAGATGGTAAATGATTGCCATCCATTATAAATCTGTTAGCACAGGATGCTGCTCGGTAAGACATTTGTGGGTCAAACTAAATGGAGGATATATACGCTTTGAATAGATATAGTAGTAGGGAACAAGGATCAAAGACCTTTCCCAACCCTCCAAACAAATATAAATCACCAACTCGGAGACCACCACCCCACCCCTCCCCCTCCCCCATCCCAAAACGACTTTTCCCAAAATCAGCGTGCTGGTTCTGGCCCAAAGACCTTTTCCAACCCTCAGAGACCATCGAATTTTCAAACATTTTTTATTGTTTACACAAAATTTCATACTTTCATTGATAAGTATATTCGTGCCTGCTGACCCTCATGGGTAAGATATCCAGTCCACATCCCATTTCTAGCAAGGCTGATATGAATTATCCCTCTCGGAGACTTTTAGCTGAGAGGCAGAAGGTCTACTGGTAAGTACCTCGTCATCAATGATCAATGTTTCAATAGTTGATATTAGAAATATTTCATCCTCGTGATGGTAGAGACTAAACTTTACCGCTCACACGGCGATGAAATTCGAACAAATCCTTCATTTCAGCTTGTTAAGAGGATATTTTTGACGATCAAATATATTTTTTACCGATCGAGATAGATGGTAAGTTTAGTATATTTCTGTTGACTGATCGAATCGTGAAAACTTTTAAACTCCGCTGATAACTTCTGACTCAACTGTTCGAGATAATTGAAATACCCGCTATCAAGCGATCTGATGAGCGACAGTTTTAATTTGTCACGAGGTGCGGCAAAAGATATACCTGATATTTCATTATTCATTTCAGCTGTCAACTGTTTGCCGTCTATCATAAGATATTTAATTTAGCTATTATAGCTATTTGTTACTGTCAAATTTTAAAACTTATTTATATTGCTCACACAAAATTACATACCCTAGACACCGAATATGAGATCGAGTAGATATTTCGCGACAGTGCCCAAGTGCAAATGTAATTACCCCATTTTCGCAATAACGTTTATCATCAAAATTGCTTAATCCAAGTTTGATAATGACATCTGTTTGTAGTTTATGTTGATTCATTCGAATAGCCATTGCTTTTATAAATCTGTCGACGCTGTCAAGTGCGTACCTGTAATCATCAAATTTCACAAACCTTTTAACAAAATCAAAAGGCTAACCTTATGCCTTTTTCGTTCTTTTATTATTGCCTAACGTGACCGCGTACATTCTACGTCCTCACATTCGATTTTATACACGAACGAGTCGGTATAAGTAAATAATAGTCTACTGAAAGGCCGCCTATTTTTAGCAAAATTATGATGAAATTACACAACAACTATTTCGATAGATCTAACACGGAAGATCCAACGTAAATCGGCTTGTTTAGTTTTGGATTTGTTTTCCGCCGTTGCATAGCAACAAGATTCTCTTTAAAAGTTTTCATGCTGACAAAATCGTCGTCTGACAAAAGTCTGTTTCTGCGATGGATATCATTAACTAGCTCGACATTTACCCGTTTTCTAATTTTCTCCATCGCCATCCTGTATCTTTTTTCTGTCTCCGATAGAAATTGCTCAGCCGTAATCCAACGAAATCCACCAAATTGCATTGGTTCGGCCATAAAATAATGGTATAAAGAAACGAAACTGATTTAAATTCCGCACAAACAAATTAAAAATACTGTATACACAGTAGCATCAGACTCCGCAAGATGGTCACGGCAAAAAAAAAAAAACACAACCAAACTCTCCGCGGAGTTTATTGGTGTGTATAGGCTGTCAGTGTTCAGCAGTGCAAAGTTTAGTATATTTGCCATATCTCCATAACATCATTCAACCGATGATTTTTCTGGAGTTGTATATATATAATGTTAAATAAAGATACCAAAGAAACGTTTATGCTGAAGGCGAATGATAGAAGATTAACCGCAGCGTTTTACTGGTGGTGTCTGGAATTTGTAGCCGAAACACCACAATTAATCACTTGATCGAACCCCTATGGTATAATGTAAAAAGCATAGTCGAATTTTATCATATTTCGGATAAATTTCCAAAACAAGATGTGGAAGCGCAAATGCAGTATTGCAAAAATTATCATAAACACTTTGGTGCGTGAAAAAATGTTACAAATAATATGACAATATACTACGGTCTATGTCATGTTTACCGTTGTTAATGACCGGCTCTGGTGTAATTTCAAGCGGAGCATTAGTAAATGGGGGGTATTTCTCTTGCAATAATGTGTAAACAAATCAAGCCTCCACTCACGAATAAAAAAACAATGCTTGCAAAGCGGCAAGTATCACCTACAATAAATTAATGGATCATATAAGATCTTACTTACGGGGTATAAAATATTATATGGATGATTTAACACGCGAGTTTCGTACTATTGATAGTATGCTGACGGATATCCTACCCATGAGGAAAAAAGTACGAATTTTTTTGTGAACAATAAAAAAATAATGTTTGAAAGTTAGTCGGTCTCTGGTGGTTTGAAAGGTCTTTGGGTCAGAACCAGCACGCTGATTTTGGTGACTTTTGTTTGGAAGGTTGGAAAAGGTTTTAAGGCCAGAACTAGCCTTGTTCCTCTACTACTGATAAAAGGAAATATTACAAGAGCGATGTTGTAACTTTTTTTGACAAAACAAAATGTTTCCAATTCATTAGTAAGATATTTCATTATATGAACTTAATACAAATCAGTAAATTTTCTTGTTATATAATTTTAAAGACTAAATTCTTGGATTTGTGTCAATTCTTTTGAACATTCTTCTCCAATAAAAATTACAGCTGCATTACTATATCGATAAAAAAGTTACGAAATCGTACAATTGTTTTACAATAGCAGCCTTTTAATGTATTTTGTTTTTAAACCAATGACATTTTTTCGGCAAAAGGAAGCGATTTGTTTCTGTTAATACGTTTCTTGTCCTGATTGCTTCAGAGAACGTTGTTAAATTAAATATTGTCGAAATGTCACAAAGTCGTCGTACCCGAAACACTTCAGAGCGTAAAAATTTATGAACAAAATATTTTAATGATCGTGAGTTTATTTATAAGGAATTCGGTTCTTTATAAAAAAATATTAAACTTTTATTCAGATTTGAATTATGTGGCCTTGATAAGCTTGCAGTTTAGTTCTGTATCAGAAGCTGCATCCATATTTGGAGTTTCACTTAATTTCAGTTTGTAACCAATACCCATCTATCAAACATTTCCAAAAATGGTTCAGACTGTGATGATAGTCAAACCCGATATTTAAAGAATTTTGTTTTACTATATTTAATTAAAAGTTTCCTTTCAAATGTATAATGTTTTTTTTGTACACGATGGTCTTCTGTATCGGTATCTCAGAATATCAACGTCACGTAAGTTTAGTCACTGACAATTTGCATATTTCATGTGGAAAACTAAGCAAACGAAAGGTTAAGATGTGTGTTGTTTTCAGTTCGTTATGGGGAAATTTTTTATGGCCCCTCCTCATTCATTACATAAATAAACACAAGAGGAACATCAATCTTGATACATTTTAAGATCTCTTCATCTTTATGGAGAAGAGAGAGGGTTTAAATATGGAAATGCAGTTTTTCATATCTAAGACAAAGGCATGATCTATTTCCTAAATGGGTAAAAACGTAGCTACAAAAGTGATATCACCTCTATAACGACGTCATTCTACTGAATTTTCATTACTCTGAATAACTCTGTATGTATATATGTATGTATGTGTGTGTAATGTAAAAATATATTTATAAATAAGTTCTGTTAAAGCATCTAAATTAGTTATTTGTATTGTTATGTTCCATTGAATAGTTTAACAACTACTGCCTCACTTCCATTATAAGTGTGATCCATTTCAATATTGTTTTCATTGTTTCAATATTTGTCATGCAGCGATTTTAAAATTATTGTAAAATTCATTTCCCTCATCAATTCATAATTTCGGGGACCCGAGTGGACGAGTGGTCTAAAGCACTGACCGTTACGGATCACTGCCATCTCACCTCTGCGTGAGTTCGAGTCCAGACTCGGCTAACGCGGGTAAGTGAGAAAGCAGGCCAGTAGCTTCTCGTGGGTCAGTGGTTCTTCCCGGTGTTTTCCAGGGTACTTCCTCCACCATTAATACTGGCCGCCATGTATAGCCTATCTTGTGCTGAAAATGGCGTTAAACCCAATAACAACAATTTATAATTTCTGCTTTCTTCCCTCTTTAACTTCTTTAAAAAAAAACTGGCTTTTATGCAACTCAGCAGTTAGATTCATCTTGTCTCAGTCAAGGCCTTTTTTTTTCTTTTTCTGACTTATTTAATTCGTTTGTATGTTTACCGCCTTTGACAGGAATTATAACAAATTGTTTCAATATCTTTTTGGCTCATTATTTGCCTCATGTATATTATACTTACCCAACATTCATCTATGACATTGATCTTTGCTGGTAGTGATTATTATACATTAGGGTAATCGGCTCATATTCTGGTCATTGAGGGCGTTGACATGAGATAGAGAGCCTTATTATGGAAGCTAATTACTGTGTCCCTAACTATGATATGGGATGCAGTCTGGCAACAAGTTTCTTTTATTCAGAAAGCATATAAATGAGTTCTTCTTACTGAAAAAAAAAGATTTTATTATGACTATATACGCAAGGATAAATCCGACCGAGTTGCGGCTTATTCCGACCAATATTCGTAATTCCGATCACCATATATGGACAATACAATACAAGTTTCATCTGTAAAATAAAAGATTTTGTTTTATCTTGATAAATTGTAAAGCTTTTAATTGTTTATATATTTTTTTCAGATAGAAAGAAAGTAGATAGAAAGTGATACTGCTACATAGATGATTGTGGAGAAAATTTACATTTTATTTTTATTTAGATGTATACCTTTAATTTTTTATTTATTTGTTTTTAATAATGTATTTATTTCTGGGGTTTTGTTTTCTTCAAAGCTCAATACAAACTAATCATAATTCTAAATATTCTTCAAGCTTGTGTTCTTGGTCAGAATTTGCTTCTTATAAAATATAACCTGGAGTAAATCCCACCACTATATAGACAATTGTATACTGTTAATTTTTTTGTAATAAATGTAGTGCAATATTTTACCTTTTTTAGAGAGACAAAGCATTATTTTAAAGCTACGATAGCATAATAATTATGTTATTGAAAGCTATACAAATCTTGGATGATTGATGCCAGAAAGAATCTTGAATGAAACAAAATGCATGAATGCCGCTTCTTAACTCACGCGGAAGATTGAGTACTGGGGCTATTAAGTCATTTTGTCACGTGATGCCCTCCTGGAAACATCTTTACTAATTTGCAAAAACATGTCCACAAATAAAAACAAAGAACACAGCATGTAATTTGCATACATCTGTTGCAAACAGCGGGAGGTACATCCAAAGTTGGAATTACTCTACTGGTCGGAATATGACATTGATACTATATTTGGCTGTCATAATTCGTCTTTTGACTTTTTTTTTGTCGACCTCAATTTATCACCGCTTGTAAGTAAGATAACCTAAGCCTAAGTGCAATTTGCTGAGTTGCAATTTTGTTGTTTCTTTGCAGACTAATGTAATTTACTTTTCAAATAATGTGATAAATTCAACCAAAAGTCAATGTATAGCATATCCTAGTAGTATTATATTATATTAAATATGCTATTTTAAAATCTTGTTTCCATCTGTTATCTTATAATACCAGTTTCGGCTTTAGCTTTCCGATGTGTCTCTATTATTGCCCCAAGCAGCTTATAGGGTTGATGAATCTGTCTCTGGTATTGCCCTAGCATCTAATAGGGTCGATGAATCTGTCTGTTATTGCCCTAGCATCTAATGGGGTCGATGAATCTGTCTCTGTTATTGCCCTAGCATCTAATGGGGTCGATGAATCTGTCTCTGTTATTGTTCTAGCATCTAATAGGGTTGATCAATATGACTCTGAAAAAGGCATTTGTAACTTTATTGCATGAATGAAATTCAAAACAAACTGAAGTTTGTAAAGTTAGATTTGCTGCCTTTAAAATATATACGCGCGAATGTCTAAGCATGCATTTACGTAGTTCAAATCTAGGTGTGTGAAATGTAAATGCGGATTGAATAGCTGTATCAAAAGCTAGATCAAGTACGTATAATTAAATGTATATGCATTAAAATGTTGAAAACTCAGTTTTATTTATTAAGCTTCCCGTAATGCCATCCCGATATTTATTAATTGCTTCTTGTTACAGCATATAGACACGGCTTACATTTACATTATTCGGATTAAAACATTGTAAGACTCACTCCAGATATTAAACCAAATTTATTGTCACCAATATTACCTTTGACTATCAAATATCAAGCTGCTTTGTATATTTGAACATTGGTTTCAGCAGCTGCATGAAATGTAACAAACTAAATTTTTGAAGCTACTCGATTGCATTTGTTGCGATTTTTCTTGTTGGTGATATCTCGTTGGCATTATATTGTTATCTGTAAAGATGCAATTTAGATATCTGTTAAAAATATCGTTATATTCACTCTTACATGTTTTCTTATCATTATGAAGTTCATTTTGGATTTCAGCAAGCTTATTATCAACAGATTCACCTTTCTCCTCCAATATTAATACATCATATTTTCAATATCTTTGCAAATTGTTTTCAGAACGTATAATGTCGCATACTTTCTACATTCATGTGACACTGACATTTTTATTTATTTTCTATAATCCACAAAAGTTATACGATCGTTTGAAAATGTATAAGGATTTATCGCAATAACTCTCTTTAATGTTCCATCGTTTTCTTATGAAATCAATAAAATGATAGTGAATGTTATTTCTCGTTGAATTTGTGTTGGGATATTTCCTTCAAAAATTTACTTTTATTCGTGTTAATAATCTATCAAAACTCGTTATTTTTTTTACTATATTATAATTATAAAATAATTGATTCCTAATACTATAATTAAAAAGATAAATGCAATTTAAAAGGATATTGTACTAATTTACAGAATCTAACATAATTTAAAAACACCATAACTGTAAAAAGGGTTAATGTACTCTAAGATATAAAATAAAAGTACAATTAACACTAACAATATAATATCGCCCTATGATTGATTTATAATCTTTAAGCCCGTCAATATAAATATGGTCTAAATCTTTGTAATATTGTTAAGGATTCTAAAGCATATGCTTTATAGAGATACATAGAAATAATAAAGATTGTAGTTTGCTTCCTTATAAATACTAAATTATTCGACCATTTCTTAAAATTCGGTGATAGAATTTTAGTTTAATCTTTATTCATCTGATTTCAAGACACGATTTAAAGATGTTGATATTACAGGAAAAACACTCAATACTGTCACAAATATTAGAATTGTTGTTATTACCGCTCTCGATGAGTGTTGTTACCAGCAAAACCGATAACACTGCCACCAAACACATCATGTAATTCTCGTGTAAATAATTGTGTAATTTAGTAACGTTACTTGTACTAATAATTAACATTTACCTAGATTAAAAATTAAAAGGATTACTTTATGAAAGCATTATAAGTCAAATTAACATTAGTTCTAATTTAATTGTTTTTGTTGTTGTTCTTAGTGGTGGTGGTGGTGGTGAAGTGTGGGTGGGTGAGTAGATGAGTATGTAGGAAATGTTTACACCATTTTAGTAATGAAAATTGAGAGGCGGAATATCATGCTATCGGAAAGCTAAGCTAAAGCTAATAATCCCATGATTAATTATTATACAAATAAGATACATAGTTGCATCATGAATTATAAAAACAAATTTTGCACCTTTGGTCAATGGCGCATGCTGCAACAATGCTTGAATTTACATGAATTTCAATGGATAAATTACCAATTCGTATTCCAGAAGGATTATATCTTGGAAGAGGATTTAGCATACCGGAACATGATGGACAAATTGTTTTCCAATAGCACTTGAAGCGATATAAGTTAAAGAGGAATGGTCATGTAACAATCTGGTTAAATTGGCTCAAGATCTGGATAGTAAATGAATTCATTATGATTGATTAGTACACAGTTTCATGATTAATAGTAAATCCTAAGTTCATATATTTATACAATGAAAGTAAATAAAGTTTGCATGATTCTACAGTTTAATAAAGACAGTTTTATATTTCCATAAATCAGTTTAAATTATAATTATAACTCAAGTTTAGGCAAATCTATGACTAAAGAAGGAAGGTAAATATTTCATCTAATAGAACACTGCAAAACACAAAATGAAACGATTAGTTGCCGATCATGAATTAGTAACAAGGAAAATATTATAATGAGAATTTAATTACATTTCATAAGCCTTTACCAAAATTAATGCAGATTAGACCGGTATTTACTTATTGGATTTGAATAAACTATTTTTGTATCACTTTTATCAATATCATATTCAGGAAGAAATATGGTTAAAATATTGAATTATGCGGATACTGAACATCTTTCATTTGAATTAAAACAGACCATAGTTATCATGATATAAAAAACAATATCCTACATGATACCAGAGGTTACTCAAGTTATCACCCTATATATAATACAACTCATAAAATAGTGTTCGGGAAATTAAACAATTAACGCAAAGGATATAAGAAGCTATAGAATTAAGGCCAAAAACGAATTCGGTTATTGGTGATGAATATTGTTTTATAATAAATAAAGTGAAATATGTCCCAAGCTCAATTGAGAAAAAATATGATCGACCATGATGATATTGACCACGGGGAGTGGATAATAAAAATATGAAATTAATGGATGGAATAAAAAAATATCTGAAGACAGACATATACTAACAAAAACACAAGCACCCGTAATGTAAATATAACAATTAAATCAATTAGATAAACAATCTAAATTATAAAAGACACTTGCAGGAAGCATTTGCATTATATAAGAAAATAATTAACAAAACGTTTTTACAATAACCAACTGGCAGGTTTTTTTTTACACAGATATGACCGATTTCTTCATACATTTGAATGCCAGTATTCCAACGCAATTGTTCAGCACGACTGCATAACCTAATCTCGGTTGCGGTCACCCAAGATTCATTACCAGAAGTATATTGGAATTGATTTATCACTCTGACGTTTTGTGTGATGCGGCGTACAATGATTGACGTCAAGTTGGTTACTTATTCCTGTATTCATATCAATATCCTAAACCATTCCTATATATCGTCCGTGATCTGTCTATATTCAGCTTAATATAATACTTGTATTTTTCTGATCTGGTTAGAATTACACCAATGTATGTCCTAAAGAGCTTTCATCTGCATTAGAGAAGTGGTAACCAATTACATACTGAATTGGGAATAATGAATAAATAAAAATCTATGTGTGAATAAGGAATAAGCATTTGAATGTAAGTGAAAATATATTAATCGGGAATAAATAACTAATTTCTTATTCTTTATTGAATCGGGAATAAGGAATAAGTAACCAACTTGATTTCAGTCGTACATTGACCACTCTCTTGCGTCTAGCTTCCTATAAGTCTCAGCTATAATAGGGATTCCTTCACTGCATTGCATTGGTTTATAGCCTTGTCTGGATTTGCTTCTCTTTTAAAATATATAAATATGAAAACTTTCCAGTTTATTCGGTCGTGTGGGCTAGATTACATATCTGACAGGCTATTTAAAATCACTAATCGATCTATAACATAGACTAATCTTTAAATAAGTTATAACACACTGTCGTGTGGGCTACTAATTACTATCTGGATAAAGTGTAGGCCCGCAGGTTTTCCAATTGTAATACCATCAAGCCTCGGTTAAAAGAATTCAGATCTTAATTATACAAATGAAATAACGAAATTCATTTCTTATCTTAACAGCAATAGTTGCCAACTAACAACTCATTGATGTAACATCCCACCAACTTAAGGATACTATCAATTCCTAGCATGCCTGATGCCTATGACATATAAACGAAAAAATAGAACAAATAACTGAATATTCTTATCAAGGAAATAATGTACGAAATTTATAGAACAAATGAGTCATATAACATTCAAGACATGAATTCAAACAAGTATCTTCAAAACTCACGTCAAAGAAAAATTTTATATAACTAAGATACAGTATCTTACTCTCTTTTCCCACTTCCAGAATCGTCAGTTTACCATTTAACAGAATCGTCTTTCAACACTTCCAATGCACGTTCTCTGGTCATTATTTAACCATACAAAATAGTTGCTATTTTGCTCAAGGTCACGATCTCAGTTGGGCTGACGAATTTTGCGATGTATAACAGTTATAAAATACAAAATATCGCCTGGGAAGCCCACCCCTTGATACCCTTGCCAATCAAGAGTATAGTTATCTAATCCACCATTATTTAATACAAGCCCATCAATGTTTGAGTAATTCCTCGTATTTCCGCCCTTTCTTAATAAACCGATTTTGCAGTTTCGTGCTCCAGATTGCCTGACCGTTATTAAATGGACCCTTATCAACTATCAACAATGCCCAAACCAGGACGGAAAATAATATCGACTGTCATATATGCCAAAAACAGCACATTTGGGTATTTCTTACTACTGCTTACCAAAACAACGTCATAGATTGCTTATATTTGGAATCAGATCAAAATTATTAACTCCGGTTCAATAAAACCCAATTAATTTTTATAGCATTTTTCCAGTCTCCTTTTGCAGGTGATACAAGAGTTAGATCGAGGCATTCTTGGTTTGGATCTAAAAATAATTGTTTATTTTTTAATGTATGAGCTTATCGTTTGATTGTTTGTGTGTGTTTCGGCGACAGTGCATAGTGAGAAATACGGCTTTGATCCAAAAAGGAAATATGTGCAACAATTGCCCATTGCTTCGTTCACAGTCCAGCCTCTAAAAGAAAATGCAGGTGAACATGACAGGAACCTCACTGTGAGTTCCACTTTGAAGATACTTTAGAATGAGATATGATTTAGTATCACTTGGACACAAAGGAAAGTTTAGTACTGAAAAATAGTGTAGAGAATATATAGTCAAATTAATTTTGTTCATATTCCATTTCTAGCTTAAGTCCCCGGAAGTTGAGGTGCCAAGAAGGGCAAGCGCATGAGTGGACCAAATAGTTCTAATTTAAGACGAGTAACATAGATTCCGTAACGGTCTACAGTGCCAGTTGTTGAAGTTGAACAAAGAGGATCGATAACTCTTGGCTAGCGAAGATGTTAACCACATCTCCTTGAAAAGATAAACTCAAGATTGATAACATACGTTGATATCTATCCATCCTTGTACAACATCAAACTCAATATGATCACCGTCTCACAATTTGTGTGAACGGAGAGAAAGTTACGAATACGTACAATCGTGAATTTTGATTCCTTAAGCCCAAGCCCTTGTTACAGATTCAGAATCCCAATTTTTCATCTGCATTAGATAATCTTCATGAAATACAATATAGATTAATATCACAATATTTTGATCAGTTATTCAGAGAAATATTACACGGAAGACTGGCGGATGGACACACGAAAATACAGACGAACATGATCAATAACAATTTCTTCAAAATTGTGATAATCTGTTATGGATGGATTATGAAACTCTTCGATTGTTGAAACTTACAAACATTATGATTAAGCTTTATCAAAACTGGGATACTTTTTTCGAAAATAAGTAACTTTATATTGCGTAAAAATGAATGCTATTTAAATGAGTTTGTCAGTTGACCAATTTTCCCCTTGACGGTCTGATTTAATATGCTAATTATTGTCATCTGTGTGGTAGATTTACCATAATGATTAAAAGTGATATATATATATGTGTGTGTGTGTGTGTGTGTGTGTGTGTGTGTGTGTGTAAGAGTTCAAACAGATTCAACAAAAGATGGAATAAAATAACTCACGACGCTTCCATGAAGCTCACAGCCCTACTTAGTAAAAACGTAAATCATCAATATCTAGCCAAATCAGCAACCATTGAAGAACTAAAACATCAGCTCAATTCTGTCTCAACAGAAGAACAATTGAAAACGTTTTACTCCAAATTAAATAAAGATGAAAAAAGACTCTTCGAAACTATACAAAGTCAGAGATAGAAAACTTAGAAGTCATGATCTATAACCAAAGGACTGTTGTGAAGAAACTTCAATTGACGAAATGTCTTCTAAAAACAACCGTAACAAGAAAAATCGCCGCAAAAGGAAGAATCGCAAGCACTTTGTAACAAACACTAATGCAACTGCTACTAACACAGTAGTCAACATCTCCAATTTAGAACTCACTGATGCAGAAAAAAAAACTTATATCGAAAGGTTTGAGTTTCTGTCCCCGTCCAAAAATATACGACAGAGGGAAACTTAAGAATGACACTGAAGAGTTCATCCGCCGACTAAGACTCAAAGCCCATTTTGCCTTGCAACCAACAAACAAATCAAAGGAAAATATAAGCTGCGACCAACCCACATTTAGAAAGAAAAGTAACTGGACCCCACCAAAAAGTTCAATTCCGAATCTGGAAGCCTTTATCAACTCGGTTGAAAACGATACTTCCAGACATATCAACCATACTAACAATATTCTAATTTGACAAAAGAAGAAACAGATGCCCTGCACTCACTGAAAAGCAGAACAGACATTATAATTAAGCCTGCAGATAAGGGTTCTGCTGTTGTCGTTATGAATAGGGAAGACTACATTAGTGAAGCAAGTACACAACTAAGTGACGCTAGGTTCTACCAAAAACTGGACCATGATCCAACGCTGGAATATGCAAAAATCATCACTAATGTTATTGACGAGGCGTACAAAAGCGGACACATAGACCAGCAAACGAAAACCTACTTAAGCCCAGAAAACCCAAGAGCAGGTAGATTTTATCTTCTACCCAAAATCCACAAACAAGGAAACCCTGGCAGACCTATAATCTCAGGTAACGGGCACCCCACAGAAAGGATATCAGAATATTTAGATCATTTTATGAGACCACATGTCCACAAATTACCATCATATCTTCAAGACACGACAGATTATCTCATAAAAAGCAAAGCTAGTGAACCATTACTGCCAGATACATTACTTGCTTCCTTAGACGTCACATCTTTGTACACCAACATACCGCACAACGAAGGGTTACAGGCATGTAGCGAAGCATGGGAAACAAGAACTGTAAACAATCCACCCACACACTTCTTAGTCCAACTCCTGGAGCTTGTCCTAAAACTCAACAACTTTGAATTTAATGAAGAAAACTACCTACAAATCAATGGAACTGCAATGGGTACTAAAATGGCCCCTTCGTATGCTAACATTTTCATGGGAAAACTTGAGGGTCAGCTCTTAGCATCGGTTGTGCGTACACCATACCAGTGGGTACGCTTTATCGATGATATAGAAATGAAGTGGCAGTATGGAAGAGAAAGTCTTGATGACTTCATATCAAAGACAAACAACTTCCATCCTTCAATAAAATTCACGGCAGAAATTTCCAACTCAAACCATGTTTCCCTGGACACAACAACCAGACTGGTGGAAAACAAATTACACACAGACATCTACTCGAAACCAACCGACAAACACCAGTATCTCCTCCCAACCAGCTGTCATCCAAAACACTGCATTAAGAACATTCCATATAGCCAGGCACTGAGGATACGCAGAATTTGCTCCGACGATGAAAGATTCCTATAAAGGTCTGAAGAGCTGGCTAAACATTTAATTTACCGAGGCTACGACAAAGACCTGATTGCGGAGGCAATCCAAAGGGCCCAACAAACAAACCGTGATGACCTACTCAGATATGGACAGAAAGAAAAGGTTGATAGGATACCATTTATTCTGACCTATCACCCATACAATCCCAAAGTAGGTAAAATCATCGCAAACCACTGGCCAACCGTGCAATCGTCAGACATACTAAACCTAATACTTCCGAACAAACCTGTAGTAGCTTACCGGAGACCAAAAAACCTAAAGGACATCCTAGTCAGGGCCAAGCTAACGCCAATCGCTAGTCAAAACCAACCTAGTCAATCTGGACTCTGTGGCGATAAAAGATGCAAAACCTGTCAACAAATGATAGAGACCAAGACATTCACTAGCACAGTGACTAAAGAAAAACTAAACATACATGGTCCAAACAAAAGGTGCAAAACATAGAATGTGATTTATCTCATCACATGTAAGATCTGTGGCCTTCAGTACGTCGGAGAAACTGAAAAGCTACACAAAAGGATAAACCTTCATAGATCTGATTGGATGACACAAAAAACTGTACAGAAGCCCGGTCGCAGAACACTTCTCCTCCCCTGGCCACACTTTCAGTGATATAATACTTATCGCTATTGCTAACAACCACAGCTGGAGTTCCGAAACCAGGAAGGAAAAGGAATCATACTGGATACGCCGCCTTAGAACATTGAAACCAAGCGGTCTAAACCAAGAAGACTAGAAAATGAAAACTATGCACTAGTAAAATTTAACATTTTCTAAATCTTATTATCCTTCAATTTTTACTATAAAAATAACCGGTATAGAATCAAATATCCGGGATATAATCTGCGTTACATATGCACAAAAAGTAAAAATGGATGTCGCTTTGGCTTGTAGACTTTTAGGGAATTATACAACGTTTTCAGTTTCCGCATCTAGTCTATACAAGCTGGTTGTATTTATAGTTTTAGCACATGTGAAGACAGCCATGTAGAGGTTTACAAACACAACGTTTTTGTGTTTATTTGTTTATCGTATATATGTTTTGTATTTGCCTTTGAAAAAGACTCATTAAGAGTCGAAAGCGCTTAGGCTAGTTAGTTACTAGTTTCGTACTGTTATTGGTTATTTTTCTCTGAGCCAAAATAAACAAACAAGATTAGTTATAGCCATAATAAAGTTATATGCCGATACAGCGTTTTTCACTGGAGTATTTCTCACTGCATTCTCCATTAGACCAAAAGGTCAGGCTGTATGCATGCGTTTTGCAAGTATAGTATTGACAAATCTGCGTTCCTAACAATCTAGAAATTTTACTAATTTATAAGTATTATTTTTCCTTGAGAGGAGATGGTCATTAAAATACAAATAAGATGAACATAAAAGATATAACTGATTTGTCATAAACTATTCTACATAATATTAAATTGGTGCATTGGTATAACAGTTAAGATATTTTCAAACTACTGTGTTTTTTATCATTAGTCGCATCATTATTAAAATAAAGGTCTGCTGTCATCATCATCATCATCATCAACATCATCTCAACGTCAAATTGTTCTTTTTCTTCTTACAAAACAATGTTTTGATAGTAGCATTGAGTCTCTGAAGCTGATATTACTATGTACTAGACTTAGAACTACGTTTTGATAGTGGAATTGAAACTTTGTGTAATAAATGTTAAAGAAAATAATCTTTGTTTCATTAAAAATTGTACTGTTGATTTGGTTAAAAATTCGATCGTGTGCAAAAAGACTAGAGAATAGTATTTCGAAACAGTATGCATTTTATAGCGTTTAAGTGGAAGTCTGCACAATAATGTCTCTATTGTGGCGATTAAATATAAAGCTTTAATAAGTAAAAAGAATTACATACAAGAAACATAAAGAAGTATTATTTCGTATTACATAAACATGAAATGTATTTTATTTAAACTTTGTAAAATATACATAAAGTGAATAATAAACGTATTTAAAAATATCAAATTCTTAAAATATAGGGTCAGAATTTTCATATAAATTCCCTAAAAACGTCCAATATTTTCTCTGGTGATACATTGTCATAACATTTCATAACTGAGTCACATTTAAATTTTAAAATCAAATCTGTTCTCGCAGGGTGGAAATGAATAAATCAACAAAAATGCTATACTCCGGTCGAGGTTCTCCCTTTTGGAGGTATGCATGACTCAGGCAGGTTTGCCTATACGCAGAGTAAACACGGGCTACTTTACTTGCGGTTCTGATAACTGTCCCACACTTCAGTCTCATAATTGCAATTATTTCCTCATATCACGATGACAGTTTACTTTGTCGTTAGACTATGACATTGACATCGTCACATTTATTCCGCCGTCGCAAAAAAATGATTTTCAGTTATATATAGTCCTGTGGAAGCTCATATATTAACTTTTTAATGGACCGAATATTTTTTCAATAATTTCAAATTATCTACAGAATCAAAATCTTAGTTTTTATATTATTAAACAAAATAGAGTACATAGCAATATGAACAGATCAATTCTAACTCAATAATAAAGTTTTAGGCGCAAAAGAAACAAATGCTGTTCGAAAATAATGGCTAGTTCGAAACTTTCACGATATTACCACTGGTAAAGTCGTTCAATGCAAACTATTACAGTGATGACTTCCAATATACAGGGACGAAGGTTTAAAGCCTGGTCTAACTCTGGGCAGGATCTTTGCTCTTGTTGCTATGACACGACATGACCTTTAGTGTGTTAATGTACGGTTGAAGAGTAACACCAAAACAAATCAGAATAGAAGGCTAAGAGATATGTTTTATTCTTTATTGTACAATATACCCGAACCCTATAAAAGCAACATAGCAGGTTGCTACGATATTCTACAATGTTTTTGAACTCTTCTGTCGATAGGCAATTAAAACTATTTAATTGATAACGAATTTAGGTCCAGCTTTTTTTGTACGAAAGAAATTAATTATAGCAAATGGATTAACTGTAAAGCTTTTGGTTTTCATATGGCAACGGACAATGTCCGGCTACGTACATTATCTACTGTATATACTCATGTATAAGTTGAGCCTAACTGCCCAAAATACCCTTAGATCATGATCTATTAGCATATCAGGGTATATGTGTTTGTTCTACTGAATACTCCTAACAAACTACGCGGAACCAGATTTTCCATCACATTTTGCGCTAGCAGATTTGCGTCTTTACAGTTTGCTGTTAGGTGCATCTTGGAGTAAATATAGATCGTATGGACAATATACAATTTGTAATTAAAACCACTTCGTTTTTTTAAAAAAAAAGTCTAAAAATTAGTAGAGCATGAACTGCAAAAAGAAGAAACTCAATCGAAGACTGGACTTTTATTTCGTTCATATTTAAGCACATGGTTGTGAGTAATTTAAAAGAATCGTCCTAACTGATTACAAATGTTCTAACTGTAATGTATCATGATAAATACGAGTTCAAGGTAAAAGTAATGAACTAATTATTAAATGAATTCCAGTAATAATCCATAATTCGGCGAGGAAAGTAAAATTTGTCAATCGGTAACAGCTTTCATTTTCGATAAAGTACACAATTCGTAAGTAAAGCAGTTTTCGTAGTTTGCAATATTACAGATTTTATCCAACTCTCCTCCAATACTTGACCCAGGAACTGTAACCCGAAACTCAGTACATGCACATAAATTATGTTCACGACTGAAAATGAATAACAGTTACGGAGCTATTTTCGACATTCTCCCACAGACAAAAAGATAGACGGATTACATCACAAAATCAAAGACGCATTACGGCAGAGTGGGGATAATAACAGTGAAAGATTGACCGGAACGCATATGTGTATCTTCCTGCATCATTTAAAGGACATAATAATGTAAACTCAATCCTTACTGCATTTTAGCATCATCATTATATATTATTCACCTTATTTTATCTGTAAAACTAGAAGCAAATTTAGGTTAAAATAGATGATTTGATAGAAGACATAGATCTGTTGTACCTGATCTATGACGTCATTTAATCGATTCGACTGCAAAATACTTTTACCACTTTGATACTTTGTGACATTGATTTTTAAAACTAAACCTAATAGTGATAAAAACAACACTTAAATAGAAACAAAGGTCATCAAAATTACAAATCGAATCAAAGGCCATTGCTATTATGACAAAGTAATTCATTATATCAGTTGCCATAGACAATTTTTTCGAGAAAAAGTCATATTTTGAAATAAAACAATGTTGACAAAAGAGAAAATGCAAAGCTTAAAAAAATGCGATACAGTTTTATTCTTTGTTGCGATGCTGAGGAGGTGATTCGTTCATGGATAGAATACGAGCCTAAAACAAGACAGTATCTCCCCACTTAATAATGACCAATTACTATAATATCGTACTTCAAATCATATTTTGATGTAAAAACGATGTATTCGGTAATAATTTCCAATTTGTGATCAAAATAATATTGTACAACGGCCATTTTGCTCTTCAATAAAATATGCAATCAAATGACCTGCAAATGACCTATATTTTAGAATCCGAAATCATACCTACAAGTAAACAACATTGCTGCGCAAGTGAGCTAAGATACAAACTCCAGATTGGATAATAAAGGACTTTTAAATAATATTACAGATATTTTGTCATAAACGTTAGCTGTGAAATGATGAGAAGTAAATCAGATCATGGAAAATTATATTTTTTATGGGGGAATGACTGATATACAGCGCAATAGCATGATGTAAATCTTACTAGAAATACCCATCCTGTGAATGATCACATGGATAAAGTGTTAATAATTATACAGCAAAATGTGTGCTATTTACATGAACATTTGCACATGCCATTGCATCTAGCGTGTTTGATAGTGCTGTGAGCTAGGCTTTTGTTACATATGACTTATCCATAGAATCACATTTTGTATGGAAACAGTAACGCATAATATTTTGTCGTGGGAAGAAAATAGATGAAATTCTTACATTCTTACCAGATATTAGTCATTACTGTTATGGTCTCTACAGACGAGAAGGAGTAATTTCCGCATTGCATCGAACATACTTCTCTTATGCCAAAGGAATGACAGTAAATGTGGAACAAATTTTTGTACCAGGTGTAAGTAATTGCCAGGTTAAAAACAAATTATTATTATATTATTTCCTTCAATGATTTCAGCTAGCTCAGGTAAACGACAAAAGGGCAATCCTTTTGTAGCCAGGATTCAGTACAGCAAAGTCGGTACAGCAAATCTCCATATACGTAAGTCGTGGCGGTGATGACTGATGCGATAAACGTTTCCGCTCTTTACTCCTAGTGCAATTACCACAACGTCATGCTTCACCTTGTTTTAGTATAAGAACATGCATCAATAAGAAACTTGATTAATTGAATTCATTTTACCAGATTGCTGAGACATATTTAATATAAAGGGAAAAATTATAGCAAACTATTTGTCTTGGTTTATCTACGCGAGATAGAAAACAGACATTTTCATACACTGCAGGAATATGAAAAGATTTTACCGTCATAGATTGACATTTTAGAAATAATGTAACTCAAAATCTTCTGCTTTAGTTGCGTTGACAATTAATACCTCAATTCCACAATTTCTCAACAAATTGTTGTGAGATATTAAAATTCTTGCGGGACAACAGGAGAATATGGAGTCCAGCTATAAGTATGCATTTATGTGCTGTTTACTTATAACGAGTGCGAATACTATACCAGTGCGACCCAAACGATCTCTGTTACCAGACCGGATTAGTAAATTAAATATCAACACCGTAAACAACAAGGATCAGGTGATTATTTTAACCTGCAAGGATCTTAACCTCTGCAGAAACGGGGGAACATGCCATATGGCTTTCTATCAAGAGATGCGATGTATATGTCCAAACGGATTTACTGGGAGAATGTGTGAATCAGAATGCGAAAATATGACGACGACATCATCATCATCATCATCATCATCATCAACAACAACAACAACAACAACAACAACAATAACAACAACGACAATGGTAAATTTTACAGCGCAGACTTTAACAAGTATAAAAGTGTCTCCTATATTCCCAAATACAAATGTCAATCACATAATGGGATCATCTGACACAAATCCAGGAAAAGTAACAACGGTGATTAACAAAGGATTTGGAAATGTAAAGAACCTTGTGCTGGTAACTGAATCTAACGTAATTGATAATTCCATCAAACAATCTACTGGATATTCTGGAAAAGCAAGTACATGGGATCTGAATACATCTAAACTCCAGGGTACCAAACCCACACCAGAAACTTCCATTAATTTTATCAGAGCCAGATAAAATTATTTCTTTAGAACAAAAAATGCTTTACTCTCTCAAGAATAACAAAGGATATATGTATAAGGGATAAATATACAAAGAACAGCCGCCTATTCAGGTGTTTCGCAATAACATTATGATAATGAGATCTACTGGATTCTGAAGAGTCAATCTCCTGATCAACCGAATGAATCAGCAAAGAGAATGATGTACTTCGCAATATATTATTGTGACACTGCAGTCGTGAACAATTTTAGATTCACGATTTTTCAAACGTATCCACTGAGAAAACATAAGCCTTACATATGATAATTGTTTAAGGTAATATTTTTCCAGTCGTTTTGTATAAAACGGAATCTCTCTAGCTGATATGATCGGTTTATCTTGTCGAATTTAAATTAATGATCGTGGAACAGTTAGTATTGTGTATGCCTTTGTAAGGCAAGACAGTAAAACCTGCATTTACGGGAATACGTTTACATAATACCAAGGAAGCAATTGTTAATGTTACTTACAAAAATTAACCTCTGTTAAAAGGACTGGCTCAAGTTTTTGGAAGAAATAGATGTCATATAAAATAGACAGGATCCATAGTAATTGGCTAAACATCACTACCAGAATGACATGCGAAAGGTTCATTACTTAAACGATATAGATATACAATTATTTATGAACCACTGGACTTACTCAGCATGATAACATCACAAAACAAATTCATTGTAAATCCACTAATACATAAATATTTGTCGTTGTGCTGGCTACGATGTCACGAGTTATTTAAGCTTAATTTCTGTGATAAACAACACAATATATTATTTATTTATTTTTTTTTACATATTTATATCACATTCTAGTTCATGCAAATACATCCAAATTAAACAGTGAATCATTTTTTGTGTGTCAACCTGCTGTTTGTTGTTTTATCTTAATGATTGTTCGAATTCTGCCAAGATTTCTTGATAAAGTGTTCGCTGCTATGTTTTTCTTTAAATCGATGGATGTTCCTATTAAACACCTACACGAGCTATTTTTATGAACTCGCTGAGGTGAGAATTATAAGAATTTTTCTCAGAAGTTGATTATTTTATATGAGTGCCCATTTCATATTAAAATTTATGAAACTAGTCGAATAATTCCATTCGACGAGTTTTATAAACTTCATTTAAATGAGCATATACATACGATTATATGTATAGCATGACGAAAACTACTGTTTTTATTTTACCAACTCGTATAATAATATAGATAAATTACACCGAATTACTTTCAGATGGCTCGATTGTTACGCTTTTCCTAGGCATGGTGTTATGAAGTCATTTGTGACGTCATGAGGTGTCATTACACGTACATAATATATAAAATTTATGACTTGGGGGTATTATTGTAAACAATATGCTAGCTCTGTAACAATAAATGGACATCAAACCGATATTCGTTTTTGATACAGAGTGTTATCTGTACTGTAACCAGTTTTATTTACATTTTAAAGTATTTAATCTTTCAAACAGGAATAATTATTAAATATAAATAAATATAATTTTAGTAGTAAATATAAATAAATAAATATAATTTTAGTAGTAAATTTATGGAAATTCTTGAACACTTGATAGAACTTAATTGTACATTTTTATGCATAGGATTCAGGGCTTGACAACTCCCCTACTCCAGTTCATCGCAAA
Source organism: Potamilus streckersoni (assembly GCA_016746295.1). NCBI lineage: Eukaryota > Metazoa > Mollusca > Bivalvia > Unionida > Unionidae > Potamilus > Potamilus streckersoni. The sequence continues at coordinate 1,542,801 of JAEAOA010000712.1, forward strand.
ACTAAAGTATCACTGATATTAAAAAGTTGATAAACAATTTTTCAATAGTATTCGTTACATAAAGAGTGCAAGAAATTATCCTATTACCTTACTCTTTATAGTATCGTAAATGAATGAAATATCTAACACTTCCTAATTAATTGATCAACGTATATCATTAGTACATGATATAATAAAAATATGAATTGTAAAATACATGTACAATAATGTACTAAGGGAGTAAAACTGTGTACAGAATATACATTTATTGGAATCTAAATAAAATAAATTAACAGTCAGTATATAGATATATTCTTAGTTTATCCACATTTATACAAATTTAAACCGTGACTTTGTATTATAGCAACATCCGAACAAAAAAATGAAAAAAAATATTTATTACTAATTTAAAAGTATTATATGCGAATTGCAATTCATCACAGGCTTTCTTCAAGATATAAAACATTGTTCATGTTGTAGAAAAGATTGTAAAAGCATTAAATCACAGAAAAGCATAAAAATAAGTAACCATATCAACAAAAAATCCACAATTAAGTAATCTATAGTTATTTGGTTATTCCTGATATACAAATATTTTAAGAAATTCTTCAATATATATTTCATTCGGTGACCTATCTTGTAAACTAATAGTTTATGTAACAACATGCTTGTATTAGATGCTAAGCCCAAGCTATAAAGTCATGCATAAGATATACTCGCCCTGTCTTTTGGAATATTATCGCGGCCATGTGTTTGATGTCTAATGATTGTCACGGGCTAGTGTTGAACTTTAACGCAATGTTACATGACCCGCCGTAGACCTGAAAGTGGAGTAGGAGAAGGAGTATAGAGAAAGTCGAAGAGGAGGAGAAGGAATTTGGATAATAGTCGAGGAGAAAGGGGAGAGGAATGTGGGAGAAACAAGAGAAAGAGAAAGGATACACTAGATGAGTAGAAATACAAGGACGGATGGAAATCAATCTCACACTAATAATCAAGTGGTCAACAGGCTTATTAAAGGGTCGAGAGGAAGGAGTTTAATTGGATTTGAGTCATTTGATTATTGAATTGTTCTTAAATTGTTACTCATTGAATTTCAACCTTTTTGTATATTTAACCATCTAACTATCGGCATTGCTAACTGGGGGCTCGGAGCTTTACATCTCTCTTTCACTAAATTTAACTTCCAACAAAACAGACCCTTTGTGGGACTTCTATAATGGTTTAAATAAAACATTGGGAGCACCCCACCCAATCCATAACAATCCCCAACAATGCTATTATGAACTGTTCGTGCTGCTTTTGACGATGATGGGTAATTGGAGATGCAATTGATCGCCTGACAAAGTAGTATACATGGAGATTCTCACCAGATCATTTGGTGATCATTCACGAGCATATAGGTTTAACATTGTGAAGAATTAGCATTCACTTAATATGTGTAAGGTAAATTAGATTCCAAGATGAATTTAATATGTCCGTTAATGTTCAGAAGACATGGGAAGCTCAATGCTTTAGACAAGTGACAGTATTATTAAATTAAATGTGGTATGATGATGGAATAAGAGATCTTTTGAAACTGCCATCAAGCTAGAATTACTATCGTAACAAGCAAAAGTACTTATGTAAAAGATGGCTAAACGTTTCAGATGATAACGGTAATGACCAAATGATCAAATACAACTAGTGGTAATGATCTAATGATAAAATTAGTGGTAATGATCAAATGATTATTTTAACTGGTAAGTACAGAGATCCTGCTCATAAGGAATGTAATTTCAAGTTCAAATATACAAAATAAGTTCTGCTTTTCCTTGGTCTGGTTATAACGGTCACATATTTGTAAGTAAATTATATAAGATCAGGATAAATTACCACGGCCAACAACCAAAAAGTATATTTCATTCAGCAATAAGCCATAGTTGGTGTTTTATAAAGAACAGAAATAATAAAACCCAAGCCAAAATAACAATTATGTTCGTAGATAGTTCCCCTTATATGAGACGATCATTGAAGCAAATGAACGACGAAAGGCTTACCTAAATGATGAGATGCTTTCAAAGTTTGCCACCATAAGAGTAGAGTTGGTTTCCAAGTACCAGCTAACTTACATAAACATTTCAAAGATTATCCACAGCATCAAGGCGGATTATTATTGTGGAAATGCATGTAATCCTTGCGCATTCTTATAGTTGGACAAATGTGAAGAACAAGCCTATTGTTAACTTTCTTGCAGCTACTAATGACGGTTGTATTTTTGTAAATGCTTTGGATACTTCCGGTGAAATCAAAGACGTATCGTTTATTGCTGGCGAGATATCAAAGTGCATTGAATAGTATGGCATGGAAAGTGTTGTACAAGTTATGACGGACAGTGCATCAAATTGTGTTGCAGCTAGTAAGATGTTACAGAAACAATACCCTAATATTGTTTTCTCACCTTGCACGACTCACTGTCTGGATCTTTTACTTGGAGATATAGGGAAACCGCCATGTATAGATAATATAATTACAGATTCTAAATATATTATCAAATTCATCACGACTCACCAGGATTCCCAATGATGTTTTCAAAATCATTTTGAGCTAGAGCTTATAAATTTCGGCGAAACGAGATTTGCTACTCACTTTATTATACTGCAACGTTTGAGTACAGTTGTGGATCCTCTGCAGGAAACTGTCATAGGTCGTGTGTACAAATTATGGCTAGATGATGCAGTTTTTAAAAAGAAATCCGAGGCAATCACAAGCACGATATTGAATGGAACGTTTTGAAACTCTGTGGAAACAATAAAAAAAGTATGTTAGCTGATTGTAGAGCTACTGCGACTGGCTGATGGGAAAAATACCTTGTACAAGAACGTATATTGGAGAATGTTCCAAATCGATCAGTCTGTGGAAGCTGCTGATTTACCATCAACACGAAAAAAAACCCTCAAAACCAATTCGCTATTTCCTAATGGACAGATGGAAAATGTTACATACAGATCTGCACACAGCCGGCATTGTGCTCGACGCCGAGTATTCTATATTTTCCCAACATCAAAACGAAGACGTCATCACAGGCTTTTATGCGATAATAGAAATAATATACCGTGACGACGTTCTGTCGCAGATGAAAGCCGTGCAACAGCACGCCGTGTATCGTAGAGGACAAGGATTATTTACTCGACCGATGGCAGTTTCAGCTGCTAAAGAAATACAGTATACAGTTGGTGGATGTCATTTGGAGCTCACGTTTCAAAGCTGCAATAATTTGTGGTTAGGGTCTTAGCACAGGTGCCGTCCGCCTCCGCCTGCAAGAGAAACTGGTCAACATTTGAGTTTATTCATGCAAAAAAGCGAAACCGTATGCAGTGCAAGATGTAGTGTTTGTGCATGTAAATCTTCGCCTAAAGACAAAGATGGACAAAGTCAATTATATGGAGGAAACCATAGAGTGGTCAGATCAGTCAGATGGTGATAACGACGTTGAGTGAAATTAATTTTTGTGTTGCATAAAACGTACCTGTTTTGGTTGTTTTTATTCTTTGAGGGACAAACGCGTTTTTTTTAACTTTTTAATTTTAATCTTTCAACATCTTTGAGAGAGACCCCAGAAAAAGCAACTGGCCCACTGGAAGCTACTGGCAAGCTTTCTAAAATACCCACGTTGCCCAGCCTGAGACGTGAACCCAAGCGGAAAAAGATAAGATGTTATTGTTTTTGTAAAGGCGAGCGACTTAGACCACTTGGCCAGTCTGGGTTCCTCTAAGTGATTGATGAACAAAATTTACTACAACAGGCCGAGCAACAAATGCGTTAGTTGATTGCAGCTGTGTTACTTAAAACATTTTTGAAATAGAAATATTTAAAGTGGCATGAAAAAAAAAACATTAATTTTTAGGACACAATCGATTTTAAGAAAGAAAAAGCGAGTGATATCACAAAAATTAAAATAAGGCCGTCATCAAGAGAAATGATAATAGTGAATGTACAGAGCACAACGGTGAAACTAATCGGCAACCGGTTATCCATTGGATCTGATCCAATTTATGGCCGCTCCAATTTTGAAACAGTAGATAAAATAAAAAGCAATATGGTGAAAACTAGATAACAAATTTTTATTACATTCAATTAGTTTGTCTACTATACTATTTTGAGTTGATAACAACATATTTACCAAACTCCGCGTTGTTGAAATTACAAAAGAAGCCGCCATAGTTCAGTTGACGTATCAGCTACACCTGGAACATGATCAAGAACATATCTATGAATATCGTTCCCAAGTTCGGGAACGTTACGCTTTAGGTAAAGAATTGTTAAGATCAGTCAAAGACGTTGAAAATCTAGAAGATGAATTAAAGTTAAGAAAAGAATGGATAAAGTGCTTGGGGAAAAAATTGAAAAGGCATACGAATTATTCTGAACAAAAACAAAATCAAAAAAGGACTAAAGAAAAGCATAAAAAAGTTATAAAAAAATAATACATAGATGAAAGTAAATCGCTGCTAAGAAGATTAAAATTTTATGTCTGATTACTAGTCTTTTATTAAAATATAAAGTTTCGTTAAATCATTTCAGCTGTGTATATTTTGATTCATTATATCATAATTTTGCTCGGAACAGTAAAATATATGTTATGCAGTATAAAGCATGAGAAGCTCTGAAATACATGATGAAATGAATTGTATTGAGACATTGTACCTCGGGGTATGTCGGTGTCAGTTTTGTGACGTTAAACGATGAAAAAGAAAGAAGCAGAGCTATAACTCAGAGCGCGAACTCCTATACTGTAAAAGGTTGTCCCACTGTGAGATTGGTAGTGGGGATAAGGGGTGTGGTGCTTCCGATATTTTTTTTAAAAAATATTGTAGCAGTTCCACTCAGGCTCGATTTTGGTTTGGAAATTGATTTAGTAAACGTTAGATTGCAGCCCCGAGCCCCCAGTCAGCAATGCCGACGGGAAAGTGATTAAAGATACAAAAATTGTGAAGATCAATTATAAAAATTTAATAACAATTAAATGGTCAATAATTCGAATTTCGCAAATACACTTCCTCCGCTCGACCCTTTTCTAGCCTATCGTATCATTTGATTCGTAGTGTGAGAGATTTCCACGTGTCTTCGTGTTCTACTCATCTGTGTATTCCTCTCTATCTCCTAATTGCCTATCATCTTCCCGGACTCCCTCCAAGTTCCTTCTCCTTTATTTCCTCCTCTACACCACTTTCCTCCTCCTCCTCCTCCTCCTCCTCCTCGTCCTCTCTGACTCCTTCCAAGTTCCTTCTAATACTTCTTTATTCTATGTTGACTACTCATTGTTGACTTTGACTGCACTGTCAATCTCACTTCAGTCTCCCTCTTAGAGACTCGGAAATGCGAAACTTGAGCCGGATGTTCTGTCCCCCGAAAAGCTTCCAGTGAAAACACAAGGATGGTACAATATTTTCCTCAACGTATATGGCAACTTGCATAACCGATTAGCACTGCTTGCGGCGATGTTTACACATCAAACACGGTAATAATATCAAAGTTCATACATTTTCTGATAACCTGGACTACAATCGTGACTATTTAAAAACAAACAAACAAATAAAAGCAAGATTATATCAAGTATTTTAGGACTCCTATAATCAATACTACTTATTTTCACGACCATAAGATTACTTGCAAGTGTTCTAGCAAAACTAGAATGATTTTGCAGGAAGGAAGTAGATGATTTATCTATATATCTGTCTATATATAATCCGTCCGTCTGCCTGTATATGTAGTTTAAAATAATTATATATTTCATAATTTCCTACATTGCACATTTAAGGTAAGTTTTGACAGTGTGTTTAAAATATATTTTGTAGGGCCCGTCGGTAAAAACTTGCAATCCATATATATTCAGGGGCTTTTAAATTGGTGTCCTAGAGATAAAATATCTAATGGACTGTTCATATATCAACTCTTCAATAGTCTATGTCGTGAATGTATAACATTACGTCTTAGTTGTTTGGCTTGATGCCAACACCTTACAAATGCATAAGATAGTAACACAGACGAGATATACATCTGCAATGTTTAAAAACTTAAATCTCTTTTACCTTAATACTTAAAAAGTAACCGAATATTGTAGATCTGATATCTTATTAGACATTTATATTAGCACCTTATGCCAAATTATTATTTATCTTGTTGCCTTATTTGAACAATATTCCTTGTATCATAAATTTCCAAAGATACCAATTAATTGAACAATTTGTTTAGAATCAACCGATTTCTGTCTAAATTGTATTGATTGAGCTATTGATCGGTTGATTTTTTTTAATTTTTCTGAGTTTTGAAAAAAACAATTAAAATAATCCAGCAATTAAAATAATCCAACAATTAAAATAATTCAGGAAGTCAACTACCTTTCAAAATAGTGGCCGAGCGGTCTAAAGCGCTGACCGTTACGGATCACTGCCATTTCACCTCTGTCTGCGTGAGTTCGAGTCTAGACTCGGCTAACGTGTGTAAGTAAGAAATCCTGCCAGTAGCTTCTCGCCGGTCGGTGGTTCTTCCCGGGGTTTTCCAGGATTCTTCCTCCACCAATAATACTGACCGCCATGTACAGCCTATCTTGTGCTGAAAAATGGCTTTAAACCCTATAACAACAACAATTATAATTGCCCAAACTCAATATATCTATATATTATTGTGAACATGTTTGGATTGATAATATTAGGCTTAGATGTTGCGAACACTGTCCATCATTCATACATGGATGAATTCACGTTCCTATTTACTTGACAAACAGTGGCCTTATCTGAAGATACAGTGAGATGACACGTGGAATTAATAAAGTACTTCTTGTTGAGACGTGTATCACGCAAAACATAAAGATGACATATGGAAGTTTGAAGGTGGGGACAATAGGGCAGACGATAAAGGTAATATATTCAGGCGTGGATCGTGTTAAGCAGTAGTGGAGACAACCAGCCGACAGCAATGGACAAGTATCAGTGGTAGTGTTTACTAGACATTTGTGTATATATCTTACAGGGACTATGCAAGTCGCGTCGGATAGAAACTAGTGTTAGTGTTATTATAAACTTGCCGGATTCATTTTTGAAACTAATCTATTTTGCTCAAGACAGCTGAATATTAGTACTATATATAATTTCGTAAACTGATGTCGTTTTGTTTGATGCATAAAACCCTAAAGACCCAACACTAGTGTAAAAATGACTGTCTCTAAAGTCGGATTTTGTTTTCTTTGTGTCTTATTCGCGATTTCAGTAACTCGTATACATAGTATGCCTGCGGAAAAGGAAACAACAAATAGCATTTTGCAGATTCTGAACTCAACAGTGAACAATCAAACTAAACCGGAAAATACTAGTTTTGTACCAAGTACGCCAGCGAAGAAAGAACCAGCAAATGGATTTTTGCAGTTTCTGAATTCAACAGTCAACAATCAGACTAAAATGGAAAATGTAAGTCTGATAACAAGTCCACCAGTGAAAAAAGAACCAACAAATGGTTTTTTGAGGTTCCTGGATTCAAAGGTGAACAATCAAACCAAAACGGAAAATTCAAAGCCAATCACGTGTAGTGATTTGGGATCTATTAATTTTTGTGACAATGGCGGGACGTGTTACATGAACGGCCCTACAAAGACTGAACTGAGCTGCAACTGTAAATCTGGATTCACAGGTGTACGGTGCGAGGATGTAATACAAGTACCTGATCGTAAACCATAAACACAATATTGCATACTTCAGCCCTGCCCTTCTTCAGCGGGATGACTCTAAACACAGGGCTGTAATATCGTTATTCTTTTTAGAAATAAACGACGCATTCCGATTTGTGGTATTCTTGTTAGATTATGCGGTTTCTAAACTCAACAGTGAACAATCCAAATAAAACGGAAAATTGTAGCTGGTACCAAGCACGCCAGAAAAAAAAACCAACACATGACGTTTTCCGGTTTCTGGATTTAACGATAGCTGGACTAAAATGAAAAATTTAAGTCTGGTACCAAGTACGAAAGTGAAGAAAGAATCACCAAATAGTTTTAGAGGTTTTCTGTGCTCAACAGTGAACGATCAAACTAACACGAAAAAATTCAAAGCCAACTAAGTGTAGAGACCTGGAAGCAATTAATTTTTGTGACAATGGTTCGACATGTTACATGAATGACCCTCCAATGACAAAATAGAGCTGTCAATGTTAACTAAGATTAACAGGTGTACGGTACGAAGATGTGATATATGTACCTGATTATAAATCAGAAACACTGTTACGTACTTCAGCCATGTCCTTCATAAGCAGCGTAACACTAAACACAGGACTGCAATAAGTACCTTTTTCATATATAAATGGCGAATTTCCGATTTGTGGTATTCTTATTACTTTTTCATGATTCCAACGTGGCCATGGCAGATCCGTTTTCGTACAAAATGTGTAGTAGGTGCAAGGATTCAGATTTATCTCTGTGGTAATAAAAATAAACAAGGATTAAACATTTTCATGTACACCATATTAGTATACATAGCACAGGAGAAAATGAAGCTCATTACTGATTTGTCTTCAAATTTTGTAAGAAAAAAATGTTTGGAGTAGATTTAATCATTTGAAAGCGCTGAAGAAGGATTTCACATCTGTATATATAATTGTATAAACAATGTGTTTTTTGTATTCTAGTCAACGGGTTATGGACCTTGCTTGCACGCATCTCCCACCTACATAATGCCCTCCACAAAGCATATATTTACGAATAGGATGCTGCAAATGTCGCTATTGTAGGCATTCGTGCGTAGCATAAAACTCTTTTATTGACGCACGAATTTAATCTCGCCAAAGCACACAACCACTACGGATTCCTACGATACAAATCAAGGTATACAGAGATTTTTATATAGTTTCTGATGTTCATCACACGAAGCGGAAACTGCTATTTCTGGATCCTACATAAGGATACGTAATTAATTATATATATATATATATATATATATATATATATATATATATATATATATATATATATATATATATATATATATAGAGAGAGAGAGAGAGAGAGAGAGAGAGAGAGAGAGAGAGAGAGATATTAAACTAAGAATTTGAAACAAGTTGTGCATTATAGTTGTTCTTTTATGTACTGTTCATGGTCATGTATTTAAATCCTTCGGACGAAAGGTTTATCGTTGAAATTTGAAACTGCTCATGAACTATACATATCGTTGGTGATAGTGTGTCATAATATATGTAAATATTTTATGTTGTCTAATATGTTAGAGATGTTTTCTGCAATTTTGATATACAAATATTATCTTATATACTTGCTTATAAGTCAGATTCAACTACAAAACTTCACAAACCCATATCTGCCTTCCTCTAATGCAATGGCAGATCTGGATATATGCAGTCTTTTTGGACTAATCAGAATAGTAAATATCCTGTGATGTGCTGGTATATACGGTAATTCTTTCCCGACAAAATAATACAAAACAGAGGTTTGAAATTTTTTTATTCTTTTTCAAACACAAAGAACTTCTCTCTAGCATTGTCATTTATTTATGTTGAAATCCATCATTTAGCTCAAAATTTTCATCGATGTTTTCTGTATATAAACCATCTACAGTGTTATGTCGTTCTCTTGTTTGTCAATTGGGATCTGTGTAACCTTCTCTCTCCATCATCTGTACACACACACACACATGCACGCGTGAGCGCACTCACGCACATCTACCTACCCAATGCCACCGGACGATGGTGGTGTATGCCTAAAACTGAACAATAAACATGACTGTCAGTGTCATAGACAGGTCTAAATTTAATATAACCCATACTGTTCATTGTCAAAGATCTTAATAGTTAAATAATTTGCTTATCGTAAATTATGGTGCAATGTATAAAAAGCATGTAATACACATGCATGCCTGGGCTATTGACCCTATGCATCTAATGTTACTATTAAACTGTGCATCATTAGGTGATGGACTACAAGTTCAGCAGATGACGAACTAGTTCAAAATTAACTGCTCCCTCATTTTAGTAATTCGCTCCTTTAAGTTTGGTAGGTAACTCCCAGATCAATTACTTGATTTACTGCCTTCCACACTGTTGTATTTATAACAGTAATATTTATTATTCAATGTTTACTTCAGGTATGCAAAATAATTTACTTACCCAAAAATGTTAAGGATTGGAGAGTCTTCAACGTTCCCTTAGATGCTGGAAGTAATGGTCATGTGATACAAATGAATAATAAATGGATCATGTGATACAAATGAATAATAAATGTATGCATATTTAAACGTCAATACAATCAGGAGCTCTTAGGTGGTAAAGTAGGACTCACGTTGGGCAGGTGAGGGGGGTGAGGAGGGCGGCAAGCAATGGTATGGTTAAGTGAAAATCAGAGCTCGAGTTAAAAGCTCTGCCAGAAAGAACACCGAACAATGTTCACCTTTTTCCTTCTTTTATTTAAACATTTAAACATCTTACGACACCCCTAGTTAGGAAAGTGAGACAGATTCGGGAGAAGATATTTTACCTCAGAAGCCTTTGTTCCAAATCTGTAACAAGTTCCTAGAACTCTTTTTCAGCTCTTATTACGAGTGTTCAGTCTGCTCTGAGTGAAGTCCAGTGACCCGAACTTCTCTATGACCTACCCTTTCCACGACGAAACGTTCACTGATTCTTTCACAATCAAAGTAACAATTTAATGTCTAGCTGCGAGAGAAACCCACCCAAAATTTGACTCTCTTAGTTCTGATTGGATACCGGTGGTCTGTTTGAAAACTGTCAGGGGTAGTAGCAGTGATATGTTATAATGTCGGGTTTCCCGGTCTCTAAGCCTAAGCTGACTTGTGACATCACCGATGGCTACAAAACAAACAGTTTCTCACCACTACGAAAAGGTTTGGTTTGAAATAGCCAAAAATTTGACCGTAACTCAATAACCAAGTCTGGGACCGGTCGTTTCTTTGTTTTAGAATCGGTCTAAAGTCGTAATAATATATAACACGTATTGACATTACCCATAGTACATTGAATTGCAAATTCTATCAGAAAACATTTGTAAACAAGAGGCAGGCATTGTTAGAAAAGTTTCAAACACAATGTGATACACCACGCTTGAGAATAAAATCCGAATTTTATTCACAGAAAATTTGCTCCGGCTTGCTATTATATGTATTTACACGTGTTATGAATAGAACGAAATCATAACGAGGCTAAATGCTAACTGCGGACACGAATATACTGCACGACATTCATGTTTCCACTGACATAGCTTAACAGTTTCGGCACTCCATCTCATTAAATTTGCACCGACGTTCTTGGTACCCTTAACGTATCTGATTTGCATTCGGTACTGGAGTAAGAACAGCGACCACCTCATCAGGAGTCCATGCGATAGCTTCGCTTGTGCAAGATGCAAGAGTGGCTGATGGTCGGTCTCCAATATAAATTTTCGCCAATGCAAATATCGCTCGAACGAAGCGTGATATACGGAACACGACTCCAAGGTATTCCTTCTCCAATGCGAATTAGTTTTTCTCAGCTGTAGACAGTTTCTGACTGTCATATGCGACGATAAAAAGTATTCCCTAGTGTTCCTTTAGCAGCACTGCTCCAAGACTTGTATACATGCGTAGGTGCGTAATATTAATTCATTCGACAAATCTGGTTGACGGATAAAAGCGTCGGATATCAGTCTATCTTTCAAAGTTTGAAAGGAATGCTCATATGCATCCGTCCAAATAACCTTGCTCGGGGGCCCATGTCATGTTAAGATCACACAGCAATCACGCAATCGCGCTGAAATTGGCCACATGCCTACTGCAGTAATCGGCCAATCCAAGCAATGACCTCACCTCGGTCTTCGTTGTGGGGAGCGTGGCGTTTCTCAGCTGCTCTACCTTAGACTTCTCTGGTAACAGTCTATTTTGCATAGCGTGTGTGCTAAATAGTCTAAGGTCCGAAATACGATATGGTACTTTGATGGGACGAGCCATCAATCCAGTTTGATGCACCAGTTCTAAAACGTCTGGTAGCAGAGTTAGGTGTTCGCTTAACACCTCTCTGGCTAGCAGGGGATCGTCCCTAAAGATGTAAACATCCCTATCACGCATAGGGTTCCAATAACTTTCTCATCATTCTAGTAAAGACGCTCGGAGGAGTGTGGACTCCAAAAGGCATATCCAACCATTGGTACGTTCCGTCGGGGGTAGCAAATGCAGGTTTGGACCTATCATCTTCTCTTGCGGAGATTTGCCAATAGCCCTTGAACAAATCCATCTTCGAAAAATATTTCGCCCTTGACACGGAGACAAAAATATGTTCTGGGTCAGGAAGTATATCGACCTGAAATTTTGTCGCCTGATTCATTTTCCTGTAGTCAACGCAAAAGCGATAGGTGCCATCTTTCTTTTGTACTAGGAAGATGGGGAACTGTACGGGAGTCGGCGGGTTCGATTATTCCCAGAGCAATCATTTCGTCGATTTCTTCCCTTACCACTTGTAGCTTCGCCTGGGTCAAAGGGTAGAATTTCCGTTGAACGGGCTGGTCGTCCACTTGCTTAAAATTGAACTTGCCGAGTGACGTTCTTCCTGGTAGCTCTTTACGTACATCAGAATAATATGTCAGCAACGTATTATCTCTTTCCACTGCTTTCTAGTCAGCATTGGGTCATACTCTGCGTTTGATGGTGTCTCAGCCTTCGTTGATGGACAGCTCGGAATGGTGTTCGCATTTTGTTGATCACCTTTGGTGTCCTCGGTGACGATCGTGACAACAATGAAATCGCTAGTGGGCTCTAGTTCTCTATATTTCTTAAGGATCTTGGCGTGGTACAGAATCTTCTTAGTTGGAAGCAATATCCAGTAGGTATGACCCCCCACACACACACACACACACATACTCTTCTCGGTTACGATGTACGGTCCTCTCCACGAAACATTTTAGTTTGTTGTGTTCTTGGGATGACAGCAGCAACACCTTTTCTTCTACCTCGTACTGGCATGGTTTAGCGAGTTTGTTGTAGTATATCATCTGGCGAGACTTCGTTTGCTTGAGGTTCTGTTATGATAACAAACTTCTTCCAGTTGTTACGTAAGTCCGTGACGTAATGATAGGTAGTTCCTACCTTTTTTAACAGCGTGGTCTTCAGTCCAAAACTGCTTCAGTACGGCGATGTGTCCTCGTACAGTCTTCCCGTTTAGGAATTCAAACGATATGCAAATAGCATGGCAAGGATATACCGATCTCATTCCTTAAGAGGTCCGTCACACAGCTTATTAAGGGAGTCCCGTTAAATCATTCGACCAGTCAGATACACTGTTGGTGATACAGAGTGGTAGTGAGATGCTTAATCGACATCAGTTGGTTAACCTCCTCCATCACGTGACTCATGATATGCGTCCCCTCATCGATCAAGATTAGTGTATATTGGATGTGTTTGCATAATTCATATATGTTAAATTTAATATTATTATATAACAAATTAATATGTACTTTCTTTTATGTAAGTGATGTAACACCAAATTAAAAAGAAGCTGGAAACTGCGAATTGTGGCAACAGTTTGTAAAGTTAAAAAATAATATTAACAGCGTGTGTTGCAATTTATACATGAATTTAATGCTTCGGCTATTCATGATAAATACATATTAATATTAACTTATGAAGTTGATTATTATATTGTGGTTATTAATAAATGCATTTTTCTTAATATCTTAAGTTCCAGGATTTGTGAGATTAGCGCAAAAAAAAGCAGGCGAAACAGCTATATAGTGTAAGTGTAACTATCATGAATTATGCGCGATAATGGTCTAAATGCAAAGAAACATGCGATAATGGCGTATCAAATCATTTCCGTCTGTCGTTGACCATTTTTTAGACCTATTCTGATATTGTAAGAAGAGTATGGGATACTGGATAGTGGCAGAAATGGATTTAATACACAAACACATTTTTTTTTTGGAACATACGTCAAAATGTTTTTTTTTTCATATAACACACAAAGGTTTAAAAATGATCAAAATCACGAGCTGAAGCACTGTTTTTAAACATTCTTTTCTATCCAGCTTTTTATGTTTTGTGATCACAACTAGGAAAACAAAGCGGTATCTATGTATGCATGTTTGTATAGTTCGGTGCTTGCGACTGTTAGTTTAAAATTGCATACTACATTGTACTGTTAACTTTTTTTGACAGCCGTGATGAGAAATGGTGTTGTATTGTAAGGCAGTGTGAGGTAAATGTGAAGAATTTGTTATATGAATTTAATATTCGTGTATTATCACTAATTGTTGTTATTATTAGCACGATTCAGAGTACTTACATATTCCATATTTATTTCCGTTTCTGGTGTATACTACAAATGTATTAGCTAATAGTACATAATACACATCGGGTTGGCTAATTTATGCTTCCAAGCTAAAATATTGGAGGAAGAGTTTGGGATATCAGATAGTTGCAGAAATGTGGTTAATACACAAAGACAATTTTTGGGAAAATATTTCAAACTGTATTTGTTTCATAGGTATATTATTATTCAAATAAGACGTGTTCTCGGACAGCAAATAAGATTAAATATTATGAACAATAGAAATAAACACATCCCAAGTTATATATATATATATATATATATATATATATATATATATATATATATATATATATATATATATATATATATATATATATATATATTTCACTAAAATATACCAATTAATTAACATGTTCCCATACTATGTACACAATTATGATACAAGTCCTATTAATATAAAATATAAACCTTATTTAAAAAAAATGCTAGGACGTGCATGTCAAGATACTAGTTGCATACAAATTAAACAGTGGAATTGCCGCGTATTTGTTTATGAAAATCAGTTTGAAAATAGTGGGCTGATTCAAAGCACATGAATCGTATATACAAGTTGTTATATAAGATCAGATAAATTATCATGCAACAAGAAGTGCGTCCGTTGTAATGTACCATATCTAAAATTATGCTATTTACTTGTCTTAGTCCTTTTTCTTTTCGTCAGTGTACGTTTGTTGATTTTCCGTTTTCGTTGTCTTAGTTTTATCCACGTGTCCTCTTAGCTACGATTTCTGACTGTCCAGTTGATGTCAAGTTTTCGCTGTCTGTAAGAATGAAGCATCTGAATTTTGTGAAGAGTTTTCTCTTTGTTATGTAATTTGTTTCACCCAGTCAGTCTTCGAAATGTGAAATTGTCTGTGACTGTCAATAAGTCGGTATTCACCAGTCCCAGTTAATGCACCCCACAAGTCTTTGAACTGTCCGTCCACCAAGTCATTTAAATGAGAGACCAATTCTGTCAGAGGCTTTGATTTCCACTCTACAATCTGCTTAAACACGTGGTTAACGGACTCGCAGTTGTTGTTAGTCCTTTTGTTGTCGATCAAATTGAGTCGTGCAGGTCCGTTTGACCAGTCAATACTGAAAGTAGTCAATACATTTTGGGGCAACCTTCCGACAGAAAGACTAGAAGTTGTCACATTTCTCTTCTAAACAAACTGTGTCTTAAGTGGCCATAATTCCTTCAAATCCATATATTTTTTTCAAAATAAGATCTCGGTACTTTTTGTCAACAGCGTCGTCTTTACGTTTGCGCGTAGTGTTTTCGCGAAGGTGTCTGGTACATAGGACATGGGTAGAATTTGGAAATGCAGTCGTTATGGCTTTGACCATTGCCGTTTCATCGTCAGTTCCAATCACAAGTTTAGTCAAAGCTATATCTTCAACTGATGGGTAAAGTAGCATTAACTCTCAAAGTCGCTGTTGTCGTGCACGAAGACCGGTCCTTTAAAAATTGGTGATTGCCCTATACGCTGTCTAATCAGTCAGTTGTTTATAATAAGTCACAGAGGTTAAATGTTTTATCCACTCCTAAAACAGTCTAATATATATTCTTTATGTCAGTTAGCTGTTCATCGTCATACTGTAAAATGCATGGTGTTTTTTCATTACTCCTTATTAGATTTTTTTTACAAAAGGATGGTTTCGTGTAATCATATTTTCAAGTTGATGAATATGATCCGCCCGCGACAGTTTTTTATGTCCTGTGGTATGTCCCTTTGATTTTTCATGCTTCTTTTTGTCACGTATTTTCTGCATTCCAGTCGGTCGCGTCACCTCGTCATATTTCTTCTCAAGCTTTACATAAATAATTTATGGTTTGTCTGTCGTTAACATCTCCTATATTTCTGTCATTACAAACTCTGGTGTCCGTAAATATTCTGATATTTTTTTAATTGGGGATGGGGTCCAGACCAGAAAATGTGTCACTGTATTCTACTATAGCAAGTCGACTGATTAATCCCCCTTCCCCTAACCAAGTAACTCTTTTCTTATACAACTGATCAACTTTTAGCAAAGTTTAGTATCTCTAGACCACAAAAACTGTTTGATTCTGGTTAAGGGTCCATGGGTATATACTTCCGCTCCATATGTCCATGTTCTCCTTTAACTCTTGAATGATTACAGAATCGACCATGAGCACCAGTTGCACACAATAAATAATAAATTTTCGGTGAGGAAACCAAAGCCGAGTTCCAACTACCGCAATCGTCACAAAAACTACTCTTTGATTTTTTTGGGTGTGATTTATGATATTGGATCCGTTGTCAATAATAATATATACATTTTCTTTCTTTTTTCCTTGTGGAATTTTTCTAAGGAAGCTTTCTGAAGATAAAAGAAGATGAACTACTTTCCTAGTATCTAAGAATTTTCCAACTTCTAGTCCTCCTTTAGCAGGATTGTCCTCATCTCCGTCCTCTTCCGTAAGGTTTATGTTATCGTTTTGTGCGTGATTTTTTTCATCCTGTCAGCGGTTGCACTGCTGTTCAAAGGATTGTTACTCAATTTATTGAGATCTGCTGATGAAATTGATATCTCAATTTCTCCATTCCTGTTGGAAGAGTTAGAAATAAATATACCACTTCTACTTTAGATTGTAGTTTAAGAATTGTAACAATATGATTTGACTTAAAAGACATAAGATTGTCTGGAAGTAACAACTGACTCCGCATGAAGCAAATTTTTGGATCAGAAAATTTTACACCTCTACCCTGTAAGATTCAACTGTACGGTTCTGAGGACATTTCTGGATGCAGTTGGGGCAGATAATATGACCGTATTGGTATGTTTATTGCTGCACACATAGGTATATATATATATATATATATATATATATATATATATATATATATATATATATATATATATATATATATATATATATATATATATATATATATATATATATATATATATATATATATATATATATGCCATTTCAAGATACGAATTAATGACAACTGCATTACGGACAAGTTGTGAATAACTGCTTGTTAAAATTCTATTATCTGAAAACAAGTCGTGTAAATTATAATCAATGTTATTATGGTAAGTTGTCTTGTTGAAAATCATTTAAATAGCCGTCATCAACCTAAGCATTTTGTGAAGATGTTCGGAGCCTGATATGGTTAGGAATACTGTTCTATACAAACAGTTGCCGTCTCCAGCTACAGAGAGTGATCTGTTTCGTGTTTCGAACGCCTGATGGAACATTCTAAGCAGTTCGGTTGCTACTGGACCACGGCTGCCGGTGTTGCCGCTCTAGGCAAGAAGCCTGATATTGTGATTGTGTATGAGCTTCTCCTCCGATCTGGTTGCATTAATAAGGATTGCTGGCTTCCCATCATCCAAAGCTGACCGAAGTCTATAAAACAACGGTCAATTCATGTAAGACTGTCATTATCAAAACGTCGATATGGCCTATGCAATAATACTGCCTCTCTATTATATATATATATATATATATATATATATATATATATATATATATATATATATATATATATATATATATATATATAGTCAGCATTCAGTCTTGCCTCCCTGCATTAAATGAAATGTTATTAAGACAGTAGCCATTGGCTATCATTTCAGTTCAATAAATTATCATACGTATTTAATCCACTAATGTGGACCTATACTGCACGACGTTTTACTTAAATACATCTCTTTAGGTATGGTTTGTAATCCTTAATTAAAGCGTACCCTTTCCCTATTGGTGATCCACAGCGTCATTTGCAATCCGGTCCTAATAATCAACGCAAAGTCAAACTGTCATGCTAAGTCAGACAAATGTGTCTGTTTTTTATTTCTTTTCTTTTTTCTTTCTTTTTTGTTATTGGTATATATTTTAATACATGTATATATTTATGAAAAGAACTTGATGTTCTTCCCGCCTAATTTTAACAAACAACAAATTGAAATTATACAACTTTGTTACAACTTTGTGTAAAATTAACTGTTATACAACTTTGTTACAACTTTGTATAAAATTAACTGTTAAAAAATTTTGGTGTTAACTACACAGCATTTAAACGTAAACCATCTTATAGAAAGCGTGTCACGTGCTTGGACGGTTTAATCAGCAGAGATGTTACGATTGTTGAGTCTACTGGACAGTGTACTACTTTACGTACTCAGCCCATTATGTTTATATGTTATTGATAATTGACAGAAGAAAACATAATGTTTGTTTTAAAAATACAATAATAACACAATATAAAGAAACATTTAATATTACAAATGACGCGTTTGAGTGTCTTTGAGTACATTTGAGTGTATTTCAATATCTTTGAGTTTATTAGAATAAAAAGACGCACATAATAATAATAATAATAATAATAATAATAATAATAATAATAATAATAATAATAATAATAATATAATAGAGAAAATAATATTATTTTATGTTGATTGATTTTTGTAAGAAACTAAGTATATAGTTCAATTTTGTTTAATACTTGAAATTAAAAAAAGCAGTTGTTACTGACATATTTTGAGGAAAATATTATCTTGTATTCACGAAAAAATTATTTAATAATGCAAACTGCATTCAAAATAGTTTGAAAGTTAAATTCATTGAAAACATTTACTAACATGCATAATAACATACTAAAAAATATTTAAATCCTCTTACCTTGATAAAGCTGCTCCTGCATCGTATTCATCGCCATCAAATGCACGGAATTTGCAGAGGAATTATAGTGATTTTAAGGACTAAGATTTAAGTTCTTGCTGAGACATATCAATACATCTCCTAGGATACCATTTACAACAATCAGAATGGTATCATGATCGCAATCTAATTTACACTTGCCACATGGAAATTCAGCCATCTATTTTTATTCACTAACGAACATAGTAAATGGACCAAAGATTTGCAGAGTTTAAACACTTTTATACCAAGAAGCATGCCGTTGTCATCAACATACATACATATGCCTCGATTGCAAAGTAAACATGTCATATTAGTGTTTTGACATTAAATGCTAATTAAACAGAAAACAGGTAAGGGAAGTTTGAAATGCACAAGGTGATCGCTGATTCTTTCCTGAAACCTTTACTCCAGTCTGTATAATCTGCAGCGGTCTAACGTTTGCAGTCATTGGTTCATTGGAATCTTGGTGTTAATCCTCACTGACCAGTGCTACATTTTTTTGCAGATTAATGTTTTAGCAATATATGCAAATAATGTCATTGACAAATAAATGAATACATATGGGTATTGAAGAAAAGCTATCATAAAAGGAAAATAATTGCATGTAGTTTTGTTTGGTTTTTTTTCTTCTTACTATTTATTGAACAATCGATATGGAAAATTTAGCTTCTCAAGGGCAAAAAAAATTGTTGTGATGTAAATTCCAAAATAAATACGGAAATGATCTGACTTGCTATTTTGCATGTATCTTTGTATATAGATTATTAAAATAATTGTCCGCGCATAATTCTTGATAATTACACTTACACTTGTACGGCTATTTAAGTTGATGATTTTCACAAAGTTCATATATCGTAGCATTATTCATCAATAATATGTATTTATTAGCAATAGATTGACCGTTACACCTATGACGAAATTTTCGCAAATTTAAGTTTCCATCTTTGGTATATACTATATAATTAAAGTGCGTTTCGGTGTTTATATTTCGTTCCAGCGTTTTTGGTGTTCCGGTGTTTCTATGCACCGACCCAGGTTAAGTCTGAGGTAATACAGCTTTTAGCCGAGAAAATGGGACACATAAATGGAATAGATCGATAGGTTTTGAAAATTTTACTCGAAAAAATCTTAAATATATGTGCGTTTCATTTTATTTTATTTTTCTTGTTGCCATTCCGGCAACTGTTATTGAGAACCATTGCAGAAACCCTTAAGTTTACAGAGCCTCCAGGTAATGATATTGTTAATCTGACGCTACATCCCGGTTTGTGTGTAAACCTACCGATTTAATATCTAAAATGTTTAATGTGATAAAAAGTGCAATTGAATCATTGATTTTTAGTTTCTAACCTGACTGTGACCAGAATGGCACTAATACTGACATCCCTTTGCACCTTTCATATTTAACGGACTTTCCATACTAACACGGCGCCATATTGTGTACACTATGGGCTAGTTTGGGTAAAAGTTACGAAAAGTTGCGAAAAAATTACGAAAAGCTGCGATAAAGTTACGAAAAGTTGAGAATAAATCTGAAAAGTTATGCGAAAAGTTGCGATTAAGTTACGAAAAGTAAAAAAAAAAGTGCGTAAAATTACTAAAAGTTATCTTCATTGCATACGTGCCAATATATTTCGAAACTGCTATAAACTTCTTTAAAAACTTAATTTTGGATTCAAAAACTAAAGTTATAACTTATGCGAAAAGTGATTCTAAAATCATTATTTTGTAGATTTCTTTCAAAAGTTACGAAAAGCTGCATAGTAGACATCAGTTTTTTTAAATGAAATTAGTAGTATCTTTAATGTACGAAGGAAGCGATTTCGTTAAAGTTACATGTATGTTTGTATGTATGTATATGCACGTTTGTTTGAATGTATGCATGTTTTTATATATGTAAGTATGCGCGTACGTAAGCACGTACATATACACGTACGCATGTTTGTATGTACGTATGTTAGTGTACATATACACGTACATATGTATGTATGTATGTATGTATGTATGTATGTATGTATGTATGTATGTATGTATGTATGTATGTATGTATGTATGTATGTATGTATGTATGCATGCATGCATGTATGTATGTATGTATATATGTATGCATGCATGTATTATGTATCTATGCATGTTTATATGTATGTATGTATGTATGTATGTATGTATGTATGTATGTATGTATGTATGTATGTATGTATGTATGTATGTATGTATGTATGTATGTATGCGTGCGTGCGTGTGTATGTATGTATGTATGTATGTATGTATGTATGTATGTATGTATGTATGTATGTATGTATGTATGTATGTATGTATGTATGTATGTGTACATATAGGTTAATAAAAAATAATTTCTATTATTTTAGATTTTATTCAAATTGTCAAAATCATATATCAATGTAACAAATTATATTCTTCAAATTACATTAATATCATCAGAAGCATTGAAGAATGGTACAATGAAATTGGATGTGTTGATGAAAAATGGTCGTGTAGAATGATATATAAAAGGTATCAGTCTGATTAAGACTTGACTTCTTTCTCACACGTTCGTTTAATGTAATTGTTATTTTATAAACTCATAATTAATCATATATGTATAGGTAACATACAGAGTTCTGAATGCGGTATTTATTTTACAATTGAGTTACAGATATGTGACAGGGCCCCGAGTGGCCGAGTGGTCTAAAGCGCTGTCCGTTACGGGTCACTGCCATCTCACCTCTGTCTGCGTGTGTTCGAGTCTAGGATTCGGCGAATGTGGATATGTGATTTCGAATCTAAGATTCGGCTAATGTGGATATGTGAGAAAGTTTGCCAGTAGCTTCTCGTGGGTCGGTGGATCTTTCCGGTGATTTCCCGGTTTCTTCCTCCACAATTGATACTGGCCGCCATGAATAGCCTATCGTGTGCTGAAAAATGGCGTTAAGCCCAACAACAATAACAACAGATGTGTGACCATTTATGAACATTGGCGTCAAAAAGGACTCTTTTCAGAAACCCTAGTTTGTATTTAAACTAAAAAATAAAGATAATTGTTGAATAATGAAAATTTAGCTTAAAAATTATATATTGTGGTCTGTATATTCTTGTCTTTATTCTTACTTTGCGTTCGCTGAGACAATGTTGAAGAAGTATACTTGTTCTTATAAAGAACATTGATTTAGACACCACAGTGCAAACAAACTTTGAAGGTCTCAGACAGGATCCAGTCTCAAATACCATCATTGTGGCTTACCATACGTATTCAAAAAACTGCGTTGTACTGTAATAGTGACGGAGACTGCCTCTTCAACTCCTTTTCCTCGTCGGAAAAAGAGTTAATAAGTATTGAACTCAGTTACAAATGCAGCATCGAACTTGTCCTAAACAAAGACAAAATTCAGAAACATCTAATGTATTCGGGCTTTTTACTGTGCTCGCCTGACTTTCACTCTGTAATGTCCAACTCTTGGAAAGCCTGTATACAAACATGAAAGAAGATCACTAGAAGCTCCTGTTCCTGACATAAATGTTGAACAAATATTCAGTTCACATGTAGACATCAATGCAACAGATTCCACAAAAGACGACGAATTATACCTTGAGGATTTTGTGCCAGGTCCTTTAAAAGAGTTCATGGATCTCAAATCTGTCATTGACGTGACGAATGATCCAAAGGTTGTTTTACTATAGATCCCATATGGAAGAAAAGACGGCATGTATTTTATTATAGGTAACATTGACAACATCATGAAACATTCTTCGGGGAAAAGATTCCAGTTCTGTGACAACTGTGGCACTTGGACTAAGTGTGCATCACCACCTACAACATGTAATTAAAGAAATGGCACTTTCTTGATGATTGTTAAACGCCAAGATGTGTACAGAGAAACGTAAACATCTACGAGCAATTAAAACCACAACCCACAACCATTAGCAAATGAGATCATACACGTTCAGCTCTCTCTCTCTCTCTCTCTCTCTCTCTCTCTCTCTCTCTCTCTCTCTCTCTCTCTCTCTCTCTCTCTCTCTCTCTCTCTCTCTCTCTCTCTCTCTCTCTCTCTCTCTCTCTCTCTCTCTCTCTCTCTCTCTCTCTCTCTCACTCTCTCTCTCTCTCTCTCTCTCTCTCTCTCTCTCTCTCTCTCTCTCTCTCTCTCTCTCTCTCTCTCTCTCTCTCTCTCTCTCTCTCTCTCTCTCTCTCTCTCTCTCTCTCTCTCTCTCTCTCTCTCTCTCTCTCTCTCTCTCAGACTCTCAGAACATGATCACTTCAAGCGGCGGATAACGTTGTTCCAGAAAGCTGATAATATTCTTTCTGATATTGCAACCAACATCGCGCTTGCCGAATGCATTGGAAAATTTGCATCCGAGAACATTTTATGCATATATAAAACATCCGTCCAAAAACGTCATATATACATTTGAACAAAGCCTTCCGTTCGAAAAGATTATTAAACGAAATAGAGGTAAAGGAAGTAGAGAAAGCTGTAAACTCTGAATGAAATGACGATTACCAGCATCCAAGAAGCGAGAAACAACTCGAAATATTAAACATTCAATACCAAGAACAAATCACAACCCATCCAAATCAGGGAATATCGCCGACCACATTGTTTGCGTGGAAGAAATGACGAAAACAAGCAGATTCGTCCAAACCGTGAAACATAGGAATGACTTACAACACCAAGTCGTTACTCCTTACAACGAACAACATATCACAGACATTAGTAGGCTATGTTGTATTGAAGGCGGTAGCGTTCTTGGAATGGACAAGACCACTCAGAAAGCTGTCCGTTAAAAGGCGATCTACAGATGACCATCTGATTGTGTTCGGCCCAAATTTCATCCATGCCAATTCCAGCACCAATGTATATTCTGCATTCCTCCATGACATCGCTGACAACTTGACATTCAAGCAGTTCGAGTTACTGACAATCGGCACAGATGAGGAATTGGCATTCAAAGCCGCTATAAAACGCTGTTTGCCTGGTAGCACACATGTTCTTTGTACTCGCCATCTAAAGCAGGGTGCAAACAGACAAATGGAAGATATAGTTGGGTTTCCGTTAAAAGATCGCCAAGAAGTTCTTGATTTAGTGTGTGATTCAAATGGTCTTGTACAAAACCAGACGTTGATATCCACCAAGAAAGACTAAACCAATTACATTCCGTCATAGATGACGAAGACTCGCATGCCTGCAAAAGAAAGTTCCGCTCCTACTTTGAGACAAGATTGTATCCAATGCTCAAAGAACATGTCATAGACCCGGTCAACAAACGCATAATTACAAGTATATGGACAAACAACAACTCCTAGAATGTCAATCACATCCTAATTTCCGCCTCAAAATTGAAGCAAGCTGAATGACCAAAGTTCGTCAAACTGTTTCAGCAATAGCCCATTTCATACCGAATTTAGCCGAGTTGCTCCGTAATTATCCGAAAAACCTCCAGAGTCTCTTTATACTCATACCAATCAAACGCTAGTGGGCATATGTACATTATAAAATGGTGTACGTTGTTGTTTAGACGTATCAGATAAAAACAAATTAAGAAATGCCCGCTAAATGCCCGGGACTTCTGCAGATTTACGGTCGAAAAATATTCCAGATTTATTATACTCCGTATTAATACGAAAAATTCCTTTTATTGGTAAACGAAACTAGATTTATGTAATACGGTGTTATGGTAAAAAAAGGAATTACATTTTTAACATCGACACCTTTTCCATACTCGCATGTACATGGTCCAGATGTAAACAGCTCATAGCTACTCTCTTGTATGGCTTTAAAATCCGCCCTGGATTCCAGAAAATAAGACAGGATGGTTCAAATATTAAATTTCGTCAATATCTGTGGCATCATCTCTATTGAATAGGCATTTTTCAACTTTATAAACGAAGCTGAAGTAGTTGGGACAGTTGATGCTAATGCTGATGCGTCCGCCTTGTTTTGACCACCAGCTATTGATTGAATATTGCGGTCAGCTGACCACCCGCCACGTGATCAAAATTCCGAGCAAATTACGAAGTTCGCAGAAGTCTCCATGAAATGGTCTATTATTGACTCGTGAGCAGGAAGAGAGATGACGTTCCCTAAGAAACATGAGTAATTATCGCCTTAGTGAAAGATATTTGCACCACCTTGTTGACATTGATCACTGGGCCAGAATGACGGCAGAACAACGATATAAAAAAAAAAAACACTTTTTAATGGCTACTGTAAAGACCATCCAAACATAAATTATTTAATAGATGGCAGAAGAATTGCAACCAGAACTCCTTCTGCAGGTCGGAAGCCGAACCAAATTCGAAGAAAGCTGACAGAAAGGTCTAGAACACCATCAAATAAGCCAAGTGCGAAAGGCAAACTGTGAAGTGCAATTTATGTAAAGTACTTTTATAGCCAAACCAGTTGCCAACTATCGTCACATGATATTACGATGAAGTGTAGCTAATATTTGGACAAAATATCAACAACATATGGTGCATGGACGCTCGTGAAAAACAGTAAAATTATAAACATCACTACCATTAATAACACCATTCGAAGAAAAATGAACATTTTAAAACCGAAGCAAGAATAAAATATAAAAACGAGAGACAATATTTTACATAAATATTCACGTTTAAATTTAAAATATGTATGCCCTTTTCAAAGAAATTTGCGAAATAAAGATTTTAGAAGCACTTATCGCACCAGCTATAACTTTAGTTTTCGAAGCCAGAATCAAGTTTTTATTTCCCTCAGACAACATAATGACGTAGATCATCCTATTAGGTTTCTGCCGGATCATTTCGTAAATTGCGATAACATTGAAAGTTTGGAATTATATCCCTTTGCACACATAAACATATTAATTAAACTACTTGTCAAAAATCCACGTGAAAGGCAAATTTGTTGTCATTCTTTTCTTTTGCTGGATTCGGCATATTAAATATCTGTAGTTGTACACACACCCCTTTGCTGAAAATGGACTTGTCCTGGAACTGGAAATGGATCTCTGATATGTCTATTTTATTGAAAACTTCAGTCAAACATGAAACGAGCAGATGATGGTATTAGGTATTAGGGCCATTCTAATCATAGGTTAGAAAATATAAATCAATGAATGAATTAACAAAGTTCCTTTGACTTTTTATCACATTAAAGGTTTCAATTATTGAAATCGGTAGGGGTATACAAACGGGTTGATATCGGACTAGTGTGATGAGAGCTCATTTGACATTTCAGCCTAGCATGATGAACACAAGGCAAAAATGTACCCAAAAGTTTGATTTCGCCAAAATGAAACAAGAGAATGTGAAACACTGTGCAGTGAGCTAGATACAATATATATAGTCTCCAAAAATGTCGAGGAAAACTTGGTAGCCTTCTGAAACTCTTGATCTCAACTGTATGCAAAACTCTCGGCCCCGCCATACGTAAACAAGTTTGGTTTGATTAAAACGATACTGCCTTACAGCGATTTTTGAATTACAATCATTAGCTACAGAAGATCTGCTTATAATATAGCACTTCATCTTCTACGAAGGCCTCCTTCAACAACATTAAGAAGACTGTCCAATGCTTATATTTTCACAGTCTTCATATTGAATGTCTTTTTACCTACAGCTAGTGCTTGAAACTTTTCTGGGTTGTCTTTTATTTTGTTCACAGCGAACTAGACAATCAGACTATTGGAATTGATTTCAAGAGTGTTCAACAGTATCAAACTCCGAAATGGATAAGGTATTATCATCGGTATAGTTCTATAAAGAGACGTGTAATTAAATGGAAGATGTCATTGAAAAAATATTAAAAAGTAATGAACCGAGGTTCGACCCCATAGGAACAATTGTCTGAATTTCAGTCCAACTACAGAAGACACCCTGCAACTTAATTTGCTGCTTTCAATCGACAGATAACTCTGTAAGAGTCCTATTGAGTCATCTGTCATACCACAAGACCGTAATGTGCAGATAAGACTACCACGTGGGAGACATTCAAAAGTCTTATATAAATCCATCAAAAAAAGCAGCTACATATTTGTTTTCTTCAAGAGCCTCCTTCAGTCTTCAAGCAAACGTAGCTGAGTGGTCCGTGATCCATGACATTTACGAAAAGAACACAAATATTTGTTTAAAAAATGCTCTCCAAAAACTATGCTAAGTGGTCTCAAATCATTTTTAAACAGTGTGAATATGATGGGTAAAATGCAGACAGATCTATAGCTAGCTTTATTGAGAAGATTTGAGAATTTTTAAAATCTGAACTACTTAAGCTTCCTTCAGACGATCAAGAAAAATATTTTATTGTATAGTTTTGTTAATAAGATTTGTAATAGGGCCCCCAAGGATTGGTGTGCCAGCTTTTAACAGTTTAACAGGAATTTAAACCCCACCAATAGCATTTCTAAAAGTTTAAACTTATTACTTTATTTACTTTTTCATGGTCAACTTTTTTAAATTCAAAACATATATATTTATTTTCTTTAATAGTCTTTCATTGGCTAAAGGTTCATAAAGAAAATCTTTGATAATATCTAATGCTACATTTGCATGAAAAATATATAGGATTTCACACATTTCTCATTAATAATTTTTGTTCTATCCTTGGCAAGAATAATCTTATCTTGTTCTTCCAAGCATACACTAGAAAAGTATTGCATGAATAATTATATAGAAATTTGTATGAAGGTGTGGAAATACAGAACAGACCCTAGGCACCATACAGTAGACTTGTAAATGTAAAACAGGCCCAAGGCACCCTACAGTAGACATGCAAATGTAAAACAGGTCCAAGGCACCCTCCAGTAGACTTGCAAATGTAAAACAGACCCAAGGTACCCACGAGTAGACTTGCAAATGTAAAACAGACCCAAGTCACCCTCCAGAAGACTTATAAATGTAAAACAGGCCCAAGGCACCCTCCAGTAGACTTGTAAATGTAAAACAGGCCCAAGGCACCCTCCAGTAGACATGCAAATGTAAAACAGACCCAAAGCACCCTCCAGTAGACTTGCAAATGTAAAACTGGTCCAAGGCACCCTCCAGTAGACTTGCAAATGTAAAACAGGCCCAAGGCACCCTCCAGTAGACATGCAAATGTAAAACAGACCCAAGGCACCCTCCAGTAGACATGCAAATGTAAGACAGACCCAAGGCACCCAGTAGACATGCAAATGTAAAACAGGTCCAAGGCACCCTCCAGTAGACTTGCAAATGTAAAACAGACCCAAGGCACCCTCCAGAGGACTTATAAATGTAAAACAGGCCCAAGGCACCCTCCAGTAGACTTGTAAATGTAAAACAGGCCCAAGGCACCCTCCAGTAGACATGCAAATGTAAAACAGACCCAAAGCACCCTCCAGTAGACTTGCAAATGTAAAACTGGTCCAAGGCACCCTCCAGTAGACTTGCAAATGTAAAACAGGCCCAAGGCACCCTCCAGTAGACATGCAAATGTAAAACAGACCCAAGGCACCCTTCAGTAGACATGCAAATGTAAAACAGACCCAAGGCACCCAGTAGACATGCAAATGTAAAACAGGTCCAAGGCACCCTCCAGTAGACTTGCAAATTTAAAACAGACCCAAGGCACCCTCCAGAAGACTTGCAAATGTAAAACAGGCCCAAGGCACCCTCCAGTAGACATGCAAATGTAAAACAGACCCAAGGCACCCTCCAGTAGACATGCAAATGTAAAACATGTCCAAGGCACCCTTCAGTAGACATGCGAATGTAAAACAGACCCAAGTCACCCTCCAGTAGACTTGAAAATGTAAAACAGACCCAAGGCACCCTCCAGTAGACATGCAAATGTAAAACAGACCCAAAGCACCCTCCAGTAGACTTATAAATGCAAAACAGGCCCAAGGCACCCTCCAGTAGACTTGCAAATGTAAAACAGGTCCAAGGCACCCTCCAGTAGACTTGCAAATTTAAAACAGACCCAAGGCACCCTCCAGTAGACTTGCAAATGTAAAACAGGCCCAAGGCACCCTTCAGTAGACATGCAAATGTAAAACAGGTCCAATGCACCCTCCAGTAAACATGCAAATGTAAAACAGACCCAAGTCACCCTCCAGTAGACTTATAAATGTAAAACTGGTCCAAGGCACCCTCCAGTAGACTTGCAAATGTAAAACTGGTCCAAGGCACCCTCCAGTAGACTTGAAAATGTAAAACAGACCCAAGGTACCCACGATTACACTTGCAAATGTAAAACAGACCCATGGCACACTCCAGTAGACTTGCAAATGTAAAACAGACCCAAGGCACCCTCCAGTAGACTTGCTAATGTAAAACAGACCCAAGTCACCCTCCAGTAGACTTGTAAATGTAAAACAGGCCCAAGGCACCCTCCAGTAGACATGCAAATGTAAAACAGACCCAAGGCACCCTCCAGTAGACATGCAAATGTAAAACAGACCCAAGGCACCCTCCAATAGACTTGCAAATGTAAAACAGGACCAAGGCACCCTCCAGTAGACTTGTAAATGTAAAACAGACCTTAGGCACCCTCCAGTAGACATGCAAATGTAAAACAGACCCAAAGCACCCTCCAGTAGACTTATAAATGCAAAACAGGCCCAAGGCACCCTCCAGTAGACTTGCAAATGTAAAACAGAAATCAAGGCACCCTCCAGTAGACTTGGAGATTTAGAATAGGTCCAATGCACCCTCATGTACATGTGGAGATGCAGAATAGGTCAAATCTACCACGTCCCCATCCCCTGTTGACTCGCAAATGTAAATAGGTAAAAATCGCACCCTCCTGTGGATGTGGAGATATAGAATATGCCCTAAATACCCTCCAAAAGACTTGCAGATATAGAATAGGCAAACTGTGCCCTCCTGTAGACTAGTAGCTGTACAATATGTCCATGCACCCTCCTGTAAACACACAAATGCAGAATAGGCACAATATGTCCTCCTGTAAATGTGACATTGTAGAATATGCTTAATACGCTCTCCTGTTAGAGGTAAATGGTATCCCCTGCATAATGTGGTCTTCTTTCCAGTGGTCCATACCATTGTACTTTTTCTATTGTAGTTTCAATTGGTAAGGAATTACGGAAATTCTAGAGTAATCTTGTTACAGATATTGACCGAAAGTTTTCATCTTTTAAGACAAAATAATTTAAAAATAACTTTCGTAAAAAAAAAGTTAAATTTGTTACAAATTAAATTTGATTATTAAAAATATAATTATATTAATAAACCTTTACTTTCATGTTTTGACACATGTCAAATATGCCAACTTGGTGGCCAAAGGGAATGTTGTGAACAATATTCAGCCAAAATAAACTTTTGGAAAATGTTTCAGGTTTTGAAAAAAATGACATTTGTTTGTCATTTACTAGTGTATGTTAATGTATTAATACTGAATCATCTTAAGATTTTCATGAGGGTAGTTGTTTTCTGTGCGAATGTTATGTAACTTCTTAGGCCCACTAAATATTATTTCTTTGAAGAGAAATTATTTTATGTCCACTAGACGCTGCCTATTATATCAATAGCATAGCTTTTTAATTGTAGGCTTTAGTACAACACTGTTTTTATCAATAAATACTCTAATGGCAGTACAATGTCTTTTACAGGGTGTAAGCTGTAGTGTGAGTTTAATCTTTGAACTTTTATTTTTTAGAATTAAACTTCTATAACGATTATCATAAACATCGCAAATTCATCTGGTATAAGGTATTGTCCATTCTAATTTTATTAGTGGAGGAGGGGCTGCAATTTTGCAATGAGCTGACATATTTTATTCACTTTTATCTCAAGACATCTAATTCTATTGTCAAATAATGGATATAATATGGTGTTACTTTGCTAAAATCATAGCAAGATATTTTCTCAGCTAGAAATTTAACCCTAAAAGAGAGTCAGGCCAGTCTCCCAGAACATTAAATTGTTTGTCTCTAATATAATTGTGGTATACAATGTGGGATACATATATTGATATGTTTAGAAATATCATGGTATAATGTGGTACAAACGTTTTGTGGTATCCAGCTCTATCTCTTGTAGATGTGGAGAAGTAGAATAGGTCCAATGCAGCCTTTTGAAGATGTGGAGACATAGATTATGTCCAATGAACCCTTCTGAAGATGTGGAGATGTAAAATATGTCCAATGCAGCCTTTTGAAGATGTGGTGATGTAAAATAGGTCCAATGAACCTTTCTTAAGATGTAGTGATGTAAAATAGGTCTAATGCACCCTTTTAAAGATGTGGAGATGTAGAATAGGTCCAATGTACACTTCTTAAGATGTGGTGATATAAAATAGGTCCAATGCACACTTCTTAAGATGTGGTGATATGAAATAGGTCCAATTCACCCTTCTGAAGATGTGGTGATGTAAAATAGGTCTAATGCACCCTTTTCAGGTTGTAGTGATGTAAAATAGGTCCAATACACACTTTTGAAGATGTGGAGATGTAGATTAGATCCAATTCACCCTTCTGAAGATGTGGTGATGTAAAATAGGTCCAATGCACCCTTCTGAAGATGTGGAGATGTAAAATAGGTCCAATGCAGCCTTTTGAAGATGTGGTGATGTAAAATAGGTCTAATGCACCCTTTCAGGTTGTAGTGATGTAAAATAGGTCTAATGCACCCTTTTCAGGTTGTAGTGATGTAAAATAGGTCCAATACACACTTTTGAAGATGTGGAGATGTAGATTAGATCCAATTCACCCATTTGAAGATGTGATGATGTAAAATAGGTCCAATGCACCCTTCTGAAGATGTGGAGATGTAAAATAGGTCCAATGCACCCTTCTAAAGATGTGGAGATGTAAAATAGGTCCAATGCACCCTTCTAAAGATGTGGAGATGTAAAATAGGTCAAATGCACCCTTCTGAAGATGTGGAGATGTAAAATAGGTCGAATACACCCTTTTGAAACATTATCAAAGATCACCAGAAATATAAAAATACTACTGCTGCAGCCATAACCACTTATCAGTATTTTTTTCTTCAACCATTAATCTTGAAGTTTCAATGATTATCCACATTTCTCTTTCACAGATGAGAATCAAATTTAAAAATGTAAATTCTCTACTTTTGTTTTCAGTCACAATATTAAATACAATCTGTCTCAGATTTCACCAATATAGTACACTTAACTTTGTAAGTAGAATGTAGTATTGTTGGTAAAATGTGTACCTGGTCTAAAGATGATACAATGCAATGCAATACACAAGTTGCCAAACTTCTAATTGCCTGCTCTATATAGTTGTAAAAATTGAAAAATATGCTTGGCAATTCTAAGTCCTCTATTTTATCCCTGGAGTTACTGTGTGCAAAACAAAATGAACGTGCATTTGTGAGTGTTGATTTTCTTTATATTCTCAGTTTCCTTTGTCTCTGTGACCATCTCATGTTATCAATGGACTTGGAAAGGTTACTAAAATATATCATTCTCACAATCCTCAATGACTATATTTCATTAAATTTATCTCCCTTGACTTTAACCAATATTTCATTTTCTCCTTCTTGCTGTTCACTTAATTTGTGCTTTAGGTATCACTGGATAGTTTCATATTTTGACACGCCCCTAATTTGTAAGATAGAAGGCATGAGCCTAATTATGACAACCCTAACATTTATAAATTCACACAGAAGCTAAATCTGTAATGTGGTTTACATTTACTTTGAGTTAGGCTTGTAAATGGGTTGCCTTGATGGTGACTGCCTGTCACAGTTAGACTAGCATTGGAGATCAAATGCGTAACTTGGGCTGCAAATGTGCAGCCGACTTGGCTTACATATTTATATGTCTGCTACAGAGGTAAATATCTAAAAATCTACATGGCTGAGGGGTGATGAAAAGTATATAAATTTGTTATAGTACTAGTGAACATTCAAGATGAATAAGTTTACATACTGACTTTGTTAGCCTGCTTCTCACAGGAACAGGTTGAAAATATCTCTTTTCTGTGAAAAATGAATGTAAAAAAGAAGGGTTGGTTGTAGTATATGTTCAGTATCAAAACCACCAGTTGCATAAAAAATTAACCTTAATACCTTAGAATCTTACAAGCATCCTTTTAACAAAAATCATCAGTTTTTATTTGTATCTTTATTGTAAAATTATGATCATTTTTCTGCAATAGGTCATCATCAGATGAAAATTTGCCAAAATAACTGTCCTGTGAGACCAAACATTGTCTCATTTAAAAATAATTAAAGAGCTTGCAGACCCAGTTTGCCATTCAATTACTCTATTTCCAGATGCTTGAGGGTCACTATGGTCTTAAATAAAAACAATTTGTACCATTTTGTACTCCTTTATAAGTCAGATCAACTGCAAACTGCATAAATAAAGATCTAATTTCACACAACGTGCTGGCAGGTCTAGGTCCATGCAATTTAATATGAATAATCAGTAAAATAATCAACACAGGACCTGATATGCTGGCACATTATGCAATGGCAGATCAAGGCATATGTTGTCTGTGGTCAGATTTAACTTATATGCAAATTACAAAATATCTTTTACTTAAAATTTGAAAAAAGGTAAATATGGGTTTATAACACTTTGAAATCTTGCTGAAAAA
Organism: Potamilus streckersoni; assembly: GCA_016746295.1. Taxonomy (NCBI): domain Eukaryota; kingdom Metazoa; phylum Mollusca; class Bivalvia; order Unionida; family Unionidae; genus Potamilus; species Potamilus streckersoni. The sequence continues at coordinate 1,576,315 of JAEAOA010000712.1, forward strand.
AGTCACAGGTGCATATTCTTATCAAGTAGTGGTTACAACTTTTATTATTATAAATATCAATGGCACACTACTAAAATACATTTTTTGACCATATTACTAGAGTTCTGAGTGAAGAAACAAGTTCAGTCAATTAAGATGGTGGAGGCTAATTATTTACCAGTATGAAATATGTTGAGAGAAAATATCTTGTGTTGCAAGGAGTTGCAAGCAGACCAGCCTCCGCAACTGAAAAATGATCTATCAGGTTTCAGGATTTACCTGTCAATTATTATGTCAAATATTTAGCAAAACTAAGCAGTTAATGAGATAATGATTGAGAACAACATTCTCACTGGCAGTTAAAGTCAGATTGATACCTCGAACATCTGCCTTCTTTCCTAATGTATTATTTAAAACTAAACGAAGGGTCATTTTTGATTAAATTCAGACCACTATATCATTCTAAATTATTGATATTTTATGGTTTGAATAACAACATACAAGCCATGGGCAAAAGACTTTAAAAATATATATGGTATCTACACCTCTGTTTCATGTGGTGTGTGAAAATACATATCATTTATAGCAGGCTGGATGGATTCCTCTGCCTGACGTACAGGTGCAGAATCTGAAATTCTACCCTCTTTAATCATCATCTCATTGCGAACATCTGTTAAAGCAAAGCCTAGAAGGTTTAGTCCACGCCATTTTTTCTTGTCCCAAGCTTCATCATTCTCAATTCTCCAGCCAATTCCCCAAATTGTGTCATAGGGACTTGCTTCCACAAGTGTTCGAGGGTAAGTTAAGAATAGCAAATTCCTTAGATGATCATTCTGGGAAAACTGGAAAAGAAAATTGTATATGCAATGTTATCATTATTTATTTTTCTTCTGGGCAGAATAACTAAATAAAAATAAATAAAATATGAATTGTGTAATAGTTACAATGATCTGTAACTAAAACACAGCTCCAAGGACTCATACAAAGATGAAGTATTAGAAGCAAAAACTACAAAATTTATAAGTAAGGTTATGCTGCATTTAAAATTACATTCATCACATATTCTGGCATGAAAGAGTTCTGCACGGAGAACTAGAGAAATTATGGGTAATTTGCTTATGTCAATATACCACTACCTCTCCCATATTCCAGTTCTATCCGGTAAATATAATACTGTCTCTCCCATATCCACTTCTACCCCATAAATATACCATTGCCTCACCCATATTCCACTTCTATCTTGTAAATATACCACTGCCTCACCCATATTCCACTTCTACTCAGTAAATATACCACTGTCTCTCCCATATTCCATTTCTACCTGGTAAGTATACCACAGTCTCTCCCATATATCACTTTCACCCAGTGATGGAGTTGATTCCGGAGTCAAAAAAAAGGAACAACTCTTCAGCAAAAGGTACAAGTACAATGATTTGCCTACATGCATAGTTTCTGATGATGACAATAATGTGAACTTAGTTGTACAGCAATCCATAAAAAGTTCAAAAGTAGGTGCATTTACAAAATTATGTCAACCACTGCATCCTGCAGTAAGCCAAAAATGACAGTAACTCATATAAATCTGAGAAGCAGATTTGGCAAATGAACAACTTAAGATAAAAACCATAATCTCAAGTTTCACAATGATCTATGCAAGATTATAATTCAAGTTTTGGGACTTGATGCACTAACGAGATTGTCATACATTGCATTACCATATGTACTCACTTATAAGTCAAGCCAAAGAGCCAGCAACAAAGATCCATATCTGCCATTGTATAATGTGTCTGCAGATCTGGCTATGTTGTTTGTTCTTCTGATTACTCTTAACAAACTGCACAGACCCAGATCTGCCAGCACATTATGCAACATCAGATCTAGGTCAATGCAGTTTGCAGTTGTACTTAACTTATGAGACAACTAGGTAAATTGCAAGACAAAAGATCCAAAAACTCTCCCCAAAAAATTGTGGGAGCAAAGTGATTTGTTCGTTAGTGCAGCTTCTGGTGATGACCACAACATTTACCAAGTTTCAAGACAATCCATTAAAAAAATGAGGGAAAAATTGAGGGATTAGTTCTAATGACATGTCTTGCACTGGTACAAGATAAAAGGGGTAATAACTTCAGCAACTGTTGTGATTTGATGATATGTGCATCATCAGGTGATGACTAATGTTTACCTGCTTTTCTGGCAATCCATAAAACTTTTAGATTAGTTGTATTAAGAAGTCCTAGCTAGAAAGAAAAATTCATGGAAAGATATGAGATTATATCCCTGATGTAGGTATACAATGATGTAACCATCCTGCATGATAGATACCTGTTGGAGGCCTGAACATGTCAACAATACTAATGCTCTATAGCATTCCAACTGCATCACATGACAGTGTACAGCCAATGGCTGACCGAGATCCTCACTTCTGTAGTATTCAGTTTTCTCATTATATTATCAAGCAGCTAGCTCAGAATTAAAACTACATGGCTAAGTCAATGGAAACATATCGCAAAAAAATGGTGTTAAAAATGTTGATGGCTACAATGTCATGATGTGTATGCATGAGTAATGCATGACCTGGCCTTTGACAATTAAAAAAACAGTACTGCATCAACAGAGTGAAACTAGTGTAAACAAGCCAAATTTTGTTTGACGTCTTACAATGAAAGTAAACAACATGATAAGAGATATCTAATTTTTTATGCTGGTATATTCTCTTATTATAATCCCTTGTTCTGATGCATTTAGAGATTATTTAAAAATGTAACACTGAATACAGATATTATATAGTGTAACATAGGCTGCTTTTTAAGTCATTATTTCTTAAAAGAAATGTATAACTATACCGTGTTATAGGGGAGACTATCTTAAAGAAATGCATAATACTCTTTTATATGGGAGACAGTATCTTACAAAAATACATAACTATACTGTATTATATTGGAGACTATACTGTGTTATATTGGAGACTATATCTAATATAAATTGGATATTATTATACAGAAATACAAAATTATACTATGGTATATGGGAGACCATATCATACAAAAATACATAACTATACTATGTCATATGGGAGACCATATCACACAAAAATACATGACTAAACTATGTTATATGGGAGACCATATCACACAAAAATACATGACTAAACTATGTAAACTATTTGACCCCATCTGTAAACAATGCAAAATTAATTTAGCAATCACACCAAAATACATGACTATACTATGTTATATGGGAGACCGTATCACACAAAAAGACATGTCTATACTATGTTAAATATCAGGCTGTATCTTATAGAAATACATAGAGGATGATTTCTTCTCCTACATTAATAATGGATCTGTTTCATTGTGTGGTACCAAAAACATTATATTTTATATCAATCGTGCTCCAGAATCAAAGTTTAGGAGATTAAAAAACACTGGCACAACATGCTTAACCCCACCCCTTTTCGTAAATACACATCACTTTCATGGACTGATCATAAAAAATATACATGGCTTAATAAAGCAGTAGGTTTCGGCTGACATTGATGTCATTCTGTAAACTATTTGACCCCATCTGTAAACAATGCAAAATTAATTTAGCAATGCATCACATCAGGTTGGTCATTGTTGTTAAGGAAGCAAGGGGAAACAACTTCTGACGATGCAAACAGCATCTGGTCAGATTTCTTTATCAAAGATTAATTTCCATATCTGAAATGTAATGCATTTCTTTTCAATTGTTCTAACTCACAATGTACCTGTTTCTGTTGTTGCAGGTACAACTTGTATAGGTACACACATTTAAGCATCACATGGCATGAAGGATATTTGCATATGTTTGCATGAGAAAATACAAGGATATAATTTTTGCATGTGAAAATATAAGGCTATATTTTTCACATGTGAAATGAATGAAAACAGATAAGAAAATTATTTCACCAATTAATCTCCATATTTTGCACATAAGTATATAATAAATAACTCTATTGTGTTATATGGGAAACTGTATTTTACACAAATCCATAACTATACAGTGTTATATGGGATACGGTATCTTATGGAAATACATAATCATACTGTATTATATGGGAGACTATCTTTTATAAATACAATTGTATAGTATGTTATATGGTAGACTGCATCTATAGCTACACCATGTTGTATGGGAGACTGCATTATACTAAATCATTTTGAAGTGAGGGACTTCTGTACTCTTTAAATCATTTTTAAGTGAGGAACTTCTGTACTATTTAAATCATTTTAAAGTGAGGGATTTCTGTACTCTTTAAATCATTTTAAAGTGAGGGACTTCTGTACTATTTTTTTAAAGTGAGGGACTTCTTACTCTTTAAATCATTTTAAAGTGAGGGACTTCTGTACTCTTTAACTCATTTATAGTGAGAGACCCCTTTACTCTTTAAATTGTTCAACCTAATTAAGATTTATTTATCATTCTCCAGACATATGGCCTGAACACTGGATGATATTACTCAACTAGTGATAACATTATACATAACCATTATAATGAGAGTGTAAAGTTAAGCGCTTGAAAAGATCTGGTTGAAAGCTTGTATCCAATGTAATCAATTATACAGTTCAATCTTTGGACTAAGCCTTATGTTCATCCAGCTCTGGCTTAAACATATTTACAAAATGTTTACCAAACCCTTGTTAAAAAGCATTTATATTGGCTATCAAGCCCTTGTTAAAAAGCATTTATATTGGCTATCAAGCCCTTGTTAAAAAGCATTTATATTGGCTATCAAGCCCTTGTTAAAAAGCATTTATATTGGCTATCAAGCCCTTGTTAAAGAGCATTTATATTGGCTATCAAGCCCTTGTTAAAAAGCATTTATATTTGCTATCAAGCCCTTGTTAAAAAGCATTTATATTGGCTATCAAGCCCTTGTTAAAAAGCATTTATATTGGCTATCAAGCCCTTGTTAAAAAGCATTTATATTGGTTATCAAACCCTTGTTAAAAATCATTTATATTGGTTACAAGGTCTTTGATAAAAAGCATTTAAACTGATTATCAAGTTTTTGTTTAAAAGTATTTACATTGGTTAAAATCATATCATGTGATGCAGAAAACTACAAGTTAGTAGTTTGTAACATCAAAATGGAACTACATATGTATTCATGCATCCTTCTTGTGTGCTTTAACAATATTTGTAAATAATGGTTAAAACACTTATTTTTGTTTCTTGAGTATAATTATTATACTGCAATTTCACATGAGGATTTAATTCTTGGATGGTATTTTTGTGATTCAACAAAATACTTTTGGTACATCGACATGACAGGGGCAACCACAGGCACTTCAATACCTTCAGTGTTGGATTTAATTTAGATTTTCACTAAAGTTTATTCAGAACTTTAATTATTTGGACTTGTATCTGTAATTCTAAGATTTTTTGGCATTTAATTCTCAATGCAGTAAGTTCTTTTTATTTTTGACATTTACACTGTATTCTAGGGAAATAAATTATTTGTTAAATTTTACAAAACATATCTAATAGTTCATTCAGCTCAGCATTATTAATAATATTCGAGTAAGCAGCTCAGTGAACTTTCACATTCATATCTTGAAATATTGATAAATTTACTTAATTTTCTTTAAAACTAATTAAAATATTTTTCTTAATATACTACATGTATGATTTGTAGGTAAATTGTAAGCAATGATAAGAACCCCTGTAGGTGGATTACGGACATGAAACTACCTCTATCTGCTGATACTGGGAATCAGAAGCATCATATGTCATCTGCCATCACACAGATACAGAAGTCTTTATTTAGAGTTACAAGCATCTAGTGAATGCAGATTAGATATGAATAATATATTTTCTCTTCTCATCAAGATTCACAAGTGGTCATCAGAAACAAGTCAACATTATTTATTTTAAACTTGGTTTCTAATATTAAATATTATCTTAATATCAAAAATATACAAAATTTGGAGAAATTAATTAAATATCTAAAAATCCAACTGGCTACTACTTTTTCTCACTCCAATCCAACATGAAATTGGCTGACATTGGAGCAGAAGGCAAGTGGCAGTTTGGGACCTGTATTATGCTGTACAGTATTTTCACAGTGCAGCTTGTGCTTAGCATCACTTAAGTACTTATTTGTAAGATGCAGATTTTTATTTGTTCATTCTTTTTACACCAAATTTCATTCTCCAGATCACACTTAAACATTATATCCAATGCTATTTTATTTATTTTGTTTCATGCGCTCAAAATTTACCATTTTTTAGACTGCTCCAGTGCCTTTAGCAGTTAGAGCATCTGCCTTGGATGCAGGAGGTTGCAGGTTCGAACCACAGCCATGTCATACCAAAGTTTTATAAAAATGGTACTAGCAGCTGCCATTTCATGGAACTCAGCATTAGGAGGTTAGTGTCAGCCTGTGTGATGACTAATCAGCCTGGTGTCAGGTTAATGTGACTGTGTGGTACATGATGCTATATGTCTGCAGCATGCTGTCCCAATGCTAGACATCATTATAAACTGTCACAATGCAGACATCATAACAATGACTGATAATTTTTAAAAGCTACATTAAAAATCTAAAACACACACACACACACACACACGGTTTTTCAGTGATATAAGCAAATCTACAAAGTAATGTAATCTACATGAAAAGACAAATGTTTAATAAAATATTTATAAATACACAGGCACATGACCAGCATATATTCACATAGCTGTCATATATATTCATGACAGAATGACCATAGTATAGGTTCAAATTCTGAATACTGACTAGTGGACTTGTCTTGTTTTCTGACAGAAATCCAGGCCAGTAAATTGTTTGAACCCTGAAAGTGGCTAGGATAAAGAAGGAATTTTGTCTGAAGGCAATGGCAGTACCCCTTTGTTCTACAATAGTAATCATTTTATGGCCATTTGCTATGTAATATTGGCACAATAATAACAGCTAAATAAACATTTACTTATTAAAAAGTCACCTTCATCAAAGCCAACTAGCACTGTGTTATTATTATTTTCAAAATATTTTTTCTGAGATTTCTTTATCATATTTTGGAATTATCTGGTCACAACAAAACATGGAATTAAATGTTGTGGTGCCTATGATTTGAAACCTTAAAATTCATTTCATTTTCAGCGCAAATTAAAAATATCAAATTTTGTCTACTGGATTTGATTTTTTTCTTTAGAAATTCAATTCAGTTCTATTTGACCTGATATACAGCCAATAGTAGAAACACTGTGTCTATATGCTGACCTTGTTTCAGAACTAGTGTCAGTTTTGAGTAAACAGTTGTTTGGGGTTTTTTTCAAAGTAAGAACCATTGATTTTAGTCAAAGCCATACTGGAGTATCTGATGTTAAGCATGTAATGTTTATATGTTAATTTATGAAGGTGACCATGTGACCCTCATACAGGAATCTGTTTTGCATTTTAGGTAGTCTTATAACTCAATGTTATAAGAAGAAATAGTTAATTGTGCTTTAAACTTTTGAAGCTCAAAGGTGTTTTGTTGTGACCAGTTTTGAGTTAAATTTTACTTTTGGAACTAGTAACTTATTTACCATAGAATATATGTGCTCCTAAACTGATTCTTGGACAAAGGCATTTATTAAAAATTATTTAAAACTAGAATATTATTTTCGTTGATTCAACAAGGAACTGTTGACACAGCAACACTTTGAAGGTTATGACATACATTATAAAATACACAAAGAATCTGCCATTCCTGCTTATCTAAATGAACTATCCTTATAAAATGCACAAAAAAGTGTATGCTGGTGAGTGAATTGTTTTGAAAATTTGACACAACTCATGAGATCACAGCTTTCTACAACAGAAAGTCTGTGTAGCTGATTTACAGCATGTTGTAAATTGCTTACAAGTTTCCAAGGTTATAAATACTTGACACTGACTTTATCTTTTCTGTCAATACTGCATAAGTTTTTATATTTAATAAGAGACAGAGAACCCAATCTTCATATGTTATGCCCCAGAGATCAAAGCCCTATGATACACCTATACTTGGTAGTTAAAAAGGGATGTCACATTAATGATATCACAATGGCACAGTTACCACCTTAAATTGATGCATATTTAAATGATAAATACATCTGAAGTGAAAATAGAGAAGACATATAAAATATTTTACTTTATTCAGAGAATCACACATTGGTACATATACATATATGCTTTATATATACATGTCTAACTTATAGCATAAATAGACAGAGTATCATCATGTACTCACCTGCAAATCTCATCATATACATTGAATCCACAATGCAAGTAAATCCATTGAAAATATGCACACACACAGATTTAAAATATTCAGTGATTTTGTCACAGGTCATATAGATCTGAATTCAGTGGGGAACAAATAGCATAATCTCATACGAATGATGAAGCACATTTACTTTTTAATACATCCCATGTTTGTAATAATAAGTTTGTGTTTTAAGCTGCCATCCATGGCATTCACAAGCATAAACTTTTTTTACTGCAAAAAGGAAACTTTCAATGCACTGTAAACGTGTTTCAGTCATGTTGGAAAATGAAACAATCCATCAGATTCCATTGCTTTTATTTAAGTTTGGTACTGACTTCCTTTGAAGAAAAGTTCTTTGTTTTTATTGAATAATGTTATCAGCTTTCTCTGATGCAATTCGCAAGCATTATTTAAGTTACCACTAAAGAGAGCCAAAGAAATGTCTCTTTCTTATTGTGGTGGCAACATCAAACATCTGTATTACATGATTGAAACTGATTTTTTTTCCATTTGCTGAGTACGATTTCATAGCAATTGGTACTTCAAAGGTAAAGTTTTTTTTGAAATTTCAGCAAACTATTCTGGGTACATTTTTAACAAGGAATTGGCCATCATTTGGTCAATTCTAGATACTGTTCCTCCCTGCCTATTGAACAGACCAACAAGTATGATCTTGTGGAGGGGGTACATTTGTTGTAGCGGAGTGATGCTGCCTTCCATGCATGTGTCAGAAATTTTATAAAAGGTCAATGGATAATAGAGATGCAGGTGTCTTGATCTGACAACATGGATTACTATAGAAAATGTGAGTCTTCTGAAAGATTTAATTCTCAGTGAAAAGAAAAGGAATTTTACTTACCATCCACATAGAAATGTACAAATATCAGTTAACATAAATATATTAATTGCTTGGCCAAAAATCCAATAGATTATGTCATAATGCCTCAGCTGGTTGATCTATGCTACCAGAAATGTCAACAATAAAAAAGAGGATGTCTTATAGCATACAGTACTCATGCAAGATGTCAACATAAGTGGATTATGATATACCTATGCACTGTTTAGATGGTTTGTCAGTTTGGACAAAGAATTTGTTCATGTAACTACAGATAAATTTCAGTGCATTTTATAATAATAATTGCAGTTTCCTTTATGGGGCCTCTGAATTTCTCCACTCTAAACCAATGGTTGTAGAGTAAAACCTGTTATGAGAGACTGCCCCTTCTGCCAACAAAAAGCAGTCTCTCATGACAGGTGGTCTCTCATAGCAGGTTTGTATAAAATGATCAGTTTACCTGGTCCAGTTTCAGAACAATTTAAAGAAAATTAATCATTGTACATATATTCTATTCTTTATTAATATTTCTTGCTAAAATATTGTATTCATTCATCAAAAAACAAAATTAAATAGCAATAAAGATATACATCTATCATTAAACATGAAATCACAAATTTATTTGCAGATTACATATTTTAGCAAATAAAATTATTTATAAATTTCTCCTTTTCCTTTATAACAACCTAAATTTGTTTTCCTGATGTTTAAACTGTCTTTTTGTGAGTGGTCTGTGCTTTTTCACTTCTTTCAGTTACAATAATTATTTTCTCCAGCCTTAAAATTTGTCTCTGTTTAGCTGGAGGTTCATCCATTGTTATTAAGGTTCAAGGTGTTAAAATTATTATTGCTTGGTTGTAAAAATAAATGTAACATCAGTTTTGACTGGGCTGTGGGAAAATATGAAACATTTATACATTGCAAATCTATCAATTAATAAAATAAAAGGAATTATTTATCTTGTCCAGAAACAGACTCGAACCCATGCAGACAGAAGTGAGATGGCAGTGATCTGTAACAGAGAGCGCTTTAGACCACTTGGCCACTAAGGGCCCCAACATCACAAGTCTTGAACACTATCAAATCATGCAAATGATTCTCTCTTGCTGATTTAATAGAAAATGACCTTATTCACCCCCAGCAATATGGATTAACTCTGAAGACAGACAATATATGCAGACCATTACATCAACTACAACAGCAATTCATGACATGTACAATAGCATGGTTTATGGACTGTAGCATCTATCTCCAGTAGCAACAATCATTTTTTTTAATATTCCTTCTATGTTTGTTTTTTATCAGAACAATCGTTACTAATCAAGCTCTCATTATAATAATATATTACATATAGGTCAGTGGTGTCTGTCTTTTCTCTCGCTTCAGCCATTCACAGAGATGCTGGATTCCATGATAAGGCCTGGAAACAGGCTATGTGCAGGAATAATTAGTCTGTTCCCCTGCTTTGTATGCTTCCTGATTGCTCACCCCTATACAATTAGCAGAGAACAACACAGGGAGCATACAAAGCAGGGAACCAGACTAGGAAATAATCTACATATACTTTAGTCTATTTTATGACAAAAACTATAAAACACATAAAGCATAACTAAAAACAAACAAATATTGGTAGAGAGCCTATTATTTTTACTTAGAACGACATGAATGGTCATTCTTACAGGATTAAATAAAGGTCGGTGGAGTTTGTTCTCGTTTTTGCGATGCATATGTTCATAGCAGTGTCAAAATGCATGTTTTGCCAAGACATAATGGTAGCTGATCAATTTCAGCTGGTGCTCACTAAAAACAGGGCATTTATATCATAAAACTGATCCATGCATTACGATTGTAGTAAAAAATGACAGGTGGTTGCTCATAGCAGAGGTCGTTCATAGAAGTTTTTATTGTATACACAAGTTTAAACAGCTAACAATAAAATAATTGCCAGATGGTATATTCTGCTACCAATAAGAAAAAAGAAATCACAATTTGTTACATTGGTGTGCGATCCTTGAATGAACTAGTTACATGTTATTTTTCGTACTTTTACTTTTTCTATTTATGAGAAAAATTCACATAAAATTTAAGGAGCCACACCACAATCATCTTGTATCATTCATATATGATCTTTCCCCAAAATGATAAAAAAAACTTTTTATGTAATTTTTTTTCATGTACAAGAAAATACATGAATATGAAATTTCTGGAGCCATGCCACAACTGTGTTATAACTAATTCATCTCATAACTTATCGTGATATAGTCATACTGTAGTTATGAACAAAATAGTTATGTAGTAAAAAGGGTTATGCAATAAACAGATTATGAAGTAAAAAGACTTATGTGGTAAACAGGGCTATGTAGTATAAAGGTCATGTAGTAAAAAAATAGTTATGTAATAAAAATGTAGGTAGTAAACAGAGTTATGAAGTATAAAGGACTATGTAGTAAGAGTTATGTAGTAAACAGGGTTATCTAATAAAAATAGTTATGTAATAAGAAATGTTATGTAGTAAAAAAAGAGTTTTGGAGTGAAAAAGGTATATAATAAAAGAGTTATGCAGTAAAAAGGGCTATGTAGTAAATAGATAATGTAGTAAAAAGGTAAATAAAATGGATTTTTATGAAGACAGAATTGGATAAACCAACTAAAATCACATAACTGAATAAAATATCTCCATACTGAATCATGCTCAATCATCATTTCATACATAAATTGTAGCAGCCTTTTTTGTATGGTTTTTACCTTTTCCCTGTTGGCAGCCTTCACTACATGTATACAGTGTAGATTCCATCTCTCTTCACTGAAGTGTTTCACCTGTCTGCCCAATTTCTTCTGTTGTTGAGGATCTTTCACCCTCAGTATTTTTTCTGCTATCTCATAATCCCGAAACAAAACTAGTTGGGAAGATAAAATATATTATCACTACATAGCCAAAATTCTAGTTATAGGACTGGTTAATTATAAAGTTACAAAATTTAGTATTTCTGTTAAAGAATATTCAAGTCAGGTGTAAGTAACTCACATGATATATGCAAGGCACAACTGGGTAAAAGAAAATGGAAGACAACCTCTATTTGATAACTTAAAATGAAAATGTCAAATTTCTGATCCAAATATATACATTGAGCTTATTATAAACAGGCCATTGTGTAGTTCATTTATCATTAGAAATTATCTCTCAAAAAGAGACCAATTTCCTCTCTCCCAAATAATTAGTTTTGTTAGACCAATATCATATTATATTCTAATTATAAATGATGACATCAATTAATCATCATCAACAAACACTCATCTTCAGGGTTCCATGCCAAAGTGAATTGTGTCTTTCAACACCTGTTTTTGAAAATATTTTTAAAACTTCATTATTTTTGGCAGCCTAATGGAGTTTACAAAATTTACAAACATTTAATAACAATCCCTTCCTTAAATACTTGCTTCTTATGTGTATCCATGTCTACATGTAGTGTATATCCCAAACTTATGTAATCTTATATGAACATTTCAAAGGAACGTTAACAAATGGAAATACCAGTACATTCGTTTCTTGTCCATGTAAAAACATTAAATTTAAAAAAAAATACAGAAACTTTTCTGGACAAAATATACATCTTTGAATAAGTTAACATAATAGAGACATGTCTACATGTTTGTATTAAATGGGGAATATCAGTCAAATGTCTATATGTACTAAATGGGGAATATCTGCCAAACGACTATGCAATATCTGTATAAGCTCACCAACTGATAAGTAAATGGGAAGTAATTCTTAGAATCCCATATTTGTATTACTGATCTGTTCATTCTTGACATCACTAAGAATATAAATGACCTATGTTAGTGTTATTTAAATCTCAACTTTAACTGCTATTAATTAAGAGCAGAAAAAGTCTGTTTCAAGCAAATGCACCATTTTATTTGAGGTGGATTTACAAAAAATCCAAAAAAAGTTCTAAAACTTAATGTTGTTGTTGTTTTGGGGCTTAATGCCATTTTTCAGCACATGATAGGCTATACATGGCAGCCAGTATTAATGGTGAAGGAAGAAACAGAAATCCTCGGAAAGAACTACCACGAGAAGCTACTGGCAAGCATTCTCACATTTCCACATTCAATCTTAGACTCGAACCCACCAAGACAGTGGTGAGATGGCAGTGATCCGTAACAGAGAGCGATTCAGACCACTCGGCCACTCAGGGCCCCCTTAATTACTGTATGTACTTGCTTAAAAGTCAAGTCAAACTGTAAACAGTATAGATCCTGAGCTGTTAAATCAATGCATCTACAGATAAAGGTCTATGCTGTTTGTTCTACTGATTAATACTTAAAAGCTACACAAACACAGATCTGCAGGTGCATTGTGTGATGACAGATCTGAGTCTGTGCAGTTTGCAGTTGAACTCATCTTACAAGCGAGTAAATATGGCACACATGAGATTATCACTGAAGCTTATTTACAATAATTTAGTGCCCATTTTCTTCCAGGTACATGAGCCTGTTTTGATCAAATGGGGCCAATTGTGATTTCATAAAGCAAAGATTTTTAACAAATAGTGAGTTCCTCTCCCACAAAAAAAGGCTGAATTACTGTGACCAAATAATGCCAAATGTAAAGTTCAAATATGATAAATCATGCACTTATGTTGTATAAATAATAACATTAATTTCTCAGATACAGAAATTTTTGACAGACTGCCTGAAACATGCAGTAAATAGGGGTTCAAATAGCTCTTCTATGATGACTGTGACCAAAACTTGGTATATAAGCAAAAGTACCCTGAGAACTTGTTATGAAATATTACAATCAAATGCATAATTATGGCTGAAGAAATAGGGATAATGTGATAGGATGAATTTTATCTGTGTTCTTTTTCACAGGATGAAAATTTTCCTTATAAGTCTAACACCTTAAATTTTATACCCATACCTAATTAAGGTTAGCAAATGAATAGGTTTTGTTTTTGGACACTAGCTTGTGTTTGACTCTTTATATCAGTGGTGGGCAAAATTCAGCTTGCTCAGTCATTATACGATAGACTGTGAGGTAATTTCATTAATATAGTAGAAATGTGGGAGCTGTGATAACTTACCAAAATTTTGAGTTGCTGCACATCTATGAAAATTATTGCCCACTGCTGTTTTATACTATGGTTGACATTTATTTTTTTCAACTGACTTGAATTTCATATATTCCACATTGACTATCTGAGATAAATGTTCATGAATTGGATCACTTTAAAACTGGTAATTTCAGGTTACATGAAAAACAGGACTTGGATAGGTTTTAATCATTCTCTATACTTTTCTCTCAATTTTTTAATGTATTTTTCTGTCAAAAGCATGTTAAACAGATGTCTTATCCTTAAAAATAAAATAAAATTATCTATCTTCTTTGGCAATCAGTGAAGATCTGTTCTTGTTTATTAGGGCTTCAATATTTCCTGATAAACAGAATGGTTTCCCTCTCTTTCAGATATTTTGTGTTGATACACCTACAAATGATAGGTCAAGAGCACAGTCAATGTGAAATAACTCTTTAAACCACATTGACATGTATCTACTTTACCTCTTTAAGTATCCCAAAAGAGTTGCTGCACTTGACTTAATGTTTTGTATAGTATCACACTTCTATGGAAAGTAACTATTTTCTGAGGGCATGGCACATAATTCACAATTACTGTAATGTCAAATGCAATTCAAATTTAATTAAAATTGTGAAAATTAAGGAATTAATTACTGTAATTACTTGTTTATGACTGGCATTTCTGATCTTTTGAGACTGCTCCATTGGCCTGAGTTGGTAGCATCTTGGACTCAAGGTTGTGGGTTCAAACCCCAGCCAAGTGATACCAAAGACATAAAAATGGTACTAGTAACTGCCATGCTTGGCAATCAGCATTAAGTGGTTATTGTTAGGACTGATCAGCCTTGTGTCAGGATAATGTGACTTGGTGGGACATTAAGCCACATATCTGTGACATGATTACCCAGTGCTAGATATCACTATAATCTGCCACATAGCAGATATTGTAGTGGTATGACTGAAACATTTTTAAAATTATGTTAAAAATCCAAATCACATACACACACACACATACCCTGGTCTTCTGAGATAGAGAACAATTTTTGTGAAATTTAATTTACTAAAAGTTGTTTCTAATTGTTTTTATAACTAGAGGAAAATGTACACACATCCACTGCATATAAATGCATGCTTGGAAAAATCAGTAGAAAAAAATCCTGCATAATACTGTCAGAGGACCCTGGAGATGACCATTATGTACTGGTGTCTCAATTATAACTACCAAAATTATACAAAAACATATTTTAATCCAAAATTACAATTTTCTTTTTTTATTTTATTTTAAATATACTAAAATAATATCACACCAAATACAATGTATACCTGCTTTACTTAACATCATGTATTGTTCTGCTGTGACAAAATTCCAGTCATCCTTCCAAAATGGTGAGTCATGCCACTGACTGAATGGTGATTCTTTCTGCCAGAAGAACTCAAACTCCTCCATATCCTCATTTTCAAACATTCCCATCCAAATGCAAATAAACTAGCAAATTAAGCATAGTCACAAACTCTAGATTATTTTAAGATTTTTTTCTAATTAACAAACATCTGTATCCATGATCTTCCTATGTCAATATCTGTGAAATACCTGAAAGAAAATAAAATGCTAGACTCAAAAACCTCAAACTTTATTTTCACTCGGAGACTATGGCAAGCCAAATTACTTTTTATTTCAAAAACTAGGTAACTCATAAATCCAAAAACATGTAAACTTATGGAATGTCTGATATGCATTGTAAGACATACAGTTCTTCAAGACAATTTCATCTTGTATAGCATGGCAAAGATGATAGAATTTATGAGATATTTTAAAAATTATGTATCTCAGAAACATTGGAAGATATTTAATCAGATTGATGATATATCTTATAAATGTTTTAAGATATCTTGTATTCATTATAACATATCTAGTTTTTAGAACAAAATAATAATTGCATTGCTGTAAGAGACATCAGTACTGTTACTGAGCTGTATGATAAAACAATCACCTCCAGACATATGATGAGACAACATGTACAAAGCCATGAGACAACATCTACAAAGCCATATGAGACAACATGTACAAAGCCATTCTAGATATGGACTGTTTCATTTATAAGTAAGATGTTAGTAGAACAAATATCAACAGTTTCTATGTAATGACCCATATTGTATCACCAAGCACTATCAAAGGGTTTCATTCACACTCCTCTGTCCCCACCCCACACCACACCAGTACCCTTAACTTTTAGTTACCATATATTCTTGCTAATAAGAAAAGTAAAACTGAAAACTGCACATAGATCTGCAATTGCATAATGGGCCAGCAGTCCTGGGTCTTTATAGTTTGTAAGGAATAGTCAGTGTGATAAAACACAACAAAGACCCTGATCTTTGGGCTATGGTATATCTAGATCTTTGTTGTTTGCAGTTTGATTTGACTTTTAAGCCAGAATATATGGTATTATCAAATTTATATAACATCACCCACTTTACAAATAATGGGATTAATTACAGAACAATTATGGACATAATTTCCCACCTCTGCCTTTTAAAATAACAGGAATAATTACAGAACAACTGTGTACATAACTCACCACATATATTTTGAAAAAATAAGGATTATTACAGAACTGTGGACATAAATCCTGACCTCTGCTTTGAAAAGAATGAGATTAATCACAGAACCATTGCAGACATAACTACAAAGTGACTCTGATGTTTATTAGACATAAATAAAATAGGGATTTTATTTTGTAAACAGGGCCTGTCCATTATTAACAAAATGAAATCAACTAAAATGTAAAATGTTTCAAGATAATGGTGAACAATTACTCCAACAAAAAGCCGCTGACAGTCAGCATCTGCTGCAGAAATCTTGACAAATTTTATATCTATTCAAATGCAAGAGACTGAGGTGGACCTGACATTGCTTGCCCTGGATTATATAACATAGCAGCTATTTCATTAGTAGGGTTATGTAATACTGTAATGAACACAAGCTAGGTAAACTACCTTCCAAACTTTATGCTCTGTCAAATGTAACTATTTTACTATAGTCTGACAAATTCTTCCAATGTTAAAGACATAAATACATAGCTTTTTGCTCATAAACAAAGTCATCAAAGAGAAAAACATAAATAATAGTCTCTTGCTCAACAATGAAGTCATCAAAGAGAAAAACATAAATAATAGTCTCTTGCTCAACAATGAAGTTATCAAAAAGAGAAAGACATAAATAATAAACAGTCTCTTGCTCAACAATGAAGTCATCAAAGATAAGGACATAAATAATATAGTGTCTTGTTCATAAATGAAGTAATCAAAAATAGTCTCTTGCTTATTATAGAAGTCATCCAAGATCTAAAAAGGTCCAAGTTTACAGATGTAGTTTTAATTTGTGATCTATGGAATAACATTGCTTTCACAAAATTTTTAAATAAAATTAAAATTTTTTAAGGCCATGTATTTCTTTATTAATAGTAACTTAATTAGGAATTGTGTCAGAAGAAAAGCATATTGGTTTTATTCTGTATTGAAAGCAAAAAACACAAAACATACATTTCATAAAATGTGTGAATATGATATTTAATTAATATACAGTACTGCCATAAAATAATACACTGTATTTGATAATAAACAGATGACATATACTTCATGCATCTTGATGTGGTGATATTTCAAATGCAATAGTTTTTAGAAATAATTCTCTGCATATATGCTTACAATTATACATAATCTCTAGAATTAATGTATCTAATCAAAAGTTTCCTCGATTTTCTTTGTCCCTGAATTACTCAACCGCACATTATAATAGTGGCTTGAGATTGTAATGATTCGTCTTGCAAATTAATATCAAAGTCAATTAGTTTCCCAAATCAATGTCATACCTGATTAATTTATATTTTTATTTTAAACTTCAGTTTAGTAATACATTACCAATTATCAATTTTAATCTTTATGGTGGATTATACTGCAAATTTATATAAACTGTTCATATGAAATGTATTACCCTTGTATTCTAATTATTTTTACTATCTGCTTTGCACTTTTT
Source organism: Potamilus streckersoni (assembly GCA_016746295.1). NCBI lineage: Eukaryota > Metazoa > Mollusca > Bivalvia > Unionida > Unionidae > Potamilus > Potamilus streckersoni. Next base: position 1,594,509 of record JAEAOA010000712.1, read on the forward strand.
GACAAGGAGAAGAACTGTGTATAATCTCAAACCTGTGATTCTCAATATTCACTATCCTAGGTTGGTGTCTATGCTTTCCTTTTGAGAGAGAGAGAGAGAGAGAGAGAGAGAGAGAGAGAGAGAGAGAGAGAGAGAGAGAGAGAGAGAGAGAGAGAGCATGTTATAACAGAAAACAAATTCATAACAAATAAAGTCTTAAGAGCAGTAACAAGTACAACCTATTAAAAGCAAGATCACCTTATACATGGGTCTTACTAATTATATAACTCATATGACATTTAGATCAAATAAGTTGATATTCCAAGTTTAATCAAACTTAATCGTAAAAGTGGCCTCCAGAGTGGTAACAAGCTTGTCATTGTCCAAGATTTTGATGATATAACCAAAAAAACATTGTCTGAAGACAGTTGAATACAAACTGCATGAAAATTGTTGCATTAAATCCATCCCATATTTAGAATATCCTAACTTATTATAAACAGAAGTGAGAAATATTATTTACCCACCGCCAATAAAATATCAGTTAGAAAGGAGAAACAACATATACTGAGTCTGCATGCTTGATAAAAAAAAAAAAATATGGCCTCCAAAGAGACAACATGTTTAACAAGGCAGATGCATGATCAACTCTTTATTTTCTGTGGAGTACACACATTAGTTCAAATAAAAAAAAGTATGTGTGGTTCTGGTTACCCGATAAACCCTATTGATTATTTAAGCCCATAATCCAAGACTGATAGAAACCAAATCAGAAATATAGATTCCAGATTAGTAACAAACAACTGTTGAAAACAGAATTCCACATGGCATAAGCTTAACCAAATTAGCATTATGACCAGGTGAACTAACAAAAGATTAATTTGTTAACTTCTTATGATAAATGTGCATGTGTCAGATAATAAGTCCATTATTTTTTATTCTAAAAGACTATAAAATGCAATGAGGAATACAAAATCTACCTTATTACATTTTTTGTTCAACTGCATAACAAGCAGAAGATCTGATATCATGCAAGAATGTCAAAAAATTTATAAAAGACAAACATGCAGAAGGCCCTGCAAGTATTGTGGATATATAATGTATGCTTAGACATAAAACAGAAATGAGTTATTAACACTGCCAAATCCAAACATGATATTATATGCCATGCAGCGCTGGATGAAATAGAGGCTGAGACACTACATACCTTACATACCAAAACACTCTAGTACAACTACTAATGCATAATTCATCCTGACTGATGTCCATAGCAAACTGCAATATAATAACAGCATAAGTCCATTGCTAACTGCAATATAACATCACATTTTTTTACATGTCCTTAGCTAACTGCAACATAACATCATTTTTTTTACATGTAAAACTAACTACAGCTAACTACAAAAAATATAACATCACTTTTTCTTACATGTATGTCCTGAGCCACTTGGAACACAGCAGAATCATAAATCAAAATGAAAAGAGAAACTTACACAAAACAGTGGAAGTCAATAAAACAAATCGTACGAATAGTATGTGCTGCATACTTAAAACTCCTAACCGGCATTTTTGAAAGTCCGAATTCAAATCAGGTCTGAGGATTTCAGCAAGCGTGCTATTTTCAGAACTATTAGGGTGGGACGAACAACAGCAATCTGCAGGAACAGCTTATAGTAGACTCATTATATATATATATATATATATATATATATATATATATATATATATATATATATATATATATATATATATATATATATATATATATATATATATATATATATATTACCATTGTTGAACAACCTGTTCAGGTGACGGTACTCTACTTTCCTTTTGAAAATGATGTGTGATCTCATTTTTGTCCTACGGTGGTATATAGTTATTTGGTCTGTTGCATTACATCCCGGTTTTGAATGTTTTGCTTTGTTTTGTCATTTTCAAATTACATGTTGGTGTAAATTACCCGTAAAATCAGACATGATAATTATGATTCTATAACTCAGAACAGGAAACGAACGACTTAAAATGTTATATTCTATTTTGATCTGTAAGAAAAGGTTCGTTCAGCGGAGCATTTCTAAACATCTCTGCGACGTTAAGTTAGTGAAATTTTACATTAATGTCTCGAAGTATAGATAAAATTACCTAATTTCTTTTGCGCACGAATAATTAAACACAACTTCTGTCAACATACAGAGAAACACCGCTTACTCGATACATGCTTTAAAAGTGTGGTCAGTAGTGAAGGAGGCCACTCTATTATGGCTGAAATGGAAAATACAATACAGACCACTTTCACTCCGCAACTGTGGCGTCAAACTATATAGCATCAAAACCAGATGTCCTGGCCACTATTGCGTCAAGGAAAAATTGGGTTTTATATAGAGACAATAGAAATAGAACAGGTAGGGTGACCTCACGGTACTAGAAACGATGTTGCAAGTGGCTGACCTAAATACGCGCGGCTACCTAGGTAGGGACAAATACGATAGAGATATATACATGTACAACATTACAACTAAAAACCTTTTAAGGCAAGAAAAAGTAAATCTTTCTGAGGCATTTGAAGTGGCCAAGAAAAGGGTCTTTAGATTTTATCTTAACACCATTCATTAACATAGAGGACATCTTACTGATCTTCTTCTCTTTCTTAAGCATCGTCTAACCTCTGGACCATAGATGAGGACTCGCTTCAGAGAGAGAGAGAGAGAGAGAGAGAGAGAGAGAGAGAGAGAGAGAGAGAGAGAGAGAGAGAGAGAGAGAGAGAGAGAGAGAGAGAGAGAGAGAGAGAGAGAGAGAGAGAGAGAGAGAGAGAGAGAGAGAGAGAGAGAGAGAGAGAGAGAGAGAGAGAGAGAGAGAGAGAGAGAGAGAGAGACACCTTCTTCTTCTTTACCACACATCGAGGAGTTTAAACAGAGACAGAAAGAAGAATTGGAGAAACTTTTACAAAAGCAGAAAGAACCAAAACAAGCTTTTCTCCTGCAACAGCAACAGCAGCAACAATAAGAGGCAAGAAGGAAACGACAGGAAGAAGAAGCAGAGAAGAAACAAGTTCTTGGAGAGAATGAGAACAGTGAATGTCAAACGGTAACAGTACTCTTAGAGATTTTGGCAGAGTTAAGGAGTCTGAAACAAATGTATCAGACCAGACTTCTTTATTACGACCCAAGAGAAAAAGATATTACTAAACCAAACAGCCCAAACCTGTTACTACACATGAGATACCAGCTCTAGTTATTTCTACCCAATCATCAATAGGAGCAGGTCCAAAAGTTGGACTTGACCGTGTTAAAGACTTAAGGCAGTTAAAGCGGATTAATACTCGTGCCTAAGTTGTTGTTTTGTTTTTTGTTTGGGGGAGGGGGTAAAAAAAACACAAATATCCAATGGTAATATTCAGGGCAACACATTTCTTTCGAAAATAGATATTATTCATTTTGTCTCAATCAATTAAACTCAAAATCCCTTTTTTACCCTATGATATACGTGTATGAGTACGTTAGTGTACGTCCTTTTTCTAAAAAAAATCAAAACTATGAGACACGTTTTTTCTATCTGGTATATTCTGGTACAAGTTTTTACAATCCACTTCACAACACAACACTTTTAAAAAGTTCATAGACTTCTTCTGTTTCGCCTGGGATAAAGTCACTCTGAGATCGAAGGAGATCGTTTAGGAGCCTGGACGGACACGCACCCCAACGAAAAGATTCTAAGGTTTGCTAGTGGAGTTCCCAAAAATTACGGTTAGGAAAACCGTGACCCCCAAAGAGACGTGCACACAGAGTGTAAAGTGAAAGGATTGACTATCATTTATCGCACTAGTCGACTGGTGAACTTTGGTGTATTGAAAGAAGGCTTGTAATCTGGACAGGATCGAAATTTTAAATTGACCTCCTACGAACCGCACACAATTCTATGTTTACCCACACACCAAATTGTCAGTCGACCCTTGGAGAAAGTGTACTAATCATGTACCAGAAGATAGTTCTACTTCCCAACCACTTTATGTACACACTTGCATAAAAAAAATGGTTCAAAGACGATAGTCACCAACCAGAAGGATGACTTCGACACAGCAAGAATCGAGTGAGAGACCCACGAATAACTCCCAGTTCAAACCATACATTTTCCTATCTTCTTGCCTGACTATTGTAATTGTGCCAGTCGATTAGAAACGTTTCAAAAATGGACCACGGATAGGGAAGGATTACCTACTGAGAATGTTTAGCTAGAACAGGATTTGTCTACTTGGGACCTGAGACAGGATTATGATACGAAGTACAGTGCTTGAGTTGTGGTCTGAGGTTGCGCATGGATCAAAGTATTTATAAAGATAAAGCTGGAATATACTCGATGATCTCCACACTGTCCTTACCTTTCTATGGCCTTTCCATCCATTACACTACGGTTTAGGTATGCAGGTACCTTAGAGAAGGTAGAACCATTGTCCAGGAAGAACAAAAAAGTAAGACTTCCAAAATTAGGTATAAAAAGGAACGATGTACAAACTCGAGACTTCGTTTCGACTAGTATAATATGGGACAACGTCCAAGACCGATAATTCATTGTAACTACCAATACCAAGCAAGAAAGACGAATTCTTTTAAACAGCAAGTATCAAGCAAGAACAAACTTGAGCGCGATACTGTGCCTAGCGATGGCAGGGATGCCGTACTCTGTGACCTCAACGGTTCATTATCAAATCATGAAAATTTCGATATGATTACTACTACCATTACAATTACCATGGGAAGTGATGATGTGAGTGCCAAACCTGACATATGCGAAAGCGATTCCATTCGTCATCGTACATCTTTTCACGCTACTTGTTTTCATGGTGGATGTCATGAAACCATGCGACTACCACCCTACATATGTAAGCCCAAAAACGCAAACTCCTGCGGATTCACCGTTCCCTCGACGAACTAAACCTGTGAAGGACGAATATGCGTTTGCTTGAATACTGCAACTTCGGAAGTCAATTACATGCCTTCCATTGTAAATGGACAAATCATCTGGCAGGACCTAAACCCCGTAGAATTAGCTAGAGCGGGATTTATCTACTTGGGCGAAGGGAATAAAATCAAATGCTTCAGTTGTAGTTTGTTACTTCACCAGTGGAAACAGAAAGATTGCGCTCACCTGAAACATGCTCGATGGTCTCAGGATTCTAACTACCTACCTTTAGCGGGACGACCTTAGTAATCTCTAGATAGATAGTTTACAAGAGAATATTCGTGGCTTGCCTGGGGAGTTGAGAGAATTCATTTACCAAGAGTTTTTTCAAAATACAAGTGAAACGCAAACGCATAATAATTTCTCCATTTTTAAACTATGATCATTTCCAACGAAAATGAAGACAGATTATGGGAGGACACTACTTCAGTCACAAATATGAACGACTTTTTTGACCACGTCCCAATGATTCTTGAATGGATAGTTTACAAGAAAACATTCGAAGCTTGCCTGTGGAGTTGAGAGAACACGTTTATCGCGAGTTGGTCAAAATACAAGTGAAACGCAAGAAACAATTGCATCCATCACGTCAACGATGTTTTTAACCACTGGTACCTAAATGCTATAAGAGGATTGATTCATGTGAAAGCGTTCCAGTGGTTAGAATTGTTCAACTGCACGAGGTCTAGAAGACTATGGTTGCTACTCATCCTTCTACTTTCAAGCTGGTCATACAACAACGAATTTCAAAGGAAGATTTAGAGGATTACCAACGTCTTTTACGCTACCAATTTTGTCTATAGAGGAAAATCCAGTACGGGGTGTAGTGAATGAACTAGTGACTAAAAGTTGGGATTCGCTACTGGAGTACGATTAGCTCTGTGCAAAATGTACACTTATTACCTCTGACTAAAAAAAAAACTGGTTACCATGCCACGACCTTTATCATTCGTGATACAACAGATTCCATGGAAGAAAATTAATGACAGCATTTAAACAGTGAAAGATTACCATCGCATTTTACGAGAACCGTGTCCATCGAATTGGCGTCGCCAAGTGGTGTGCGTCTTAGTGACTTGCTTTCTGGGAATTTCCTTATGGACTCTTCACTAACACTATATACCACCCAAAACATGTAAGTGATCACTTTAAATATACAAAAGACTCATTCCGTTAAAAGCTTTGAGCTTTCATCTTGATACTTCTCGACCTCTACGGCAAAACAAGGTTCGTCAATTGTTAGGTACTGAAGATGTGTATGTAGCCTCTGACTTACACCCTCACTAAAAAGATGTACGTGACTGGTAAAGTTGAGGTTTCGAGACTTGTAAAAAAAAAAAGAATTAGCAAAATATGCCCACGATTTGTCATCCTAAACTTAAACGTTTAGTGAAAATAAGTAACTTTTAAGCCTGTATTAGTGACAGTACCAGAAGAAGAAGAACCCTTCACCGAGGAAAACCACTCTCTTCAGGACATCGACACCCCTGAAAACCCCTTCTGTGTGACTGTGCCAAGAGTAGAGACTCGAAGAACATTACACACTATCGCTAGGACACAATACCTTCGTCACCTAAAATGTTGTACAGAGACATGTTTATTTTACACTATACTCGTTTTAATATGTATTTTATTCACGTACTTAACCATTTGGCTTTTTATGTATTTTTGTCTTTAGTTTTGTTCAAAATTAAAGCTTGCAATAAACGTGCCTTTAAAACGTATAAAAATTCTTGTCTTGCCTGTTTTCTTGTCAAAAGTGACATTTTCTATATTATTATGGCTACCTCTGCTGTCTCTATTCCCTCTTCCTCCACTTTCAAAGTCTTAGTCGAAAAATTAAATCGTGCCATCTGGGAGGCCTTGTATCTTGGGCATCCCATTAACAAGCTTATTGCTGCACCCAGCGGTTCAGGCAAAACCAAATTTTCAAATGTTTGATCGAATATAAACATCATTTGATCGATCGTCTACCTCAACTGATCGTGTGGTGTTACAAAGAGTAGCAATAAGTGAACAGTCTTCTGCGAGAAAGTCAATGCGATTCTATCATGTTTGTGAAAGGAATTCCTGGCGAAGACGACGAGATCGTGTCTGACCTCAGATAAACCCATCTAGTAATCTTCCACGACATTTTAGGAGAAGTGGAAGAAGAAATTAAACTGTGGTTTACGCGCAAAAAGCATCATCGTAATGCAAGTGTCATTTACATTACCCAAAATTTGTTTCAACAACGTAAAGCCCGTCGCACAATCAGTCTCAATCAGTCTCGATGCTCATTACGTGGTCTTGTTTAATAGCCCTAGAGGTAAATCGCAGGTGCATGTCTTAGCCAAACAGTTAGGAACGCCTTGGTTGACTCATGCGTACGAAGATGCCACTCAAGCCCCACACGCTTATGTACTTGTGGATTTAAAACCCACTACCCAGATTATTTACAATTTCGTACCCATCTTTTTCAACACTATTGCCAAGACGAAGGACCTGTAGTGTACACATCCCCGCCGTCGACTTAACAACAATAAAAAAATCTATGAAAACCTCGGTCACTTTGAGTCTGTCTCACACAATGTCAGCATGATGTCCCTTTAGTCTCATCTTCACGTCAAATTGATTCGTGCCTTGTACGGCATCAGTCGCACAAAATCCACAAACACGTGCTTATGTCCTAGAAGCCAGTCTCAACGAAGTCTTACGTTGGTTTACGGTGACAGCACTTCAATTACTGCAAGGCATCATTCACATTCCACATTAAACCAAACGCTTATTTGAGAGAAGCAAAGTTGCCTTGGCGCAATTGGCCGGTCTTCGCATTGACACTCAAACCACAAAGCAAATAATTTGAAACCTAGAGGTAGCGGTTCTCTAGGAGGTGTCATCATTCGCTCCCTGTTAAAATGGAATCCCAATATTCCCAAAGTTTTTCCAAGAAAAAAGTCGCTCACCGGCGCACCGCTTCAGAAAAGGGAAAAGAGCAACGGTGTCAAGACCAGGTCACAACCACCGAAAAAGAAAAAAAAGCCCACAGAAAAAGAGGCACTGCCGCAAGGACTCAACTTTAGATTCACAAACTATGACCTACTGCAACGGTAGCCACGTCTCCAGTAGCTTTATCATCTTAAACTTCTACGTTGCTGATGATGCCAGCCAAACCCAATTTAAGACATGTTCTCCCTAATTTGATGAAATACTGGAAATCCGCGTCTCAAAAAAAAAACTTTTCCTAAAGTAGTGACACCCTTTTCCACTTTAGCGGCAGTGATCGCTGTTCACAAAGCACCTGCCCCCAGAATCAAAGTTCCAGAGAAATCGGGCGTGTTAGAGCTTGCTGGATTTGTCATAGCAAGAACTGTCTCGATTTAGTCCGTTGCGAACGCCTCAACGTTGACTGATGTCTGTCATCAAGTTGATAGTACAGAAAGACAATCAGTGGCGACACATTCCATTATTAAAAAAGACCTGAGTTGAACGGTGGTAATCAGTGTTGTTGCGTTGTTAACCGTTCAAAGATGTTCCCTTAAGGAAGTGCACATCATCACCAATGCCGTTCTCCTGTTCAAAAACAATGCTTAGCCAAGCATTAACATCACCCCCAGAAAAGACACACTCGTCCAAAATAATAGAAAAGCCACTAAAGGGGATGATTTTCCTTTCAAGTTTAGTAAATGATTTTGCCAAAAAGGTAGAGGATAAGCTCCAAAAGAAACAAATAAAAGTACACATGTCGCGCCATGGACTTCGGTGTATTTTGTGCACCAAAGATGTTCCCTCATCGTCATTTTCCTGTTCAGAAAAGAAAAATAAAAGACAGTCTCGTCATCAAAAAAACGCTTATGCAAACACAGACTTCATCCCAGAAAAGACACACTCGTCCAAAGAAAAAGAGAAGTCACCAAACATAAGATTCTTTGGCAAATTTGGAAAACAAATCATCACCTTTATGGCGAAGCGATAGTCCAAAAAAGGATATAGGCCGTGTGCCATGTCATCGACGTTAATGTATTTTTGGTGTGTGCCCTGGAACCAACGAACCAGCAAACAAAGATGTCACCCCCATAATACATCCTTCTTCTACCCCCAAAGGAATGAAAAGGAAAAGGCTCCCTGCTTGTTTAGTCAAACTTTGGAACATGTTGTTTGTCATCGATAACGTGAGCGAATGTTGTCTGAATGTCTAAACACCAGGAAAAAATATGCTTAGCCAAACATCTACACGTTCTTCGCCAAATGCTCCCAAAGAAAATACCCATTCGTCAAAAGAAAAAGATGTTGGTGCAACGCGGAGAAATTTTTCCACTGTTAGGACTTCATACCAATATTAGCGAGACCTATGTTGAGTATGTTGGAAAGTATTTTACCAACCATAGCTCCATGGTAAAAGGATCAAGAAAATAAAGGGACACGTGAAGTCAAAGGATCTCAGACGTGACCGTTAAAATCTGATAGAAGGACGAAAATTGAATTTAGTCCCTTACAAACGATGGATGGAATACCATCGTTGGCAAGAACAACGAACCCCGCATTTTCCTTCCAATTCTAATTTGACCGAGATATCCCAGTTATAACACCAATTGCAATCGTTGATGGATCGCAAAGATTTGTCAGAAACGGAAAAATTGCAACACTACCGACAATTGTTGAAACGAAGGCAGCTTTTACCAGAAACCTTTAGAAGAAACAGCTCTACAAACTCGAAAGATTTTAAGACTGATGAAAAGCCCACCACCACTTCCTCTACCCCAGTGGTCAAACAGATGCAGCCCCACAGATGAACGAGGAAGAAGAGGCACGAGAAGTCTTTCAAACACCATCAGCAGTTCCCATCCATAGTAAGATTTCAGCGTCCTTTTTGACTAGTTCCTCTACATACAGCCCAACGAGAAGCACTTAAAACATAGGTGAAAACGATTATGTCCACTCCTACTTCGACAGAAATGAAAAAGAAAGAAGGGAAACCAGAAGTTAAAAAGAAAAGAGCAAAGCAATCCCATTACCACCAACACCACTACCTTCGACTTCTACTTCCGTTGCAAATTGGACACTTGAAGCAGTCTCCAAATCACTCCCTCGTCCCATCCAGAGTAGAATCAGCGCAGAATGGATAACTTATTAAAAATGGAGAAGCTGTTAGCCAGCATTTACTACGATCCATCCCATTCTGCAGGTTACAGAAGAGTTCAGAAATTGCATCGTGCTGCCAAAACTCTACTGAATAGTGTCCGTTTATTCAAGTGCAACGATCGTTACAAGAATAAGCCGCGTACACATTTCACAAGCTCAATCGACGAAAATTTTCCAGAAGTCACACCCGAGTGGAGGGTATCGATCATCAATGGCAAGCAGATTTAGCTGATATCTCTCATTTGGCTACAAATATTTGTTTTGTGTCATCGACGTCTTTTCCAAATTTGCTTGGGTTGTGCCAAATCGAGAAGTGAGTTAGTTTGAACCCTCAAAAAGGTGTTGAAACAAAGCAGGTATCACCGTCTTTTAATACAAACCGACAAAAGCACCGAATTTCTGAATCAAACTTTCCCAAAAAAATTAAAATACGTGACATTTTTTTCATCACCAAGAATTTCAAAACCAAATCCAGCATCGCAGAACGTTTACAACGCAACTTGAAAAAAAAATATTTAACGCATCAACACACTCTCAACTTTGGTGGCTTTGGTAGAAATGATTCACCCTTCACAAATCAAAAACATTGAAAATCAAAACACTTTTACGGTAGAAGTTATTGATCCGCAAGTGCAACAAATTTTGGATGAACACGCTGCTGCAGATGAAAACACCCAGACACCAAAACTAATCGCTCCACTTATCAATTGAAAATTTCCCCAGGCCATTATTTTAGTGGTCTACATTTGGTAAACGCAATTGCTGACAGAGTCAATGCCATGTTTAGTAAAGTCATTGAGAAAGCCAGAAAAAGTGTCACGATCTAGTACCACAAAATAACTCGTCGCCTACTGATAAAATTTCAGGAAAACAAAGTATTGGCGATTAGATTTTGTTCTGAATTGTGTGACATTTTGGGTGGAAATTCCAAGTTGATCGAGATTTAAAGCCAAATACCAGCCATAACCGGCAACTTGGATTTTGTGAAATAGTTTCGATTCCTTGTAAAAATGAACCAAGGACTGAATGTGATCTTTGTGTACTCCGATGTGGTGGAGTACAACGTTGCGGGACACACCTCCGTACCGTTAGTGCATGTCATTCCTTTCAAAGATTCTGTCACGTCCGCTGTTTGAAAGACGTCATTCTAGATTATACAAACTCAGGAACATTTGGATAATTGAATAGGTGGCTAACACATCATTGGTATAGGGACACCCGTAGGAAAAACTGGTTAAATTTGACAATAATCCACCTGAGATAAAGTTAGGTGAACTTAGACATTGGGGACTTTAGTAGGCGGGAGTTGAGGCGGAGGGCCGTTACGCTCTGTTACAATACGCAGCAAACCAAAGGGTCTTAAGGTCAGCCAATAAAGGTCAGCACCACGACCAAAAGCCCAGCCCTATGGCTAAGCGCCTCCCTGGATAGCAATGTTATCGAAAGGTAACATCCGACCAAGACGGTGAGCCACCAGGGGAGTTAATAGGCCCACGCGCCGGGGCAAAAGTGTCTAGCCCGGCCCCGGAATGGGGAAAGGCCACTAGCCCTTTTCAGGGCTTAAAGTCATAAAACACTAGAATGTATACATGACTGTAAACACATATGAAACAAACAAACTATGGAAGAATCTTATCCCTCTTTTCAAGTTATGCATTAATTAAGTTCACTTAAAAGAAGAACTTACCCCATATTTTAAGAAATCTGATGGACTAGTGACAGTCAACATACACTTGAGAACCAAAACAAAAACTTTGACATATGTTCCAGTTAACTATAATGATCTGACAAATAAAGCTTATATTAATAATCTGTCCAGTGGTATAAAACGAACTAAAAATAATGTTAGATATATTCCAGCACATTATAAAGCAACTGACAAAAGAGTTGGGTTTGAGGTAAGCGAATTATCATATTATCCTGAAAATTATCATTATTACACTTTCTTTGAAAAACATAAGTGGAGGACTAATAGAGAAGTTTAAAACTTTTGGATTAAAATTAAATGGCCCACTGCAGTTATTATTTGGCACTTTCATTTGCGAGGTCGATTAAACTCCAGAGTTGACCGAATTTGTAATTGGCAATTAGAAGTATCAAACTGGCAATTAGAAGTATCAAACAATGATATCGACTGGACAACATTATACAGTGCAGTAAATACATATATTACAACATCACAATATTTTACAATTCCAACTGCGAATACTTTTAACAATTACTTATAATTCGTGTTAATGTTTTTGCTGCTGAACATCCGTTTCCAGGACTAGCAGCATTTCAAATATATACAATCGATGATCAGGTATGATCATTTTGAACAAATTTAATCTAATGCTATAAAATAATGTCAGAACCACCAATTATAACTGTTGCGAGGGAATTGTATTATATTTTTGACCCGCCAATACAGTTATAGATGATTCACGCGGTACAATTCCAATCATAAACTCGCCATTGTCAGAGAAAGAAAAAAGTTTTGTTCGTGTCATTTATATGTGGGGACTACAACTAAAAAAAGCAATAGAAAACTTTAATATTATAAGTAGATACTGTCATCCTGACGATTGTCTAGAAGAACTTAAACAAGTTGAAATTATATTTTTAAAAACATTGCTCGAGCTTGATTTTACAAATCTGGATTTGATAATAAAATCGAACTTAATAAAACAACGAGGTTACCGTGAAAGAAAAGATATTTTTAAAAATCTGTAGAAGATAGTCATGAAGGCCTCAACAGATTTATGGAATCTAAAATAAAAGAATAAAAGGAAACAAAAGGTTATACAACAGTTTTTCAAAAGGCGAAATTTTTAAGCATCTCGTTATGTGCTACCACGACAAAGAAACTCTGATTAAAATCGTTACTATGACACCACACATTGAGTTATATATTAAAGCGTACGCAAACGTAATTATACCACTGATGCGCAAAATGACTCATAATTTGATCAGATTATTGTTGAAAAGTCTCTAAAATAATCAAACATTTTGACGATAAAATTAGTGATATTAGTGAGAATGAGCAAAACAAAATTTGGAAGAAGCCATACAACCAAAGCTGGAAATAAAAATGGACTCTTATTTCGATATAAGTGAAGTAGTTGATATTCCATTTCCATTGATCCAGCGCTCTAGACAATTAACAATAAGAAATTATTCCAATGAAGCTGAACAAAACATTCACAGAACAATTTGAAAAATTATTTTGTAAAGTGATTTTAGTTACTGGTCTACTAATTGAACTAAAATCACTCACAAAATAATTCTAACAAATTTCGTATTCGCATATGCAATTTTCAGATAATATCTTGCTCTAAAAAAATCCACGCTAGATCCAATAAGCTTGCTTTTAGGGTATATAGATAAAACCGAAAGCGATTGCATTAATTTCGTGAATCAAACAGACTTGTATGAGCTTGAAGTTGAAAATACTTTTGACTCATAAACTTGGTTAAAGAAAAATGATATATTAACATATGAAAGATATGAGGATACTTCGTCAGATGTTTATGACAAATACAAATTTTTTATAGCTGATCCTAACAATAATAAATTTCGTGATTTTCTTGATTCAACTGCTGGTACCAGAACTTTTCACATTTCAGAAGAAATTCCAAAACAAGATGTTGACACACTAGTACAATATTACAATTTTTATAATAAAAACCTCTGGTGTGTAAAAGAATGTTATAAATACTACCGTATTAATAATGTCATATTTGCCATTGTTAATGACTAGTTCTGGTATAATATCAAATGGAGCATTATCAAGTTCATTTTTGTTAATAATATCCGGTGTCGGTGTCTCTCTTTCAACAAATGGAACCTAAACTTAAAACAAAATAAAATTTTTGTAAAGCAGCAAATATAACTTACAAAAAAAATTGCTTGATCAAATGCGATTTTATCAGCGAGGTGTGAAATATGATATGGACTATTTAATACGTGATTTTCGTATTATTGACACTATGTTAACGGATATCCTACCAATAAGAGTTAGCAGGTATGAAAAAGATTATCACAAAACATGGTTACAACATTAATATATCATTATGAACAAATGTCATTGGATCATTTGACCAACGGTCATTTCCAGTTGCAATTTGACCAGTTGCAATGTTCCAGCAAGAAAGGTTTATTCTTTATCCGACAAATCCCCGAGATGGGATTTCTGGTCTAGAATCAGGTTTTGATTCAGGGTCAAAAACAATTATGTGACATATTAGCCACTCAAATAAAATATGTTTAGTTCTATTTTGAGCTAAATATGACTCCGTAAAAGGATTATAAAATAGAAAGTTTTATAGGAGAAATCTCGGTTTGGTTTAGGATCTGCCTATACCACTACTGCTTGTGTTATCTTTGTATGAGATGTTGTGGGATATGGTCAAATAAGACCTATCGAAGTTAAGGTGAAGACTATTTATGAATACCCCGTGCCTATCAGTAAGAAGCAACTGATAAGTTTCGTGGGTATGACTGGATATTATTGGAAATTTTGCTCTTATTTTTCCATGATTGCTGAAAACCTGACCAATTTGTTGAGTAAAAAGATCAAACGTTGCTGGTTAGAAATATGTCAGGAGGCTTTTGATAAGTTAAATGCCATTCTCAAAAGTGCACCAATTCTTTCATCTCCAGATTTCATTAAGTCATCAAAATGTCTGTAGACGTTATGTATGGGTTGGTGGATTACCGTTACAGGAAGATGGCAATTGTGTGGATCATCCTGTGTGCTATTTTTCATAAGCACCAGAAACAATTATTCCATGATAGAGTACGAGTGCTTGACATTTGTGGTGGCCGTACAATACTTTAAAGTGTTAGTGAAATTTTTTCTCCTGTTGTTGTCTTCAGAGATCAACCTACCCACCCACTTTCGTTAATAAAATGAAAAATAACAATTAGACAGTTGTGGTGGAGTGTGATGTTACAGGCATATAGTATTGATGATAAACAATTCAAGGGAATGAAAATTTTTATTGCAGATGAACTTTCACGTGCATAGAAGAACAGTATTGTATTGTTTTGTATACATGATTGTATTATTCATATTAGTATGCAATATTAATTATATGTATCTTGGACATGCATGCCCAAATAAAGTTGTATGCCATAAATATTTCTTATTTGAAGGGGAAGGTGTCACAAATATCTATATAACATCATGTAACACAATATTTAAGTCGCTGAACAAGTTTAATATTCTTTCATTTTACTCCAAACTTGAAATTTTCACTCAAAATGTACCAATACATTTTTTTCTCAATAAATTTAAGTTATTGTTAAAAATACCACTTTATAGGTTTAAATCATATAATCATTTTTCTTCTTCATTATTTGATTCGCTTTATATGTATTACAAATAGTTTGCACTTCGAGTATGAAAGAAAATAGTTAACAAATGGTAATTCAAAAGAAAGACTCGCCATTACAAGGAATAAATGTTAAGAATTTCCTTGTGAACGTTCATATAAATTAAATGTCTAAGTTCAAGGCTATAGGTCCAACACTAGGTCTGCGCATTAGAGAACGGGAAACAGATAGCTGAAACTCAAAATACTGAATGAGATGAGAATGGTGCGAATCAGAACCAATGGGAGAATTGGGGTCTGTTGGAAGTGATAGCTCTACGGCCCTTGACAGTCGATACTGAACATTATGTTGGTATCACAAAGGAACAAAAAAAAAATCAGCAACGGAAGTTTCTGGAGTACAGCTACGATCAACGATTTTCCTAATGCACAAATCAAAGAATATTTTTCAATTGCCATTATTGAGCTCGGATGTACAAGCTTTTCTGGTCTGGAGGATTCAAAAACAACCCGGAGTAAAAACTTATTTTGGCTGATAAATCTCTTGAAATGAACCAAACGTTAAGGTAGATAATGTGTTGGCTGTTGCGTAGGATGGAGTTATTGTGTTCAAAGAAGAAGATCCATCCTGTGATTTTGAGACCTGAATTGATTCATCTACAGGTCTAGAAGATCGTTAAACACTATCGTTGGGGTCAGAGTGGGACTATAAGATTGATATGAGAAACGGAAGTTCGAGCATTTTGTAGAACGTGATGTAACAGTCAGAACGGTGGGAATCAGTACGCGAACAGACTATCCCACTAGAAACTGAATTTGCCCACGGACTTTTCTCTCTGATTCGGGACTGGAGAATTCTAAAAATGAAGTTCCGAGTCCAATGACTCTGCTCACCGGATCTAAATAACGTTACAACCGTAATCTGACACGACGGCGATTATATAGGAGTAGGGGTCCGGTACATGAATGTGTCTGTTTACTCAAACTGTGCATTTTACACAATCACGTGCGAAAGAATTAAACGATGGCCAAAAATTTCAAGTGACAAGTGACTGTAAATTTGCGTTGATTTTTAAAAAAAAACCAAAAAAAAAACCAAAAAAAAAAAACCTGGGATAGGGTCCTGAACCTTCACCCCTCCAATCTGTCTCGATTCATCCACCAGCGCAAATGGTGATAAAAAAATCTGATCCTAGAGGAACCATAACTAATTTTAAAAAATCTCTGCAGTTTCTAACTTGCCAGAAAGGAGAACTGTACAGGGTTCATATTTAAACGTCATAAGGTGTTCAAGGTTCCTAATTGGAATAGGTAAAACGAGCAGTCAAAGCTGTTTTGTTTTGCTCATTGTCCCTCTAGAAGTGCCAGGATTTTGTCTATCCAATATAATGGGACCCGGAAAAGTTCTGGTTTGTGAGAACGTTCATCCCCACTTAAAAGAAGTCCTGCGCTGAAATTATTTCCAACTTCTCAAGGTTCGATAAAAGATCCAAATGAGTTTTTTTTAACAAACAAAGGAACATGTTCCGATGGAGGGACTGAACCTGAACATTGTAAATCCGCTAGTCGTATTAATATTGGAGAAGAGACGTTCTCAGTAATCGGAGGTTTCCCGCTATTACCCCCAAAACTCGGGTAAAGATCGTGAGTGTGAAAGCGATTCTGAACGAAATTTACATTCCTGACTGCGGGAGTGGTACCAATTTTCAAACGTTCATCCAAAAGACACCAGTTTAAAGGGAATAGATCGATTAGGATACAAAACTTTGCGCTTTCTTGGTGACAAGGAGGATTGGATTCAGGAATAGGAGGCTAACAGTTCGGACCCTATCGAATGCACCTATATGCAGAAGGTTGTGCACATCTTCCCTTAATTTTACCAAAATGAACTGGTGAAAGATCATATGGTCCCTTGAGAGATGGAGTTGTTCCCAAAACTGAATCGATAACCCTCCGTCAAAATGAAAGAATCCGCTCATCATCTGTGATGATTAACCAAACCTTTGAAAAGAGACCTAAACGAGCACCTGAGGGTACGTTTGAGAGACGAATGCACGGCAGGAGATGGTGCGAACCTCTATGGCTACAACCCACCTACTTCCTTACGAAAGAAAGGCTGGTTAGAGAGCTTCCTCACAACGGTTCGTTTGGGACCGCGTCATAAATCAAACAGTAGAGGAATATGTATCATTTGAGGTTCCGGATTGGACAGAGGCCAAACCTGTTTGCAGGGATTTACGGATGACCCGTATGGGCGGTTAGCATTTGTACGCTTCATGGCCGATTGCGATGGGTCTGAATCAGGTATGAAAGATCTACGAGCATGATCCTTCAGATCTTGTGAAACCGCTGGATGGGATGAGTGCTCCAAAGTGGGTTCAGGCTTCCAACGGAGTCACCTTTAGGTTATTGTTGTGGTTAGGAAAGACCTTCGTGGAGTCGAACGCAACATCACAGCAAATGTAAAGATCGGCCGATAACGTGTTACGTACACGTAATTTAATTGTTATATATATATATATATATATATATATATATATATATATATATATATATATATATATATATATATATATATATATATATTCAATTACATGCTATTATAATGTAATTAATTTTGTTTACTGGAGTTTACATTGTCTGGAAATTAAGTTCAGTTCTTTTTAACCCAATTTTTATATTTTACTGATAAACAACTCGCAATAGAAACACCGTATCCAGTTTCTGACTTTGATTCAGGACCAGTGACAGTTGTGGTAAACAACTTTTCTATTATATTTATTTTTATATTCTTTCTCATAGTAAGAATTTTGTCAAGGCCATATATAGAGTACGTGATAGGAAACATGTATTTATTGTTACTGTAACGAGGAAATCCCATGGAAATCAAATTTTCGTTTCGTTGTTTAATATTTTGTTTCGTCAAAGTTTATATTGTGATTTTGAATACTTGGCAGACTTTGTAGTGCCATCTATCGTTTTAGTTTTGGGTCACGTGATTCCGCCTGTGTGTGTGTGTGTGTGTGTATATATATATATAGATATATATATATATATATATATATATATATATATATATATATATATATATATATATATATATATATATAGGCTAACTGTGACTTCCATGGTGGTGTGTTAGGAAGCGGCGTAGAGTGACGACAATGTAGCAGTATAACCACACCACCAGAGCAAGCACACTTGGTCGTATTCCGATAGATAGGTGAGAGCTAGGCCTGGAATCTGAAAAGGTTAGGGACAAGGTCTTTCATCGACCAGCAACCCGGCGCTACAAGGCCCTTCCAAGAAACGCAGAGGTCTTGCGACAATACACGTTTTAGACTGAGGATAGCTCTTCTTTCGTCATTTCGCAATGTCCTCTCGATCGATCGAGAAGGTAACACCGCGAATCTGCGACCGAGACAGCGACCCAGTCGGCAACCACAAAATGACCCTCTGCGACCGACGATACAATCGGCGACTCTGCGACCAGTCGGCGACCCTGCGACAAGTCGGCGATACAGTCGGTGACTGTGACAGAGACAGCGACACAGTCGGCGACTGCGTTCAAGTCTGTGACCACAACTGCGACCCTGTCTGCGACAAGAATACCCAGTCTGCGACCAGAGGAAGACCAGTCAGCGACCTTTCAACAAGTCAGCGACCCTGCGACAAGTCGGCGACTGTGACCAAGTTAGCCACCAAAACAGCGACAAGTCTGCAACCAGTCGGCGACCGAGACTGCGACAGTCGGTGACTGCGATCAGTCGACGATCCTGCGACTAGTCTGTGACGAAGTCGTCGACACCCAAAAAGCCAGGAATAAGACGGTATCCTGCTGAGGTAGAAATCTGTCACACTCTGGGGTGCCAGTCATCAGACAGATTCAGCGGGGTATCGTTCCTATTACAAGACCTATCATAAAAACCTGAGATAGCGAGTGTTCCGCTACATTACAAACTTCTAGAAAGGTGACCCTCATTCGGGAATCTGTTTTGCGTCTTAAATTAAGTGTATAACGGTTGTCTTGATAGAAGATAATTCAGTCAGGCTCCAAACATTTTGTGTCCAGTTTAAGTTGAATTATCTTTATTTTCTTCAAATTATTGAATTTCAAGTGATTCTTTTCCCTGGAATTACATAAGTGCTCTAATATAATTCTTGGACAAAGACATTCTCTAGAATTTAAACGGAAATTAAAACTGGAATAATATTTTCTGTGATTCAACAAGAAACTGTTCACAAATCTGCATTTTAAAGTTTATAACAGACATCATAGCCTTCCATGTTGGATTTCATCAGGACTTGAACTCAGATTCATTCAGAACTAGGACTTCTACTTTTCAATTCTTGGATAATTTTTGGATTTGATTCGTAAAACTATAAAGTTTCTTTTTCTAATTTTTCACTTGGTATTCTAGGGAAATAAATTGTTTAATTTTACAAAGCTTGTTGTCTTCACTTTTTTTTGTTCCTTTTTGTAAGAGACAAGACTCACAACAGATGCCATTGAGACAGAAAGCACATGCCATGATATGCTGGCCATAGTCTCCTTCAGCATACAAACTGAAGAAGCTGAGAATAGATAAGCACAAGAAATTTGTGACTAATATTGGGCCATATGCTCAAAAGCTTCAATTTATTGATGGGAAGGCATGCACTAGTTCCAGTTGAGATACCCACTTGGACAAACTAGCATGCAGGTGGGGAGATTTAGTAGGCCACTTCGTATAATGTACCCGGTAAATCGTAAATCGAAGCAGATATATTATCAAGACAGACAGAGGAATGGACCACCCCTTATGAGGTCAAGCAATGTCTGAGCTTGTCAAAAATCTCAGTGATACATCCTCAATCAGGGCAGAGTGTGGAAGAAACAAATAGATTGCTGTTGAGCACCAGTGATTGTTTCCAAAAGAAAGAATCTTCCTAGATTGTGCACAAGATGGTATCGGACAAAAGTCTGTGGGTAAAAGATATAAAATGAGATCACTTATCTTTCCTGGATAATGCTATGCCTCCAGGCTCCAAACTTTCTTGTTGGTACCACCTGACGAGGTGACAAAGGAACACTAACAGCAGTAGCACATAAAGCTATAAATGACCAATAACTCTGAGGTGGAGTCCCACACATCCCACAAAGATTCATTGGGATACTATGGAAGGTGGGGGGGATACCAATCTGATTCCTTTCCCTACCTAAACCCAGTGTAAAGACTCTTAATCCTGCAATGAGTGTAATGGAAGAGTGGGAAATGGGGGGGGCTTGGTTCAATTTCTACCACCTGTACCATTTGGCCTGTGTGTAATGACCAGTGAAAGGTCAATGACTGGTACATGATGATCTTACTAGCCTAACAATGTAACCCCAGAAAATGGAATGTGGGAGAAAGAAAGATAAGAGTGGGAATCCAAGTCACATGCACACACAAATCAGAACACCTGCTACATGTAAGAGGATTTATTTACTTCATACTATCTGGAAAACAACAACCTTCAGTCAAAATACAGATAGGTACATTTTTAATTTTTTTAATCTGAAACAGATTTTTTAAAACAGCAAAATGAATGGAATTTTTTTTAGTGGTCTTTCATGTTTAACTGCCAGTAAAAATTATACACCTGCATGATAAATCCTCCCAGGAAAACAAAACATATATAAAGTTATAATTTTATGTATTCTGCTAAGTATGAAAAATAACTATGCAACAATTAAAAACAACACTGGAGGTAAAATGATTTCATTTCTGCATTGGTATACTAACCTTATGTGATGGCCATACCACTCTATGTTTGTTCGTGCATATATTTCAGTGCAATCAACTTAACATCATCTTATTTTGGCCAAGACCACTTTCACAACATAATTGTTTCATAATTACAGTGACTAGGAAAAACATCTTTAAAAAATCTTTGTTACATAGTGCTCTGTTATAACTGGAAAGTTTGCTGAATCAAATCTATTTTCCCATATACGACTTGCAGTTTGAAGTGAACCCATCTCTCAAAGTAATACCACCTTCAAGGTTGATCTTTCCTGCATATAATGTACAAAACCAAATTTACCATCTACCTATTAAAACCAGCTTACCCCAGCCCAATCTGTGGTTTCATTTGAGAAGTTTTACGATACAGTCAAGCCTATCTAATGGTAACCTTAACATAGCAGCTATCTGGTAAAAATGGTCATTCTAATTTCTCCCTGGCACATTTCCTATACGCAAATGTCCTGTGTCTAATGATCATCTGCCTCCCCAACAATGGCATCCCTTCCACTTCATGTTTGCAAATTTAATTTTATTTCATGAGCAGTGTTCTGTACTTTTGGTTTTTATTTGAATAAAAATATTTTAAAATATCCAAAACAATTTCTGTGCTTATTTTCCAAACATTAGTACTAGGAAGAAATCAGGTTAAAAACATGAAAAAGTAAGTCAGTAAAAATGGTCTATTTTAATTGGTATTCATGCATAGATTTGAACTTTGGCCCATGTTTACCCCTTTAAATACTGAGTTGATATTTTTCCCCCGATTCAGCACAACACTAAATTTATATGATGAAATAGATGGGAAACATTAAATACTGCTTGATTTGCTGACCTCCATCTTGTTCTGCGTTTACAGGACATAACCGCCCCAAATTAACAACTGTGTAAAGCAACAATCTCATAAGGAGTATATTGTGGGAGGAGGAGGATAAATGGATGTAAAGCTGTAACAGGTATTTTATTTAAAAGACAGGTAAAAATTTTCAGTGAAAATTGGAATAAACCAAATAACAACACTATTGATGGGTAATGTATTGTTTAGATAAAGACATATGACTTGAATTGATGTGTAAGCAGTTCACATACTGTACCCCATTCATTCTGTTTGTCTAACTCAAAGGTGTCAATTTGCCAGGTTCAAAAGTGAAAGTTTTCATCCATACAGGAGAGGTTGAAGCAATGCATTGGTTGGACAGTGGATAAGGCAGTCAAGTAGTTGCAGCAAAAATAGGACGAGGAGCTCAAGTCGAAGAGATTTTTAAGCAAAAGCAAGGTATTATAGATGATTTCGAAAACAGAATTATCTCTGAGAAGAGATAAGAGTTGTATCCCTTTTCATACGGGTCAAGGGGTAATTTAATATTTAAATTTGGCTGTAATGGCATACAAAATTTCAGTCCATGGGTCACAAAGAATAGCCATATATGACTTGTTTTGATTCCATATTTTTCATAGGCCTCCCATATAACACAAATCTTTGGTCTGTGTGAGATGAGCGACTGGCTTATCTATATAAGCTGGCTGACCAAAGAATCAGTCCTCTATTTTACAATCATAGGAAGCTGTTAGTAAGCAATGAATTAACATTCATGGTGCACAAAACATACTAAGATCAGTGATGATTTTGATACAGCAAACTTGTGTGGAACATAAATATGGGACAAAAAAACACAGATGCTCATTTTATGATGTGGCTGAATAGTGCATGTAAAACTAACTTGATAATAATAATAATAATAATAATAATAATAATAATAATAATAATAATAATAATAATAATAATAATAATAATATTTGGTGAATGGTAAAAGAATTCTAAAGGTGTCCTTCTGTACAAAGGTCACATATGTACATAAGCCAATTCTGCCCTTTTCCATGGGTGCCAATATTGACAGATTTGACTGTATTTGCAAACCTTTCATTCTACACTTATCAATGTAAATCCAATATAAGGTGTACAAACATATTACATCCATTCTCCCAGAGACAAAAATGCCTCTTATATCTTCTCCACTTAATAAAACTTGAATAAGAATCTCTTAAACGGCAACACTAATAGAATCTTGACTAATGCTTTTATTTGTAAACCACCTTGAGAATTTACACATTCAAGGGTGTATACACATCCAACACAAACAAGCAAGGAAAAGCTGCAAGACAAAGTTAATAAAATACATACATAAAGATGCATATCAATCATAAAGCTCTGTTATATCCAACAAAACTCTTGATGGATGCAGTATGCTATATTACACAATTATTACTGAAACATTTTCCTCTTGCCTGATTGTACTACCTTTCAAATAACTAAGTTGTAACTTCTGCATCTTAAACAATTTCACAATGTAAATAAAATGTGCGTTTAAATTAACATTTAAGACCAGTAGATTTGCTGTGAGTGTATGACTTTCATGGGAATGAACATGTTAATAAAATGTGCACACAATATTGTATGTATAATGTTTAAACCAGTACCCCGTATTATATGCTTTTGATATTATACAGACAGAAAAGCACTTACTTTTTGATCAACAGAGATAAAAAATTAATTTATCAAGCATGATGCATATTAAATAAAGTTGAAATAGGAATAGATTACTCATTAGAAGAAGCAATAAACCTTACATACCTACACCCTCATTAAAATATAATTAAGAAGTTGACACTACAAGATTGTGGTCCTGTAAAAACAAACTTAGAGCTTCTAAGACTTATCAAAATCCTTTTAACTAAATGTTTTAGTCAGTAAGCATGTGCTTACAGAATACCATCAAAATATGAAAAGTAAACAGACTAAAAAAGTAGGGAGATAACTCTAAATGTACTAATCTGTAAAGTCAAATCTTGTATGGAACACACATACCAAGTTCCAAGAAAATACCACAGTTCTTTGAGTGTGATAGATGGAAACAATCTGTAATAAAAATGGGATAACTCATAAAATACCAGATCAGACCAACTCAATTTTTACAGGACACAGTGTCAAGTCATGATAAAAGGTATACCAAAGTTTAATGAAGGTATCCCAAAGCATTCATGAGACATCAGGCATCTAACAGTCTTATGGATGGCAGACAAGATGACTCAATTATATGACCCAACTTTATTTGCAATGTGTACAAATATTGCAGTTACTGAACATGATGTAGACCAAATAACACATTTCAAAATGTTATCTGTCACATACACATTGTTATTTACATTTACATATAAGATCTGAGAATAGCTTAACATCAACAATGATATAACTGTTATGATATACATTCCACAATAATAGACACAATATGCTTTGTTACATGTTTGATAACACAAAATTCAAACAACACACACTTAAAATAACAAAAACAATAATAGGATAATACCTTCTCATTGCAATATCATGTCTTATTCTTGTCTATGTTAGAGATAGTGATTCATTACATGTAGTTTCACCATGTCAATCAACCCAACTTTGCACATCTTCATCTAACTTTTGTGACCAACTGCAAAGTTATCAAGAATATAACACTGTAGAAAATAATTTAATTTTGCATCTCTTATAATATTTCTTTGCCTGACTGCTGGACAATCATGGATATTCAACAATGTCAATCAATTTCATTAAGAATCTATCTCATTTTTGTGACCCATCATTAAGAAGGTACTACCTGACTCGGAACCTATTAGTCTCACCTTTGTGACCAATTGCCAGATCATTATCAATGTACCATCCTGTCAATCAACTAACTCGGCACTTCATTTCATTCCTGTAATCAATCATCTGGAATTCGTGGACGTAATAACATGTAAATCAACCAAATTCTGCACCTTCTTATTTCATTCTGTGACTAAACACCAGGTTATCATGGATGTAGCAAGAAGTCAAACAAACATTTTACCTACTTATTCATTCTTATGACAAATCACTAGGCTATCATGAATGTTGCAACATGTCAAACAAAAAAATTTATTACCTGTTTATTTCATTCTTGTGACCAATCTCAGAGCCATCAGGGATGGTGCAAATGATTACATAATTTTTCATAAACTCAAGCTATTCCAAACTATTGGAAATTTATTTACAGGGGACCTAACCTTGGGAATCCACTTGCACTAATCTTTTTAAATTCTCTTTCTTAAATTGAGATTTTGTAATAGCTTGGTTTGTTTGGGAAAAAAAAACTTGTTTCATTTAAGATTCAGTAATATAACAGGTTCTACTCAATCAGGCTCTCTTATATCTTTATGAAATCTTCGATATATTCTAATGAAATATTTCCTTGATCATTTTTACCAATGTAAAGCATTTCAGAAACATTGTAGAAGGAAACCTACAAAGACATTTTGTCCAGTTTCAAAGTTTTCACATCAAAGTTTATGATAAAATTCAAAATTAAATTTAAAGCATTAAAGATTATAATTTAATATCACTTTATAAACAGACACCGATGCTGGCAGTATGTCTCAATCTGCCAATAAAATTGATGTCAATGCTAGCAGCATGTCTCTATCAACCAATAAAATCGACATCAGTGATGGCAGCATGCTTTAATCAAGCAATGAAACTGTCCATGCTTGCACAGAACATGATTTCATCTCACTATCACAACATTTCTTCATTTCATCATCTAATCATATTACTTTTCCAATTGCTTTAAAAACTGGAAGTTATCTGACATTAAATCTCACTTGCAAACCACCAAAACGTTTTTTAAAAAAAATAATTTTTTATATGAACGAACACAGGAAAAGTCTGAAGTAAATAGTGAAACATCAAACTTTAATATAAATATCTACATTGAAAATTTAAATATGGTGTAACTTGCATTTTTCTGTACATTGATTTTCCAATGCTTTTTTTCGCTAAACTTTGTTAAAAATGCTTTTGAATTTCATGATATTCGAAACAGATTTCCTTATTTGAAAAATATACAACTGGTTGCATAAAATTCAACAGTTAGTATCTGTCTTAATACTAATGATCAAGATGGATGACCAGATGAAGCTAAAAAACCTACATGTAATGAACAGCACCTAAATTTAATATTCGGTACATAAACTGATAACTACTGGTATCCAATTCAAATACTAGTCATGTACTGTATACTTGCTTACAAGTCTATTCAAACTGTAAACAACAAAGATCCTGATCTACCATTGGATCTGCCAGCACATGATGTGATGGCCCATCTGTATGTGTGCAGTTTGCAGCTTAACTCATAAGTGGATATATTTTTTAAGATGACTGTATTCCTTTGTATACAAGGCTACAGTAAGAAGGAGTAAGTATCACCTTTTAGTGCCATATTGTGGATTCTCTTAATTGTCACCAGATTGCAACACTATCTGGCTTGATTTCATTTTGCATTACAGAAAATCTAAAAATCTACAATGAAAGTAGCCTTTGTCTAATTTTCAAATATTGTTTCCTAATCATTGTGGTATTGTTTTAGACTCTGAAATTGCTGGTACTGATTTAAAGGAAATTATTTACTTTTTAAGAATTTTTGAATAACATTTGTGATTATCTATGTATTTTGAGCACAGTGTGCAGAGCACAAGATTCAATCACTGATGCCCCAGATACAAAAATCTGCAACCCATGGCACATTACTTTGTTTACAATTGAGCCTTTCAAAAAATGACAGATGACTTAGGACAAATCAAAGTCATCTGGGAAGATACTTTCAATTAACGTATAATTTGTGTTCAGACACTCTGGAAAGTCCACTACTGGAAAACTAATGTAGAGAATGTATAGGGTGGGGAACAAATGTGCCCTGAATGCTGTCAGGGTCCCTAAATGGGGGCTACATGGCACTTAAATCTCTTATTATGACCACAATACTGATGCCCCAAATCTGAAAATTCCTCCACTTTGTGCATACATTAATGTAATCACTGCATTGATATTAAGAAGCTTAAAACTTTACAAACTTTAACTAAAGATTTAAAATGTAAAAACTAAAAATTTACAGTTTTTTTTGCATTAATAAACATGTATCAGTAATAAGTGATAGTTACTATTTGAACGCTTATGTAATCACCCTGACATCAGCATCAAATCTGCATCTGACCCTGTTTAAAATTTTGGAATTTTTTTATTTGTCTACATTTCCTTCACTTATCATCCAGGTGGATGTTTTTTGGTACGAGTATTGCTAACTATCAGTATATTTATATTTGCCCAAGAATATATAAAACTAAACTCTTGGTGGAGTTTTGAGTCTTATAATCAATACACTGGGTCTTAATTTATGGTTCAAATTTCAAGGCAAATTCTTGTATGATGTGATCTTAACAGTCAAAGAATTATTAAGTTATGATACACTCTCTTTACAGGGTTTATTACTAACAATTACTGGGAATATATTGCAGCTAGTCTACAGGGGGTAGGTGTTTGACTTTTTAATTTTGGGGCCAAATTTCTTTGTAGTGACTCTTCAGCTCATTGTTTAGTTAACTTGTACAAGGAATTAAATGTATTCCTTTACTTTTCCTTTACTACTTTTTATGCCTGAATGATGGTTTTGTCATGAAATTTACATTTATCATGTTTATTTTTTTGTAGATGCATTTTTTTATGAATAGTTGTGATGTATACATGGAATCTCTTGATGCTTTCTTTGCCAAGGGTGTCTAGGTCACAGTCAAATACTATTAGTACCATTACTGTTTTGGTCATTTTTCATAGTCATTTCAAATAGCTGTTTGTATTTGGATTGGACTAGATTTTCGTATTATTGTTGTCCTCACTTAAAAATTGAAAACTAATGAATACATCATTTCTTCTGATATATATGCCTGTTGGTCATTATACTAATTATTATGGGTCCAAACAGTCATGTTATTGTTGTTATAGGTTCAATGCCATTTTTCAGCAAATGATTGGCTATAGAAGGCAACCAGTAAATTTGGTGGAGAAAAATCCTGGAAACACGACAGGATAATTCACTGACCCTCAGGAAGCTAATGGCAAACTTTCCCACATACCCACCATGGCTGAGCCCAAAACAAGGGTCACTCATCTGTAAAGGCAAGTGTCTTCAACCAATCAGCTACCTCAGGTCCATCCAAGCAGTTTAATTTTTGTGCTTATGATGGTGTGTTATATAAATAACACATATCTGCTTATATAGCTGTGAATAAATACTTATGAAGTAACATGGAACTTCATGAAAGGACAGAGATGATGACTGCTGCACAATCTGAGAACTATTTGAAAATGTCAAAGAATGAGATGTGTGGAAAGATATATAATTGTTTGTTAATGGTATTCAGTTCAATGTAATTTTACCTGTGCCTTACCAACTGAAAGAAGCAGGAAAATGAAGTAAATATGACATAAAATACATTCCTTTATTGCCAATTTTGCATAAGATACTGATGGACAGAGCTCAGTATTGCTACACAAACTGTTACTAGGTTCTCATGAAGTATTTTACAAATTATTACCTGATGTTTGTATCATACATGGGACCCAGGTAAAGTACTTCTAATGTGTAGCAGACATCAACAGATGCAATTTAGAATTTTCTATTTTTTTCATAATGACCTTTGCGAGTGACCAGAACACATTGGGTACCTTGTCTTTTTAAATGGAAAAAAATGTCAATTTTATTTCATAATTTCTGAGGATGAAAACTGTTTCTATTTTCACATTTAACTGAAAATATAGATTTAACTGTACCTGCTGCTAATCTCTCTGGGGAAAAAAAGATCTAAGTGTACCTACAGCTAATCTGTCTGGGGAAATAAAGATCTAACTGTACCTACAGCTAATCTGTCTGGGGAAATACAGATCTAACTGTACCTACAGCTAATCTGTCTGGGGAAATAAAGATCTAACTGTACCTACAGCTAATCTGTCTGGGGAAATAAAGATCTAACTGTACCTACAGCTACTCTGTCTGGGGAAATACAGATCTAACTGTACCTACAGCTACTCTGTCTGGGGAAATACAGATCTAACTGTACCTACAGCTAATCTGTCAGGCAAAGAATAGGCTTTATATACAAATATGTTATCTCCTTATTAAATTAGCTAACTTAATGGCAGTATCTTTAAATTTAGTAATTTGCCACTCAACTTTACTTTTACACATTTATGTATTAATTGTTATGCAAATGATAAAACACACCCCACCTTTGTACCAGCACCATCAAATTTATGACAGCTAGTGTTCTTCATTTAACATAGTAACTTGACCTCTAAATAGCTAAAGAAATTTGTAAAAACAATGTCTTGAAACCCTGAGTCTTTTGGGAATAAATACATGGTCTCTGATTCACATTTCTGAGTATCACTATATAACATTTATTTCATGTACTTGCACACTACACACCAATTTGAAATCTCAATATTTAGCACATTTGTATCCCTTTACCTACAACTATGTTTTCTATGAGAATAAAGAAATATGTTATCTCTTACCAGGTTTGCCCTGATATTGGGTATATGGCAGAAGCTTCTAATTAGCTTGGATGCTTACCAGCAGTCAGGTGGTGATAACAGGGCTTCATCAAGACATCTCCAATGTACCTGGCAGAAGTTGCCAGGATTAGTTAAAATAACAACTTAGATCTTTGCATTTTTGCTATAAAAATTAGCACTTGTGTAACAGTAAATTTGAAAACCTGACATATTAAACTTGGAACATTGCACTGATCAGCATTTCTTCAGTGTTTACAACCAATCAAAATTTAACAAGTATGCTGTGTATTATCTCAAAAATCACTGTGGGATATCATGCTTCACTGAACCTGAAACATATGCTAGAAGCTGTACAGGTGCATGCTACCACCTGTCTTAAGTGTCATTTTATCTTAAACTTTACTTATGGCTTAATTTGGCCAAGTAGCCAAAGGCACTAGCCTTTCCATGTTATTGACATTTGTCTGCATGAGTTTGAGTCTCAGGTCAGTTAAGGTGGGTTTACAAGAACGTTTGCTAGTAACTTCCCATGGGTCAGTGTTTTTTTGCCCTGATCTCCCCATGTTCTTTCTCCACCAAACATATACAGCCTATGATGTGCTGAAGGATGGTGTTAAACTCACAAATCACACCATATTTTACTTTCTAATTACATTCTTTAGATTTATTTTGGACAAGTTTATATCTTTCAAAAGTAATTTCAATTAAAACATTTATTTAAAATTCAATTAAAATTAAATTTATCGCTGCTTGTTCATTTCAAACTGATTCTCAGATATATATTAACTTATACAGTGTTCCCTCGCTACTTTGCAGTTCGTTTAAGGCAGACTCACTGTTTTGTGGTTTTATAAATGTATAAAAATATATTAAAAATATTAATTCTAACATTAAAATAATATTATAAATCATACAAAATTACCATTTACATTATATAGTGTATTTATTTGGCAGATGAATACACAGCAAAAATGAAATGATGTACTTGCATTCGCTTGAGATGCTACTTGCCGATGTGAGATTGTACACAACACAGCTAAAAGTTATGTATAAGCGTATGGAAAGGGTTTCTAAAGACTTAAAATAATGTATAACTACTAAAATAAGTATATCATCCCTACTTCGCAGAAATTTACTTATCGCGGGTGGGCCTGAAACTGAACACCCGTGATAAGTGAGGGAACACTGTATCAAAAATCTGTTCATTCTATTATGAAAAATTTTTAAACCTAAAGTTCTTGGAACTGATTTGAAAGTAAATTCTTGCTTATTAAAATATGAGTAAGATGGTG
This sequence comes from Potamilus streckersoni, assembly GCA_016746295.1. Lineage (NCBI taxonomy): Eukaryota > Metazoa > Mollusca > Bivalvia > Unionida > Unionidae > Potamilus > Potamilus streckersoni. Next base: position 1,625,359 of record JAEAOA010000712.1, read on the forward strand.
TTTATCTTGTCTACAATGCACAATAATAATCAGGCACTGACACTAACCCAAAAGTGAATTCTTTGACTCTTGGCATGTGCTTTGTTTACAATAAAACCTCTTCTGATAACACACAAGAACTTCATTGTAAGTTCATCTAGAAAGATTTCTCATGATTAATACATGATTCAATTCTATACTGACATAATGAAGTCGAGTAGTTAAAAAGAAACCCACAGAGAAAATATAAATAAAATATTAGTGTTCAGAATCAGAGAGACTGTTGTTCCAAATATTCCATTCAATTCTTTTGAAGAAATAGTTGATAGGCAGTTTTTAGTTTTAAAGATTAGGTGCAAGTATAACATGTTAAACAATAGATGATACACTTTTAAAAACCTTGCATGTTGCAATCTGATAATAAGAACTGAGCATAAGAAACACATAGGCCCCGGACAAAAGCTGTCAAAAAATATCAAAGGGCATAACCTGATCTACAAGGTGACAGGAAAGAAAAGTGGTCACAGTATGTTCCAAATATGCTTTTAAATTGGATGAGGCACTACTGAAATAATAACAATAACAATCACCATCACCAACAATCCCTACTTATTGACTCAGGGTTACAGCCAATGGGAAACAGGAATAGAGAGTAAAAGAAGTTAATTATATAAGAGACATTAAGAGAAATATGAGATAATATATCATTCCCATTGTGTTCAGAATCAAGTGAGCTGTCATCTTACTATTAGAAAAGAAATTAAGTAAATTGGTATATTACTTCTTGACCCCTTGACTCCATCCAGGAATTGAATCCAAGGAACTAAAGCAGTGTAGAAGAAAAGGAGTTTTGAATCATACAATACTCCACATCAATAATGAATCTGATTTTAAATAAATAATTAAAGCATAAGTGATGCAATCAAACTATAACCAAAAGAAATTAATTCTTGTTGTCCCACCCTGGATAAGATCCAGGAGGTAAAAGTAGTAAGATACATTAGGTGTGTGATGTTATCTTCTGAACATGCAGTGAACTGGATATGGAAATATAAATAAAAAAACAAACCTTGAAATTTTTTTTAATCAAAATGTGTCTCAATTATACTGGCCCCACCCAGGGGCAGGAGTTAGCATGAGAGGGATTGAGTAATAATATATTCCCAATAGCTTGTGAATCAAGTGTTGTCTGAAAGTAATAAAAAAAAATTAACCCAGTAAAAAAAAAGTACTGGGAAAAAGGGTGAGTGTAATGTTGTTACTTGCCAAAATGAAGTAAATCTTGTAGAAAGTTCATGAAAATATTTGTGATAAGATAAACTTTAATAAATAAAACTGCAACTATGCTGTGTCCCCATCATAATTTTTCACCACACTGTCTGCTGAGGGAGGAGTAGAGAATGAGTTTATGTTAGGATATTATATCACAAATACGAAGCAAACAGGGTAAGATGTTCCTAAGCAAGAAGCACTGTAAAAAAAACCTGGACCAAAATGTGCCACATAGAATTCCAGACACCATGAGCTCATCCTGAGGTAGGAGTGTTACTGACATGGAGATGGAGTGAATTGCTGAGTAGGGTTGAGTATATAATGATGTTATATTCCAAACATGAAAGAAATGGTGTATTTGCTGCATGCAGTTATAGTCCGATGCTACATCTCCGTTTGTTTGTACCACCCTACCGATTTCAATAACTAAAAAGTTTAATGCGATAAAAGGTGCACAGAACTAAGTCAATTGAATCACAGATTTATAATTTCTAACCTGACTGACCAGAATGGCACTAATACTGGCATCTCCTTGCACCTTTCAAGCTTAACGGACCTTCCATACCAACAGAGCGCCATATTCCGTGCACTATGGAGTAGTTTATTTCCATCTGACAACACAATGGCATAATTCATCCTATTCAGCAATTGCCGGATAATTCTGTAAATTACCATAACGTTGAGTTTGAAATTATATTCTTTTACACACATGAAAATATTAATGAAACCACTTGTTTTTTGTTGTCATTCTTTTCCTTTGCTTGATTTGACACTGTAAAATATCGGAAGCAGACGAAAATATATATGTACATCTTTAATCATGCATAAAACACTTTGCTGAAAAATAGACTTGTCCAGGAACTGGAAATGGTTCTCAAGCATGTCCATCTATAATATTGAAAACTTCTGTTAAGCATGAAATGAAACGCACAGACGATGAAAATGTTATGGCCATTCTACTCTCAGTCTGGTTAGAAAATATAAATCAATGAATGAATTGACTAAGTTCTTTGCACTTTTTATCAAATTAATGGTTTCTGTTATTGAAATCGGTAGGGGGTACAAACAAACGGGTTAGTAGATTCAGACTATAATTGGCAGAGGGGTTATGGAAACATAAGTAATAAAAACTTGAATCAAAATATGTCACCAATTCCCAACTCTGACCTTTCTCTGGATGAGAAGTAATGAAAGAATGGGATCATGTGATATTCCAAACATGAAGTGAACTGGATGATGAGTTACTGAGCTGGAAGTGCAAGAAAAAATTTACCACCTAGTTACACACACAAACAAGGCAACCCAAAACACTTGATGCCCCCATCTCAAGGCATACAAATATTTTATCCGTTAACTTGGTTATGAATATGCATATATAATAATTTACTTAAATCCAGAAAACAATGTAATACAAGGAAACAAAACTGAATGTATAAAACTATTAGACCATGATACAAGTGCCACAAATAAAGGTGTATCACTACTTGCTCAACCTACAGTACAGACCAAGATCTGCTGTTATATAATGCATCATGACATCAGAGTCTATGCAGTCTACTTTATATCACAAATGTAATGTCATATTGGGGCTTACACTCTCTGCAAATGAGCATACATAACAATACAAGAGCTAACATGAACATGTTAATGTAATAAATTATGTTGCATTTGCTAAGTAACGAAAGAAAAAAAAAAACAAACATCTGTCTTGCATAAGCAAAATGACTTACATAAAAGCATGGGTAATGTTTGAAAATGCACACTAATTAAGCATTATGTAGATAACTGACAGTTCAACTCCCTTTTCTTTGAAAAGTATGATGCTTTCTCAATGTCACTAAAACAATTGGTGGTATGTTCATTAAGCGCTTTCCGCCAAAGCCAAAGTCCTTATTTTAATTAAAAAGTTGTTTTATTTTTGTGACATTTTCAATACTTTATTCAGACTTTACACAGATTTTTTGAAACCACTGTATGAATAATGTAAATCACTTACAAATGAAAGCACGTTGCATAAACATAAAAATCAAACAGCATTGTAATACATTTCATGGAATCATTCATATTATATCTTTGGTGAGCTCTTATATGTGTGATCTTATAATGCTGTAATTCCTAACTCTAGGACCTCTAAATTTTGTACTTTGCAACTGTAATAATCTATTATTTACAGTGTCATTTGACAGAAGGATTACAAAATATTATTCAAAATCTATCTGATGTCTTTTCAACTTGCCAGAAAATACTCCTGGCAAATATCCCATGTTTTTGAATATATTCCGAACAAGCACCAAAAAAAATAAAACATACCAAATACTTCAAATTTTCTTCTTGCGGCACTTCTCAATCTAAAGCTAAAACTGAAAGATAGATAAATTAAATCTATTTTGATTTTTTATAACTTCTGTATCAAACATGATTTAATTGGTTGACAACAACAGTGTTTTAGAGTATTGCAGTACTTCTCCAACCCAGCTGTTCATGTATTTCTCTGTTTTACTTTACATTTTCCTTCACCAGTTGCAGAATCTTCTTGATAAGATTGACCACATCAACATCTGTCTGTGAATCTTCAGATAATTTTGCAAGGAGTGCTGTCCCTCCCTCTTCCTGAAGCATTAGGCAATATCTGTGACCTGTGCAATAATGATAAAAAGAATAAGAATATGAATAAATACAAATCATTTGAACTCAGAACATGAAGGCTGCTGTTAAGAATTATTCCTTGTAAAATGTTGGAGAATTTAACTTCAAACAAATTTACACTTTTACTTAGTTAAGGGTCCAAGAAATCCAAGATGACTTAAAAATGAACAGTTATGTGTGCATTTTCTTGTGCTAATTTTATTTAAATATCTATTCCTATGTATGAGATATTACAACAAAAAGTACTGGAAACAGTGCCTTAATTACCAACTATACTTAAACAATAAGAATAAGCATTTAAAAATTCACCAAATTTGCACAATATGAATATAACATATTTCTCTTTTCAAGAACACATAAAAGTGTTTCATGGTAAGTTAATTTTTTTCTCACTGTGACATAATTACTGATCCCTCCTTGGATTTCTGACCTTGAAAGAAGGCAGATCTGTGGCAGATTGTATACTGCTAATGATTTTCCCTGATGTCATGTACTTGTTTAGTGGATTCTATTCCAAGGGGGTTGAGCTTGTTCCCCCCCCAATCCCAAGGGAAAGACAAGGAAATTACAAGGTGGAATAATTTCCCTCAGGATATAAATTCCTGATGAAACTGAAATCTTCATATGAATCACCCTGTATAGACCCTGTATATGTATTAGCATTAATTTTGTTGACATTTTCAGAATCACCCTGCAGATGTATTGGCAATATTGTGTTGACATTTTCAAGCTTAATCTGTTGCTGATTGCAGTTTGAATGCAAGTCTGTGCAGTGAAATTGTTCTCAGTCTGCAGGATGGAGAGGCATGTGAATGGCAAGATAAAACCATGACCTCAGACATTTTTACTCATAATTTTTTTCTTGTTTTTAAGGGGTTCATCACAAGCATAGTTGTAATAACCCTAAAAAACATCAACTGCATCTGTTCATTCAGAGGTCCACAGAGAATACATTTAAAGTATTGACAGGTTCCAAGTTATATCAATAACATGTCTGGTATCCAGGTTCAAAACAGAAGTCTGGGCAGATGAAACTTTAAAGCAACAAACTTATCACCAATCATTGACTTCAGCACACTTGAATGGGTTTCTGGTCATGTGCAGTTAAGCAGTATTGAATGATGTATCGAAAGACATACAGGCAAACAAAGCAATCACCATGATAATCCAGACCAAAGCATACAATCTTACAAAGCAAAACATGGCCATACACCACTCCCTCGATAACTCTCGGACATTGGGGTCCAAAAACATCGACCGCTATATAAGCAGGGGCGCGAGTTATCGAGGGACCTATAACAAACAACAAATATAACAATGGGATCGACGCATAGAGAAAAGGGGGTGGGGTGGCTTGGCATGTTGAATACTCAATTAATAATTGCACTAAGATTAACAGTGGATAAATATCTTTTCATATTGGTGTACTCTGTTTAGTTTTTCCTCACAGAGTAACATTAATTTCAGGATAACTTACAGTATATTGAGGAAATCATCTAAACATTATTCGTCCTGGTTTCCGTTTGCTTAGCACATGTACTTCACACGTGTATTACGTCACTTATTTTTGTGGTGAATGGTATACATTCTAATTTTTATTGTTTGATCCAAAGTAGACATTTTTTTTCAAATACAAAAGATCGACACACTTCGAAAAAACAATGTCGATCGAACTATGTGTAGATTTTTATTGCGGTAGAAGTAAAATGGAAGAAAAAAATTCACAAGGTTTAACCATTACCAACGTGAATTTAATGGGTTTAAAAATTTAAAATGACATAAATTAGAACACGATAACACTTGCGGTTTGTGACACGTTTGAGAAATATCACTTCACATTTTAAAAAAATGCAAATTTCACAATATGGATTCTATCTTTACAGGCAATACCGTATTTTCTGCCCTATAAGTCGCTCCTGCGTATAAGTCGCTCTTCCGCACTTACCATAATCACGTCTTTGATACCGCCGGCCGTTGCATGCGACTTGGTAATTTCCAACTTCGTGTAAGAAATATTATACAATTGTTTAAGATTTATATAAAAGTCAGTATTACAATAGACTTTGACTTGAGTCATATTTGAATTGTTGAAAGTCCAAGACCTGCAGCACGCTGTTCCACAATCCATTTTCGTAGATTCTCCTCGAGAACTGGCCAACTTGCTTTGCCACTATGATTTCACTTCTTGGTTTGTTTGGGTTTTTTTTACCTTAACTCAGTCTTCTTTTTTTACGCCAGTCACGCACAATCTTCTCGCTTACGTTGAATTTTCTTTCTGCTGCATGATTTCTGTTTCTTTCGCAAATGCTTCGATGTTTAAGTTACATTCTGCATCATATTTTTTTCTAGTTGTTGGTGCCATGATAAATGGCACGAATTTAATTTAAAACAAAACTTATTGACTTACGCTAATATAACAATTTTAAATCATATGTTTTTGTGAAACTATATTTTATTAATGCTCCATTGTATGAACGGTACGTATTTATATATCGGTCATTTCCTCAAACCAAGTGAACTTCAAAGGCACTTTATACGCTACGGTGATTTTAATACATTAACGAAGACATTGCGAATTCACCTAACAATTGAAACTGTTCACCAGCCTTCCAGTTATTTTTTTTTTATTAATTACCAGTACTTTGAAGTTCTCTCCATGAAGCCAGTCTTGGCTTAATGGCTTAATCCAGAGTTTAAAACTAGAGCAATCATCGAGGGAAATATTCATGCTATGATTTTTTTTTTTTTTTTTTTTTTATAACAAGCCATTGCGAAACCAACCGAAAAAATGATTGTGTGTTTTTATAAACTACTATTAAAGTAAATTATGAAGCGCTATACAGGGACATAATTTGTTGTTTAAAATAACAAAATAATCCCAGTTCTGCATTCTGTATTTATTTGAGTACATCAAAAGAACATGACGCAATAGCTGGGCGGCAAGTTCAAAGGACTTTGACTAGCAGCTTGGGTGGGAAAATGTGCTGAAATTTACAACGACTGAATTTAGAGACAGATTCTAAGATGTACATGCCGAATAATAAAGGAAATACAATGGCAATCGTTATTTCAATAATTTTTTAATTTATTAATAACAACAAATTTTAACACATATATAACTAAATATTATTTGACTATTTAATTTGAATATCTTATAGTCTAATACTTACGTGTAACGTATGTAAGTTTCCAGCAATTGGCTTGCCGGTATACCGGCAGATGCATTTCGCTAAAGCACAGCATCACTGCGCATCAGTCACAGTCGTTAAAAAAAAAATTATTTATCGTATAAGTCGCTCCTGCATATAAGTCGCACACATCATTTTTAAAAAAAATAAAAAAAAGTAGCGATTTATACACCAGAAAATACGGTAATCACCATTTTCGATGATCAAAACGAACTATATATCAAGGTTAAATTTGCCAATTTACAATTTCTTATCACGACTTTTTTCATGTTTAACACATTTTAAAATATATTTTCCTTGGAAAAAAATCGGGAGCCATACCGGACACCGCATTATAAGCGGGTTCGCGAGTTATCCGGGCACGAGTTATCTAGGGAGTGGTGTACTTTGCTAAGGTTATTTGTACATCAAAGATTTGTATTTCTGGCCATTCAGGCTCACTGCATGAGCTTTAACACATAGCTATATCATACTAAATGACAGAAGGTCACACTTACCCATTTCATAATGCGTGACAGTCACACATAGCTATTTTCATACTGACAGATAGTCACACTGTAAATTTATACTGAGTATCAGATGGTCACATATAGCTAACTAATGTCATAATGAGTCAGTTTTGCATGATTAGTGCACCCACACAGCCTGGTGGCATCAGAGCTGTAATTGTAAGTATTACAATTGTATAAAAATGTTACTTTTTATTACTGTAATCATTAAAATAATATAAAGATGTTTGCTTTTTATTACTGCAATTATTTTAACAGTATAAATATATTTGTATTACTGCAATTAACATAATTGTGTAAAAATGTTTACCTTTTATTACTGTAATTATTTCAATAGTATAAACATGTTTACCTTTACTCAATCGGAGTCATCTTAGGTGTAATCTAATGTAACAGGCCGTGTCATATCAGTGATCATAATCAGGATGGCGTTATAAGTTAAACGGTACATGTTGCTTTTACAAAAAGACATAAACTTACTTAACTATTCATAGCAACAAAGGTCATAATTTATTACAGTTATGTCAGTGTGTTACAATCAGTAGTGTAGTCAATTATCATAGGTGGAACTTTTCATTAAGATCTTTAAAATGAGTATTCCATAGAATAGTTTTCTCACATGTATCTGTACACTTGTCTGAATAACTCCTGTATCTGGCTTTCATGTTTGACTGGATTACAACTGTATCTGACTTTTGTTTATGTTTGGATGACCTCTATATCTGACTTTCATGTTTATCAGCATAATCCTTTCATCTGACTTCATACTAGTCAGGATAATCCCTATATCTGACCTTCATGTTTGTCAGGATAATCCCTACATCTGACTTTCATACTAGTCAGGATAATCCCTACATCTGACCTTTATGTTTGTCAGGATAATCCCTACATCTGACTTTTATACTACTCAGGATAATCCCTACATCTGACTTTCATACTACTCAGGATAATCCCTATATCTAACTTTCATACTATTTGGGATAATCCCTACATCTAGCTTTCATACTAGTCAAGATAATCCCTACATCTAACTTAAATACTAGTCGGGATAATCCCTACATCTGACTTTCATAGTAGTCAGGATAATCCCTATATCAGACCTTAATGTTTGTCAGAATAATCCCTAAATCTGACTTTCATACTACAAGATAATCCCTACATCTAACTTAAATACTAGTCAGGATAATCCCTACATCTGACTTTCATACTAGTCAGGATAATCCCTACATCTGACTTTCATACTAGTCAGGATAATCCCTACATCTGACTTTCATACTAATCAGGATAATCACTACATCTGACTTTCATACTAGTCTGGATAATCCCTAGATCAAACTTTCATGCTTGTCAGAATAATCCCTACATCTGATTTTTATGCTTGCTGGGATAATCCCTACTTCTAACTTTCATGCTTTTCAGGATAACCCCATGTATCTTACATTTATATTTATCAGGACTTTCTTGCTTGTCAAGATAACACCGATTAAGACTTTCATAAACTTTTGCATGAAGTTTTAACATTGTTGACCATAATGCTTAAGTAGGCAAGACCGGAACTCACATATCACTGTTTATAAACATTAGGCTTGTAGGAACATGAACTTTACAGTTTCAGTTGAATACAGCCAATATGTTGAACAAATTTGACTTTCAAACAATTCAACACAAAATTAGTTTGTTTTGACCATGATACCTAAGTATATCAGACTGACAAGACTGGAACTCCATGCATATACATGCATAAACTTTAAAGAGTTTCACTTGAATGCAGCAATTAGTGAATAAGATATCTGACTTTCAAATAGTATAATTCAAAACATAAACACTGTTGATGAAGCTACCACTGCTGCTAGAATAGTGACTATTGTAACTCACTATGTAGGTAAGACAATATTTTTTCTAACCAAAAAGGATATCTTCTGGTTACTCTGTATGCAAAGTTTAGGGGAAACAATAGTTTTCTTTAAATTCACTAGTGATCCAAGGATACATATTTTCTACGATGCTGCTAATATTTACAGCAAAGTAATATATGTAGCTATTAAAACTCTCAAATCTAGACATATCTGTCCACTAAACAAATATTATCTAGACTTTATACTGGAAACATTCTAACAAAATCCTGAAATTGTTAAAATTAAGTCCATGTGCTATCATTTTTCTTACTTAAAAAAATAATAAAAGCTTGATAATATTAAGTATTACATGATTTAACACACTTAAAGTAGTAAAAGATACAAGACAAGACCACTTGTTGTCCTCAACTATCCAATCTAAGTCATATGTCCATTTTGTATATTCTAAAAGTTTTTAAGTATTGGATGGGAGAAGTAATTTGCAAGTGAGAGGTCGAAAAGTTTGCAACGTGTATTGAATGAAAATTTCATACTTGTATTGAAATAACATGATATTCTTTTCTGTACAATATAGCCAGAGGCTAGAGATTAGTATGTCAGACCCTCTATCAATGGACAGCTGGTTCAATTGTTACATAGACTGGCCAGGGCAAGCTGGCATGGTGCATCTCTGGACATGGTACTTTACCCCTTTTACCACTGTACTAAAAAAAACTAATGTGCTTATGTGCCACTAAACATCAAAAAATGAATCAAATAAAATCTGCAGTTAAAGGGTATATCCCTCAGTTCTAGTTCATGAAAGGGTGAATGGATGTTTATTATTCATGGTTTCATCCCTATTCTGCTTTTTTTCTTCCACATCAAAGACATCCAAATACAAGCCATTGAGTTTAACAAATATATTGTAATTTAATTGATTAAATGTAGTTTGAATAATACACAGTGCATCCTTCTCTAGCCCCTTTTTGGACCCTCTTAGTCTACTAGGGTTTCTCTACCAAACGTGATGTAATTAGTATATATTAATAAGTTTAACAAATATACAAGAGAAAAACTAATCTTTAACCTGTGAAAATTTTGTGTTACAAGCTGTAATAACTCATACAATAAAGAAAAACAGAAAATTTTTAAAAGATAAGCCATGTGATACAAATGAAACAAGCGTTGCCAAAATAAACTTACCATTTTTGGTACAGACATGCTGTATGGCCCAAACAGCCCATAACTGGACAGCAGGTGTAGCATGACAGTTTAGAAGGGGAAAGAAGGGCTTGAAAGATCTGTAACACATTTGTCCAGAATCAGTTTATATAGAAATATACAATGTTAATAAAATTGTATGCTAAAATCATAGAAAAGAAATTATGTAAAATGTCTACTTTCTGAAGACTTATTTTAACCCAATTAATCATGTGATGATTGTAAACCTTTAAATCATGCACCAATTATTCAGTTAACTAATAATACTGTAAAGGAGCTATCTGTGCTGATATATTTAGACTGAGAATTATCACTGTTTCTGGAAGTTCATACCAGTAATTTCTTCAGTACATTTGTGTCCAATACTAAAGTGGTGCTTTACATTAGGTGGTTTTTAGTGAATGGAACAGAATTTCAAGCTTAAAAATTACAAACTATAAACCATATACCCATAGGGAAGCACAAGATAAAAGTGTTGTGAAAATTTATCAAATGGATTTTTATCAAAGGCCATATAAGTGAACAACTTTCCCAGGGTCTGTACCACAGAAATTTCACCTATCCCATACACATGGTTTTTACTATACTTATCAGCGTCAGCACATCATACCTTTAGAACAAAAAATGTGAAGCTGGGCCTGAATTGAGAAAACTAAGATGCTAACAACAGCTGCAATTATCATCCTCCAAGACTTATTTGGAAGAAGAATTAAACAAAACTTCACCATCTGACTTTACCATAAATGCCTGTCAAATAGAATGTTGTGTATTTCTGAGGTAGTACACTATGCCTGTCAAATAGTGTTTTGTATTTCTGAGGTAGTACACCATGTCTGTTAAATAGAGTGTTGTGTATTTCTGAGGTAGTACACCATGTCTGTCAAATAGAGTTGTGTATTTTTGAGGTAGTACACCATGCCTGTCACATAGTGTTGTGTATTTCTGAGGTAGTACACCATGCCTGTCAAATAGTGTTGTGTATTTCTGAGGTAGTACACCATGCCTGTCAAATAGTGTTATGTATTTCTGAGGTAGTATGCCATGCCTGTCAAACAGTGTTGAGTATTTCTGATGTAGTTCACCATGTCTGTCAAATAGAGTGTTGTGTGGTACACCATGCCCTTCAAACAATATTGTGTATTTCTGAGAAAGGACACCATGTCTGTCAAATAGTGTTGTGTAGTACACCATGCCTGTCAAATAGTGTTGTGTATTTCTGAGGTAGTACACCATGCCTGCCACATAGAGTTGTGTATTTCTGAGGTAATATACCATGCCTGTCAAATAGTGTTGTGTATTTCTGAGGTAGTATACAATGCCTGTCACATAGAGTTGTGTATTTCTGAGATAGTACACCAGCTTCTTTTGGAAGAAAATAATATTGCTAGATGAATTCTTACATTTAGTTTTCTGAAGAACAAAAATTATAAGTAGTTTGTTTGAGAGGAAACTAGTTAATTATGGAAGGATAATACTAACAAAGCATCAGAAAATCTGAATTGCCCCCCCCAATTTCTGCTACATTTAACAATTAAGTATATATTTCCTCACTACAACTTGCTATATCTCATTTTAATCTCTGACTATAACATTTCACAAATATATGACCACCAAATCCACATTAATTCTGGGCAACAAATGTCTGGCAAGACATATTAGAATTTTAGGACCCCTAGTCACAGCATAAGGAACCCTGCAAAAATGGTTGACACATATTAAAATCTGTCCTTTCTTTACATTTCCTAAAATATAAACTGTCAAATTTTAACTTACATCTTAGATTAAATTCCCATAGTTTTAGTATTCTCAAAAATAGCCTTTGGTATGGTAACTTTGGAATCAAGCAAATGGCCAAATTTTAAGAGTTATATAAAGTACTTTTTGTTCATTATTGACTTCTGGATAGGCAATTAAAAATTTATATTGCATTATACTGCATGTAGTCTGAACACCTACTGAGGAATCAATATTATGTTAGCTGAACTTATTACTGATGGCCAAGTGGTTACAGCATCCACATCAGATGCAGGAGGTTGCGGGAACAATTTCCGACTGAGTCATACCAAAGACTTATTAAAAAAATGGTACTAGTAACTGCCTTCCTTGGCACCCAGCATTAAGAGGTTAAAGCTAGGACTGGACAGCCTGGTTTCAAGTTAATGTGACTGGGTGGGACATGATGCTACATGTCTGTGGCATGATGCCCCAGTACTAGACATCACTATAAAATGTCACACTGCAGACATTATTGCAATGTGACTGACAATTTGATAAAGCTACATTAAAAATCCAAATCTCCCCCCCCCACAAACACACACACACCAAACTTATTACCGAATCTAATACAATCCAATATCTCATGTCTTCTTAACATAAATTTGTTTACCAGATACTAAGTTTTAATTAATGAAATCATTCAAGAGTAACAGAATGAAAATATCTGTGACGGAAGGGGTAACTTGAAAGGATAGGTAAATGTTGGTAACACTATACTCCCCTCCCATAAATAATGTAGGATATGCAAAAGATTTAAAAAAACATATTGCACATTAACCACCTAAAGCAGATTTCAAGTTACTGTTGTGTATTTTGTGCCATTAAGTGAATACATGTATATATACCAAAGGAATAATCATCTTGTTACATTGTTGTATGACTTGAAATGTATCTAGTTTATATAAATGTTCACTGTCACCTCATCTGTATCACATTTCTACCATTCTTACCTGTATGCTACCATCTCTCCCTGGGGCTGTTCCCATGACAGGACTAAATGATGCTGTAAAATAGAATTAATTTGTTCACATACCAGTAATAAAGATCATGCAGGCCTGTGTCAATTTTCACTACATTTCTGACATCTTAATACACATACTTTTATATGACCATTCCATTTATTCTGTTGCTCACTAATCAATATTCCTTGCAAAAACATGATATAATTGCCCCCAAGAAATATATCCAATAAAATTTGTTTTAAAGTATTTGGTCATTTTTAGATTGTCATGCAATAGGGTCACAATAAAAATATTTGAAAAAAATGTGCACAATGTCCTATAGAACTGACCTGAAAACTATCCTCAGGTGATTTTGTCATACTCAAGTCATGTTTTATGAACTTGCAAGCAATGTAGCTTAACTGCAAGGTTAGTCGAAAGGTACAAATAGGTATCTATACATGCCAACCCCTGGTGAGGAAAAAGTGTAATCCAAGTGGACAAAAGGAGTAATCTGAGCCAAAAAAACGTAATCCACATAAAACATAATAAAATTCAATGCACATATGTACAAAGCACATGCATATTTTCCGCAAGTTTGGCATCAGGATGCATCCGTTTGTTGTTGTTGTTCTTAATGCCATTTTTCAGCACACGATAGGCTATTCATGGCGGCCAGTATTAATGGTGGAGGAAGAAACCGGGAAATCCGCAGAAAGAACCACCGACCCACGAAAAGCTACTGGCAAGCTTTCTCACATATCCACATTCCGAATCCTATACTCAAACTCACGCAGACAGAGGTGAGATGGCAGTGATCCGTAACAGACAGCGCTTTAGACACTTGGGGCCACTAATGCATTCGTTTGAACAAAGGACCAAATCTGTATTATACCACTAGTTGTAATCAGTATTCTATTAAGAGCTCGGTAAATAACGCCCCTGCATTTATAAAATTTGTTTCCTCAATTTAGTTCTTCTGTAAAAAAGGAGTTACCTTAGTGGAGTTAGCAAAACTAGCCATTTCAAGGCATCTTTGTTTTAAACTATGACCAATATTAAAATCCTCAGAAGCTGTCATTTTTAGAATACATTTTGTGTGATTAGTGGGATGTTAATAAAAATGAGAAAACAAATTATTATATTTTTTGGGAGGGGAATATACCGAAAAAGCATAATCCAAGTACATTTACACGAAAGGCATAATTTAGTGGAAAAAAAGTGTAATGATTACGCTAAAAGCATAATGGTTGGCATGTATGAGTATCACTCACCTACATTTTCATGTTTCCCCATTATTAATTTAAGAACAACTTTTATTTTTCAAGTCCATGTAAAAAAAAAATGGGGTTACAATCAAACTAAACTTTTTTAAGAGTAACTGCTGTGAATCTTTCAAATACAGTTTAATATCAGGAGCATGTTATAATTTTTATAAATACAGTCAATAGGTCTTATCTGGTGTAATAATGTGTTAAGAAAACATTATACGCTAGAAAGAAATATCCTACAAATAACAAAACAATAATGTCTCTCTTTCAATATTCTACAAAGATATAAAAAAAATAAGTTTGTCTTAAAATTTTCAAGTTACTCAGTAATATACCTGTATGTTTTTTCCTGAATTGTACTGTAGATACAGCTCAACTACTGTCTCATGGACTCCTATTTTGGAAAGCATTACTGATAGTATTGATATGCCTTTTCAGTTTGAATTACTTCCCTCTAACATAATATTTTTTATTTGTATTGGTTGGTAAGGACCCAAAATGTCAGTCTCTTTTGAGACAAAGTGAAAACAAAACCACACTTTTTGAGAAGATGAACGATTCAAGATAACTCAAAAGTTTATGACTAAAAATTATAATTTTAATTTTTGTGGAAGCTGTAACATTACATAACATTCAAGATTTATTTCAAAGCAACAAAGTGGAAAGCAATACTACAACATGTAAACAGACATGACATACTGGATGCAAAGTGAAGGGTCAGACATACATGGCTAATACTGTATAACCTCTTACCCTCTTCACAGTATATGGACGGAGCATAAAAAAAGATGCATGTCTTGAACCTTCTGGTAATACCAAACTTGAAGTTTCTCTACTAAGATAACTATAACCCTATCAAAGTGTTATGATTTGACATCAGGTTTGATGCATTTATAAATAACACATGTAACAAAACCAAACATCATACCAGATCATCTAAAATATCATGTCTATCTGTCTCTGCTATGAGCCATTTATCCTCCCCATCACTGGCCAGATGAGCAATAATTCCTGCTGCAAAGTAACTCACATCAATCTGTTGGGCATGCAGAAGATGTCTGAAAAAAGAAAGAAGTCACATGTTATATTTCCCTTGCAAAGCTGTGTTCTTACTTAAAGATACCTCTGGGTGTGAATAAGCCAATGTTTTCTATAATAAAACAGTATCAAAATATCTTAAGTAACAAAAGAAAGTGACATATATGTAAGGTAGGTATGGAATGATAAAAATGAATTCCAGTGAATGAAAATTTCCTTGTATGTTTCAAACAGCTAGAAATTATGATCTCTAAGGTGGTAAGTACATTAAAAATAAAACAAAACTGTGAGATGGAAATAAAAGAATCCTTCATATGCACCGTTGTTGGACAGTAAATTACACCACAGGGTCAGAATTTGCATCAGACACAAGACCTTGCCAAATGCCTGATGCAAAATTCTAATACCAAAGATGGTATTTTCCTATTCAACACTGATGCATAATAAAGGATTATTTTACTCACATTCCAAAATGAGAAATTTTGTTAGTTAACAGGGCAAATGATGAATACTGACAGAACTTTTAAACAGCAAAATGACAATTGGCTATTCTCTCACCCAAGAAAGGTCATAAAAAGTTAGATTTACACGGAAATATTCAGCGTAAACAGTATATAACATACAAATATATCAGCATTTGAACAACATTAGTCCAGACCATTGATATAACAGTAATCCATAGCAACAAAAATTTAAATAGGTCAAAAAAAAATCTGCTCACTGGTCATGACACTATGTCTAAATGACAAGAAATAAATAATGCCATAGTCCTGGATTCAACTTTATATAGAATTGATTTTCTCTTGATAAAAAACAAGACCATGAATTTAAAAGCAGCAACAAGAAAAATATAAAAAAAAGTCTATTCCAGCAACAACAAAAAATTACAAAAAAAACTTTTACAGCAACAACAAAAAAATTACAAAAAAAGGATTTACTAGCCTGAAACTGCACTACATAATAGGTAACTGTAGCTGGAAAGTTAAGTAAAAAATGCCCCATTTACATAACACTAACATCAACCACTGTATGCTTTAGGTTGTAAATATATTGCAATTTAATGTTAACCCCAAAATTATTGTGAAAGAATGCTCTTGTAATTATGGAAATTAGGCTGAGTTTTGTGTACTATGCTTGCAGCCGATGTTCATATGATGAAGGATAGCAGTTGCATAATGAAATACTATTAGAATCATTCACATGCAACAGTGAATGATAGTTAACTTCCATCTGAGGATTAAAATTTGTATTAGACACAAAATTCTGCCTTATGTCTGATGCAAAATTCTTATCAATGCCCTGTGTTTAATGCAAAATTCTGATACTGAGAGTAGAATTTTCATATCTTGCATTTCTGAATGAAAAATGGGAAAAGAAGACAAAATAGCGCACTGTGACTACTGATGAAACTTTCAAATAGCAAAACAAAAAATTTCCTGACCTTAAAATTGAGTGTAAAAATTCAGAATTACACTGAAAAAGTCAGTGTCAACTTTAAATATTATTTAAACACAACAGTGTTAGAAGAACAGTAGCTGCTAAGGTAATATTAATACAATGGGCCCAAACTCTGTAATGCATAGAGCTTATACAAGGATACATCTGTGACAGATTAAAAAATATAGTACCACTTTTATCTATTAAATTAATTAAGACAAATAAAACACTGAAACAATCATCATCAACTTTTAATCTAAAACTGGTTTATCTTTTATAAATAATACTGAAAATATGAATTTAAAAAAAATAATTACAACAGCTTATCCTACTCAAAATAGGACAGCATAATCTGTACAAATAGACAGATCAATCCATGCCAAATGTCATTTGCTTTACTCTACCTTCACAGGATGTACATTGCAATTAATGTTTATCTTGATTATTGTACAAGAATGCTCAAGCAATTATAAAACTTGAGATCTGACCTTTCTGTGTACACCATGATTACAGCATAAGTAAGCATGGAAGATGTAAGTCATGTGATGGAAGACAGAAGTCATGTGATGATAAAAGTCATGTGATGAAAAATATAGATATTTCTCTACATGCATTCTACACTTGAAAACATCATCATACACTTCTTGGAAAACATAGTTATCCGACACTAAACTGAAATGCTCTTAGCTTTAAGTATCTTTATAAACAAACAAGCAACAATGAAAATAAAATGAAAACAGAAACTGTAGGAAACTTACTTCACCAGGAGAAGGAAGTCTGTGCGCATGAGACTATGACGTAGTGCTTTTACCTCTGCAATATTATTCTGAAACAAATTTTAAACACACAGTAACCATAAATTGTTTACCACTTCAACAAAACTGAAAATCAGTGTTAAAAATAGCAATCAAAAACTGAAACAAAAAACAGGCAGATTGGGCATGATATCACTCACCTGATATGCATTCAAATAATGGCGGTGTGACCATGAGGAGAAATTTCAATGTATTTGGTAGAAACTGTGGTATTTAACATACTTTTAAACTTAAAGAAATATGAGTTGAATGGCAGATTTTATGTGAATGTGAATGGTTTCATACTAAGATTCTACATATCACATTTGGTCTGATATGATGAGGCAATTTGTGACAGAAAGTTGTTCATGGCTTTTAGTAACAACTAGCCAGTATCATTTAAATGTTTTTCAGCTAATGTGTGTGTGTGTGTGTGTATGTGTGTGTATTTGGTGTAAACTGAGGACATTGCTGAGATTACACACCAATGTACCGAGGATACACCTCCAACCGAGGACATCTTTGGTTGGAAAAATGTTAAAATCATGCTTCTACCAACTATTTTAGCCTAGAATAGTGTAAAATCATGATTTGAAGAAAGGTCACAGTTTACACGCTTGGTGCTTGTTCGCAATTTTGGAGTGTCTCTTTCTTCCAAAGCTTGAGATACACATGCCCAAAACCATGTCCTCAATTGCCCGGTGCAAAACTTGTAGAGAGATGTCCAATATTAAATTACATGGTGCAAAAGTGTATTATATCCCTTTAGATCGAATAATCAATTACCAACTACTTAGCTAAACTATAAGAATAAAAGCTGGTCCATATAACAGTCCCTGGAAGGTTTTTTATAATATTTCATGCATGTGAGACAATAGTGTTGGGAAACTGATGATACATTCATACCATACACTTCCAATACATGCAAATTAATCTTACTCAATTAGTCTTTTTGCAGTATATTTTACACATAACGCAACACAGAAAAAAACCTGTTTAAAACTTCCAATCAGCAATGCAAAACAATTTTATGAGGTACATTGATGAGAGAGAGAGAGAGAGACTCATACACATATTATGCTACAAAGATAGTATTCTATTTTGTCAGAAAGCGAATAGTCATTGCGAGTTTACTGCTATAAATGCTCAAATCCAGCCAAATGGTATTGTTACAAGCCAGGGGTATTTACTTGAGTGGTGTCAAAACCCTGGCGCGATTCCGCTAGAAGTCATAAATTTACCCCAAATTTCCGAAGACTTCTATACCACTTCACTTGTAAATTAGAGAGCCCAACATGTCCATTCTATACATAAATCTTTTGTTAATCAATGCAAGACCACAGATCTCACAACTTGCCAAATATCCATCAACCGCACATCTGCATGGTTTCTCTTCATCAACTTCCTGTACCATCAGCAGTTCACTGTAGAAACTATACAACTTTCCCTTAACACAGGGAACTATTTTTACTATGCCACCTTAGGCCAGTCAACATATGGTTTCAAGACACATTTCACCAGTATAACTACATCCCATTTGCTATCATGGTAACATTAACAGTATCTGCTGAATTCCTTCTTGTTTATTCCTTTGTGTCATTTACCGGTCTCCTACTGTAAATACTGCCACTGCAGTCACACCACCAATGTACACCACTAGGTTTGAAAAGGGACTATGATACTCCAGGGACACTGGCACTTTTGACATGATTTCATTAAAAGTCAACCATGGGATCATGGAAACTCACTAACATTCACTCCATGATGTTTGCTGCTACTAATTGACTAATTAGTTTGGGCCAAGGAATATTTCCATTGCACTTAGTTCCAATAATCAAATAAGTAATCACACAAATCTAAGAATTCCTTACAATGGGGCACTATAACTAAATGTGCATACTCCAAATTTATTACAGTATGATCTCCAAAGAGGTGGATTATTCCTAATAAAGTCTAATTGCTGGACAATCAGTCAGTCAATAAATTCTTCAGTCAATAACAGCAAGATATATAGTCAAATAATAATGTAATTGCCCTAAAGAACAGTTGTAGATGAAACCTTAATGGAGGTTACAGTTTCTTAATACTAGTATGTGATTTGGATTTGATTTTAACATAGCTTTCACAATCTTTCAGTCATATCGCAACAATGTCTGCAGTGTGCCAGTTTATAGTGATATTGACCACTGGGGCATCACGTCGCAAACATATATCATGATGTTGCACCCAGTCATATTTTTCTGACACCAGGCCAACTTGTCCTGATACTAACCTCTTCATGCTGAGCACCTAGTGAGGCAGCTGTTAGTATCATTTTTATCTCTTTGCTATGATTCGGCATTGGTTCGAACCCACAAACTCCCACATCCGCAGCAGATGCTCTAACCACTAGGTCACATGAGCAGTCATATTGATCTTAAGACTGGACAAGATATGCAAACATGTCCTCTTTGGTCATAATGTACCAATGTCTCCGTGATTTTGTCAAATAGTGTGCATCCTAAGTTTGCATGGATTATGCAGAGTATTTGTGTAAACATGTGCATCCTCACTTGCATTGCTAAATTTCATATTCCTTAGAACTGATAATACAGTTCCCTCATTGATACATCACTATTTGCTATTGATTTACTGCATGAAACTGCATTTCTTTTCACTCTAACATCACCAAAACAAATGTCCTCGGTATGCGGTTCCATACGCGTGCGCGTGCATGCGTGTGTGTGTGTGTTATGTAGCTTTAACAATTTGTCAGCCATATAGTTATGATGTCTGCAGTATGGCAGTTTATAGTGATGTCTAGTACTGTGGGATCTTGTCAGAGACATAAAGAATCTTTGTTGGGGTTTGGACCGAGACAAGGAAATCCCAGTCATGGGGTTACATTATATAAAATATAACCCTGCACCAGGGATTTCATTGTCTAGGTTCAAATACCAACGTAGATTCTTTTTCTCACCCAATAATATCATTCAAAGTAAGAAAAAATACCATTATTCGTGCAGGATAGTCCACATGCTAATGTTTACATGTGGTGTATTAATATAAATATGTTAATAGGTACTGTGGCACAACATGTCATCCAAAGTACACAGTTTTTATGTGTGAGCCAAAAAAATAATAAGAAAACATTGCATAGTTTTCAGGTATTATCACATTTAATATATGGATGTTATCTGAAATGAACAATAAATAGTTAATAGTTATCACAAGAAAATGTTTCATTTTTATCAGTTGCAATTTAAAAAATTATATTGAACATGAAGAGATGATACTGGGCCCTTGTAGTGTATACTTGTTGCATGAGTGTCCCTGATTGGGTTATTCATGGGTAATTTAGAGATCCATGTCACTGTCGTATATAATACTTTTCTTTAGAGGAGGTGAAACTGTGACATACTTGTGTTTTAATTAATATTGATTGTAAAAGTACCTCACTGTGTAAAAAACCCTCCAAATATGGACCCCCACAGAAAACCATGTGCTAAACTTCAAGTTCACAGATTCTTTGAAAGCATTTTTCTGTCTTGGAAATATGGCAAGTGTTACAGTGAAATTCTTCCTTTTGACTGGTAAGTGCATTATTTATCATTATATATTGTAGATTTATTTTTTATTCAACTTGAGCACAATGGAGATGCTTAAAAAAATAAAGTAAAGGATGTTTGACATAAAACATTTCTAGCTGTTACTAAGTTTTCAGTAGTTAAAAGCTTTGGAAGACTATGAAGTGTATAGGTCTATAGACTATGTGTATAGTCATAGTTCATTTCACAAAGCATTGGGAATTTGATCCCATCTGTAGCACTGTTAATTTTTAGGTCAGCGTCATTAAATATAGCTAACAGTATATAATTTGTTTCACAACAAGTATTTAAAACTAGTTAAGTAGATTTAGCTACATTTAATGATGCTGACCTGAATATGTACTGAGTCAGGCCTGCTTTATGTGTAATACCATGATTTTGAGATGTAACTGGCAAAACTGAAAACAGGTCAAACTATCAATTCTTTTTCAATTACCATGTCAATAAAATGCTATATATGAATAATACCGCTTTGTTGCATTATTATTTTGTATGCATTTTTGTGTGCTTTTTTCTGATTTCTCCAAAATAAAATAAAGAAAAAGTGTTCACAATACATGGGACATGTAGTACATATGGTCTATAATCTATAAAGTACTGTTGTTATGCACAGCAAATTTTTTGTTCCTTAAAAAAAGACAATGGATTTTGCTTTATCCACCTGTTTTTTACTTTACCACAATTCTTAAACACACACACAAGTCAAAGAGTACAAGGTTGTTTTACTTAAACATAACAGTCCTTAAGATCAGTCTTGTCTTTCAGATTTAAAATTAGTCCTATCTTTTAAGATAAGAGTTTAAAGATTCCAAATATGAATCATGATTAGTATATCTGAAGACTCATAAGTATTTTGAACATTATTCATGAAGGAACATAACAAAAAAACGTTCTCCAATCTTTGAATTTATCTTTGCAAATCATTCTTTTCTCACTGTTCTCTAAATAGCATGATTACTTAACAAAATTGTTTTAAAGAAACTATGAATTATAATGTACAAAAATGATTCAGAAAGAAAATATCAAACCAGAAATATGTTCATCAAACACGTGTAACCATTTAGTCACAATTTTGCAAAAGGAGACTATTATACTCTGAAAGAGACAAAATGAAGTAGGATATAACAGCAACCAACAGTACATGAGAAACAAACTTAAATGGAAACGAAATTACCATGACTAACATTACAAAGGAGACTTGTATACCTTCAAGATTCATCTATACACCAAGCTCCATGACACCCAATGACACAGTGATAACTACCTAGAGGTTAACCACACCAAGCTGCATGACACCCAATGGCACAGTGATAATTACCTACAGATGACCACACCAAGCTCCTAAATACCCAATGGCATGTGATAACTGCATAGGGATAACCACACCAAGCTGCATGACACCCAATGGCACAGTGATAATTACCTACAGATGACCACACCAAGCTACTAAATACCCAATGGCATGTGATAACTGCATAGGGATAACCACACCAAGCTGCATGACACCCAATGGCACAGTGATAATTACCTACAGATGACCACACCAAGCTCCAAAATACCCAATGGCACATGATAACTACATAGGGATAACCACACCAAGCTGCATGACACCTAATGGCAGAGCAACAACTACCTAAAGTATTACCACACCAAGCTCCAAAACACCCAATCGCACAGTGATAACTACATAGGAATAACCACACCAAACTGCATAACACACAATGGCAGACCGACAACTACCCACAGGATGATCACACAAAATTGCATGACACCCAATGGCACAGTGATAACTACCTAGAGGATGACCACACCAAGTTGCATGACAAAGCACAGTGATCAATCTGCTTAACACCCAATGACACAGTGATAACTACCTAGAGGTTGACCACACCAAGTTGCATGACAAAGCACAGTGGTAACTAACTAGGGATGACCACACCAAGCTCCATGACACCCAATGACACAATAATAACTACCTAGAATATTACCACACCAAGCTCCATGACAATGACACAGTAATAACTACACAGGGATGACCACATCAAGCTGCATGACACCCAATGGCACAGTGATAACTACCTTATGATGACCACATCAAGCTGCATGACACCCAATGGCACAGTGATAACTACCTAGAGTATTACCACACCAAGCTTGATGACACCAAATGGTACAGTGATAACTACCTAGAGGCTAATCATATGTGAAAAGTTGTATTTAACTTTTTGAAAAATTTATACTGTTAAATAGTTATGGGTTCAAGCAATCCAAAATTACATAGCAATTTGAAGGATATCTGCAAGTTTTTGCAGTTTTCCTAGCTGAAAATTTATATGTAAGTAAGCATAATTACATATCAATTTATAAAAGTACCATATCAAAAATTGTTCATATAAAAACTGCTGAATGAGTATTTTAAACATTCCTCAAAATAACACTTGCTGAAACTCAATGACTCCACTTATCAAACACAAAAAGAGGTTGATCTAGAGGTAATGTCATCCTTGAAGTAATTTTGAAATGCATTGATTTAGCAAAAGCAGACACCTTTAAACACAAAACTTTTTAACCATAGTTACTGAAGCATGAAGTTGAGGCCACACTGACTCATTTTTGGTGGACAGATGCTGCACTTACAAAATGGATCTATACATTAAGCTGCATAAACCCAGCTGCCAAGAATGCACAAGAAACTGACTTAGATGCAAAACTTAACTAATGTGGAGTGGATGGACAAAGTGGCAAAGGTTACACTACATGAACATTCCACTATGGTGACAGAGCATAAAAAATAAAGATCTATGTAAAAATTAAATTTGTTCCAAATATGACAGGCAATGAGATACTTACCAATAATCCCAAAATTTTGGCTTCCACATTAACCCTTGTGTCAACTTCCATTGTACTTACAACCTATTGAAACAAGAATATTAATGAATAAATAGAGTTTCATTTTTTTAAATGAATGAACAGTTTTTTCAACAGTTATTATTCATTCCTAATGTGCTTTTCAAACCAAGGACAGCAACTCTTACAAAAAAAATCTAAATTTTACAAACACTATCTTTGATAAAGGTCATTTATACAAGTCTGAATTCAAGAAAATATATACTGTTCATACTCTCTTATAAGTCAAGTCCAACTGCAAATCTACATATACCTGGATCTGCCATCACATAATGCACCAGTATATCAGGGTATGTGCAGTTTGTTGCATGGACACTGATCAGGATTAGGATCTTTGTTATTTGTAGTCTGACATGACTTATATGCAAGTACAGCTGGTAATTGGCAAGATTTTCAATACGGCCACCATGGTGCCATGTCACCTCATTAACATTTGTGATTCTTGCTCATTAAAGAATTCATGTGAGAACCTCCTTATAAAGTTTGATCAAAAACAGATTAGAAATATGACCTCCAGAGTAGTAACAGTCTCAACCAATAGCATGCATGATCACCTCAGGCATATGGAGGATCTTACTATTAACAAACTTATCTAAGATCCCTGATGAAATAAGCACAAATTTCAAATCTGATAAAAATCAGATGAGAAACATGGCCTTGCTTAGCAAATGAGATGGTGCAAGAAGAACATATTAATATGCATCGATCTAGCTTTATAGATTTAAAGTAATTTGAGATACTAATGATATAAACCTAAAGTCCAAGTTTGATCAAAACTGGATCAAAAACATGGCTTCAATAATACTAACAGTAAAATGTTGAAAGACCGACAAAGTATGATGTGCAGTTGAGGGATAGGGGACCATCCATAAATTCACTTGGCATAATGGCATGGAGAGCTAAAAACTGCAAGAAATAGTTGCATTTACAAGACTATTTCATATACTGCTTCCAGCTGCAGGACAAAAAGGGCAATAACTCAAACAAAATTTGCAAGAGCAGAGTGATTTATCAATATTTACCTTTTTTGATGTTGTCAGGGTGATCCATTGAAAATTATTAGACAAGCTGCATCCACAATATTATTTTATTATTACATGTATCAAATGTAAAAATCACATAAGTCTGGTCCAGCTGTATTATCAATACTGGGTGATAGGTGGAAAGATGGATAGATGTTAAGGACAGAAATTCAGATACCCATATACCCCCATTTTCTATTATTGATGCTTACACCAAAAACATAATAAATGTAATAAATACATCCTAAATATGTTTTACAAGTGAGCCAAGTAAGAACAAAAGGTTTATTATGATAATATTAAAATAAATTCCTAACAATTACCTGTAACATGCTCATGAACAGCTCCAAACCTCCTTCATTCAAAAATGTGTGACATGTAGGGGGTGATTCATCTGGGAAAAAAGTAAAAATGTGATCACCATTTATACATTTTTCTGTTATCAGAGTCAATAGGAATAAAAGTTTATTAATGCATAAATCAGTGTTGCCTAGAATCATTACATTCTTGCCAATATTTCTTTAATGTTTCAGGAAAACAATACAGCATATATATTGTAAACTTCAGGTGAAAATTTAACATCTCAATAAAATATGCAATCTTTTTACCTGTCAAATGTAAGAACTTTTATATTTTCAATGTTGTAAATTTTGACTAGCTGAATTAACCCTCAGTTGCATAAAGGAGTTTATTATTCAGTAGACTTCTAACAAAGGTATCAATTTTTAACCTCTTTTTCATTATATCCAATCATCAGATAAGTTTTAAATAAAAAAATACAGTCCAAGCAAAGATGTAATTTGGCTAAATAATTTCCTATATTTATGGATTAGACAATATGAAGATGTTCAAAATGTAAAAGACTGCAATATATCTTTACAATTTAGAGCCAAGAGGATCAGTTTATCTTAAATTTATAGTAGATATCACATGTTAAAACAGTATTAATATGTATGTTTAAGGATTATATGGTTATGAAATGATTTTACACAAACTGTAAGATTGCTAATAAAAACAAAGAAGTCAATATACAGGTAATACCTTGCTATCTGCTATTAGAAGCATGATAGAAAAGATGATTACCAGTCAAGTTCCAGAGTGCACTGAGTGTAAACTTAAGAGTAATGTCAATCTGCTGAGTATCCATTTTCTGTCTGACAAGCTGAAGCAACTTCTTCATATAGCGAGATTTGGCACCCAAAGTGGCAGTCTTGTCAGTGGATATCTGCAACAAGCAAAATTGAATATGAAGCATTAGTTTTGGGTGCATTACAATGTGGCCTGCTCACTATACGGGCAAATAAATGTTAGCAGGGGCCATAACTCATCTAAATTATGATTTGGAAGCATGAAGTCAAAACTCCTTAACAGACTTTTCATACATGCAAAATCTGATGTAAAGCTAACTTGATCAACAAAAACCATAACAATGTCTAAAATGGTGAAGCCAAGGTCTAAGAAACAATATTTATATTAAATTGTACCAGAATATGTTAAATGATTCCTCAGGTATACTATATACAAGCAACAACCCAATAGAAAGATACAAGTAAATTATCAAGGGCCATAACTCTGACCAAAATTGAATGTGTGAAACTTAACCTACAAAAGGCAGATTAATATGGTGTAAGATATGATCTTCTCACCCAGTTCCATTAGAACAATTATGCTAAATGGTTCATGGTCTATAATGGCTGCAAGAAATGCTATAAACGTCTGAAGGAAGACAAAAATGTGTTTGACAATGAGCATAAATTTGTCTAAAATGGAATAGACGAGTCTAAACATATAAAAGACACATGAAAGTCTATGACTTAGACCCAACAACATAAGGAAGCCAACAAGGTTAACAACATTAAGCTAATATTTTATTACAGTACATGTGTATGATTGATTTCTTAAAATATTGTTAAAAATTGCAATATCAATTATTTTCTGACAACCAAGGTATTAACACAGTGACTTAAGATTGGTTTGGTTTTGGAGACATGGTTTGGTGGCATAGCAACACAATTAGATTATTGGCAACTGGAGTAACGTATCGTGCCCAATGACAACCCATGATAGCTGACCCAACCTGGTCCAATGTAGGATTCAAGGACCAAAATGCTTGATATACATGGGTTCTCAAGATAACCGAGGTCAAGTGGGTCTGACTGTACAGTGAAAAGATGAGGCTGAGGTTTTGGTCTGAATATGTCTTATTCTCAGCAATAACTTCTGTATGGATGAAGTATTAAAAATTTGACTTATAATCTGCATAGACTTAAAAACCCGCATATATGGTAGGTACTGCTTACCTTAGCTGCAAGAATTGAGCATATAGCCACAGACATCCTGTTCATTGACGGATCATCAAAGGCACACAGACACTCCATTACCAGCTTAGCACAACGATAACGGTCAAACGTCTATACAATAAAAAGCATATCAATAAATTCATACTGATCATCTACTATTACTGAGTAATCTACTAACTTGAGTATGCAATGGTTCTCAACAGAAGCTGGTGGCCTGCACTTTATTTTACATGACTTGCGTACAATTCCAAAATTTTGAAAAAGTTTTATCTGAAACATTTTACAATACATTGCCAATTGCACTGGAGACAATCAATCCAACTAAGATTAAAATCTTCCATCTGATACTGATAGTTCTATGCCTAGAAGATGCTTGCTTTTTCCAAATTGGCATTAAAGAGAGTGTGTGTGTGATTTTGATTTATAATATAGCTTTAACAATTTTTCATTCATATCGCTACAATGTCTGCAGTGTGACAGTTTATAGTGACGTCTAGCACTGAAACATCATGCTACGAACATGTGGCTTGATGTCCCACCCAGTCACATTATCCTAACACAAGGCCAACCAGTCCTAACAAACACTAACCTCTTAATGCTAAGTGCCATGTGAGGCAGCTGTTAGTACCATTTATTAAAGTCTTTGGTATGACTTAGCCAGGGTCTACCACTCTGAAAGATAATAATGTTGAGGAGAAAAAATTTGGTTTTAGTTATTAATATTTTCAGACTTAAAACAGTATTGTTCCACGTTACATGTATGTGTGTGGTCCATACATGAATATAGGTGAGAGCAACAATAGTCCATACATCAGGGCTGAGCAAATCCCACAGCCTGATGACCTGGACTAGTCATTTCTGAAGTCGGGCAAGTAAAATTTTCCAAGTCGATAGACCAGGTCAAATACTTTTAAAAAAATCATGCTAGTCCTTATATACATGCTTTAATCACTATATCTACCTTTATTTGGCAAATCATGCACTCCAGGCGTACTGAATACATGAGTCTAGCCCCTCTTCATGTACACATTTACATCCTGTTACTGCTTGACTGCTTATTGGGCTAATGGACCAAATTATCAGCAAATCAAAACACATCAAACAAAATAATGATCAATTAGCAATGTTGTAAGCAGTTTTATTGCAATGAGTTTACTCAATCTAGATCATTACGAGTGACTCACTATGATTTTAATCCAACAAGTCAGTGTAATTAAATTAATGATAGGTATTTTACCGACATCATAAGGAAGGTAAAAACGGCAATTTGGAAAAGGTAAATTTGTTTGAAAATGGAGGGATAAAACATAAGATGGACACTGAGTGTGTGGTAGCTATTTCTCCAAAGAGACATAAGCAACAATATGTGATGGCAAAAAATGTCAAATATGAAAATACTAAGAGACAGAGAAATTTTCAGCCACATTGGGTAACTTGTTATCCCTGGCTTTAATATACTGACTCAGAAGGAAATATGTTTTGCAGTTACTGCAAACAATATCAAAAACTGGCACAGACAGAAAATTCACCTAGATGATCATTTCTGCAAATAGACCAAAACTTGAGGACTTTAACCCAGACACAGCTATCAACTGCTGGCTTAGTGCTGGTGCAGATGCAGACATATACATGGACATATTTTCAAATCCATCAGCTAAAACATATATACATAAACCTTAAGAAGCCAAATGTATAATAACCATAAGTTTTTGAAAAATTATATTCTTTTAAGAAATAATTATGTTGTATATTATTTTGCTTGTTTTTCCTATCGATTAAGTACATATATTTCATCAAATCTCGGCAAAAGTGATTACCATTTTGGGACCAGTGAAAAGTTGGGTGGGACTAGTGAAGAGAAAGGTGGGACTAGTGAATAAAGTGAAACAACTTATCCTGGACTAATGTTTATAAATTATTTTGCTCAGCCTTGCACATGTACAATTGAAACATACTTTCTTATCACACATCCAATAAACAGATCCTAGTTCTAAAAGTTACATTGTTGATATAACTATTTTTTTTCTAATTGCACAATTGAAAACAGATTGTTTTAAATGGTATGTATTGAATAAATATGAGAAATTCTATTTTGTCATACACATTGTGTACAGATGCACTGATTAAATAACATCTGGATAGTCTGTCCAACATGCTATTATCAATTTCTGACTGGCTATTTTCTTGCAGCTATGGTTTAATAGTAATTCAGACATACTTTTTAACCATTCTTAACTATAAGCCACATTTTATAAAATTTTGACAACTAAATCAGTCCATTTGTCAAATTTTATATAATTCCTACATTACATGCTTCCAAGAGCCCTTCTTTTGCATATGTTTGGCTGGCTAAACTCTTTGTTGACAGAAATATATAAAACTGTTTGACTCACTTTAGACATTTCACACAAAGTATAATCTTTTACTATAATGATAAATGTGCTATTAATGTATCCTTGCCAAAAGCAATGATCTCTTGTACTAAAATGATAAATGTATTATTAATGTATGTTTGCCAAAAGCAGTGATCTTTTGTAGTATAAATGAAAAATGTATTATTGATGTATGCTTGCGAAAAGCAATGATCATATTGTACTATAATGATAAATGTACTATTAATGTAGGCATGACAATTGAGTCTTATTAAGAAACTCAAAATCTGTATATTTTTGTAATTTTTTATATATTAATCTAATACAGCCTATTTATGAATTTCTGCATTCCTGATTTTACAATTTAAAAAAAATTATTGTTCCAACACTAAGACTGTGATAAAGAATTGCTTGAAGTTTACTTTGTGCTTGTTTTTAGTTAAATGAAAATGACTAAATACAATTTTAGTTTGGTGTACAGGTATCAGCTAGGATACACTTAAAGGCCTCTTTGTACTAAAGATATAAAATCTAAGTCTTTCAAACAAATTTCCTGAATCTTAACTACATGTATTGATTTAAAACCTTGATTTCATTTTCCACACATTCTGACTTTTCACAAGCTTTTAGAGACATGTATCATTCATTAGCTGTTTTCATCCTGTGAAAATTATATGGGGTGTGATGCCATTTTTCAGAACAAGATAGACTATACATGGCAGCCAGAATAAGGTAGTGGAAGAACCCAGGAAAGCCCTAGAAAGAACCACCAACCCAAGGAAAGCTACAGGCAAACTTTCTTGCATACCCACATTGACCGAGCCCAAGACTTTAACCTAAGCAGACAGAGGTGAAATTGCAGAAATCCAAAATGATAAGCACTTTAGACCATTTTGCCACTTGTCCCCCCTCCCCGAATTTAAAACAAAATATAAGAGGTGTTACTAAAAAGAAAACAGTATCATTAAGTTATTATATGAAACATTACAATACTGAAAAATTGGAAGAAAATTGCATTGTCATGTATTAGGCATACATTTTGCAATGCCTGGCTTACCAGAATTTGTCAGTTATTATTTATACATAACTAGTGACATATGTTATATTTCAAACAATTCCTAGTACAGTGTACTCTCAAAATTTGAAAGTAGAAATGGAACCTGATAATCCTACAAGATAATTTATTTCCTTATTATTTGAATGGAACCCATAATCAGAACAATTATACTGATACATGAATTAGCATTATTAATTTTAAAGAAAAGTGTATAAAAGAATAATTTTCAAACAAAAAATTTCATATTTCTCAATCATGAAACAACTTAAGTTAATACACCAACACCATTTCAATTTATAAGGGGGAAAAGCAAGGCCTCATTAACTTTCATCCATGGCAATGACCTTATGAACAACCAGAAGTTTTGCTTATTACTCAACCTACTCACAGCCTGCAACTTTTCCAACATCTTCTGCTACTGTATTTGTTAATGAGATCCCCAAATACAGGGTCTCTCAAAAAGAATATAATTTAAAATGAAAGATGTGTCCTATCAAAATTAAGTAATTGAAGGGCAAAGTCAGATTTGTTTTTCTATTCCCAATACAGTGGCCATATCTACTGGCAGACTGCATCATTTGTGCAAGCTGTATTGTCCTATTTTGGAATTAATGGTACAGCAATACTCTAAATGTTATATCATACAGAAGCAAGTAAACTGCCTTGCCAAAAGACACACCAAGGTAGACAATTCAGGGTGATTTGATGATGGGAACCACTAAACCGCAATGAAACGTATGTACAAATTAAAAGGGTTTTACAAAAGAATGCTTTCCTGTCAAACGTAACCATATTCTGTTCAGCAATGTTTGCGAAAAAAGTTTTTTTAAACAAAAGATATTTCTATATTATGAAATATCAGTCATTGCTTAAGGCAGAATGACACTTTTATACTAGGATAGTTTCTCTCAGAGCAATTTTTAAGAAGTCATTTAAAATGTTTTCTAATTTTCACTGATGGTATGGATATCTAATGGCGGACTGACATTGCATCTGAAACGTCATCGTGCCATGATGCTATTTCTGTGATCAGATCATTTTTCTCACCAGCGGCTGCATTTGACAGCATATGAGGCTCATGTACACAGATCCAAAAGACCTCTATGACATGGTACTTTTGGTCAAAATTGGTCAATTCTGTTAACCCTCTCCCTCATAGAGGGTATGGCCTTTTAGCCCTTCGATACACATGTAGCAAAGTTACCCAATGCAGTCCGCTACACATAGGCCTGTTAAAGCAGTGAAGTGTACATTATGTTTAAAAGCAATTTTAACCATTTTATATTTTTGTACACATATGGAAAGATTTAAGAGTAAAAAAAGGTCGTTATAGCTGTATAATTATTTTTAACAAAAGAATTTTGTATGTGCTTTAAAATCTTGAGAGAATTCGTTCACTATCAAATCAGTGAAGCCATATGATCAACCATAACAGCAATTTCACATACTCAAACTTTACAAGTTTTTTGCGTCTACATCATTATATCAGTGGAATTTGATAATTTATAAAAACTAATGGTTTCCTACATCAGTATCAGAGCCATTGGCTAAGTTATTGAAGCTTTCATAGTTTGATTCTACTTAAGCAAGTACTGAATGATATCAGAGACCACAATTTTGTCAAATGGAGAATACAACAGTTACGACCTACTTACTTTAAATAGCCGATTTTGACCCGAGCATAAACAGTGACCACGTGATTTGACGTAATGGTCATTCTCACCAATGAATATAGCATCTAATCGAGTGTTTTCCCCAAAGGTGACACTACGAAAACGAAAACCCGCTAAAAATGGTGGCTGTTAACAGTGTTGCCAAATGGTGCTTGTATGGGAATCAGGTAAAGTGCCAAAAGGCGCCTGTATGCGACTACGGTAGAGCACCAAAATGTGCTTGTAAAAGGTAAAGGGTCAAGCAGTTTTTTAAAAATTCTTTGCAGGTTTTTACAATTTGACTATTAGTAATTGTTGATAGACAACTGAGCTATATCATAAGCTCACTTGGCCTTATGGTTAGGAAAGCTAAAAATAGATCTAATCCATTTCTATTTACCAGTTTCTTGTTCATCCTCTGTTTCATTCTTACATACAGTCCTCATAGAACACGTTTTACAGACCACTTGCCAATCACTATTTTAGTAACTTCTTGTGATTGACAATGAAACCAAATTATAAAGTTTGCTCTTTGACAAAGCAAGTTTGTTCTCAACTATTTAGAGAGCCATCTATTATCTGCATTATGGTATTAGACAGTAAAATGATTCCAAGTCTTGTATTTCTGTTGAAAGTTAATCCTTGAAATTATTAACTAGCCTCTTTTATCCAAAAAGAGGAAATGGTAAATGGTATCTGACTAAAAAGGAAATAACTCTATATAAACTATTCACAAGAACTGTAACTCTTGTGTTAGGCAACTACCTATTGGATCAAATAATGGAAACTTACCACATCTTGCAGAATCCTATCACTGCACAGTGTGAGCAATGCATTCTTTTGAAGCTGAAAAAGGAATCATATTCATTGATAAATACAGCATGTTAAAGGTGAACTGGTCATGTTAAAATCATGCTGGTGTACATTGTTACCCAGTGAGGTTTAGTGACAGTGTAATTTTGGCAATGTAACTATTAACACCAATACCATTTAAAAACACATGCATAAATTGAATATTGCATATTTTACTCTTCCCTAAAGGATTCTCAGCATGATGTCAACTCAACATGTCATACATCAATCACAGTCCAACTCGCCACAACATAATGCAGCATAAGCCAAGCTATATATGCCATTTCCTTGATAACTTGCACCAGGATAAATCATGAACCAACTCACAATGCTGGAAAGTCATCATTCCCATTTTTTTTAAACTTGCAAATATCCACAAAATTATTACCCACTGAAGTAAATCACAATATAAATTGGTAAATAAAGCCTTGATTGACTGTTTCATCAAAATGGTGGTAAATATCATGAAATCTGCAACTTTTAATAAAAATTTCATAAATTTTATGTTCATTTTTCTTTCTAAACAACATCATCAGTACACTGGAAATAATTATATTCAACAAAATGTTTATCAATTAAAATGTTACTAATGCCTACCAGATAATAATTAGATACTAATAAAGTAAGTTTTGTCATGTAAAAATGCATGGGGGGGGTCTATCTTTTAATTTGGTTTCAGTGCAATCATCATAAATGAATAATGCCTTCTTATATCCAAACTAGCATATCTATGTTCACAAGCATTTCTGTAACAAACTAATTAAGAATCAACCTTGTTTGATCTCCAACTTGCAGAAGTGTTTCTTGCAATCCTATTTTTAAAAGACATGCTACATATTATCATATTAATTACATCCTTTTATCAATAAAAATAACATGGGTGGAATAAAATAAAAGTTTACATGCATCCTACTTGCAAGAGCTAACTGTCACGATGATGTGTCAGGTTATTTCATTTCAAATGATCAATTGAACACAGTTATAAATATTTTATTGTGAAAGTAACACAAACTTCTTTCAGCCAGCCTAATCACTGATATGTGATCAAAGATAAGAATGTAACCTAACACATCAGTACTTGTTGAATAAATAACCTTGTTTCACAGAATCAATTATGGAAAAGTGAGTTTCAGAGTTTTGTTGTAAACTTAGAATTCCTGAACTGCACTCAGAAATATTTTCCAGCATTAGAAGCTTCACTATTACATGCAATGAAATCAAAGCATCAATATTTTTTAAATTTATAAAAGCAGTTTCATCACTGAGAGTTGTTTCACAAAATAAATTTACTGTTTTTTAAAAAAAAAGATTCTTGTTTTGTTGTGAATCAACAACAGCATGTGATAATTGTTGAAACATCTTAGAGTAATGTTGTTAATGATCTTTCTGGGGGCTGGGTATTTAAATAAAAGTAATTACACAAGAAAGTGAACAACTTTATCAGAAACATTTATTTACTGATAATTATTCCTGATGTGATTATAAAATGAGTATTCAGTAATTGAATAGCCCTTTCCCTCTTCCACCATCCCATGTTTTTTCAATGTCCAGCAGGGATGACATCCTAAGCTTAATTTTCTGACACATGACAGGGGTCCAAAAACAGATTATATAATAAACTAGGGCATGTTGTATTTAGCACCCATGTACAAATCTGTGTAGTTAACTGTAAGTCAGAACCTAAATGGGTAATGTTACCAGTGACATAAAAATTATGATGTGAACTAAATGCAAATGAAATGCAGAACAAAACACCAATGAAATGATCAGGAATACGGTATGAAGGAGAACACAAATGTAAAGCAATGAAATTAATGATAAACAAAAACAAAATGGAATATTTGCATTTCATGAATGGATTTAAAATGTGTTTATCTGTATTTTGGATTCCCAATAGACTTCGATGGCTGAAAAAAATTATGTACGAGAATATATATCAAATTCTTTATTCTTTACACAAAACATGCAATTTTTAACTACTTACAAGCCATGCAAATGTTCTGGCAAATGCCATTGAAATGAAGACATCATTACCTATATATAGATCAGCACAGTTTTTATTTGAACAAAATTTTTTAAAAAAAGAAATCAAAAATTCAACAGGTATAATTTACACTTACAGCATTTACGGTTACATTTTTTGTTTCTCATAAATTAAATCCTGTCTTCTGAATTTCATAAATTTTCTGTTTTTTTAAAACACACAAATAAGACAGGATATGACGTCAATGTTCTTTCCACTGAATACTATCAGGAATGCAAATGAAATGCAAACAAAGTGCATATGAAATGCACATTTGGTAACATTACCTATGACAGGCCTGTTTGCAGCTATGAGTAAAAATGGTAAAAGCAACTTAGGAAAATAATACTTAATGCACTTGTCCCCTTTTGGACGAAAAATTTTATTATTCATTGTAAGGCTCATTGCATCAGGTGCCAACAATTCTCATTTTTTTTTGTATTCCTGGAATTGTTTTCTGCACAAAATTATTCATTTTATATCATAGATTTATTTTAGTAATGTAGTTCAATTAGTTTTGCTATTTATAGATTACTTACAGATACTAAAACTACTACTATAGAGAAAGTAATGGTATAGTTTCTTCAACTTCACATTAGACCCATTCACATCAAACACCCTTAATTCATCTTCATTAGTAATGCTGTTTATGATGTATTATTGGAAAATATGGGTAAATACTGTAAAGGTAGGGTATGATGATTTGAATGGGTATATATTTTATGAAAGTAAATTATTTTACAGGAATATCAATGCAATAACAATCGTTTTCATCAGAACTATAAAACGTCCTCTTTAACACAAACACGTGTATGCAACCCCACATTTTCTTACTCTCTCTATGTGGGGCATCTACACAAATTTAAACATGCACACAATTGCTGATTCATGACGATAATATTATTGCTAACTTGTTTTTTCCTATTTATGCTGGGCTTAAATGTTCAACCTGATGTGAAACCACACTTAAAATATAAAGCAAATGTTTTTGACATTTTTTTTAATAACATGGATTTGAAATCATAATATTTATTAGCAAAATATGCAACTGCTATAGATATGTACAGTGTATGTGTGTATGTATATAGTTATCTAGGCACACAAATAAAAACTCTCCTTTTCAATAATCTTCTCTTTTTGTTTCCATCACACAAACATAGAATTAACAAGCCTTCTTTTAAATTCCAAAAATGGAGGTTTGGGTGGTGTAGGGGTGCAAATATGAAAATAAAAAAGAAACAGTATTACATTTTTAACAGCTCTATTTGAACAAAAAACTTTGAAGATGACAGAAACAGTCAACTGTTTGATTAGACAAATGCACAGTTGTTTGGTCAAAATGAAGGATGGTAATAAATCTGATGAACAGGCAGAAAGAATGGATCCACTGCCAGGGAGAAAGGATAAACAGATCAAGATGAATACAAATCGATTAATAGGCAAAAAGTGATGGGATGAACAAGCAGTTTGAGAACAAATGGATGTAGGAACTGAAAGACAAACTTATTGATGAATCACAGGATAGAAGGATGTGCAGAAATGGATGAATAGATAAATATATGTACCCATACATGGACTAATAGAAGGTCAGATTGTGAGGGTAAATGGACAGAAAAACACTGATGTGTAAATGGAGATTTGGATAGAAAACAAAGTTGTGCAATTTATAATTTGAATGAAGTACAAATGAACTTCTAATAATTATCTATTTGTTCAAACAAGTATCTATCAAATAACAAACAATCAAACTGGGTGGAAGAGGGAGGGAGTAATTTTGAGTCAATTTGTTCATTTCTGAATATAAGGGAAATCTGATGATGTTCAACATGGACAATGAAACAGGGTTATACTGACATAATATTCCAATGTTCAGTCATAACTTTCACACAGATGCTGCTACTCTCTCTAACCCGGGCATCTGGACCTGTTTTGTGGTTATCAATGTAGACATTATGGAAGCCTTTTTTAATGCAAAAGCAGTCAATAAAAGCATAAAACAGACCTAATGTTACTATGCTAATCAGTGGATGTTCTATGAAATTCAAGGCATTAGCAGCCATTGTCAACACTGTTATAAAATAGAGACATAATTAGAATCAATAGAGAATATAAATTTCAAGCTTGGTAATGGAATCATTCAGCATGTAGTGAAAGAAATCTCTATATCCAAAATTAACTATATCTCTGTTGTTTAAGTTTGTTTGCTTACAGAAAAGCTGTGGCTATCTAATCTATTGTAAATTAAAATTTTAACTTGTGTTTCTTAAGTAAGGATCAGCCCCGAGTGGCTGAATGGTCTAAATCACTCTCCATTACGGATCAATGACATCTCACCTCTTTCTGTGTGGGTTCGAGTCTCAGATTCGGCCAATGTGGGTATGTGAGAAAGCTTGCATGTAGCTTCTCGTGGGTCAGTGGTTTTTTTCAAAGTTTTTTAGAGTTCTTCCTCCACCATTAATACTGTCAGCCATTTATAGCCTATCTTATGCTGAAAAATTGCACTAAACCCCACAACAACAATAACAACAACTTAAGTAAGGAAATATATGCATCTCTGTTTCTCTTTTGTGAGCTAAAACTTTTGATGCACTTCTTCAAAAAGTCATGCTTATAAAGAGCACTACACTTTACAAAGCCAATCAATCTGGCATATTTTCAATAGTCAATGCATATTAAACTTTTTCATCCATTACCAATAGTGTTAATAAGGTTTTTAGAAAATAATTTTTGTCCATGAATCATGAAAATTAATAAAATGGATTTTTATATTCTTAGCACTTGTGTGCTGCTCTCTCTCTCTTTTACAGAAATTTGATAATCTGGAATATAGCAGTTTCATCTAACATTTTGCTGATAATGAAATTGCCAGTTTATATTCTATTTTCCTTGATGCTGCGACTGTACATGCCCAGTCATTTAACCTCTGATTATTAATTCTTTTAGCTTTACTATTTATATAATGGTTAATTAAAAATAGGGAATATTTCACTTTTTACTCACTAACAGGTGCAGTGCAGTTGTTATCGGCTATTGTGAACCTACCATATAAACTGACATGTAAGTCAAACTGCAAACAACTATTATCCTGATCTACCATAGTACAATGTGTCTGCAGATCTGGGTCTATGATGTTTGTTTTACTGATTAGTCCTAACAAACTACACAGACCCTGATCTGCCAATGCATTATGCAACAGCAAATCTGGGTCTGTTAGTTTGCAGTTGGACTCAAGTTATTAGTATATACAGTACCAGTACGCTTTCACTGACTTGCATGCTACTAATACTTCATTACTAAAGATACTTCTTATAAAACTAAGTACACTGTCATCAGACTTTTGTCTTACTGGTTTTAATTTTCCCTTTGACTAGCATATGTGAGTTTCATTGTTATGATTTTACCAATATATTTGTGCTCATACATCAAAGTTTTACAATTCAAAACCGTATAAAAAATTTTAATGTTTGCAAGATAAATAAAACTGCCCAAAGATCTTGCATACATAAAAGAACATATATATTGTGTACTGAACATTTTGGGGGTAAACTATAAGCAACTAAAGTGTAATGCATTCTCAACACAGCAACTTCCAAGTTATGATAATAGGTATGATAATGCAATGTAATGTGAGATTTTCTATCAACAAATTTTCATCCTGTAGGTAATTGGTAATTTTCTATCAACAAATTTTCTACCTGTTGGTGATCGGGGAAGTTCGGGAAAGTTTTTCTATCTCATAGACATTTTCTATCAATAAATTCTGTACCTGCTGGTGACTGGGGAAGTTTTCCATGGCATGTAGTGTGAGATTCACAATTTCCTTCAGACAGGAAGGGTGAACTTTCTGTCCCACTTCTGACTTGGACAAGTTGTACAGACAGGCTGTAGCTGCCATCTGAACCCCAATCTGACGAGGGTGATTCTTCATGGCTGGCAATACAAGCTGCAATAAATGGACAAAAGACCATGTTGATAGAAAACAACTAACAATCACTGACATTAGGTCAAGATAACAAATATCTACTAAAGTACCAAGTACAGAGATTCAAGTTTGACATCATTTAACCATTTTTTTAAAAAATGCAGGTTCGCTGTTTAACGTTTTCAAGAAAAAGATTATCTTTGGAACATCAGCCACAAAACTGCAACAAATATGAAAATACTAAATGAATAAATAGAGTGATGCTGCCAGGATTTTCTCTCTTCCCTTGTCATCAAAACAATGAGATAGCAGAAGAAAATTAATGGTGGGATGTGGAAATGAATTCACCATTGTTTATTATTGACCCAACACTTAAATATCCATCTCACTTTCTTTGTTCCACTCTGGTCTCTAATGAAAACAAAATTACCAAAACTTCCCTTCTGTTCGTACAAATTTATTAATCTGTTGATTTTTTTCTAAGCTTAATATGTTCCTTATCTGTGTATCCACAGTAGGTTTTTTTGCCATGCCCCCCCCTTCAGTCTTGTGTCTGAAGAAGCATATGCATTGCTAACTTAGCATGATTCAATAAATTATGAAACTGTTCTTTATAACTAGTTTTGTAGAAATTTTCAGTTCACAGATACTGTCTGCTCTAAAATGCATGTGAGCTGAAGACTTAGCATGACATTTAAAGTTCATATATTTAACATTTAAAAACTGATTTCTGACATGAATGAGTTATTGCTTTGTTGTTCTGTAACCAAATGCACTGTAAGAGCCAAGATTTCTGAAAATCTGCATCAAATTTTCATTTTGTTTTATGTCAGTTCATCTAATTCTACATGTGACAGTGTAAAATTATCTTCCTCCATCTGACAAAAAATTCCATGTCATCCTTCAATTTCCTTAGTGTCAGAAACTCTGCACATTGGTGACAGCACTGACTTGAAGTTGAAAATAATCAGAAATTTTCCAAACTGCAAAGCTTGACTCACTTTCCAGATATCAACCAAAAGTCTGCACGTATGCAAAAATGTGGAAAGGGTATCAATTGCACAATCCCTATAGTTTCCTTGTTATGAAATAATTAGTGGGACTTCAAAGAATTATTTTGCATTAAACTACATCTGCATACAATGGAATGGACAGAGGTATTTTTATCAATGAAATAAATTTTTCTTGCATCATAATGTTTATTAGGTTCTTCTCTATTCAGTTTATCTTAACATCTAAATAAAAGTTTTATGCTGCACAGAGTGCATTTTATATGTGTGACTTTAAGGAAACTTGCTTTTCAAATATGAAAATTCTTAAAATTCAAGCATGATTTATGCACTCACATGTCCTGGCAGCATCTTGGTACATGGGTCTCTCTCTCTCTCTACCAAAAACTTTGCTATAAAAATAAATTTATGAATGGACACTTTGACACATTATTGTTGTAATATAAGTCATTAAAGGACATATAGAGACAAATTGAGGGGACTAGTTAATATGAATTCCAATTGATCTATGAAAACATACAACATATAAATGAAAAGCCAAAGTTGTATATTCTTGTTAATTCAATAATGACTTGCTAAATTTCCTCAAGTCTTTCCACAAATCTTGCAATTTTCTTAAAATTTGAAAAAATTACCTTGGACATCAATATCATAATAGATGCTAGTAGTTTAGTTAGTTACTAACAGAAGTTTCAACCTGGAGATCCTGGTTGGAATCATAATAGGTAATTTTTTAAAATTCTTTTTCTTTCTGTCCAAAATAATGATTTCAATGTGCCTTGTTTACTTGTTTACTCTCATGAAGTTTTGTCAATTTACAAAAAATGCATATTTCTGCACAAGGCTGTCTAAAAAAAGTTTTTAAAAACATAAATAAAAAAATTAAAATATTACAATACACACAACTGACAACATTCTCCAAAAGATGATCATACCACCTTAAGTGCCTCCATACTATAGCTAGGCAAAATCTTTCACTGATGATGAGTGCTGTCAAGATACTCATCCATCATGGAAATTATTGACAGAAAGTGGTAAAGAAATGCTCTGTGAACCTGGAAAAGTACTAGCAGACAGACATTGCTGTTGAAGAAACTAGAGAGAAAAATGCCATATCAAAACAATTACACTGATGAAGGTGTTAGTGGTACAAATAGAGCTGATGATAAGGAAACTGATGCCGAGTTTGCTTTCATCTGTGACACAGAGACCAACATGGCTGAAGCATACTTAGAAAATATGCATATACCTTAATAATATCTTCCCTTGGCTCTGACATTGCCTGGGTAAAACTAAATAGTGTGTATAGGGACCGCTGCACGTAGATAGGCCTATTTGCATATCGTCTCAAACATTCAAGAATCTGCTTTTCATCAGCTTCACCAGTAACCTATGACAATGAGAAAAAAGAAAACATTTCAAGAAATACTGAAAATGATATTTAAAACAGATGCTGTGTATAAAGGTATGCTTACAACAATTCTTATTTATAATTAAGATATTGAAAATACCGCACAAGTTTATATGATGACATTTTGGAAATATATATATATATATGACAAGCATTACAAGAAAAAAAAAACAATACTGCAAAGAAAAACTAGTTTCACATTGTGATTCTTTTTCCTTCTTATAAACTATTACTGCAGCCATGGCAATAAAAAAGGCAGTGTGACTGATCCACTGATGAAGATTAACCCACTTTTAAAAAAATATTTATGGTTCAAATTTTGTTCTTTACTAGCACATTAAGTTTTGGGTAATCAACTACATTAGATGCATTGAGAAAATTAAATAAACCT
The DNA here is from genome assembly GCA_016746295.1 of Potamilus streckersoni. NCBI lineage: Eukaryota > Metazoa > Mollusca > Bivalvia > Unionida > Unionidae > Potamilus > Potamilus streckersoni. Next base: position 1,667,775 of record JAEAOA010000712.1, read on the forward strand.
ATACCTGAACTCTTTTCTTTAGCATGACACTGCTTTCTGGTGCATCAATATGTATCAAATGATGGAACTAACATCCATATGATATGCTTATTTCAATCTATTATGCATGCCATTATGGCAACAAAAATCTGTACAGATTACAATATTAAAATTAAATATTATAATTAAATTATAATTAAAAGAGCCATCTTTGACAAGATTTGCTTTACAAATAAAGTGACATGAAGAATGTAAATGCTGGATCAATAAACAGGAGACAAAGGTGGTGAGTATGACAATCAGGGGCTATAACTCTGCTAAAGAATGATGTAAAAGGCTACCAATCTGTAAAGCCTTTGGTTTCATCAGCATCAAGCAAAATACCAAATCTTGATGAATTCCAATTACAATAAATGGAGTTCTTGTGCAAAAATTCAAATTGGGTGTGTCTGACAATCAAGGAATATAACTCTGCAGAACAATGATGTAGAATGCTGACAAATTAACTCATGTGAGGTCTTATCAAGTTACATGAAAAAAAATTTGGCTGAAAGGTTGAAATGAAAATAACTCGAACTGAAAACTCAGGAGCTAGAACTTTGCTAAAAGATGAGGCACAACTCAGCCATATTCTCATCAATATTAAACTCTATCTTTTGGTTAAAATGGAATAGTAATAGCAAAGATTGACCAAGCTATTTATAAACCAGAAATCTATTTTTAGAATGATGTCATCATTCAAATCTCCAGATGTCATTCAATCCGTAGTGTAATCTGCAATTTTGTATGAAAATTATGTGTTTTTCTTGAAATGATTGTAAAACGTAATGGATTCCATGAAAGTAAAAAACAAATTAGAAGGAGCTAAACATTGTTCGGGGACTTATAACAGTGACTCCAGGTACAGACACCGAGATGAAATGAAAGGTATTTTTCATCCCATTTCCAAAGCCACAACACATAGAGAGATATGTGAAAAATGGATCAATGCATGTGAAAAGCCAACTGAGGACTTTAACATGCAGAAAATAAAACATTGCACCTACATTTGAAGAAAACATTTTGTCGGCAAGAGAGGGCCAACATAAGAGCATCCTGACTCAATTTCTGCATTGTTACACACAGAAGTATAAGTATGTGAGCCATAAATAATACAGGTTTACATTTGCCTATATGTCAATATTGTTTAATAATATCATTATGTTTGTTTTATGTTCAGCTAATGTTATGTGGCAGTTCAAGTTACATTTATCTTTCTGTTTAGAATAATACAAAACTGATATAGGTAAAATCTGGTGTATAAATTAGGCATCATACAAACTTGAAATTGTTAGCACTGTACATGTTGAATTATACAATCTTGAGAGCGAGGATATTTGCTTGAAACAAGTGAATAGCAGAAATATTTAATCCAGAAGTGAAAAACTACTCTCTTGAGTAGACAAACAGTATGAGGTTTCAGACTTCTTAATGACTTAATGTTTGTGTTCAACTGTGTTTTGTGTATATTCACAGAAATTAACAGAAGTAATATTATACATAAAACAGCATTTATAAAAGAAATTGAGGAAAAAAAAGTGCATATTATGAGATTTGAATTTGGTTTGATTGCATGCAAGGCAACCATTCCTACAACTAGACCAAGCAAGTTTCTAATATTAATTCAGATTTCTTTGTCATGATATTATGAATGTGATTTTGTATGTGTATTTACAGGTAATAAAAAATGTATTGCTCTCCAGTGAATTATGAAAATTTGTCTTGGAAAGTTCATTAATATTGACATATGAGCATAGTCACAATAAATACATACAAAATATGTACACAAATTCTTTAATTTACATTTATTCAATTCATTTCAGATAAAGTGCTTTCAGATGAAAAGAAAAACACAAATTCAAAAAAGCAACCAAGTGAAATTTAAGAAAAAGATGTGACATCAGCTGCTGAGGGTCTAAAAGAGTGGTCCAAAGTAACAACTTTGCCAGCTGTACATAATTCTACTATTGCATGTCAGGTAGGTTATTTTAACTTTTGCCTGCAATTGATACATTAATTGTTCTTCAATCTGAACAATTCTTTAGGTAAGATGTACTTGTAAGGTCTCCAAGTAGTTGCAGTGTACTAGATAGGAGTTATGGAAGATAATATCAAGATAATACATGAATAATCATATATATGCAGAAAATGGACTGGGATAGTCAAGATGTCATTTTTTCTAACCTTTTACTATCAAACTATATATATTTGAGGTTACGTGCTTATATTATAATTAACAAATATTTTCACATGAGATGGTAACTAGAGAAGGGAGACCAATTAACTGATTACTAAATCAGATCTGTCCCATTTTTAGAGTTCCACTGAAGTTACTCGCAAAGTTAAATTGCACAAAACTAGTTAGGTTTTTATTTTAAAAAATCAAAATTGCTTCAAAATAGATTTTGATAAACAATATGTATTTACTTATCATATAATTTCCATTTTGTTTCCCAGGCCAGTGCAAGTGACCTCATGGATAACCAACAAAAAAAAGCAGTACAAACAGAAAGTGTAAGCAGGAAAAATGAAGAAGTTCAAACAGTACATGAGAAGGATTTTCTGAATGCAAGAATTGAAAACATGATTTGGAGAAATAAATTTAAAACAGAAGCAGAAAAAATGATGACTGCAATCTTTCATCTAACAGTACCTCTTTATCCTTAAATAGTATAAGAAGCGATTATGCAAAAATGAAACTTTTTACAGGCTTATATTATGCTCGGTTTCAAGCTCTATTTGAATTTCTAGGTTGTAGCATATACAACCTGATATATTGGATGATGAAAATACCAAGGAAAATACTAAAAAGAAAATCAGGAAACTTGAACCTAAAGATGAACTTTTTCTTACACTGCTACGACTTAAAAGAGGATACAGCCTTGATACTCTTGCACATTTTTTTTACTTGCAGCCATAACAGCTAACATAATTTTCACAACATGGATTCAGCTGTTGTACTGCCACTTCAATAACTATCACCAGATGATTCCAGAACACTAGCAAACTACCTCATGTTTTTATAACATTTAAAAATATCCATTGCATAATTGACTGCACTAAATTGTATGCTCATATACCAAGGGACTTTTGTCAAGGAAATTTATATTCTTTATACAAGAACCACCAAACATATAAAAGTCTCATAGAAGTAGCACCTAATGGAGCAATTGTGTTCGTTTCTGACTTGCTTGAGGGAGCAGTCAATGGCAGGGCCATCACTGAATTGAGTAGGTTTTTAGATTATATCAACCTTGGAAACCTATTTTAGCTGACAGGGGATATACTATTGAAGACTTACAAATTAATAACAAGACAAGCTTTATTAAATATTCCACCTTTCTTGGGAAATCATAAAAAATTCAGTACTCAAGAAGAGTTAAAAACAAGACATATTGCCAAAGCATGCATACATGTTCAAATTGTTAAGTGGGACATTCCTGTCCTTTTCACCTCTGACTGACCAAGTTGTATTTGTAGCATGTTGTCTTGTGAATTTTCAGGAGCCACTTGTAAAAAAAAAAACGTAAAGTTTGTAGCTAAAACATACTTTTTAAAAAAATTGATTTCTTGGAAACCTTATTTCAAACAGTTCAGGTGTAACAACTCCATACCATAAGGTATGTCCAAGTGTCCAAGCATAGTAGTCATTAGCATCTGATGCATTCAACATTAAGTTTTCCTACTGCTGACCATAATACAAAATCACACCAATTTTGTTAATTGAATTTGAAAATAATAATTATGAGTGGTCATAAGTGCCAGTGCATTATTGTCACTAGGGGTAATTGCAAAACAAGTTTGTTTTGTTTACCATGTTTTGTTCTAACCTCTCAGCTGGAGCAACTGTATGAAAAATTTTTGGACACTTAATCTTCAATATATCATATCTGTCAATCTCTGAAGGATCTAAAATAAGCCTGTTGGGGCAGCACCTCAATTCTAGTCATGCACTGTTGACCCAAATATCCAGTTTTCACAACCTATATTGCTGGTAATTTAGCCATCATAAAGGACTGGTAATCCTTTCTTGCCTGATCTTCATTTTCAATCCCTTATATCATGTCTGGTGAGGTGTATATATCTAAATGCATCATGTGAATATGGATGGAGTTTTTAAATTTTTTTAATGTATCATTTGAAGTTGTTGATTTTAACAGAATACCAAGATTGTTATCCTTTTTAGCTGTTTTTACAGTAACTCTAAACCATCGACTTGCTTTCTATTGCTCAGAGTCTGATTGCAATTCTGTACCTTGAATCATATATATATCTGTATTGTACTGTTGACATTCCTCCTTATGAGTTTTTAGAAAGGTCAACACTTGAGTCCTCAGAATTCCTTTGCGTTCATCAGAAACTTCATAGTCTGAATAACTTTATCCAAAAAGGCATTCCCACACTGACATTTCATCATCATCAATCCCTTAACCCAAAAAGGTCCTTGGGGCACCACAGCTGCCTTTACAACCAATTCTCTCCATCTTTCCCTGTTCTTTACTGCCCTTTGGGAATCTCCAAATCCCATGCCTATCCACTCCTTAATATTGTCTTCCCACCTCTTTTTCTGTCTGCCTCTTCTTCTGCACCCTCACACTGTACCTTGCAAGATTGTTTTTGCCAAACCAGATGTTCTTGAGACAAGACTGTACCACTTCAGTTATGCTTTTTCACAGTGGTCAAGAGGTCATCATAGGATCTGATGGCTCGCTGAATCCTGTTGTGGACTTTTTCATTACAGTAGCATCCCATTTCGAAGATTTGATTCCTTCTTTGCAAATTGGATGCGAGTGTCCATGTTTCACAAGCATACAGAAATATGGATATGACAATTTAGCACATCAGCCTTATTTTTCAACCAAAAGCAATGTTGGTATCTTTTGGTATATTGGTCTCATCCTTGTTATTACTGCTACTGTCTGGACAATCCTACATAGTAGTTCTGGTTTGGAGCCCACATTAGTGTTACTTGATCCCATGTACTTGATGCTTGTGACTCTTTTCAGTTTCTCTCCAATGACCTTTATTTTTGCACTGATACCATTGGTGTTGTTTGTCATCAGTTTGGTTTGGTCTTTTCGGCACTAATCTCCATACTGTATGCTTTGGAGACTGTCAAGGCGCTCAACCAAGCTGGCCAGTTCTTTATTCATCTCCTGCTAAACCATCAATATCATCCGCAAAGTGAAGGTCGGTGATTGTTCTTTCTCAGATGCTGACAGTGAGTGCCTTTGTGGTCATGCACATATTATATTCTGAATGCTGACATTTGCAGGAAATGGAGTCAGCAGTATTGTGACAGAGCTTTGAGGTTTACACAGTTGATTTTTTTAAATTAATGATTACAATGGGACATTTTTAATTTTTAAGATTATAACATGGTCAGATAGAAATGGGGTCAGGAGTATATTGATAGAGCTTTGGGCTTCATGCATCATAATTTTTTTCTGTTGTTTTTTTTTTTAATTGACAATTATGACCAACCTAATTCTTAAGATCATAACATGGTCAGATACGCTACAAATAAATAATAAAAACATTAAACAAAACAAGGTACCTGACAATGACTGAAAAATCGAGTGACAGTTCATGTATCATTTCCTGTATAATAAGGCATTTTGTTTACCAATGTTTCATCTGCAAAATTAAATATTAGTATTGTACGATTAGCCAAATAGGAATAAATCATTACAAACTTTACACAGATCTGCCAACCCCGGTCTACAAAAATACTGACTGCTTATGCCAAAAATACTGATTTTCAGGAACAAATACTGATTTTTTAAATTTTACTGCATATATAACTATATACAACATCTACATCCATTGCTAATGTAGGTCACTAAGTTACATAATTATGTATGTCAAAGATGCACATGTTGACATGTTGCACTCTTGCACCTTCTTAGTAAATCATCAGACACAGGATATTTATATGACCCTTTTCTATACCATGTCTTTTCAATCTAACTGATTCCAATGTATCTTTCATGGGTGATCTGAATTGTGTGCAATTTTGTTTTATTGAACTAAAAATCCTCTCACAATCAGCATTAGAGTGTGGTAAAAAGTCCAAAAATAAAATAACTCAGACAATTGTAAAGAAAGTCTCTACATGAATTCTTCATCTTAGACATCAGATTCCACACTCCATCAACACTAATCGCAGGAGAGTATTGTTTCATTCAGAGAACTGATCTGGTAGGAGGCAAACTGTGCTCTAAGCTTGTCCTGAGCATCAAAAGAAGAGTCACAATCTTTTTCAGCAGTAACATGGAAAATTTCTTCAGAAAGAACACGACATCTGCAAAATAGACCTCTAACCTAAGGCTAATATTTGCAACTTGGGCATGTGTCAGAACCTTGTCCTTCAAGAGGAATTTCTTCTTCATATAGGTGCAAGCAATGATGAAATACCTCTTCACAGCACTGAAAAACTTCTCTCGATCCCTGGTGTTTAATTTCTTCCAGAATTTTGATACAAAGTATCATTGACCTCCTCAGACAGGAATATTGCATTTGTGTGATTTAGATTTTTAACATAGTTTTAAAAAATTTTCAGTCATATCGCTATGATGTCTGCAGTGTGGCAGTGTGCAGTATATAGTGATGTCTAGCACTAGGCCATCATGCTGCATGATGTCCCACCCAGTCACATTATCCTGACACTGGGCAAATCAGTCCTAACACTAACCTCTTAATGCTGAGAGCCAAGTGAGGCATCTGTTAGTACCATTTTTGTAAGTCTTTGGTATGACTCAGCTGGGGATCAAACCCACAGCCTCTTGCATCCAAGGTGGACACGCTAACCACTAGGTTACAAGAGTGGTTAGACAGGAAAATTGAGTTTATACAAGATTTTGGTTGAACTATGTATCAAAACAATACAGAACAGAAAGAAATATAGAGAAAAAATACTAACTTTGTGCAAGGGGGGAAAAAAACCCCAGGAAATGTTCTGGCTATCAAAATAAATTTGTCACAAGTCACAGTTAAAATAAGAACATACGTCTAAAACTATACACCTTTCAGTATTTTCACAATGTTATGATTGTCTGTTGCCAGTTCATTAATGATAGCAACTGTTTTCATTCTAGCACACAAGTAATCCCTGTCGATGTTGCTATCTGAAAAATGTACACAACAAATTGCCAGCATCATTAGCAACTGAAAGAGGAAGATGCCTTTTCTGTAAGTAATTTAGTAAAAAGAACTTCCAGTTTGGGCTGTTTTGTTGATGATGAAACTGCAAGCTGATGTTTCTTAGCTTTTTTCATGCTGTTTTATGTTATGGGCGCCTCCATCCCCAATAGCAAAATCAAAATTGCACATTTTGCAAAATGAAAAGTTTTCTTCTTTACAAGATGTTTTCACAAAAATTAAAGATGATGGCATAGTTGTCCTTCCAATTCTGTTTTCTTTTCTTTGCTGGAGAAAATTCTGAATCTTCTGCTTTTCTTTTCGACATCATGAAGACGAGATACAGTGATAGCAGCAGATGCTCTGTGCAATCCAAATTGGTGTCGGATGGCGGTTAAAACTTGTAATGGCAGCCTTGATTTATAATTGACCAATCATATTTTATACATGCAACACATTTACTTTAGGAATGGAACCAGGTCCCAGTCAAGTTTGCAATTAATTTTTTTAAAACTTTTTCCTGGAAGAAAAATGGATTTTTAACCCAAAAAAAACATACAATGGTATTCAGGTCCAAAGTATGGGACAAATACAATAAAAACAGGACAGTTGGCAGCTATGATTTAACATGTCATCATGTAAATGAAGAAATAATACTTTAGAAGACCTAACTACAATGGGGAGAGTTCACATACTGAAAAATTTATGTAGAGAAGACTCAAAATAAACAAGAGCTCAAAGCAAGAACATTCTGTAACAGTGGGAAAATGGGAAAAAAAATTACTTTAAATATGAATCAGCGTATATACCAATACAAAAAGAACAAAAACATTTTTAATGTTTCTATAATGTACATGCCAACAACACCACAATCATATTTTGTGCCCAAAAATACAAACTATTAATTTATGTTACCTTGAAATAAATCTGTTTTTAAGACAAGAACATTTTAATAATTAAAGCAACTTTTAAATGAAGATATCTTTTGCTTTAAGTTAAGTGTAGCTTTCCTACTATATACACATATACATACACATCTCATAAATACAGTCCCCCTCTCGAAAGGCCAACTGTCTTATAAGGACACTTTCCCAGTGCAGAAGGTGTGGCTGTATATGATGGGAACCACTGTACACAAATAAAACCAAGAAAAGGTAAAACCTCAGAGGGCTAGCAGAATTTTTCACCCACTGATTTAAAATATCACCTAAATGTCTCAATAGCTACAATCCACCTTCTGAACTGTTCACATGGGTATTTTTCTAATTTTTAACTTCTATCTTGTTTCCCCTATTTCTCCCAAAAAGTTCAAGTTTCAAGAGATTACAAATTGAGATCTGAATGTAAAGTGGGAGCTTTCATTAATCAACATCATAGGTAGTCAAAACAAACAAAAATGAGATATTCTGGTGTGAGGCCCTCACAAAATACATAGGTAGCATGTCATTAGATTTGGTTTCACTGAATATTTTTTTTTACAAACTGGGCTTTTTAACCTGTCAATTACAATTTTAATTTACTTACTGTTATTTCTCTTTTAATTTCTGACTCATGATTGTCAAGGAATATTGAGTATTTGCAAGCTGGAGTCAAAGCAAGTCCAAGATATCGGATTCCAGGGTGAGACTTGAGAAACTCTCTGTTGGAAAACAGAAAACAAAGATTTAAAATATGACAAAATTTTCAAACATGAGGCTGCTAAATTATGCAATCACAGAATAACTTCTGGCTGTGAAGGTCTTTTCTGAAATAACTGTAGTCACACACTATATTGCCCCTTAGTATACTGCTGCCCCCACTGCCTTGAAAACATATAATTGATCCCATATATTTAAAGAATTATGTTTCTATTAATTTCCCATGGCTACTTTAATTATTTTACTTAATTTTAGTTCATGACTAATGTGGAGCAACTATAATGTGATGTCACATCATAAAATACTCTATTTTTGTGTCTTTATGCACTTGCATGACATAATCTTAATGGAACACCCCTAACTGTAAAGTTTCATCACTTGTAGCACAGGTAACCTTCATGGTTGCCATGGTCACATTATCTGGATCTAAAACCTACCCTCCATGTTGCAATATAAACTGCTCCATTAACTCCATAAATACTTGCTTTTAAGTCCAACTGCACAGACCCAGATTTGACATCACATAATGCACCAGCAGATTTGCGGTCTGTGCTGTTTTAAGCAATCTGTAGAACAAACAACATAAACACTCATCTGCAGGATCTTTGTTGTTTGCAACTACAAGAAAAATTGGCTTTTAAATAATCAGTAATCAAATCATACAATTGGAACAAGTCTGGAATATCTCCTTTATGATGATATATGCTGGAAGTAGCTGAGCATGATGCTGAATAAAAGTCAGCTTTCAAGCCACTCAAGTGTGTCACCTTGTAATCATTTGTACAAGATGAATGGACTTTGTCAATATGATTTTTTCTAACACAACTGCTCACACTAATGAATTCTCAATTTAAAGAAAGGAATGGCCATCAATTATTCATGACTGTTGAATATTAAAGTAACCTGTATCAGGAAAGTACCATTTTGTATTGATTCATTTCTTGTATCTTAGTTTGACCATTATGGCAAAATTATTGAGACACTGATGAATCCTTTCTTTTTTATGTTGACCTTTGACCTTATTACTCCAAAACAGATAGGTTTCTACCTAACTCTAAGTGTAAGCTATCCACAAGGTCTGGTGAAGGTATGCTCTGGTGGTTGCATAAAAATGACTTGAGAAATTTTCTCAAATTTATTTAAATTCTCAATAATCACCCCGAAATAATACAACACTAAACTGCTTGATATTATGACTATATTTTAATATGTAATGCCTGCTTAATTTTCACAAAAAAAAAAACTAAAAAATCCATTCCAGGCAGCAAGAAAGATATTTAAAAATTAAACTGATGGAAGAAAATTCCAAGATGTTTAATGAAACTGGGTCTTGATATTAGTAATTCAATGATATGTTTTTTTAAGAACACCTCAACCTATGTTCATGAATAATTTTACAGGTTTTAATGTATGCTGAATCTGTGAACAATTTCTTAAAACATAACTTTGTACAGTTATCCTTGATTATAATGTGGTAATTGGGATACTGAACTATCAACCATGGCTTGTATCAAACAAATGATAAAGAAAATGATGAAAAATTTCTCAATCTATAGTTGTTGTTGTTGTTGTTGCTGTTGTTCTGGGGCTTAACGCCATTTTTCAGCACAGGATAGGCTATACATGGTGGCCAGTTTTAATGGTGGAGGAAGAAACCAGGAAATCCGCAGAAAGAACCACTGACCCACAAGAAGCTACTGGCAAGCTTTCTCACATATCTACATTTGCCGAATCTTAGACTTGAACCCATACAGACGTAGGTGAGATGACAGTGATCCTTAACGGAGAGCACTTTAGACCACTCGGCCACTCAGGGCCCCTCAATCTATAGTAGGAATTTCAGTTTATGTCAATTAAATTTTTTTTCACTTCATGGTAATTATACATATATTTGTGTTAAACAATTATGTTTTAAAAAGGAAATAAAGATACAATGCTAAGCTACACATTGTTTCCTTTCAAAATAAATAGTCATACATTTGACAGATCTTTCATGTAAAATGGTTTAATTTGGTCACAGGGTTCTGTTACGAATATTTATCTAAAATTGTATTTTGTAACTGACCCTGTCCAAAATCAGTGACAATTTTTACACAACATTGTTGATCTTTATTTCTGACTGAAGAATGAATATTAGGATTATAATTTTGGTCCGAATCAGGGACATTGTGTTTATCACTATTATATTTTCTATAAACACCTCCTAATAAAAACGGATATTGTAGCTTGTAAACATTTGGAACCTTCCATACTAAAATTTTCTATCAAACAATAGTTTGGTCTTTTCATTTATAGAAAATGCCAATTGTGACCTAGGCCAAGCAGAGGTGTATATAATCTTATTACTGGAAAAATTATTTATTCCTGCAGTAATGTATGAAACTGAAGACAGTTTTATTGGTGTGTCCAGTATTTTATCTGGACTAGAAGTTATTTATTCAAATTATTTAGTCATGGGAAATACAAAGTGCTCATCTAATATAATATTTATAGAAATAAATGCTTGGATTTATAGTGAAATTCAAATAAGAATATATTTTGGGATATTATTGCAATTCATCAAAAGACTATTGGCACATCATTACTATCCAGCCATCAGAGACACATCAGCACTTTCAAACTTGTATTTATTGCTGGAATACCAGTTTATTAAGAACTTGATTTATCAGGATTTGTGTTAGAAATTCTAGGATTATTTGGAATTTAATCAACAATACTGTCAGTTATTTTTTTAATACATTTTCTCTCTGTATTTTATAGAAATAAATAATTTGTTGAATTTTACAAAACTTTGTTGCTTTTTATTCTTGTTATTTTGTTCAAGACCAAAGTCATAACAGTCCTAAGTGGCATGTATTATTATGAAGGGCATTATAACAAGGGAAAACTGCATTTTCCAATCTTCTAAATCATGTCCTTATTGTGTAATGTCCTTATTTTCATAAATGTATACCTCTCAACATCTTTAACTATTAACTTATTTCAAACATGATGAAATAATTAATTTTGTCTGCCTGAATGTATTGTCATTTTTTTAACTAATAATTTATGCTTCTTTGATTCTTTACATGCTATGGTTGTATGTTCTAAGGACTGTTCTTCGAAAATTATAAGTCAATGGTGATTTGCAAATATCCCTTTTTCAGGTGTAACTTGGACATAATAATTAACAAGGTTATATGGAAACTTATTAATGAGGAATATACAGTATTATTATAATTTTAAATCGAATATCTATTTGTTTTGCTTACTATAGGTATGTCAAAACCAAAGCCCAATCTTTTACATCAGTTTACGGCTTGGTGCCATGTTGGCAATCCTTTTGAAAATATGCATTTTAAGTAATACTCATAATTAGTGATACAAAAGACCTGTTCATGTTCATGCAGCCCACCATATTAAGTGTTTTATGTTTTTTCCCTCAGCACAGATGGAATGCCCCAGGAAAAAGGCATATGGAGTTTCAGAGAACATTAGGTCCAAATTATGTATGAATATATATGGTACTAATCCAAATTTAAAAAAAAAATTAAATATAACACAAAATTCCCAAATTTTAGTCAAGATTTGTTTTGTCAAGTTATCAAACTTTTAATCATAAAAAAATTGAGAGGCCTAGAGCATACTATAAATCACTACAAAAAAAAATTAATGCTTCTTAAAGTTTAAATTTTGCATTTAACTTTGTCTTCACTCATACCCATCATCGTCATTTTTTTTGCTGCCTTAAACTTACATTAGGAGTGGTTCTTTCAATCCTTCCTTTCCAGATATATCTAGTGAAACAAGTTTAGGTAGACAATGTGTACGACTAAGCAAGTCAGAAATCTTGAATTTAGAAGGATGGAGGTTGATCACAGACTGAACACTCTGATACGTGTCATCGGACGCATCTAAATGCACCAATTTTGTGAGCTCACACAATACAGATACAATATCACAGGTATGAGCTGCACGCAGCTGATACATAGACAGGTACTTTAATCTCTCCTTGCATTTTCGAAGGGGTAAAATGTCATCAATAGCAGTACTAGAAATGTCCAAGCTTTCTAGGCATGGCAAATCTTCTGCAATTATTTCCAGTCCATGCTTGTTGAATTCAGTGTTACTAACATTTAAACTCTGAAGACTTCGAAGTTTTGAAAGAGATACAACTACACAGAACTTTGTACTGTTCACAAAAGTGCTGTTTGAAACATTAAGAGTTCTCAAATTGGACAATGTCCACTCACCCAGGCAACCTATAACATCATTAACAGTCACACTTTTTAACCCTGTAATTTCTAACTCTGAAATCTTGTGAGTCTTCAATATTCTTAAACCTTTAGTTGAAAGCTGCGCATCCTTTATAAAGACCCGTTTTAAATTCATTACATTAGGGTCGAATAGTGAAAGAGTTTCATCAGTAAGTTTCCCCTTTTCACAAAAGGTCCGAAGAAGTTCCTCAGATATGTTGCCATGAAAGAAGACATCTGAGTCCTTAAAGGTAAGTTTGGTCTGGATGGAATCTGGCTGCTGGAATGCATCACAGAGTGTAGCCAAGTTGTCACATATGAAGTCCAAGCAGCATTCCTGAAGGCTCATGGGCATGTCATACATGATGACTCTTCTAATATGCACTTCCTTCTAGCTTATGGTCATGGAAGAATCAATCAAATCTGCAAATTGAAAATATACTGTGTTAGAATTTAACTTTGTTTTAAATACCATATATACTCACATATAAATCAAGTCAAACTCCAAACAACAAAAAAATCCTAACCTGCCATACAATAATGCACCTGCAGATAAGGGTCTACGTTGATTGTTCTACTGATTACTCCTAATAAACTCCTGAGGCCGAGATCTGACTGTGCATATTACTATGATGTCTGCATGTGTCTATCAATGGGGCATCATGCCATAGACATGTGGCATCATGTCTCACCCAGTGACATTATCCTCATAATGCTAAGGCTACTGCTAGTACTGTTTTTATAAGTCTCTGGTATGACTCAGCTGGGGTTTGAACATGCAACCTCCCACATCTGAGGTGAACGCTCTGACCACTAGGCCACCGAAGCAGTCATGTGCAAATAAGTATGAAGGAATTTCCTGAAAACCAAGAGTGTGGTTTAAAAGACTAATTTTAACAGAATAACAAAGTGATTAGGTAAGATACATTTCAGAAGAGGACATCTCAACCAGTTCTGTTGGATGTTATAATTCTCACTAATCATGAATGTTAAAGTATCACACAATGAGCTATGTAACACCGAATATGACATGGTTTTCTGGAATAGTTTCTACAATGGGTCAAACAGGCGATGTGTTGGGAATGAGTCAATGTTTAGTTATACAATTACGTATTGTAACACCCCATGTGTTAAATATCGAAAAGACCAGAGTTCAGGACTTAAAAATGATTTTTATAAATATAAATATAAGTGAGAGAGAACGTGCTATTCAATCTTGCATAGTGACTTGGCTAACATAGTGTCTATCACAACACTATTAATTTCAGATAATATAGAGCAGACTTGTTTGTCTAAATGCCATAAGACAACGTTATAATACACTATATCATGATGAAATAAATTATGTTATTATAACGGATGTAACACAGTCTGGCATAGTAGCGTGAATTAAATGAAAATAAATAATTTTAGTACATAGCAGTGTGGTGGGAGATAGCAGCGGCTTTATAAAAAATTATATGATAATTCTAAGGCATTTAAATTCAATAATAAATCTACTTAAAATTTCTCCTAACAATGCTATTAAGTTTTGGGGTTATGCAAAAATTATATAAATTATGGTTTTAGAATATGTGGCCGAAATCATTTTCTATCTAGATGTTCATACTTTGCCACTCTGACAGCTATCTGCCAGTGCACTATTGTGCACTCATATTTATAGCCACCTATTTATGTCACATGACCTTAGCTAGCCAATCATTGTTTGTCCTTCTCAGGGCTAGCTATGGCGGTAACCATGTCAACTGTTCAAACTGCATGGAAAACTTCCTCTGAACATGAAATTTAGATTGAGCTAAGTTGTCCTCTCAATGTCCGTTGTGTGCGTTTTTATTTTTAACCCTATTTGTGTATTCATACCTTCAATTACTTTGAACTGAACAAAACGGCCAAGTGAATTTCGATGTGAATCGAGCGAGAGTACAACGTACTGGTAATGCATTTAGTTGTAATATGGTTAGAAATAGTCCCTGATAAGTGGATTCTATTTCTGCACATTAAAATTCTATTTCTGCACATTAAAGTAACATAACAAGTTCTACACGATCAAGAACTTATGATAATAACAACAACATCAGTTCTAACTTATTGTTCAACAAAAGTCTGACAAGTGAAATGTGATTCTTCGACTGGCACATTGATTCCATCCCTATCTTGCATATCCGCTGTTCCAGTAACAAAACTCACCGGGTGGTTGAAGTCACACCTTTATGGACTAGCATCATATTTCTGGCTTTGATATTCCAAAACCATGGAAGGTAAGATAATTCCCTAAACAATTCATGTAAAATTCCAACACGACACATGCACGGTCCAACATGGAAATGATTTGGGCACAATGACTATTAACATGTGAACTTCTTCCCACTTAATGTTGATGTCCCATGGCTTTTAGCACTATTTTTTGTCTTCTAGATGAATTTCTTGATGCATTCATTAATACTTGTAATGAAAGCATGACATTACGATGACCAGAGCAAGGTTTTATACTCACATTTAGTATAAAACTCACAGCACACATTTATAAGATATGCAGACGGCAATCTAAACAATGGTGGGTGGGTGGCACACGTTCAGGAAGGACACATATGGTAGACGTTTTCAGTGACATAAAATCGACATGATCAAATATGCTATAGTCTTGTAGGTCAAACATCATCTCACCTCTCAACGATTAACATCATATAATCTTTCACACATTAACTGGAAATTGTTTATGCATGCAGAACTCATTTCACAATA
Source organism: Potamilus streckersoni (assembly GCA_016746295.1). Taxonomy (NCBI): domain Eukaryota; kingdom Metazoa; phylum Mollusca; class Bivalvia; order Unionida; family Unionidae; genus Potamilus; species Potamilus streckersoni. The sequence goes on from JAEAOA010000712.1 coordinate 1,683,547, forward strand.
CCATTAAGGTATTATAACATACTGAACTGCATCATGCTTTTTAGGTATTATTTCATGTTTTTACTTTAGCATTATTATCATTGTTATAAAATGGAATGTAGTTCTTAATAGTGCTCAGTACTTTATTTTTGTTGAATTTGGTATTACACCCTTCCCACCTTAACTTGTGAACCTCCGGGTCACAGACTCTTTTATTTGCTTATGATTTTGAAAACTAATTCTCCAGTCTTTGGCTGACTCCTGCTTTTTTGATTAAACTGATCAGGAAGTCAGTAGATGTTTCCCTCCTGTCCGCTGATGCTTCGTATAATTTTAGTATTCTCTCTACCATCGAGTCTTCCATGAATGAATTGCCAATAGCGACTGATCTTAAAATCTCATAATTATAATAACTTGCCTTCCTGTAAATCAAATCTTGTTCAGTTGTCATTGGGACCGACGTGCCAGGAAGGGCCAACATATTAAATTTGTCCAGCAGGACTCCTCTATTCAGGGATGAAAATAGTGGCTTTTCAATTGAATTCTCCAGCAGCATGGAGGCGTACTCCTACTGGAGCAACTTCTGATCAGAGTTCATCCGTTTCCAACCAAGGCCAAGGTAACACGCTCGATCCTATTGGTATCTGGATGGCTGTATCCTCTTGCCACTCCCGTCTTGCTGGTGGGAATAAGGGCATACAGCCCCACTCTAATAGGTTGGCTGCTCTAGTTTATGATGCCGATACAGGTGGAGGTGATGCCATATAGAGATTGCTTGGAATGACTTGTTTATCCCTCTTCACGGACAGGTCTAAAACGTTCTTATCTTGCAGAGGTATACAGCTCCTTTGTTCAGGTGACTGGAGAGCTGATGTTACTGGAATTGAAGGTCCTACAATAGCAGGAGTCGCTGACGGGGATGGACTAGTTGGTACTCTTACAGGTGCTATTGAACATGGAGAGACTACGTCCGACGGATTGGAAGATGAAGGATTTTCAATTGGTTCTGGAAATCTTCGCTTTCTTTACTGACACCACAGATGCTGTAGACGATACCTTTCTCTTGCAGCCCACTCCAAAAGTGGGTGGCAAGAATCTCAATATGGTTTCTAAACTTCCCTTTGAAACCCCAAGGAATGTGATAATTTCTTGTTTGATATCCGCTGAAGTTTCTTGACTCCCTCCTCCTTCTGGGAATGGTAGACAATCTCCCGGTGCAATCGCCATCATCTTCCTCACCAGGCTGCAGGCATCCCTTTCATCTTTACACTGGAGATCAACCTTATACCACACTTGATTTACTTTATCGAAAATGTCCACAACTGACTTTGAAAGATCCATTTTAATATGATGGATAGTAAGTTCCCTTTTTATCCCTGGTTTTGATGGCAAATAGGGAGGCACATTCATGCCATTGACCTCATCATCATAATCTGGCACAAATGCCTTCTCAGATGTATTCAGCTTATATTTATCTTGAACATGCAGGAAAGGAGCTTCAAGGGATCGCCTGGCTCTAGAGCTATATATAAATTCCCATCCTCTCTGCCACTCAATCCTGGAACAAGAGGTATTTGGGCACTTCCCCACCTAAATTAGCAATCTTACTCTGGCTTGCACAGCCGCGCTGCTCTCCTTCGGGGTAGCACCAACAATTTGGTTGTAGTCCTTCGGGTGAAGGGCCATCCAAAAACCATTTCCTTCTCCAAAGAAGTCTGTAGGTACGTCATCTACTACTTTAGGGTGTAATTGCATGACATGCTGTTTTAAGTCCACCATCCTGCGAAAGACCTTTTCTTCATCTGTACACCAGATGCAGACAACACGTAGCCTCGAATGTGGGACAGCAGCTAGATGATTCTTCAACTCCCGCCTCCTGACGAATTCCGCTGGACACACTTTGCAACTGCTTTAGAGAACATTCTGAAATTTTAAAACCATTTAATTAACTGTCAAGGTACATCATTATGCTACCAGCTCGGTCATCCGCATTCTCAGGTCTCTATCATCATTTGAAGTAAAGAAAAATGTCATATATTTAAATAAATAAGTTCTTATTCTGATAACATCATTCTTGTCTATCTACCGCAAAAATTATTTAAAACGCTGCATTTTCCAACCACAGACTGCAACTTGAAAAGCAGAACGCCCAACACTAATTTTTTTACGTGAAAAGTTATCATATTCTATCTCTGCATCGGCTGAGTTATTGCAGCTCAATATATTCCATCTGTAGGACCTCATTACAACGTTAACTGAAGTAATTGGACATTTCACCATGCAGGTTACTCTCGTTGTACTTATTTTACAACCAGGGAGGACAGGGATCCAGTGATTTGGCGCACAGGTTGTCCAGACCAAGCCCAAATCGAACAATCATTGGTAGCGCTACCTTCCAACGCTGACTCCTCAGAGTCAAACTAAATAGATATCCCCCTGCCTGCACGAAGCCGTCCACCATCATGTAATCATCTCCTACTCTTGGAACTTCTCTAGCTGCCCTCTCAATGTCTCGCTTTTAACTCTTCATACTCGTCAATAATGGAAATAATTTCAACACGCGCCTGGTTTCCGCTACTCACTTTGCGATACATCTACTTCTGTGGATAGAACCAAACTGGCATCTTCTTTCCTCTATACTGCAATAGACGGTCAACGTGATAAGCTTTTGCTGGCTGTTTCTTCGATTTCTTAACTAAATAGGTCAAGTCATCTAGCCTCTTGGTAATCAAATATGGTCCTTTCCATTTTGGAACAAACTTTTGATAGACTCCTATTTTTCTTAGTGGATTGTGCAGCCAAACTGTCTGTCCAACTTCAAATGATCTCTTCTTTGCCTTTATATCATAGTATTTCTTCTGGTATTAGGAACTGACTTTAAGATGAGTACGAGCGATGTTGTGTGATGCCTTCAACTTCAACTGAAGATTTTTGACATAATCTGCATTTTCAACTTTATTTATGTCCAGATTGTTCCACTCCATTGGAGTACCTATTACTGCATTCATTGGTAAAGTAATTTCTCTTCCCAAGGTCATCATGTTTGGTGTAAATCCAGTACTGGCATTAACTAATGACCTATAGGCCATCTTTACTTGTTGCAGATAGTCATCCCAACTGTGTTGATTATTTTCACAATACATGAAAGCATAGCTGTGAGAGTATGATTGAATCTTTCAACAGTTCCATTCACTTGAGGATGCATACTGGTGGTCCTTGTCTTCTTGATGTGAAGAAGATCACACATTTCTTGAAATATCTTTGACTGGAAGTTAGTACCCTGATCAGAGTGTACTTGAAGTGGTGTGCCAAATCTACTAACAAAGCAGTCAACAAAAGCCTTCGCAATAGTTTGAGCTTCCTGATCCAGCAATGGACAAGCTTCTGTCCATTTTGTAAACAGATCACACATGACAAGGATATATCGGTATCCATTTTTACTCTTAGGTAATGGACCCAAAATATCCATAGCTACTCGCTCCATTGGCTCTCCAACTAAACATTGGCCTAGTGGTGCCTTATGAGATATCTTCGGTGTTTTCCTTGGCATGCAGCTATCGCAGGTTGTGCAGTAGCTTTCTATCTCCCTTCTCATATTTGGCCAGTAAAAGCTACTCTTGATTTTCTCAAGCGTCTTATCGGCACCCAGATGGCCAGCCGAGGGAACATCATGAAAGTACTTGAGTACATCCGCCCTCATGTTTGTCGGGACAACAAGTTGGTAATGGGTGGTCTTGCCATTTTCACTTATCCATTTTCGGTACAGCATGTCATCGATCAGGTGTAGCCTATCCCAACTGCGCCATAACGTCTTTAGCTCTGCTGGACTGCCTGAGATATTTGACCACTCGGGTCTGCCAGAACCTTCTTCAACTGGAACCATGATAGGTGCAATATTGGGATCCTGCAGCTGATCTTGACGTATTTCATCGCTAGACCATCCAACCATAACACATTGAGTAGGTTTTGGACCAGTCTCCATATGCGCCTTCTGAGATTGAGTTACAACCCTCACAAAGTCTACATCGTTCTCTTGTACAGGAAAAGAATCAACATCTAAACGTTTCTTCTGACTGTTTCCATTCAGAGATACCTGGGCAACGTCGGAGGGAGTGCCAAACATCTGAAATAGTGGTGATGACGCATTTTGACAATTTGAGAGTTCAAAATCATCATCAGAGATTTCGTCAGATTCCTGTTGCCGCCGGCAAACAGCACAAGGATTTCGGGATAATGCATCAGCGTGCTTCCTACCAGCTCTATGAGTAACATGAAAATTATATGTGCCAAGTTCTTGCAGCCATCTTGCAACTTGCCCTGTTGGACATTTCAGATTTTGTATCCAACTGACTGCAGAATTATCTGTATGTATGAGGACCTCTTGCCCATAAAGATAATGATGAAATTTCCTAAGTGCAGAGACTACAGCAAGCAACTCCTTTCTGGTAACACAGTATGAAACTTCATGCTTATTCAAGGCTTTGCTCATGTAAGCAATTACCCTTTCATGTCCATCTTGCTCTTGGGAAAGTACAGCTCCAACTGCATATTTACTAGCATCAGTGTCTAAAAAAAACGAATCCCAGGTTGTGGATAAGCAAGGATTGGAGTACTGGTTAGGGCTAGTTTCAAAGCATCAAAGGATGCCTGGCATTCCTGCGTCCAAGCAAACTTGACACTTTTTTCACACAACTTATGCAAAGGTCTAGCAGTATCAGCAAAGTTCTTCACAAACCGTCTGTAATAAGAGCATAAACCTAGAAAGCTGTGAACTTGCTTATGATTTTTTGGTTGCGGCTACTCTTGAACAGCAGATATTTTATTGTGGTCACTACGCACGCTGTCTTCTGAAACGATGTGGCCTAAAAAATTTGCACTGCGCTGGAAAAAATACATTTCGATGGTTTCAGCTTCAGATTTGACTCCAACAATCTCTCGAAAATGTGTTCCAAACGTTCCAAACTTTGAGAAAAGGAAATCGCTGGGGCGAGAATGTCGTCCATGTATATCAAGCATTCCTTCCACTGCAATCCCCTTAAAATGTCTTCCATTAATCTTTCAAATGTTGAAGGACTTCCAGCAAGTCCAAATGGCATTACAGTAAATTGGTACAAGCCAAGGCCTGTTGCAAAAGCTGTTTTCTCTTTATCATTTGGGTCTAAGCCAATCTGCCAGAATACGGAGTTGAGATCCATACAATGAAACCATTTTGATCCACTTAAGGCATCTAGGCATTCATCAACTTTTGGTAATGGATAAGCATCTTTGACAGTTACATCATTTAGTTTTCTATAGTCTATGCAAAAGCATGTTGATCCATCTTTCTTGGTAACCAAAACTACAGGAGAAGCCCAGGGGCTATTTGATGGCTCAATAATTTTCTGTTCCAGCATTTTCAGTATCTCTTGCTCTTCGATTTCTCGTTTCCCAACTGGTTGTCTTCTTGGTGGTTGGCGTATAGGGGCGGCGTGAAGGGTATTAATGCAGTGCAGCAATCTGTCAGTACGCCCTAGATCGTCTTTTGATTTGGAGAAAACATCCTGATACTTAATGAGTAGTTCTAAGTAGGCTTGTTTTTCATCGTTTTTCAAATGTTTGGAACTTTTTTTGCAATAATTCTTCGAGATACATGGCACTTTGTCTGGGGCATCATCTGTACTGTTCATAAAAACTGTAGCACATCTATGTTCTGTCTTTTCTTCTGTGTATATTGATTCACAAGAGCCCAGCTTCATATTTGGATATACACTAACATCTGAGTCATTTTCATTGATGACCTGCAATACATTGCATTCCCTTCTTGTGTCAATTATGCCCTGAACGATAAATGTTCTTTTTCAAAGAGCTCATTGTTTGATTCAACAAGTCCGATATCCGAAAGGTATTCAGTTCCTGGTATCATGACTGGTAGCCACATGTAGGAGTTAGCCGGTATAGTAATGGTACATTTTGCAACAACTCTACATGACATTGAAACTTCTCCACCAATCCAACATTGTATATCAGCATGCTTTGTCTGAATAGTCAAGTTCTTGTAATCAATTTTACTGGCAAACATAAGCATAAAATCTTGCCCAAGGATACTCTCAGGGATAATGTCGCACACAATCACAATCTGTGCGTATGGGACACCACCAAATAGAATATTCATTAGGGCTTGTCAGTAAACTTGTAGATATTGACCATTTACTCCCTGGACTTCTTGTGGTGCACTTACAAGAGCAGGTCGTTTTTCATAAGGTATCTTTTGAAACATAGAGTGCGACAAAAGAGTAGAAGTGGAACCACTGTCAACAAGAAACTTTGCCTTGACACCTATAATACTTCCAGCTGTATAAAGTCCATTGTCCCATTTTTCTATAACTTCTCCAACCTGACCTAAATGTTTGTTATCTACAGTTTTATCCTTCATATCATCGTTCAAATCATTTTCTTTAGGCCATTTTCCTTCCATCAACCCCTGGCCTAATGAGCTGATGGTTTGCTGTTTCCCTGCTGCTTATACTGACTCTTCTAAGTGTTCTCTTCTTTGTATGTAGAATTTCCAGCCTCCATCTGACTTTGACACTTTTGGTAAATTGGGCATTTACGGAACAAGTGATCTGGAGAATTGCAGATAAAGCAAGATCTGCTTTTAAATGGTTGAATTTGAGGTTTCGTCTCCCATCTAGCTTTATTGTTCTTTTCAATTTTATCTAGTTTTTCCATAACTTGTTTCAGGGTATTTTCTAGTGCAGGGTCAGCTCGCTCATTTTTGTATTAACTTGTTTCTTCTGACTGATCATTTAGCCCACCTACGCCTCTAACAATTGACTTCCTTGCGTTATTATCCCCAATTACTGCTTCATATCTTTCAATCACATCAACTGCTTCTGCAACAGTTTTGCATTCCCTATCCATACATCTACACTTCATCTCTAACGAAATTGCTTTGTATAATTGGTTCAGTGCAATGGCTTCTTGTGCAACTGCGCCTAAGTTGGAATAAGCTTTTTGTGCCATCTGATGAAGACTGTCCCCAAGTACTGCTATGGACTCACCAGACTGACGTTTTCTTGCTTCAAATCTTGAAAGCCATTTGCTGACGGGTGCTTCCGAACCTTTGTCCAAGTTTCCCAACCAGAGCTGAATATGACTGTTTTTTTTCTCAACAGAGAGACTGATGTAGAAAGTACGTGCAGCACACCTAAGGCTTGCACTAAGGGCCAGAATTTTTTCACGCTCACTCCATCGTCCGAGCTCTGCGCAGTTTTCAAAGTGAGAAATATACTCATCCCAGTCGTCGCTCCCGCTATATGGTGTCGGCTGCATTGATGGACGTGAATGAAAATAAAATCTCTCGACATCATTAAAGTCTTGTTTTATGTTATTTATGACATGCTCATGCCCATCTCTTTCTATATCTTCACGAGAATCTTCCCTTCCATCGACAGGGCCCTCATCATATATAACGTCGCCTTGCCCAGCCTCAGATTCACCTATGTCAACTCTAAATACAAGTTCAGGATCAGGAGAATCAGCCATTTTTTCTTCTTCTTCAAATTTTAAACGTATATACAGTAATTTACAAGTGTCGCTGTCCACCACACTTTGCGGTCAAAATTTATGCTGGTCTCTTAGGTTCAAATCTTGGATGGCAAATATATTTTTAACATCCCATCGCTGCCACCAAAAAGTTGTAACACCCCGTGTGTTAAATATCGAAAAGACCAGAGTTTGGGACTTAAAAATGATTTTTATAAATATAAGTGAGAGAGAACGTGCTATTCAATCTCACATAGTGACTTAGCTAACATAGTGTCTATCACAACACTATTAATTTCAGATAATATAGAGCAGACTTGTTTGTCTAAATGCCAAAAGACAGCGTTATAATACACTATATGATGATGAAATAAATTATGCTATTATAATGGAAGTAACACATTCTGGCATAGTAGCGTGAATTAAATGAAAATAAATAATTTTAGTACATAGCAGTGTGGTGGGAGATAGCAGCGGCTTTATAAAGAATTATATGATAATTCTATGGCATTTAAATTCAATAATAAATCTACTTAAAATTTCTCCTAACAATGCTATTAAGTTTTGGGGTTATGCAAAAATTATATAAATTATGGTTTTAGAATATGTGGACGAAATCATTTTCTATCTAGATGTTCATACTTTGCCGCTCTGACAGCTATCTGCCAGTGCACTGTTGTGCACTCATATTTATAGCCACCTATTTATGTCACATGACCTTAGCTAGCCAATCATTGTTTGTCCTTCTCAGGGCTAGCTATGGCGGTAACCATGTCAACTGTTCAAACTGCATGGAAAACTTCCTCTGAACATGAAATTTAGATTGAGTTAAGTTGTCCTCTCAATGTCCGTTGTGTGCGTTTTTATTTTTAACCCTATTTGTGTATTCATACCTTCAATTACTTTGAACTGAACAAAACGGCCAAGTGAATTTCGATGTGAATCGAGCGAGAGTACAACGTACTGGTGATGCATTTAGTTGTAATACGTTTAGAAATAGTCCCTGATAAGTGGATTCTATTTCTGCACATTAAAGTAAAATAACAAGTTCTACACGATCAAGAACTTACCATAATAACAACAACATCAGTTCTAACTTATTGTTCAACAAAAGTCTGACAAGTGAAATGTGATTCTTCGACTGGCACATTGATTCCATCCCTATCTTGCATCTCCGCTGTTCCAGTAACAAAACTCACCGGGTGGTTGAAGTCACACCTTTATGGACTAGCATCATATTTCTGGCTTTGATATTCCAAAACCATGGAAGGTAAGATAATTCCCTAAACAATTCATGTGAAATTCCAACACGACACATGCACGGTCCAACATGGAAATGATTTGGGCACAATGACTATTAACACGTAAACTTCTTCCCACTTAATGTTGATGTCCCATGGCTTTTAACACTATTTTTGTCTTCTAGATGAATTTCTTGATGCTTTCATTAATACTTGTAATGAAAGCATGACATTACGATGACCAGAGCAAGGTTTTATACTCACATTTAGTATAAAACTCACAGCACACATTTATAAGAGATGCAGACGGCAATCTAAACAATGGTGGGTGGGTGTCACATGTTCAGGAAGGACACATATGGTAGACGTTTTCAGTGAGAGATAAAATCGACATGATCAAATATGCTATAGTCTTGTAGGTCAAACATCATCTCACCTCTCAACGATTAACATCATATAATCTTTCACACATTAACTGGAAATTGTTTATGCATGCAGAACTCATTTCTCAATACCATTAAGGTATTATAACATACTGAACTGCATCATGCTTTTCAAGTATTATTTCATGTTTTTACTTTAGCATTATTATCATTGTTATACAATGGAATGTAGTTCTTAATAGTGCTCAGTACTTTTTGTTGAATTTGGTATTACAATATATATCAGTGGTCATATAGGATTATTTTTCAGTATTGGTGATAAAAACTTATTGATATTGTTTTGTGTGTGACATCTGCCACACTGGGTAAATTTGTTCTTATTGTTGTACAGTGGTTATTTGCCAAGACATGGGATGATAAGATGCTTTAGAAAGTATGATGCAGGGTTGTGTTTAATCAGGCTCTTGGTCTACATACTGGGAAAATATGAGACCTAATTCTTATATTTTTCAAATTTTGCCTTTAACATCAGGGTAGTAGTCCATTTCTACCAGTTTCTACCCTGCAGTTAATATGCATTAGGGTCTAATAATTGTTCCAAACATGGCGCAGAATCTGTTCTCTTTTAATACTTTGGAAATTTAATACATCTTGGCTCTAATATTTGAATGTGATGACATCAATTGTTATTTATACTATCAGAACTTTAACTACATATTTCCGTTATGAAAATTATAACAAAATTATAAAACGATGCAATCTGAAAATATTTTTTAAAAAAGTTAAACATTTTATCTTGTAAAATTAGTTTCATGATGTTATTTAACCCGTGGTAAAAATGGGCTACTTCCTGTAATGATTTCTTTTTTCAGGGTTTGTGACCATAATGGTGAAAATAAAGGTTAATTCGCCGGATTGGATTCATGTGATGGTCTTCCGAGAGTGATGCGTTGGTAACTTACTGGGATTTGACTAAATATGTGTAGTTTTTCAGTCTTTGTGTAGGGATAAAAGGCACGTGAGAAAAGTCGAATCGAGCGGAGGGTTGTGGTCACGCTTGCATTCCTTGTGTTAATTTATAATACCGTTAAGGTGATTTCATGTTGTCAGAAATTTCGACGTGCTTAATTGATAAAACTGCAAGACTCCTGTGATTGATCTACATAACATCAAAGTAGTACCAATATTAGTACTTTAGTCCTAGCTAAGCATAAAAGATTCTAGTACTAATATTAGTACCTTAGTCCTACCTTGTGGACAACCACAACAAAATAAGTTGAGGCTTCGACATCGTAGCTACAAAGATTCTAGACATAAACTTACGGCTATTTGTCTACTACTAAGTCACATGTTGCAGAATACCTAACTGAAAGAAACTGGACATCACTAATAGTGATCATAATTTTCACCAGTTTCTTCACAACTAAGAGTAACAACCCCATCCACCTGTACTGAATTGTGCATCACCAATGTCCTGTAACACGTTAACTGTAAAATGAAAATGGCAGTTTTGATTGCCAGAATTGTCCAACCTGTAAAAATGTAAATGCTAAAATGTTAATGCTGTTCCAATGATTTTTAAATGCCAAAATTTCTGATTGAAAAATATAAAATAATTGAACATACCATACATGCTTATGAATAAGTGTGACATAAATGCAATTGATGTATCCTTCGTAGTATCAATTTTCCGGAAATGGCTAAGAATGATAACTCTCATGTTAATAAACGTGCATGATATAAATAGAAAATCTGGAAACTGATAAAAAGATTCCACGCTCTAAAATACGGAATTAAAAATTAATTCCGTGTGTGTGTGTGTGTGTGTATATATATATATATATATATATATATATATATATATATATATATATATATATATATATATATATATATATATATATATATATATATATATATATATATTGCAAAGACAATTAACCCAGTTTTCTCATAAGATATGGCACGAAAATCATAAAGCAATATTAGTAAAACAATTTCCTCCATCGAGCGATTATTGATGAATTACGACAGCAAGAAAAGCGAAACATTTCTTTGAAGATTTTGTTGCTATAATAATAATACCCCGTTAATGGAGTTTTTCCCTTTGGACTTCTGTATGTATTAGGTAAACAAATGAATTGTTTACATTTGAAAGGAAAAACGTGAAGCATAATAAAGTTACTTTTTTATACGTAAAGCAGTTTGATAACAACGCAGAACATTAACATAAGGTTTTGTTATGCTGGAATTTCATTAAGGCGGTTAGTGTACTCTTTATACTTTTGCCTAAATACTATAAAATGACAATATCTTCAAATTCATTTTGATGGCTGGATGTGGTGTTCATGGAGGTGTAGCAGCGTATGTACCAGTGTATACTGTTTTGTATAAGTAACACCAGTAGGTATCAATGGTATGTGCCACTTGGGGGTTATATAATTTGTATAAGCGCACATAATTTAACATGTGGGAGTCGATGGGGGATGGAGGTATATCATGTTGAAGAGATGGATAGATGCCAATAGGGTAACATGCAGGAGTCGCTTGGAATCGAGGGGTATCATTTCATGTTAAAGGCTAGCAAGCGGTGATACTTTTCGGTCAAATAATAATTATATAAGAACCCATAAGTTTAACATCGGTGGTAAAAGGTTAACATTGCTATAAGGAACTGTCCTCAATAAAGTTATAGTAACATTGCTAGAGTTAAACTCAGTATGCGTCATTATAGGTACGTATGGGAAGTCATATTTTTACATTATCAGTAGATTTCATATGTGCATTATAATTATATTATAGGAACAAGTTTGTTTTGGTTTTTTTTATAGGGTCAATAGTGTTTATGGGGTTGTACGGGAAACTATAGCCTTAACATGGGAATGGTATTTAACCAAAATGTGTTTACAGAGTCAAAAGTGCTTGTGGGGTCCAAAGTTTTTAGAGGGTGAAAATAATGTATAGAGCAAGAGAAAATATTAACTTTGTGATTCTTATAGGCCTTTTCCATTTTGAAAAATGTATGGGGTCGTGCACGAAATATAATGTTAATATTATTAGATCCTCTCGAATACACTTTTTTTGAGAACTATCCAGCAACCACTTCAAGATTACAATCCAAACACACACCTTATAATCCGGCAATCGCGTTTTGATCACAATCTTACAAACTGTGTATACAATCTAGCACCATCTCTTTGAATACTATCCAACACTTATAAATGTCTACGTGGGAAAAACAGAATTCAAAGTGTGTATTATCAAAAAAAGCCAAAGGGGTCCTCTAATTTTAGTTCTGTCCCGTCCCGTATTCAAAGTGAGGTGCCCGTCAGGCTTGTCGAAAATAAAAATAGTTTACTTGAGGAAACTTTGCTTGATGATGAAATGAGTAAACGTACTTTCAAGACGTTGACATACAGCGCGATGCAATCCTACTGTCCTACATGAAATTGAGATCTGATTTTAATAAACTGGAAGATTTGATGAAAATTCTGTACTCCCAAACCCGCTGACAAGTTCGTGTTTCCTGAAAACACAATTTTCAGTAATCTTAAAAACAAATTTTAAAAAACTTTCAGCCTATGCCCGTTGCATAATGATGTAATATGTATTGTTGCAAGCCATGGGTCATTACTTGACCGAGCTGAGTCAAAACCCTAGCGCGATTCCTGCTAGAAGCCATAAGTTTACCCCAAATTTACAAAGACTTCTATGCAACTTCAGCTGTAAGTTAGAAAACCCGACGTGTCCATTCTATACATAAAGTTTACTCTGTTCAATGCAAGGCCACATTATTCACAACTGTGACAAATATCTATCAACCGCATATCTGCATAGTTTCTCTTCATCATCTTTCCGTACCGTCAGGGGTTAACGCCGTAGAACCTCTACAACCATCCCTCAACACTGGGAATTATTTTAACTACACCACCATGGGTCAGTCAATCTATGGTTTCAAGGCACATCACTCCAATACAACTACCTAACATTTGCCACCATAGCGACATAAACGGTATCTTCCGAGTCCATACTTGTGTATTCCAATGTGTAATTTACCGGTTTCCTAATGTAAATACTGCCACTGCAGTCACAACACCAATGTACACCACTATATTATATTAAGGATTACATTATGACAGAGACAGTCATGCGGTTTAAATCTGAATTCGCTACTCAATGACCATGGCATCATGGAAACTCACTAACACTTTCTCTCCATGACGTTTGCTCCTCGTAATTGGCTAATTATTTTGGGTTAAGGAATATTATCCATTGCACAGAATTCCAATAATCAAACAAGTAATCACACAAACCTAAGAATTTCTTAAACGAGGCGCATCTCCTTAATATTTTACAGTATGAACGGTAATCTGTAAATGATTGTAACTGATATAAAACTATCCCTTGGACAGTTTGAACAGCGGCAATTAAAGAAAAATAGGTCAGGTATACAATCAAAGTTTTACATTAACAGGCTGACTATAGCTAGTGAGATGTGTTGAAGATTGCAGTGGGTGAACATATTGTAGTAATTTGATCAGGAAGTTGAATAACACATAGGTTAATCAAATAAATGTTATGTTCAAGAACAAATGTTATTGCATATTATTTTCCTTGAATGAGAATGTTTAAGCCACTATGTATCATATTTTGACAAGTTTATGAAAAACGGCAACGTTTCTTTGAAGTCGGATTTTACTGGATATGCAGAATGCAAAGCATTGGCCATTTTAGTTATGGGAACAGTGTTCAAGTGTAATTCATTTTTTTATTAAATTTATATTCGAATTGTAACTAGTGCAACGTTGTGTGACAATAACAAAAAAGGAGGAATTTTGGGCTTGTGGAATTGGAGTCCGGCATACCTGTCAACTTTTTAAAAGCCAAGTAGGGAGAATAAAAATAAAATAGTGAGATTGTAACCTAAAATGGGGAGATTTTACGTAGCATTCTTTAAGCACAGGTTTGAATAAATATTGACCGATCTTTCATGTTCAATAAGGGTAAAATTCTCAATGGCCGCGCCTTAGGCGCCCGCAGAAGCTTTTCTTTTTTGGGATGGGGACATAAGTGGTCAGTTTTGAAATTTGACGTATGTAGTCCAAAACACATTTAAAAGGTGAAACTGAGGGAGGCACCGTTTCTCTTTGTGTCACGCCTTAGTTTCCCCCTTACAAGCCCCCTTCTGTTATTCTGGTCAACTAGGACTAAGCTGCATAATAATAGTTCAATGGTAGAATTAAGAACACAAGCATGAGGCCAGTGTGACTTATTAACAGTTTCTCCTTATCTCATTTATTTTGTGAAACGAACTGCCCTTCGGATATGCTTCAGATAAATTACGTTCTACCGTGTCTTTATATAAGCACCAGTAATTGATTGGCAAATAACGATGCCATATTTTGTTGTAACTTACGATGCTTAGACTTCATTTCAACAGTTCAAATCTACTGTCACAAGTTACCGTACATGCAACATGCATAAACGTAACTGTTTTTCCTACGCTTTATAATCCCACCTCATTTTCTTAGGTTAAACTCTTAAGGCATCTAACATTGTTTACTGAATAAAATATTTACTCTGAATTAGTTCTTTGGGGTAACATATACTGCGATGTATATTTTGTTTTACTCCTTTTAATTTAATCATTGTAATTAAAATTTACATATACGGTAGACGGGTGTTTACTACCTGAGTTTCTTTGGGAGAATGGAGCTATGATTTTGTTTGCAGAAAAAATTGCACCGCATTGACAGTGATCAATCATGGATTGAAACTAATTGGTGACAATTTTTTTTTAAATTATTTTTACTATAGTACTGTTGTAGTGGTTCTAAAAATATGACATTTATGCGAATAATGTTTAATTTTAATCTATTTACTGAAGAAAATAAAGCACAAGTGTGATATTAATTATTTTGTCACAACAGTATTCACAATAAAATATAATTTGACATCAGTGGATTGCACATGATTATGTAATTCTTTTTTCTTTTGAAAAATAAAAATTGACTGAAAGTTCTCTGCGAAAAACCTGGAGATATTACGAGATCGGGAGTTAGGTGTGGAAATACCCCACCCACCCCCTATTCGGAAGGTTTTTCTCCCGGCTTGAGAGCTGACAAGTATGAACTGCCCGAGCTTGTGGAATTTTATTCACGGTTTGAATTTATTTAAGTCACCAGCCCATGGCCTGTGCCGAAACAAAAAGTATTTGAGCACAGCTACTATTCAATTAATTAGTTATCTACTATTCATTTACTTAGTTATCTACCACTGAACACCCAATAAACACTATCCAAAATGCCTTGTATAGTGTTTAATATTCTAACACCTACTGTTAGAGAAAATGGATATAATGTAAAAGAAAGGATGAAATCACACAAAATATATTATCGAGCACACTGCCTATAGTATCCATCACCCTATATATACTAACCAAAATGCCTTGTGTAGTGTCTAAAATAACAACACCAACTCTCAAACGATAAGGGTATGATGTAAAAATAATGGTATGAAATCACACAAGCATACTGTCTGATACACCAAATATACTATCAAAAAATATTTTATATAATACCAAACACCCATGTTTTAATGCTGTAGCGGAGCACTCCCTCGACTAAACTGCCCATAGTCTCGATATCTCGGGTTCTTTATGATAGGTCTTGTATTAGGAGAAATACACCGCTGAATCTGTCTGATGACTAGCACTCCAGAGTGTGACAGATTTCTACCTCAGCGAGATACCGTCTTATTTTTGGCTTCTTCGATTTCGCCGACTTGGTTGCAGTCGCTGACTTTGTTGCTGTCTCGGTCGCAGTCACCGACTGGGTTGCAAGGTCAATGACTGGTCTTCCTCTGGTCGCTGACTGTGTCGCAGACTTGTCTCAGTCTCTGTCGTTAATTGGTCGAAATCGCCGACTGTGTCGCAGGATCCTTGACTTCTAGCAGAGTCGCCGACTGGCCTTATTCTAGTTGACGACTGTGTTGCTGAATCGTCGACTGGTCGCAGAGTAGCCGACTGTGTTGTCGACTGTCTCAGATTCGTCGACTGGTCGCAGAATCGCCGACTGGCCTTCCTGTAGTCGCTGTGTCGGTCGCTGTCACCGACTGGGTCGCATGGTCGCTGACTGGTGGAGCTCTATAGTTTCTTATTTAGCATAGGGTTAGAATTTTAAAGAAAAAGAATTTCTTCGGGTTTCCTCACTAGTTATACTGGCTATTTAAAAGAGACTTTGTATGTCTTAGGTATTGTTCAAAGAACTTTTAATTCCTTTATTTTGATGTTTGATTGATGGGTGTAATATGGGTTAGAGAGTATACATCTTGGCCTTACTCCAGATGTGCACCTTTCACAAAAGTGCCAGCTCTACTTGCTCATTTTCACTTATCGAAATTCAGAGGTAAATTGTAAAAAATAGAGCCGATAACTTTTTTTTTTCATTTTATGTATTTGGTGATTCTTCATTGCACTTTTAGAAGCTGGTATTGTCTAGTTTGGCAAAATTCATTTTCCATATTTTAATAGCTACCAAGAATAGTGTACTTTAGACAAATTCAGGTTGATTTTTGGAGTACAAGGGAGCAGTCATTTTAGTTAGAAGTGTCCTAAGATCATTTAAAATTTCCAAAAGTACAATATCCAAAGAAATTTCAGCCATATTACATGAAAGTAGCATATAGGTATGCCAACATTCTCTCCACTATGCATGTTTAAAATGTAAACAACTTCACCTTACCTAAATCACTCTCTCTAAAGTACATAATTACTGGTGAGCGCCACATGTGTCGCAGGATCGCCGACTGATCGCAGGATCGCCGACTTGTTGCAGGGTCGCCAACTGGTCTCCCTTTTATTTTAAATACATACATGCATACATACATATATATATATATATATATATATATATATATATATATATATATATATATATATATATATATATATATATATATATATATATATAATGAACATTGAAAATATCAAAGCCATTGTTTCTGCTATTGAAAAATTAAAGCATGACGGACTTCAGTTATCTGAAGGTCTTGATGCAGAAAAAATTTTGTGTGATTTTGAATCATTACAACAAAGAAAATTTCAAAATAAATTCACATTATCTTCCAATTACAGATTCGTAAAGTCAAGTTATAATTCTATGTTAGAATTTTTACAATTGGTAAACGACACACAAGTAAAGCTATTTGCGCCTCTTGCGTGTTCAATCGAAATGATAAAAAGCGCATTATCTCACGAATATGAAAGAAAAAAATGATAGACAATCGTGTGATGTAATTGAGAAATATTATGTTATTTGATTCTGTAATAAATGACAGTAAAACTGAGGATAGCGATAGTGATGGTGGACCCATAGATATGATTATAGCTAAACAGAACCCTTGGCAAGATTGATAGAATCGAACTTTATATAAAGTAAAATAATATTGTTCTGAGAGTTATTATATGTACTCAAATATAATCCTTTGATCATACTTTTTTAAATATGCAGAATTATATGTTTTATTTGCGACAAATTGTACCGCTTGTGGATGAATACTAAAATATATACTTGCTGCACGTATTGATGGGAAAATTATTTCTTGCTCAGTTTCTGTATTTATGGATTTAATCGCTCCCTTTTCAAATACTTTACACCTTCCTGTATTTCCACGTCTGGAATTCTGACTCTGCGTAATAGCTTGCAGGTTAGAAATTTCGTTATGTTGAGGATTTTCATCAATATGGTCAATAATAAATCCATCTTTAATGACCCCAAAATGACATTGGTATATGAACCTGTGTGAAAAATATTTTTTCCCACCAATATTGATTTTAAAATAATCAACATTATTAAGTCTACCGAGTGGTTTCTTTAGTCTTCAATGTCTAATAACACCATCTCTGGATGCCTCGTAATTCGTATATATTGGATATATCATAAATTCTTTTTGCTCCATTTGTATATAATATTATTTGTTTAAATCATTATTTTTGAAATCTGGTTAGATAATCCTTTTCTGTTTTTATAGGGGATTTACCTGTCGATGTATCTTTTTTTGTCATAATAGCGTTTAAGTTCCCTATATTTTTTACCTCCACAATTTTCACATAACTGCGTTTTTCCTCTAACTCCAATACCACATTGAATGCATGGTTTTGGTCCAATACTTCCATGTCTGATACTCTGCATATGGTAACCGCAGTATTTGTTTACTCATGACTTATTACAAAAAGAAATGTGTCCAATTTTTAACCAAACACATTTATTTTCTGTTTGAATCATTATATATATATATATATATATATATATATATATATATATATATATATATATATATATATATATATATATATTAAATTTCAATTTGAATATTTTAGGATATAAATTTAGTGTTTCTATGAAAGATCTAGCTTTAACAAATGCAGATATAACTAAACGTATCCGTGAGGCCAAAAGGGAATTTCGTGAAGACGGTGCTGTTCATGTGTGGTCAACTTTCAGAGTCAAAACTAATATTAATGTAATGAACGACGAACGAGGGAAGGTAATTATTAACCACCTAGATAATCAAAAATATTTTATTTTAATAAAATTTATCATGGAGACAGAAGATGATATTTGGATCATTCGTGACAAGAGAGAACCCATTCATATACAGTCTGGAAATAATAAAACGATGTTATTAAGTAACAAATCCAAACCTGGAATACTAACTGGTATTGATAAACCGTATTTTGAGCGAGGGTATCCAGTTACTGCTGTGGTATATGGATTGTTTTTAATGAATGATAAACCTAATATTGCGGATCTCAAACCGATGAGACTATCAGAGTCAAGAATAAACTGTGTTGCGGAGCGCATTACTGAACATTTTACAAATGCGATGCGTGGTAATGGCTTAACAGATTTAAGACGTAAAAAATATGTGAATGGGCAGAAACTGTTAAAAATTCTGGTGCATCTATTAAGGATGTTGCTAAGCTAGAAAAGTTATTAAGATTTCTAATAACAGTAAAAACACTAACAGGAGAGATATTGTACAAACCAAAATATACAAAAAATGTTAGTCCTATAACGATTATTGATCATAATGCACATGCATGGACTGATGCTGTAACTGTATTTCCACGAGACAGAATGGTAAAATTTTATAATGGTCATATATTTGATTTTATTAAAAATATTAGTAAAAGTGACCCTGTATCTGTTTGGTTATTTCAAAGTTCGGAACACGATTACGATCAATTTGTACGACCCAATGGTGATATTTATCGTACAGAATCTCTTTATGAAGAAATGAGAAATCTTTCACTAAAATATACTTCTGATGATGTCAAAGTTAGACATCTACTGAATAATTGTTTTACAGTACCATCGGTAGCGGCTCATTTCGCTCAAGAGAAACATTTATGGAGACAAGATCAGAATTTATTGAGATATACAAAAAAAAGTTGCATATAATATGGGCACGGTGCATTATGGAATACTAAATACGAGTATAATGATGTTATCTCCGTCGATATGGCTGCACGTTATCCTGGGAGTTTTCTTGGATGTGGAGAATGTTCTAAATACTTTAACAGATTCGGCACCCTACACATGACATGATCAGAGTTTTGATAAATAGACCCTTACCAGATTTTGACTTAACCGGATTTGCATGTATAGAATCATTCGAGTTCGGAAAAGATCTCCATCCGATTACTTATGCTTGGTTTGGAAGACATTTTTTAGAAAAAATGTTGGACTCCAGTAGTGTTATTACGATATATGATTGATGCTGAAATTTTAGTATCGTTGAGGGTCAATGAAGCGATTATATCCTATAGTGCACAAAAGCAAGTTTGGTTACCAGAACCGGATAGATTTAGTATTGATGATGCCAGGAAAGAATTTCCTGATCTTGCCGAAGATGACATTATTAAAATTATTAATAATATATGTAAATGCAGGGATGAGCACAATGAAAAACGTGCAAAAGATCTTGGTAGAAAGAAAATCGGCAATTTTATTCAAGGCAGTTCATACGGTCATAAACGGCACTGCGTAAGATTGATTATGGACGATGCTGAGTTAGATTTTATAATAACTGATACAACGGAGAAGAACACATTTATTAGCCGAAGTAATGCTTATTTATCGGATGGGACCAAAATAGGTACCATTGTGAGCTATATTGAGGGCGACTCACCGCAGTTTACTCATTTAAGATCTTTGATGCTAGCCTATGCTTTTATAAATCTACTGTCTATGATAAATAGATTTCCTCGTCACGCTGTTAGAGTCGCTACGGATTCATTTTATATAAACCAAAAATATAAGGATTTATTAAATCCGCTACTCGGTAATGGTGAGTGGGGAACATGGAGAATAAAGCAAGAAAATATACTTAGTTATTCTGAATTTGCTGACGTTGAAATTAAGGAAATATATTACAAAAATAATAATCAAATATCAAAGTCATCTGCACCATCTGTGTACGATCCTGTGACTAGACATAAGACTGTTTATATTAATGGATGTGGAGGGTCAGGTAAAACAACTCGTGCGATTAAATTATTTATGAACAACCATTCAGATATGATTGTTTTGACACCTACACATAAACGTGCTAGAGAGATAAAAGAACGAGGTGTAAAAAACATGTACATATCATAGTTTCTTTAGATGGTGCGGAGATACGGGGACTCCTGAGCGAATGGGTGAAAAATATATACCTAAGTATATTATATGGGACGAGATATGTACGGTGTCGTCAGAAACACTAAAAACATTCCTTGAATGGTTATTAACCAAAAACACGGCTGTGATTATGTGTGGTGATCATGGTCAACCACCACCTTTTGTTGGACAGTCTCCACATGAATGGCTAAAGAATAATGTGGATTATTACGAAGAAATACATGATGATCATGAGCTATTGATGAACCGCTGAAAGAACTTAAAAGGTTAATCAGACTACAACCAGATAAAATAGGATGTGAGATAATGCGTGAGATAATTCCAGAAACTACCATGAATGATTTTTGGATTCATGGAGACCCACTGATTTGATAGTCGCAAGTAGAAAGATAGTTCGTGATGAATTGCAAAAGAAATTATTTACGTTACATAAAGAAAAGTTTTCAAATCTACCAGTACCATTATGTTATCGCCCAGCAGATACTCGACGACAGAATATTTAAGTTGAAATTCCAGGTGGAGACACTGAAGGTGTCCGAGTACAAAATCTGGTATTGAATGATATTGTTTTCGTAGTAGCTGATATTGTTAAGAGTGCTTTGAGTATGGATAAATCACCGTGGACATTAGGATACGCTATAACGATTCATTCGTCACAGGGATTAACTATATCTGATACAAATATCTGAATTGTAGATGATCGAATCGAATGGTCAAATTTAGTCTATCTTGCAGTATCTCTCGTCAGAAGGATAACTCAACTACATAGAATTGTAATAGATTATTTTATAACTGAGGAGATTACTAATGACGATGATGAAATAAAGAAAAATTAAGCGTCTTATAAACAATGTGACAAAAAAATAAACGTGACTTTGATATTGATACTGAATTTATTATAAAACTAAAACAACTACAGAATAATCAATGTGCAAATTGTAACACAATAATGTTATGGCAATATTCGAATAATAATCCAAGATAATTTACCGTAGTCAGAATAAATAGTGATTTTGGTCACACACGTGAAAATGTGATGTTGACCTGTCTTGAATGTAATCGACGAAGAGGTGCTAATTTACATAAGTGAAGGTGGAGGTAATTGTGTATCCGCAGGAATTGCTTGCAATTATTCACGCACAAATCCACGTTGAGGGACATTAGAATCTAGTCTGTATATGAATGGTCTTCCAGTAGATCTAACCACGCTAGAAATTGTATGTGTGGTCACACTCCAGATAGGGTCTGTGACTCTTTTTTCCCACCCTCAAGTTCCCCTGGTTCGTATAAATATCTCACAACTACATTACCTAATATTGGTTGTTGACCTCGTTGTCCGTATTTATCGCTACGTGGTATATATTTTTTGTTATTGCATTAGAAGGTTTCATAGAAGTTGCACGAGTAATTTCATTATTTAATGCAGATATCACACTTGGTAACCTTACAACCCATTCACGGGATCGCTCACTGGACTTAAAATCAGCAGATATTTCCTTTGCATATTGATATCCAAATAACCGCTCAGCAAGTGTTCGATTAAATCGTTCAACGATTGCTTGATCACGATGAATTTCAGTATGCCCTCGTCTGATTTTAACGTTATGTTTTTTCATCAAAGATGATACTGCGCCAAGAAATTCTTTGCCAGGATCAACCTGTAGTAGTTTTGGTCATTGTAGACCACCACGTTGATAAATTCGCCCAAACGCAGATGCAACTTCAAAAAATGCTGTTTTTGTTGATAATGGTTCGGCTTCTTTATATCTACTTGCAATATCAACAACAGTCAATGCGTATTTGGATTTATAACAATAAATCTACATGACCCAAGATCCAGATATCGTATAGGTCTGGATAAAATATTTGGTTAATCCCTGATATAATCAGGAGCAACAGGGAGGGTGAATAACAACAATTGGTTCATTTTGTAAGTAATCAAAACCGCATAAAAATCGTGAAAAATATAGTCAATAATGGAGTAACAAAACTGAGCTAACCTCATGGATTTGTTATGCGGTTTTTAACCGTACGGAAATATAATAGTTAGAGACTTTGGTTTAGTGTTATTGACTTATTTTTTTCAGCCTCTGTAAGAAACTTTATTTTCGTTAAGGATATGGGCAAAATTGTGTAGGGTTCGCTCTCCCTGCTGCTACATCACCATAGGCTCCTGGTGATGTGGGGTCGTAGAATTTGATCCTTTACCAAAATTGAAAGGTGTCTACCATAGATTTCCTTGTTTGGAATGGTCTTATAGTACCTTGTTGAGTTTATTTTAATTTTATTCAGTCTAAGCCATCTTGTATAGCTGGGCCTGATGGTTTGATATTTTAAACACCCTATACTGTAGTCTTTACATGAGCTGAGTTTTATATGTCATATTAAGCACTACCAATGCGTCATGTAATTTGATTGCATCATGGTGATATTTATCACTCGGTGCAGTTGACTCTGATGGTCTTGGATTTTGGACCACCTTATATTTCGTTTTGGGTCAGGTTAGTGGAATATATGATTTGTTTATGTATTCTGAAACAGTCATTGCCGCTTAATGTGATCTTGATGGTATAGAGATTTGACCACCTTGTGCACTTAATTAATTATGGGTTGCATTTTATGCTAGTACATATTAGATGGTTGGTGAGAGAATGGTGCAAAAGTTGTGGAGAGTTGTTATGTGAAGAGTTTGATTCTTGGATATGTGTTGATCTTTATTACTTGTCAGTTTGATATTTATGTTGCAATCAGTGTTGTTTTAGATATGGGGCAGATTTTGATTGTAATTCTCTTGAGGCATGCCCATATTAGTCCATCATAGAAAGATGTTAGAGTTGCTACCACCACCAAAGAGGTGATTTTCCACTAGACAGTGCACCTGGCCCCTTCCTAGGATCATTTGTCCAATCCCCTTTCTGATGGCCAAGATCATCATCACCTAGGATAGACCTATGATATTAGCCCATTTTAATTATTTGTTCCATTCTTTGTCTTGTTGTGTTTAATTTTTTTCAAATTTTTTTTCTCAGTTTTGTAGTCGTTCAAAGGAGTTGCTAATAATGCCCTCAGTTGGAATTGACACTACTACTGCAGTACATCCTTTGCCAATTTCGAACCATCTGTATAAATTTCACTATATCTGCACAACTACCTTTTAGCTTAAAGTAGATATTTTGGCTCTTAGTTTGATAAATAGTTATTCATGTTTTGCCCTGTATGTAAAAATATTAAGTTTTATTTTCAGGGTTTTGCATGTAAGTGAGTCAGGATTGGGAGAATTTAGTCTTAGAAGTTGGAGATCTTTAGTTCCCTTTGTAGATCATGGATCTTCTTTTCCCACTGATATGTTTGCAATCAGTTTGTGTCTAAAGGGTTTATTTCATCGTTTGGTGAAAAGTCCTGGTAGGGTGAAAATTGTGGATTGAGATCCTTTGGCACACCTCAGTAGTTCCCTCTCATCTTAGATTGAGAGGTTGTTCTGGTAGCATTTGTAGCTCCTCCCTAGAGCAGCTGCTGAGTGTACTGGTGCAGATAGCAAGAGCTTGATACTGAATTAGGTCTAGTTTGTTCAATAGGTTGATGTAGGCTAAGGTGTATGTCTGTCACAGTCTATTTTTGATCGAAGATGTATTCTATAATGTTAGATGTGTTATGTAAATTTAATTTGTATTGATTGTTAGGTTTTTAAATTTGGACTTGATCTTGTGCAAAATCAAGCTCACTTTGTACCTGATTGGTAACATGTTTTGTGGACAATAGAATATATAACTGATAGTTTTCCTATAAAGTATTCAGATTCTTATTAATATAAACATTTTTATCTTATTTCATGTGTCTGGAATACTGGCATTCCTCCATTGAATAACCTTGTCTACCTGATGTTTAACACATTCTATATTATACTTTTTGCAACAGATTTCATCTTGTTAACAACTTGGAATGTTCTAGAATGGAAAACTCCATTCAGTGACAGAATTTCCAGAAAATGTTAGTTGAGACCTAGGTCAAGTAGAGGGGTATATAACCTTGTTTATTTGAGAAATTATTAATTCTTATAACAATATCAAAAGCTGAATCATTTGTATTATTGTGTTCAGTTTTTGATTTCAGTGGAATTTATTTATTCAAAATAGTATTCTCTGGAATTACAAAGTACTTAATAGTATTCTTGGAAAGAAACATTTGTTTGGAATCATAGCAAATTAAGACAAGGAGATCTTGGATTATATTATTGTGATGAATTGGAAGACTGTTAGCACATCATCACTCTTTATGCCACTGGTACATTAGTACATTCAAGACTGCAGGCACATCAACACCTACCAAGATGGATTTTATTTTGAACATCACTGGAATTAATTAAAACTTTATTCATAAAGACTGGTGACAGAACGTTTTATTTTATTTAGGATCTAAAAACAAAACTATGTTCTTTTAAAATTTTCAATTGGTGTTCTAAGGAAATAAATTATTTGTTGAATTTTACAAACATTGCTGGTTTTTTGCTCTTTTCTGCCACTTAGTTTAAGACCATAAATTCTTAATAGAAAATTGGGGGTTCATCCTAGGAATAAATATTTCAATAAAATATCTCAGAAAACTGTTTTTGAAATAAAATTCACTAAGTTTCTGAATTTTCTGTGTTCAAAGTATTATTTCACATATTTGATACATCAACAATGATAAAAAGCTTTTACAATGTCATCTAAAGTGGAGAACTTTATTTTAAATCTTGTGCAAAATCAAGCTCACTTTGTACCTGATTGGTACCCAGGAATGGTTAGAATCCTTGAAAAATTAACTGATTCAGCTTGCCAGACACCATGATCCTTTTGAAGTGAAGGCTTTATTTTTTCTAGAGTCTTTCAGTTTTTGTCCTTTGGAACTAGGTTTTAGAATATATTGTCAGGTGAACCTAAGTTGAAGTGAAAGAGCTTCAGCTTGAGTTAAGAAAACTGATTCAAGTACTTAGAGAAATCTAAGAGTTAAGGAATTGTGTCCACAGTGACATTAAAACCTACCTTGATAAGCAAAAGGAAGTAAGTTTAGAAAATGCTACTTGTACAGCTGAACATTATTCCTTGACTCACCATGTTCCTCTTGTCAGTAAGTATTTCACTCAGTAGTATTTGCTGAAATGCCATTTCAGTCTTATATGGCACTACCAAATCTCAAACTGGCACAACTTTTAGGACTCAAGATTCTGATAATACTGATCAGAAATTATTAGCTTTTTTTAAGTACATCTATTGCAAAAAGAAAAGTATGTTATTTCTTATTGCTACAAATTGAAAAATAATCATGTCAAGCAGTTGTATATCACTCCTGAGTGATTCAGCCAATCATATTCCAATAAGACTTGTAAAATCTTGAATCATTTTTATTGATAAAAAAATTAAAGTGATCTTTGTAAATACTATAGCTCTTGTCACACTTGATAAATTGTAAAAAAAAATCCAATCAGATAATACCTACGGCTCATTTGCAAACCTGTTCTTGCATTTGAGGAACCATTTAACAGAATTATGGTATACTGAGTTGGTCCCTTACCTAAGACTAAGTTAGGCTGCCATTACTAGTATGTTGACCATAATGTGTGCATCTATACAATTTCCAGAGGTAATTCCTATGTGGATTATTAAGACTAAAGCCATTGAGAAAGCTTCGATAAAGTTTTTTTGTTTACACAATTTGGCCTTTTCAATGATCTTGAATCTGTTCAGGGGTCAAGTCTCATATCTGGAATTTTCCAGAAAGTTATGCATGAATTAGGCATCCAGCAATTTAAGTCTTCTGCCTATAGCCCTTACAGCCAAGTGGCTTTAGAAAGATTTCATCAAACATTTGAAAAATATTGATTCAGTCATATTGTTTTGATATAAAAACAGATTAGAAAAAAGGTGTCCATTTACTGTTGTTTGCTGTTAGGGAATCAGTTCATTAATCTTTAGGATTTATCCTCTTTGAACTAGTTTTTGACATACTATCTATGGACCACTTAAACTGTTAAAGAGAAGCTGAAGATTCATAAATTATTCTTCTTGACTATGTTTTTACTTTCAAATATAAGTTGTCAAAGCCTTGTGAAGGTACAAGAACTAATCTTCACTCTACTCAGTAAAAAATTAAATTGAGGTACAAGTGAAATAAAAAGGAAAAAAATGTTCAGCTTGGTGATAGAGTTCTGGTTCTCTTGCCCATACTTTTTCATGTTGAGTTGTTGTTGTTGTTATAAGGTTTAACACCATTTTTCAGCACTAGATAGGCTATACACGGTGGCCAGTATTAATGGTGGAGGAAGAACCCTAGAAAACCCCAGGAAAAACCACCGACCCACAAGAAGTTACTGGCAGGCTTTCTCACTTACCCACGTTAGCAGAGTCTGGACTCGAACTCACGCAGATAGAGGTGAGATAGCAGTGATCCGTAATGGACAGTACTTTAGACCAATTGGCCACTCGAAGCCCCTTCATGTTGAGTACTATGGTCCTTATACAGTCGAGTACTATTGTCCTTATACAGGTGAGTACTATGGTCTTTATACAGCCAAGTACTATGGTCCTTATACATCTGAGTACAATGGTCCTTACACAGCTGAAAAGACTTCAACTGTATCATCAATACTCCTGACAGGTAAAAAACTTTCCCATCAAAATATGTTAAAGGAGTAAGTTGATAGAGATAGCATCATGCAATCAATTTAGTTGTACTGTCCCACACAATTATGATTTAAGCTATGGAATGCAATTAGACTGTAGTCACTTTTGAATTCAGAAATAATGAATAATCTGCACCAGAAACATTTACATCCACAGCCACAAGAAAAGAATGAACTAGAACTAAACCAGCTATTATCTGAATATGAGCACTTGTTTCCTGTGTTTGAAAATCAACCATGATGTTGAAATTATAGATTATACACCTGTGAAACTGCATCCATACAGGATGAATCCTTTAAAAAAGGAATGTTTGAAAAGTGAAATTCAGTATTTTCTGGAGAATGATTTAATAGAACCAAGCAAAAATGACTGAGTTCACCATGTATTCTTGTGCCAAACTAGATAATATGTTTTGCATGTGCAACAATTATAGAAAAGTGAACAGTGTGACCAAGATAGATTCATTTCCATTACCAAGACTCAATGACAGCAATGACAAAAATTGTAAATACAAAATATGTCACCAAATTTGACCTTTTGAAAGGATTCTGGCAGATTATACTCAAAGAAAGAACAACAGAAACTTTTGGTATTATAACTCTAGATGGCCTTTATCAATATAAAGTGATGCCATCTGGGAAGAATGGCTTGCCTTGTTCTTTTTAACATTTAATGAACATCATTACCGTTGGTCTATATAATTGTGAAGCTTACATCACTGATGTCATTATCTATAATGATACTTGGAATCACAGAGAAATGATTAAGATATTCTTTGATAGACTCAGTGATGCAAAATTACCAATTTATCCAAAAGCCACAAACAAGTTAAACCTATATAAGTTAAGGTCAATACTATCTCTGAATTCCCACTGCCTATTTTTAGCAAGATGTCCTCGTTTTGTTACATCTATGCAGCACCTATTTTTAGCACAATGTTTTATTCCTCAAATAATAATTTCACATACACACTTGTTTAACTCTAGAAATAACAATCTTTAAGATATTGATCTCAACAGAAAACTTTTATGACAGAAACACTATATTTTGTTTTGCTGCTTTAAGCAAATTTCCATAAAAATTGTTTTATCCACAGTATTGCAATTGTTATCATAAACCCTCATTCATCTGTGTCCAAAAACATGCATCAATGATGAAAACTACTTCTTTTATTAACACCAATCTAAAGAAAAATAGCATCCATATATATATATGACACTTTTTCAATCCTTTTCCATATATTTGTTTTGATATTTAATGTTTTATTTTTGTCTTATTCATTGCCTAAGTTATTCAAATGTTGGCAAGTTATCTGCAATGGAACATTTCACACACCTATGTGAATCACAATAAAAATATACAGTTGAACCACAATACTGTTGTAGAATACAAAAACTATATTTAAATACTCAAAGCGAAAATTATCACAATATCATTCAAATTTAAAAGTATATATTATCTCCCTTTAGTTCTCAATATTATCAGATGCATCCCTGAGACTGAAAGGTATATACAAAACTTAAAACAAGCATAAAGGGAAATGAAACTGTTATATCAAGTGCATGAGGTATTTTTTGTCTCTAATTTAATTATTCAGCATCTTGGTATCTCAAAATAACCAAACAAAGTCTGTAACTTTCAAACTAATCCATAGTTTTATATAAAAATAATAGTACAATAGTACACATAAAGGATTTGAAAATAAAGAATGGAAGAGAACAGGAAAATATGGGAATTATTTAAAATTTCCTTCTTTAGCTCAGCAATGTAAACAGACAACTTTAAACATTGGCAAACAGAATCATGGAAAAATGTCATTGTGTAGGATAATATATGAAAACTTCCACAAAATATATCACAAAAGCATATCATTCTGTTTCTATCTCAGTATAACATGACTATAAAATCAGTTTGAGATACTTTCACACATTTATATGTAACATTCAAAGTTTAAAATAACCAGTGTAAGGAATAATCATGTAAGGACAGACACATAAATATATTTAGCACACATTTAAAACATTATTAAAAAAAAGTTCAGTTTTGTAGTATACATCTTGCCTCATAAAAAGCAATTCAATCTATAAACAATATCCAGATTTTAAATAAATTTTCAGAAGTTGGAAATTAGTCCCATTCTTTTGTTTATATTAAATTGGTCCCTATCCTTTGACAAATTTTGTTGCTTTCAAATGAGACATGTACATTTCAATAAACTGCATCAATTATAATGCCAAGAATCTGAGTTTAAGGATTTTCAACTTGGAATATTTATGAATATACTTGATAAAATATAATGTTAATTCAATTTGTATTGGTACAAAATTCAGTAGGTTATCTGTAATTATTGTCCTTTACTCAAAGCATCTATTATCCAGGTCAATTTGTACTCACTAAGCATCTATTCTAAAGGTTAAAGTTATAAATAGAAAATTACATGTTCTTACAAAGCATCTATTCTCTAGGTCAACATAAAAAACAAAAAGTTACAAGTATTCACAAGCATATATTCTCCAGAGTCAGAGTCACAAGCAAGAAGGTTAACAGTACTCACAAAGCATATATTCTCCTGGGTGAGAGTCACAAGCAAAAGGTTAACAGTACTCACAAAGCATATATTCTCCTGGGTGAGAGTCACAAGCAAAAGGTTAACAGTAGTCACAAAGCATATACTCTCCAGGGTCAGAGTCAAAAAAAGGTTAACAGTACTCACAAAGCATATATTATCCTGGGTCAGAGTCATAAACAAAAGGTTAACAGTACTCACAAAGCATATATTCTCCAGAGTCAGAGTCAAAAAAAGGTTAACAGTACTCACAAATGATATATTATCCTGGGTCAGAGTCATACACAAAAAGTTAACAGCACTCACAAAGCATATATTCTCCAGAGTCAGAGTCACAAAAAAGGTTAACAGTACTCACAAAGCATATATTCTCCAAGTAAATAAAAGATATTTGTGTGTAATTGTAAACCTGCTAGATCTAATATTTTTTTTTTGAATACCACTGTTTAATTTCTGTTTATTGTACAGTACATAAAAACACTGAAATCAATTTTTTAATTTGCGTTCAAGAATCCATAACAAAATCCTCAACTCTAATAACCCTGAAAAAAATCCATTGTGAAAACAAAAAAACAAAAAAGTAACAAGGTGTATGGTAAACCACTTCCTCAAATATATACCCCCACCTTTCCCATACCCCAGCCCTACCCCACACCCAGCCCTACCGAAAGATGGAGGTGATTCTAGCTAAAATGGGAGCATAACTATTGTGAAAAATAATACAACTACAATGATTTAAAAATATTCATATCTTCTTATGAAGACCATTACCAAGTTTCATGATAACTAATAGAACAATATGCATACAGTGTACAAGAAAACCTGAACTAAATACACAAACATAAAACAGAATGTACAAACAATGTACATGTACATAAAAAAATTAGCCCTCCCCCCTCTTCCCATACCTTAAGTCTTTTCCCTGGAAATGGGTACTATGAACCCTAATCTAACTGCAACCTAGGATTAAAGAAGAATAATTCGTTGATATGACAAGGCTGTACACATACATATCCTTCAACACATAATGACAACAATGCCAATACTGACTCTACTAAATCCATTCTACTACTTTCTCTAAAATTATTTATGAATTGAGGCTCCAGTCATAGTTCATGTAGCTGACTTTGTAGTTTTTACTTTTCAGGAGTTCATCCAGCTGTGATTTTTTCTCTCCATCTCCCATGTGATTTGAAATCCATTGTAAAACCTGCAAACAACAACAGATAAAGTTATTACTCTGTATTAGATAATATTTGAACACTGTAGTCACCTTAAAATTACATCAGTAAAATTGCACAATTACAAAGCACTGAGAAATGTTACAGCGTAGTTTCACTGAATAAGGTAAAGTCTTTACATTTATGTAATAAACAGTCTTAAACCCATTTTTATTCAAATAAATACTTTTGAAACATAAAAAACAAGAGTTTTAAGTGAAAGCTTTCATATTTCTTTATTTTATTATTGAAATTTTTGAGGACCAAATTAAAAAGACCTGCTCTTCAAAAGCAAAAGTGAGCATATTGGAAGATCTTGAATAAAATCTCTACCTTATGATACTGCAGGTGTTACATATATGTAATTAAATTGTTTTTGTGTTAGCTTTAATTTTTTTAAATTTTATTTTATTTCACTACAAGTTATTACAATCCACTGGATTTGTTGGTTTTTTTTATTCAGTTCTATTAAATCTGATCACATAGTAGATTGCTTCATTTTATTTTTAGCTATTCTTAGTTCAGAAACTTGGTAAACACTAAGTTAAAAGGATTAGTCAGTATCAAGGTCATATTTTGATCATTATTGTTTTTATTATTGGTTCTTAATTGAGGCTACACTGGCATATGTGATAAATGTCTTGTAGTAAGTTACCACATGACCTATTGCATGATCTAAAATTGTGTTTAAGACCTAAGCTTTTAGTGATTTTAGGCAGTCATAAAAAAAATACCTTTATAGTTCAGAGGTATTTTGTTGTTGCTAGATGAGATTGTTTTTTCTGTTCTTCACAATAATTAATTAATTCTCTAGAAAACTAAAGAAGTGCTTCATATTTATAAAACTTCTTAGACAAAGACATTCAGTGGAAATTATTTGGAATTCTAAAGCCAGAATATTATTCCCAATTCACAAATTCAATGTGGAACTTTTGACACATCAATACTGCATTCTTGGAACTTCACCGGGAATCAAACTTGGATTCATTTGGATCATTTTAGTGATAGGACCTATATTTTTTTTTATTTCTGGATTAGTTTTTGGATTATATTCACAAACTCTAAGTCCTTTTTCATATTTGAAAAAGTTTTCTAGGGCAATAAATTATTTTTGTTAAAATCTACAAAGCTTGTTGACTTCAATCTTATTTTTATTTTGTTACATTTGTACAAACCTACATGTAACACAGACAACAAAAAACTCATACAAGTCCTTGTCAGTATGCACCAAACTTGACTGAAATCCATCAGAACTACAATTACAATTAATGGAATAAGCTGGGAGACATTTTAAAAGAAGAAAACACCCAATGTATCAGATATTTAAATTTGTAGCAGTTATCATTCCTCCCAATGAGCAAACATTTTTATTCATAGGTTTTAGTGCACCTTGGTCAAAACAAAAATTTTTCACACTTTATGAACTTTGGAAACCTATTCTCAGACAAAGCAATATATTTTACACATTAGCCATATCCCTTATAGAATGGGCGTAATGAACCAAATCCTGAAAAGCCATAAGAAATCTCTGATGGCTTCAGTATCTCCCACTATGGCTTTGATTGAGAAATGAGTTTGCCTAACTCCAACAATTACATCCTGAAGTGTGATCGCTTGCAAGATGCAAGTTAGTCAACAAAGACACACTAGGTAAAATCAACCATTACAGCTCCAACCAGACATATTATTTTCTTGACTCTGCTCACTTCATGTGACTTCCACCATGGCTATTCTGGACAAGGAAATGGATACTCTATGCCAGTTGTGGACCAAACTTGTGAGTATGTTGTCCAACATACATGAAATTTTTAAAAAATGGAAGAGATCATGTCCAATTATGCTAGCATGATACAACTGCTGACTACAATAGCTACTGTTATCTGCACAAAATGTAATCATGAAATGGTTTGTAATCTGCACAGCATGTATTTTTTTTACAATATGTAGTCTGCACATGAAATGGTTTATAGTCTGCACAACATGTATTCATGAAATGGTTTATAGTCTGCACAACATGTATGCATGAAGTGGTTTGTAGTCTGCACATCTCTTCATGAAATGGTTTGTAGTCTGCACATGAAATGGTTTTGTAGCCTGCACAATATGTATTCATGAAATGGTTTGTAGTCTGTAAAACAAATACATGTATTTATAAAATGGTTTGTAGTTTGCACAACATATATTCATGAAATGGTTTGTAGTCTGTAAAACATGTAAATGTATTCATGAAATGTTATGTAGTCTACTCAGCGAGTATTCATGAAATGGTGTTTAGTTGGCACGTTAGGTGGTTTGTAGACTACATAACATGTATTCATGAAATGGTATGTAGTCTGCACATATGTTTATGAAAAACCATGTAGTCTGCACATGTATTCATGAAATGGTTTGTAGTCTACAAATGGTTTGTAATCTGTACAACATGTATTCATTAAATGGTTTGTAGTCTGCACAACATGTATTCATGAAATGGTTTGTAGTCTGCTCAAAAAGTATTCATTTAATGGTTTGTAGTCTGCACAACATGTATTCATAAAATGGTCTGCACATCTATTCATGAAATGGTTTGTAGTCTGCACATGAAATGGTTTGTAGTATGCACAACATGTATTCATAAAATGGTCTGCACATCTATTCATAAAATGGTTTGTAGTCTGCACATGAAATGGTTTGTAGTATGCACAACATGTATTCATAAAATGGTTTGTAGTCTGCACATCTATTTATGAAATGGTTTGTAGTCTGTACATGAAATGGTTTGTAGTCTGCACAACATGTATTCATAAAATGGTTTGTAGTCTGCACATGAAATGGTTTGTAGTATGCACAACATGTATTCATAAAATGGTTTGTAGTTTGCACAACATGTATTCATGAAATGGTTTGTAGTCTGCACATCTATTCATGAAATGGTTTGTAGTCTGTACATGAAATGGTTTGTAGTCTGCACAACATGTATTCATAAAATGGTTTGTAGTCTGCAAATCTATTCATGAAATGGTTTGTAGTCTGTACATGAAATGGTTTGTAGTCTGCACAACATGTATTCATAAAATGGTTTGTAGTCTGCACATCTATTCATGAAATGGTTTGTAGTCTGTACATGAAATGGTTTGTAGTCTGCACAACATGTATTCATAAAATGGTTTGTAGTCTGCAAATCTATTCATGAAATGGTTTGTAGTCTGTACATGAAAAAGGTTTGTAGTCTGTACAACATGTATTCATGAAATGGTTTGTAGTCTGATATAAATTTATTCTCTTTGTCATAACAAGGAGGTCCTGCATGTAGACCCCATGTGCAAAGTACTGCCTTTACACTGTGACCTAACATCAAATAAATGAGTTTGTGCGGGTGATTTGGATTTTGGATTTTTAAAATAGTTTAAACAATTTTCAGTCATGTTACTATGTCTGCAGTGTTGCAGTTCAAAGTGATGCATATCACTGTGGCGTCATGTTGCCGACATGTAGCATCAGGTCCCACCCAGTCACATTATCCTGACAACAGGCCAAACAGTCCTAACACAAACCTCTTAATGCTGAGCATTTAGTGAGGCAGCTGTCAGTACCATTTTTATAAGTCTTTAGTAAGACTCGGCCAGGGTTCAAACCCACAACCTCCTACATCTGAGGACGACACTGATCACGAGGCTACTGGAGTTGTCAAATAAAGGAGAGAACATGTTGCAGAATGAATTGTCTAAGCTTTATAATGATTCGTCTCATGTATGAAGGTTTTCCTAAATGTATGCATATGAAAAACTTTACCGCTAAACATTTACACAACTTCTAGTGCCACCATTTCTATAAAAGTGACTACTATGTCTAACTTTCCCAATAACATTGGATCAACAAAATGTAGCAATGTATAAGTAAATTTTTGGTGTGGCTGTTATAAAATAATAGAAATAAATTTTTATGTTCATATTTGCAATAGTTCTTTAAAAAGAGTCTGATAATCAAAGCTGCAATATGACATGATTAAAATCAGGGATGACAATGATTGGCGACAATTATTATGACAACAGAACTATAAGTTTGCAAATATAAATCGATTTTCAGTAGCAATTAGCAATCCTCCTCCCCCCAATCCTGCTGTGTGAAAACCA
This sequence comes from Potamilus streckersoni, assembly GCA_016746295.1. Taxonomy (NCBI): domain Eukaryota; kingdom Metazoa; phylum Mollusca; class Bivalvia; order Unionida; family Unionidae; genus Potamilus; species Potamilus streckersoni. The sequence goes on from JAEAOA010000712.1 coordinate 1,718,915, forward strand.
AACACGTAATCTTGATATGAGGTTTTTCCCTGATTATTAATAACTCCAACTGATCCAGCCCTCTCAATGTTTCCACTACAATGTTTAGTAACCTGTGGCTCAGTACTCACAATTACATACTACTAATGTTATAATTTGTTTCTATGGCAAAGGAAATAAAATTGAATGCTAAATATTATACGTATCAAAGGCACCTCACTGTAAGTTGCTTGACATGTGTAAATGTTTATTAGGATAGCCTGAACAGTTTGAGAGTTATACTTAGGAAACTAAAATCTTAGCGATAGTTGAAGGTGGGGGAATAAAAACGGAACTACATACAAATACAAGCTCTGGTGCATGAGAAGTAATGGGATCTATTTTAGGTAAATGTTAAGACAAAACATTAACAAATATGGATGACTGAAAAGCTACCAACTTCCTCTTTGTTATTCCCAAAGTCTTCTTGATACCACTTGAGAATCTGAGACAGTTTGATCTGACGTTTATTCATGATAATTTGACAGCCATCATCACCTTCCAAAAATGCTCCAGCAGCCAGTTTCAACTGGTCATAAATACCCTACAAGAAACAACAGAAAACAATAGACTCAATCAATATGACACACTTGGCAGACAAGGTCATTTGTAAGTTATCATAAAAATAATGACTCTCTGTCAGGAAAATACATTTTGGAGTTCTGTTGTAAAAAAAAAATGATTCTTTATCATACAAAGACATTTGGGAGTTCAGTTGTAATAAATAATGACTGTCAGACAAAGGCTTTTGGGAGTTCTAATGTACAAAATAATGACTCTGTCAGACAAAGGCTTTTGGGAGTTCTAATGTACAAAATAATGACTCTGTCAGACAAAGGCTTTTGGGAGTTCTAATGTACAAAATAATGACTCTGTCAGACAAAGGCTTTTGGGAGTTCTAATGTACAAAATAATGACTCTTCATCAGACAAAGGCATTAGGAAGTTCTGTGAAAAAATAATGACTGTTAGGGAAGGGCATTTGTGAGTTTTGTTATAAAAAAATAATCACTGTCAGACAAAAGCATTTGGGGGTTCTAGTGTACAAAATAATGACTGTCAATCAAAGGCACTTGAGAGTTCTGTCAAAAAATAATGACTATCAGGCAAGGGCATTTGTGAGTTTTGTTATACAAAAATGATTCTGTCAGGTAAAGGAATCTGGGAGTTCTGCAATAAAAAAGACTGTCATGGTACTGTATTTGGGATTTCTGAACAAAATAATGACTCTGCTAGATATAGGCATTTGGTAGTTCTGCTGTACAAAATAAGGATTCTTTGCTAGACAAAGGCACTTGGAAGTACCGCTGTAATAAATAATGACTCTTGGTCAGACTAAAGTATTGGGGAGTACTGCTTTATAACATAATGACTCTTTGTCAGGCAAAGGCATTTGGGAGTTCTGCTTCACAAAATAATGACAACTTGTCAGGCAAAAGCTTTTGGGAGTTCTGCTTTATAAAATAATGACTTTTTGTCAGGCTAGAGTCTTTTGGGAGTTCTGCTTTACAAAATAAAAAAACCTTGTCAGGCAAAAGTACTTGGGAGTTCTGCTCTATAAAATAATGACTTTTTGTCAGGCTAGAGTCTTTTGGGATTTCTGCTTTACAAAAAAATGACTCATTATGTGGTAAGATGACAATTATTAAATATTACTTAAAAATATTAAAAGTAACTTGTATTACACATTTAGACTAATTTACTCCTGACTTCATTTTTACAATTTCCCTTACACTTATCAATTGTCATTGGTGAAATAATTTCCCTTTCAATTTCAGGAACTGTGAAGTTGCTGTCCTAAAGATGGATGTATAATGTGTCTGTCTGTCTTTCACTCACTTTTCTATTTTAAAATATGTGGATATTAATGATCAGCAGCATAGAAACAGCAAGTCTGAATCTGAAACAACAGGACCAGGTTGGCCTGATATGATTCAATCATTTTACTTAGCAGGCATATGTAGTGCTTTGTAAGCACACAAGCTGGGTAAAAATATCCCAAACTTTATATCATATTGATGTTACCTTTTTGTGTATATCCTGATAATAATTTATCTTAAAGACAATGGCATTATTAATAGGCACAATGGCATTATTAATAGGCACAATGGCATTAATAGGCACAATGACATTATAAATAGGCACAATGGCATTATTAATAGGCACAATATCATTATTAATAGGCACAATGGCAAATTTAAATAGTATCAATGTCATTATAAATAGGCATAATGACATTATAAATAGACAGTGGCATTATTAATAGGCATAATGGCACTATAAATAGGCTCAGTGGCATTAATAGGCACAATGAAATTATAAATAGGCACAATTGCATTATTAATATACACACTCTCTTGCTTACAATCCTTTTCCATGTCTAATGGCAAATTTGTACAAAAATCCTTAAGAATTCACACATTTCTATAGTAATGTTTATATCTTTTCTACTTTTTACAGGAGTGATCTTTTCTTGATAAGAAAAATATGTATCTGAAAAATCTAGTTTAACTCACTGTCACCTGGAGGCTTCTTTCACATGCTATGAGGATATGAAGCACATTTTAGGTTGCTTCTGATTTTTGTTTTGTTTATTGGACCCATGATATTCATGACCTGGTCCCATTTTTACTCCAAACCTCAGACCTTTTTGACTTTTTAACAAGGTTCATCTGTCCATGTGCAGTGTGGACCAGTCTGCTTTAGATCTAAGGACAAAGAGCCTAAAATCCAGACATATACTCCATTTTGAACACTGGTAATTTTAATCTTAGTCTAAAAACAAAAGGTCTGAAAAAAATATTGTTCCTGCTGTATTCTTTTTAAACAAGCAAAAAGTCCACATTATTTGGTATCATTCAAGAACTACATCAAGTTTCTATAATAACAGCCACTTTAGTCATCATAAATGATTAAGAAGTTACAGAGCTCAGAAATAAAGTAATATAGCTAAAAAGAAATCACTGTTTTTAGTGGCCCTGCACATCATCTATAGTTACCAAGAAATCCTTCAATTTATTGGCTCCAGCAAATCTTTCTATAGTTACCTAGAAATTCCTAAATTTAGGGCCCTAGCATATCTTTACCAAGAAATCTCTAGACATAGTGGCTCCAGCATATATTTCGATAGTTACCAAAGAATCCATAGATTTAGTGGCACCAGCATATCTTTACCGAAAAATCTCTAGACATAGTGGCCCCAGCATACTTTCTATAGTTACCAAGAAATCCATAGATTTAGTGGCACCAGCATATCTTTACCAAGAAATCTCTAGACATAGTGGCTCCAGCATATCTTTCTATAGTTACCAAGAAATCCATAGATTTAGTGGCACCAGCATGTCTTTACCAAAAAAATCTCTAGACATAGTGGCCTCAGCATATCTTTACATAGTTACCAAGAAATCCTTAGATTTAGTGGCCCTTGCATATCTTTACCAAGAAATCTCTAGACATAGTGGCCCCAGCATATCTTTCTATAGTTACCAAAAAATCCATAGATTTAGTGGCCCTAGCACATCTTTACCAAGAAATCTCTAAACATAGTGGCTCTAGCATATCTTTCTATAGTTACAAAGAAATCCATAGATTTAGTGGCCCTGGCATATCTTTACCAAGAAATCTCTAGACATAGTGGCCCCAGCATATCTTTCTATAGTTACCAAAAAATCCATAGATTTAGTGGCCCTAGCATATCTTTACCAAGAAATCTCTAAACATAGTGGCTCTAGCATATCTTTCTATAGTTACAAAGAAATCCATAGATTTAGTGGCCCTGGCATATCTTTACCAAGAAATCTTTAGACATAGTGGCTCCAGCATATCTTTCTATAGTTACCAAGAAATTCATAGATTTAGTGGCACCAGCATATCTTTACCAAGAAATCTCTAGACATAGTGGCTCCAGCATATCTTTCTATAGTTACCAAGAAATCCATAGATTTAGTGGCACCAGCATATCTTTACCAAGAAATCTCTAGACATAGTGGCTCCAGCAGATCTTTATATAGTTACCAAGAAATCCAAAGATTTAGTGGCACCAGCATATCTTTCTATAGTTACCAAAGAATCCATAGATTTAGTGACAACAGCATATCTTTACCAAGAAATCTCTAGACATAGTGGCCCCAGAATATCTTTCTATAGTTACCAAGAAATCCAAAGATTTAGTGGCACCAGCATGTCTTTAACAAGAAATCTCTAGACATAGTGGCTCCAGGATATCTTTCTATAGTTACCAAGTAATCCAAAGATTTAGTGGCACCAGCATGTCTTTAACAAGAACTCTCTAGACATAGTGGTCCCAGCATATCTTTCTATAGTTACCAAGAAATCCATAGATTTAGTGACACCAGCATGTCTTTAACAAGAAATCTCTAGACATAGTGGCTCTAGCATATCTTTCTTTAGTTACAAAGAAATCCATAGATTTAGTGGCACCAGCATATCTTTACCAAGAAATCTCTAGACATAGTGGTTCCAGCATATCTCTCTATAGTTACCAAGAAATCCATAGATTTAGTGGCCAAAGCATATCTTTGCCAAGAAATCTCTAGACATAGTGGCCCCAGCATATCTTTCTATAGGTACCAAGAAATCCATAGATTTAGTTGCATCAGCATATCTTTACCAAGAAATCTCATAGTGGCCCCAGCATATCTTTTTATATTTACCAAGAAATCATAGATTTAGTGGCCCTAGCATATCTTTACAAGAAATCTCTAGACATAGTGGCCCCAGCATATCTTTCTATAGTTACCAAGAAATCCATAGAATTAGTGGCCCAAGCATATCTTTACCAAGAAATCTCTAGACATAGTGGCCCCAGCATATCTTTCTATAGTTACCAAGAAATACATAGATTTAGTGGCCCTGGCATGTACTGAGAACGTTTCTTACAAATCAAGTATACATAGTTTTCCTTTGTTCTCTTATCATATAAGGTAATGGTTTTGTATGCAGAAATGTATATATTTTATTTGACTATTTTTGTCTATAACATTCAAAGAACCTTTACCCAATTTTCACAGAGTTGAAAAATTCTGGGTTAATGCAATGAAGAAGCATCTTATAAATCACATACATCAGTCATTGAAATTTCAGTAAGCTTTTCCAAATTCTTGTTCCACAATGCACAGTCTTTTAGCCAAGTAAATACCATTAATTATTATATGCTATTTTATCCCTCAGTTAATTTTACATTGTCAGAATCGTGCAGTATTTTACAATACTGCACTCACAAGCACTTCATATTGCACTCATGTGCCCAATAGTGTATTAAAAACTACTTTGTAAACAAATCATGTACACTCACATAGTAGATGCTTTACGTTTTGGTTAATTAAACTTGTTTCTGAATTAACTAAAGCAGATGTTTCATGGATTGCCACATACCAGCTGCTTTGCCTTATTTAGTGTTAACGTTTTTGATACAACATTTCTGATTTAGGCTAGCAATAGATGCCAGACGGGTCATAGAATTGCTGGGTCTTCTTTAGCTGGTAATAAAAGGCAAAAAGTATACTTAGTTTTACATCCTGAATTTACTCAAAATGTACTTTCCTAATTCTGCAAATCCGAATTACATGAGCCATATTATGGGTTCTCAAGCTTGAATACACATTTCGAAACTGTACTGTAATTTTGGCTATATTCCAAGTATGATTACATCCTCCTTACTGCACTCAAAATGAAATATTATTGCTGCTCCATTGCTGCTGAAATCAGATGTACTTCACATAGAATTGATACAGATAAATCCAGTTATCATCATGAAATTTAGAAGAATCAACAAAAATACCAAAATCTATTCATTACTAAATGGAAAAGTTGTTGCAATGCGCATTAATTCACAATATGAATCTAAATTTTAAGTACATCAAAATGCCATTTTCTTTCAAAAGTGATGTCTAGCATTTAACGTTCAAATTTATCTGGGAAGAGTTATGTGTGCATTAATAATGTTGTTGTTGTGTACTGATGAATCTGCACTTGTGTATTTAGTTCGGAATACAGCATAAATTCAGTTACTTTGTTTCTTGTACTGTATCTTTGTTTATATAATTAAGCCTTAGGTAGAATAAAAAAATAAGCATATAATAAAAAGGTTACTGCATTTGTACGGGAAAATATGAACTAGTTTTGTCGGATGGATATACATCACTCCCAAGGCCATGCAGCATATTCATCAAAAAAAATCATTCATATTTTCCCATACAAATGGAGTAACCTATACGTACAGTTCATAGATAATGCATTCTTGGAATTCAAATTCATTTTTTTTTAATCCAATGCTCTAAAATAATTGACTGAACCTGTCTCTCAAGTTTGTAATCATCAGCATGAAAGATAATGCCACTGAAAGAAGAATCCAAGTCTACTTTCCAAAATGATGAGGACAATCAACAATTTTATAGCCAAAAGTTCATGAACCTCCATAAACTTGCAAAAACATATTTGTTGTTGGGTCTGCATCAAACAGTATAATATGTTGTATAGATACAGGATTGAAAAGAGTACATCAAAATTGGCAAGTTTGTTACATATAGGGTCTTTTTTTAATCAGAGGTTGTCAAATAAGTGCCTTTTTGATGAGTCCAGAGATCATAGTTACCACATCAAAACCTTTTGATGGTTTGACTTAATTGTGCTGGCTAAGATTGTGGGAGACATAACCAATGAAAAAGAGGGATAGTAAACTGCCCTATATGTTATTTTTTCCAGTTGACTTTGGATATGTCCAGTTATGAGATGGTCATGTTGAGAGTCATATTATTTTTCTTGTGTCAGTGGACAGAGTACTTCCAGATGGAAATCTAGCTTAGTCCGTGTCCAACCTTTTGTCAATGCATTGGTAAAAAATCTTGCATCTTGAGTATTTGCTGGATATTATAACCCCCAGAAAGTTATGGTTAAATCCAGTCAAAATTAGAGTGACTGAGAAACCCCCTTCACACACTATGGTGACAACAATCAACTCAAATGGGAAGCCTTAATTACATTAGATGAGTTTGTTTTGATAGATGTACAGCTTTTGATATCTAAAATCATGAAACATTTACAATAACCAAGTATATTTGTGTAGATGAGCAGCTCTAGACCCACACACCAAAGCTAAAGGTAAACTCTGTATTGGCTGGATAAGCTTTTATAGATAGGCTGCTCTTTGGCTCCACACACCACTCTGACCGAGTAAGTTTGATAGGAATTTCCTGGGTAAGTTTTGGGCAAATGGAATCCCTACTTACACTTGCTGAGTAAGTCTAAATGGAAGGAAGTCTTTCGCCCAAAACCAGGGCAAATGAAATCCCTATTTACACTTGCTAATTAAGTCTAATAGAAAGGAAGCTTATGGCCCCACACCAGGGCAAATGGAATCCCTATTTACACTTGATGAGTAAATCTAAATGGAAGGAAGCCTTTGGCCCAACACCAGGGCAAATGGAATCCTTATTTACACTTGCTGATTAAGTCTAATAGGAAGGAAACTTTTGGCCCAACACCAGGGCAAATGGAATCCTTTACACTTGCTGAGTTGGAAGGAAGCCTTTGGCTCAACACCAGGGCAAATGGAATCCCTATTTACACTTGCTGAGTAAGTTTAAATGGAAGGAAGCCCAACACCAGGGCAAATGGAATAACTACTTACACTGAGTGAGAGAATCTTGATATGTAAGCAGCTCTTGACCCCACACAGTAAGTAAAAGGAAAGCTCTGCTTACATAGTTTAAGGTTTGACAGGTAAGCATCTAGACAGGTATGATCCCACACAAACACTAGGGCAATGGTAGAGTAAATTTTTATTTGTAGGCAGGTATAATCCCACAAATCCATGGCACAGGTAAACCCTCTGTTAACATGAGTTGGAGTCTCAGGTTCAACCAATGTGGGCATGTGAGAAATCTTGCCATAAGCTTCTCAAAGGGTCAGTAGTGCTGAAAAATGGTATTAAACCCACCACCACCACCAACAAGTAAGCCCAATTTAGATGAGTAATTCTCTTTTTGATTGGTATGTAGGTATCATCCCACACAAACATTAGGGCACTGACAAGCAACACTTACTATGGATGAGGAAAATTTGGTAGGTACTCAAGTATAATCCCATATAAACACTTGGGTAAAGGAAAACCCTATTAAAAGGAATAAATTTTTATTGGTAGGCAGGTATGATCCCACACAAATATTAAGGCTCAGGTAAACCATACTTACATTGGATGAGTACAGTTTGATAGGTAGGCTGGTAAGATCCCATATGCACACCAAGGGAAAGGTAAACCTTACTTATAATGAGCAAGTTCTGATAGGTCATAAGCTTTGATCTCACACAAACATTATGGCAAAGGTAAACACAACTGTTCATGAGTTCATTTTGGTATTTAAGCAGGTATGATCCCACACAGACATCAAGGCAAAAAGTAAACCATACTTACTTTGGATTAATACAATCTGAAGATGGGCAGTTATGGTCCCAAGCACAGATCAGAGCAAATGTAAACATAATTTACATGAGATAACTAATTTTTAATAGGTGGGAAGCATTTGGTATGATACAACTGGACAAAATGCTGAACCTACTTACAATGACTTTTGAATGGAGGGGAGCTCTTGACTAGCACTACATGTGGCAAATGAAAGTGCTACTTACATTCATAGATTTTGCCAGGATTTTATCTAAAGGGAGGAGCTCCCCTCTTGTCACCAAAATAAAAGATAAGTAGTGAAAAGGAGGTGGATGAGAAAATGACCACAGTTTAATATTTACCTAATGCCTCAATATCCATCTCTCATTCTTCCTGTTCCACTCTGTTAGACCTCTACTGAAATCAAAATCTTTAAAAGATGTCACCTCTAGTTGTATAAACATTAATATCTTCCTTATTTCTGAGCTTAATCTGTTTCATATCTGTGTATGAATATTGTTCTAACAACTCCCCTCCCAGATGACTGTCTGAAAGGGCATATACATAGCAAGTTTCACCAGCAAGTAATGGGGCTACACAGTGCACAAGATCCCAAAGAACTAAATTGTATGAGCAAATAAATGAAAATTGCACTCTACTTTTGAATTGTTTGTATTTTAATTTTATGGCTCAAAATTACTCACTGGTATCTCCATTAACACTGTCCAAGCTCCAATATCCTGATGCAGCATTTAAAAATCACTGTCATTATCAATAATACCAGCCACTATTTGCTAAATGAAATCATCATGAACCATGCTGGTAATCAGCTTTTGGGATTTTCCAGGAGGCACATATTTTAAACATGCAGTTGTAAACCCTTCTTGTCGCAAGGTCCAAATAATGACATAGCACTTGTTCAAGAGTCTAATGTGTTAATCAAATTTAGTTTAACAACCAGACATATCAAGCTGAAGAACAACAATGTGTAAACAGCAGAGTGGTATCACATACGGGCTGTAGTTACATAGCGGCCTAGAACCAACCTATCTAAACAGATGCCTACCTGAAAAAAGATGGATGTCATAACAAGCTCTATGATACCTCTACTGATGTGACTTATGACAATTTCACTTTATGTGTGAAAGGTTAAATAAAAATTGTATACTGCGCAGATTCCATAATTTTTTAAATGCATGACTTTGGAATTCCAAGTAAATGAATTCATACAATTTAGCATGATTTATGCAATTGTACATCCTGGCAGCATCTCAGTACATTTGCCAAGCAAGTTTTGATAGGTGTGCAGCTCTGGACCCAAACACACCTGAGCAAATGGAAGTAATACTTACAATGGCTGGGTAGGTTTTTATAGGTGTGCAGATCTGGACCCAAACACACCAGAGTTAGTGCAGGTAATACTTAAATTTGCTGGGTAAGTTTTGATAGGTGTGCTGATCTGTACCCAAACACACCCGAGTTAATGCAGGTAATACTTAAATTTGTTGGGTAAGTTTTGATAGGTGTGTGGGTCAGGATCAAAACACACCAGAGCAAATGGAAGTAATACCTATATTTGCTGGGTAAGTTTTAATAGGAAGGCAGTTCTAGTCTCCACATAGAGGACAAAGAGATACTTACATTGGTAGAGAATGTTTTGATTGGAGGACAACTTTTGGCCCCACACACCAGAGCAAAGTGGATAAGTGGCTCTGGAGTCTCCAGGGCAACCTTCGAACGTGGGTCTGACTTGGAGAAGGGTCTGCTAAACATACCTGAAAAAGTGTTATTGTAAAACTGTATCCATTGCATACAGGTATACAGCAGCCATACCGGAATCGAACTGAAATATTTCATCTATAACAAAAAAAAAATAACATTAAATTTGTATTTTTACAAGTAACATTTTTAATGCACACTGGTTGTTAATTTAACTGATAATTAAAAAAATATATAAGTTTTCATAAAAATAACATACAAATCTACCAATCAATTTTTTGAGCACATATAGTATACAAAAATTGACAAAAATAACTACACTGAGAATTAGCTATATGCATCAATTATGTTTTGCCTGATATTTTAATGTCTATATTCTCTTCAATGCTAGCTATTGCACTGCAGTGTACATTCAACCAACCTTTTGGTAATCTAAATCATCAAATTCAGATCCTTCCAAATCATATTAAAATAATAAATACCATTCAAAGAGATTTAAGTCTGAATTAAGTGTTACAGTATTTCATGCCCTTCAGTTTGAAAATCTGTTATAAATCATGATAAACTAGCCTCAATTATAATAAGCAAGTAATGCTCTTCTCACAATGACATGATATTCTATACAAATGAGCTTTATGTTATAGAAATCCAAGAACCTTGTAAATGAAAACAATGACGGATACAACCAGAACCAAATGAACTAGCTTAACATTGTTACATATGAGTGGTAATGGGTGAGTATCAATACATAGAGGTTGTTTAAATTCCTCACAAAAACATGTCACATTGGCAATCTCACAGTCAAATTCTTTGGGAGATTAATACTACTAGTCAATGAATTAATTTTGAATTAACTTTTGGATGTGTGCTGCATGGCACATATTTTCATTCTACTTTTGTTTTACATAACGATATTTATGTTAAGATATACAGTATTCTATGATGCCAGGTGCTAACTCGTGTAAGTTTCTTAATATGTAGAGTTCTTGTACTCACAAAGAGAAGTGTCAATCTTTGAATTCAAATCACAACTATCTTGAGTAAATACAAAGCCAAATGCCCACCTAACTACAGTTAGTGTACATGTACTTACTGATAATGGGAATCTTTGATGAGAAGATGCTGAATGATATTTCTGGGATTTAAGCTAAATGGAGGTTATATGCATATAAATTAGGGATCTACTGAACATTTGCTTAGTATTCACTTGGGGGCCAAAAAGTGGGCCAAATAGCTATTTGGTATTCGACTGAATAGTAGTGGTCGAACAGAACACAAATAGTGGCCACATGACATTCTGTTTCTGCATATGTGGTTTCTACAGTGAGTGGATGAAGTAACTCTCTCATTAACATAATATATGCTGTGCTTGCAGCCAGGCGATTCCTACTGCTTGGACCGCAGTATCACAGTGTAAGCAGTCTCATTCTTTGTGTACAGTGACTGAACATTAACATTCAGTGTTTGAGGCTTGAGTAGGTCAATTGTTAGTTAAACTTATTATTTAATTTTACATTAAATTCAACTTACAGTTGGTTAGTTTAGTGATGGAATAGCATAGTCCAATTTGGAAATTTTTCAAGATTTTTTCAATGAAACAAAAGCAATGTGCCAGTTGTGGTGGTAGTTCAGCAAAGTCATTAACAACAATTCCACTGAATAACCATTTGTCGTCCAAACACCCAGATGAGTATAAACAGATCATAAACCAAAAAGCAGCAGCATTAGCCTTGACAAGTTCAACATCTGGCATTCAGCAGACAGGAAGGGCTTGGAAAATACTAAGCGACATCATTAACAAGAAAAAATGGTCTATCAACAGCCCAGATGTGCAAAAAGTACACTGGGCCATCGGGAAAATGATTGCTGTTGACATCCAGCCATACTCAATTATTGATGATAGTGGCTTTAAAGAAATGACTGATGTACTTGAATCAAGATATGTGCTACCAAGCCGCAAATTCTTCAGTGAAAAAATCATACCCGAGATGTACGATGAAGTGAGGGGTTGTGTTCAGGCTGCCATAAGCGAAGCAAATTGTTTGTGTCTAACTACAGATACTTGGACAATGCACACAAAGACAAAATCTTTCATGAGCTTAATGGCACATTGGATCACAGACAAATTTGCAAAGAAAGCTGTTGTCCTTCCTTGTCAAAAAAATTGATGGACAGCACACTGGAACTTGATTGGCTGATGCTCTGTTGGACATGATGAATTGCTGGAAAATTAAAAAACGTGTCCACTTGGTTATATGTGATGGAGGCGCCAACATGGTGAAAGCAATACATGATGCAAATCTTCCTAGCGTCAGTTGTTTTGCCCACACACTGCAGCTGGCTTTGCATGACGCAGCCATCTTTTGCTGACTTGATAACACTCTCACGAAAGATTGAGGGACATTTTCAACATTTTTTAAGTGTTACCTTGAACCTTCATACCAATCAAGAACAACTCAGAGTGCCAGACTATCAGTTGTATCAGGACGTATTGACCAGATGAAATTTGACATACCAGATGCTGGATCATTTGACAGAGCAAAATAGAGCTGTGTCTGTGTACATCGCTGAAAGTGACGAGAAGTACAACAATGTTTTATCCATGAAAATAAGCCAGTGGGCTTTAGCAACAAGAATTGTTGCAATTCTGCAGCCAATTGAACATTTCTGCTTTTCAATGATCCTACCAGCTATTCAGGCTATCTTGAGGGCATCAAGAAGACAGCAAACTGATAGCATCATTAATGAGGAGATTTTCAGGCTTGTATGAAAATGTAATGAATGCTGTTTCAATTGGCTTAGATCCACACTTCAAGCTATGTTTTTTGACCACTATGCAGCATTTACAAGCCAAGACTTAACTTATGACTTCTACATTACTACGCCAGCCAACATTATCTACAGCTACAGTCCAGCCATCTGAAGTTTTTCCTGCAGCTGATGAACTACTGTTAAAAATAACCAGAAAAAGGACAACTTTTGGACCTCATGGGATCAACTGCAGCCTGTTGAGCCACAGAAGTGGCACAGCCATGTATTCCAAGAGACACTGAACCATTGGATTGGTGGGAAAAAAACATGTCAAGATTTCCCACTTTGTGTCACACTGCAAAGCGCTACATTTCTGTACTACCTACGCATACCAAGCGAATGTCTCTTTAGTACAGCTGGCACTACCTTCAGGGAAACGAGAAGCTGCCTTAATGCCGACAATATAGAACCATTGGTGTTTTTGAAAACTAATGCAACATTCATGCGTTAATTGAACTGAAAGTGACAATTTCTAAGTTTAGTTAAATGAGTCCATTCCTAGTTTACACAGACTGGCAGAAAGATGCAAAAATTACATGCAGTTAACTATTTACTTTTAGTTTATGTATTAAATATACTGAACTGAAACTTTTGCTTACATATGAAACTTTGAATGTCAGTAGACCTATTTGTACACTATTTGTGTTCGCATTCAGCCGAATAGTTGATCCAATTATTTGTATTTGGTCGAATAGTGATAATCACCTATTCGGCACAGCCCTAATATAAATACTGTAAATATTTAAATATAAATTATATATAAAAGTGAGGGCATATGGTTTATAATTTGTTTAAATTCCATTTATTATTAAAGTTTTCTCCTTGATAAAATTTCAGCTAAAAGGGGACAGGGAAGTACATTAAGTAAAATAGCATGAAGAAGGGCTGAATCCTTTCTCTCTCAAATACTGAGGTATATTTTACTTCTGTTATATATTATGTTTCATTTTTGTTCATGACCAGATTGTATGGGCAAGTCTGTGAACAACATTACATAGCTCCATGATTGTGGATAGCCCTTTAATTTGGGTAAACATATTTATGTGACCTTTTGACCTTGTTTACAATTCTGAAAGTTCTGGAAATGAACTTATAACCCTCATCTTGGTTTTGTTATTGTTTTTATACAAAGGTAGTGATAAACAATTAATTATTCTTATCTTAAACATCTGTAGCAGAATCATATTTGTTAAGTTGTGTTTAAGATTACTGACACATTATCACACTGAAGGCTACAGGCATATCAGCACATTCAAGATTGGAATTAATTTGGAACAGCACTGGAACTCATTTGGAATACTTGATATGTTTGGACTTTTGATGGAAATGTTATGACAATTTGGGATTTAATTTACAACAGTGTAAGTTATTTTTAAATTTTCACCTTGTATTTTAGAAAAATAAATTATTTATTGAATTTTCCAAGCCATGTTGGCTTTCACTTTTTCTTCTGCCACTTAGTTTAAGAATACAGCATCATAACACTTCTATCACAAGGTGTGAGACTAAAATGTGTACTGAAATCTCTTTGATATTAGGGCATACATTATTTCTATCACAAGGTGTTAAAATAAAAATGGGTGCTGAATTTTTTTTCATATTTCAACAAATTTTACTTCTCTCACAAGGTATGACAATAAAAATGTGTGTTGATATTTCTCTCATATATGGGCATATTTTACTAATGATAAGGTGCTAAATTAAAAATGTGTGAGAGAATATTTAAAACTGTATTATTCCTTATGCTAACTCATTTATTACAATACACAAATGCAATATATTTTGCAATTGACTGCTGCTTTAGTGTAATTATTGTCTGATGCGTGTGAATTTAATATTAACATTTAATTCCATATTTTAGTCACTGGGTCCTTTATTTGTTTTGCACAAATTGTTCCACATTCTGATATTTTTATACAGATTATTTTTTTGCACTTAGAAAAAGAATGACATTATATAACTGATATTATTTACTTAATGTTGTGATTTTAACAATGACTACATCTTGATACTTTTCAAGCACAGTCATCAATTCAATCTACCCCTTAAAGTCATCCAAGTTTTAATTCAAGAAGACTGATATTTAGCATGTGAAGATATTCTGGACTTTAGTTTTAATCTCACTCACCCACACCCTTTCTGTTGGCTCTTAGTACACCATTCTCAATATCTTGTAGTGAGTAGGTATAGCCCCCAATAATGTACCTCATTGTGTTGAAAAACTGAAAATAGAAAATAATGCTAAGTACATGGACAAAGGCATGTAGTGAGTAGCCACCTACCTTGTCATCATTATATTTTAAAAAATATCAAAATAAATCAAATATCTGTAATCTTCAAATGAAAAGAGTCAGACAATTTTACACTGGGGGAAAAAGCCTAAATGAAAGAATCAAGTCATACAGATTTACACTGTGGAAAAAAGCCTGGCGGAAAGAACCATGTCAAACTGCAAAAAAGCCCAATTTAAAGAATCAAGTCAAATTGAGCAAATAAAGAATGACTTAAAGAATCAAGTCAAACTGTGCATATAATTAAATACTTCATACTCTTAGAATGTTTTTGGAATGGAGATTTATTCCCCTCCAATTTAGGCAACAGTAAGAAACACAACTGAAACTAATTGTCTATATTTTCTTACTGGGGAGTGGAGGGTCAGAGCTAGCAATATAACTCACACTGAAGAGTCATACTAGACTTTGAGCAGTCAGGCTCCAACCTGTCACTGTCATATCTTACAGTAAGTCAGGCTCCAACATGTCATTGTCATATCTTACAGTAAGTCAGGCTCCATCCTGTCACTGTCATATCTTACATTAAATTGAGCTTCAACCTGTCATTGTCATATCTTACAGTAAGTCAGACTCCAACCAGGCTTTGTCATATCTTACAATAAGTTTATCCATCATGCACTTTTCAACACTGTTACAAAAATTAAGATTGACAGAGTATCTGATTTTAGTCTAACTATGCAAACAATGGCTCAAACATTTGCAATATGTAGTCAACACCATACTTAAAAATCAAAGTCAAATGCATAGTCCTACTTCCCTTCACTTTTCCTTTTAACATATTTAGCAACGCTATAAATAGTCAAGAACACTATCAGATCTTTTTAGACAGAGCTCCTGTTTTCAGGTCTGTTAGTTTGGGGATGTTTTTAAATTAGGTCAGTCTGCAACTTGTTTACAGACTGGAGCCAAACATCTTTTTTAAATAATAGCCCTAGACATTGAATTTCATACACAGCAAAGAGCTCAAGGATCTCTATCATTAAATCATTAGAGAAATCTGTAAAATAGTTATCAAAAGAACTTTCATTTCATAAAAAGTAAACTAAAACCATCAATTTTAAATTGAACAGTAATATGTGTATGGAGTCAAGTTTTCATCCATACATTTATTATATTTATTGAACAACCACCAAGAAGATCTTTCATACAGTTCAAGAAGATATTTCCAGATTATTTACAAAATGTATGTTAGTTAATCGTTAGTGTCAAGGAGACTTCAATATTTACTCACTTTCTGGATGAAAGAATCCACTAGAACCAAAATCAGGGTGTGCCCCTGCCCCTGTAATCGTGGATAAATCATTTTCTTCTTAATTATAAAGTAACTCAACTCAAGCCTGAAATTTTTATCATACAATATGACAATACCTTCCATCTCTGGAACAATCCACTTGGGGGACCATACGTGATATTTGCATGGATGACCTGGGCATTGTAGATGTTGACAAAAAATGCAAGCTTTTCCTCACGGCTTGCATCAGCTATCTGAACCCTCTTTAGCTCCCTGGTCAAATGAAGATAGGTCTGGAATTCAGTGCTACCAGCAATTCCTTTGTAGTTCACTTTCTAAGCAATAAGGAGTCAAATGAACTAAAATATTATTATGAGAAAGCTAAGAATGTTTTAAATTAAATAATTACCTCTTGTAAAACAAAGGACATTGTAGAAGCATCATTTTCTTATTTAAACCAATTACTGTAGCAAATTTAATTTGTTTAAGGCCATATAATGAGGTTTTATAAATATTTTTGTCAAATTAGGTGAATGTAAATCCAGATTTTTAACCATAATACCTATGTGGTCTACTCCACCAAACTACCTATATGGTCCATTTAACCATAATACCCACATGATCCATTTAACCATAATACCCACATGTTCCATTTAACCATAATACCCATATGATCCATTTAACCATAATACCCACATGTTCCATTTAACCATAATACCCACTTGTTCCATTTAACCATAATACCCATAGGATCCATTTAACCTTATTACTCATATGATCCATTTAACCATAATACCCATATGATCCATTTAACCATAATACCCATATGATCCATTTAACCATAATACCCACTTGTTCCATTTAACCATAATACCCATATGATCCATTTAACCATAATACCCATATGATCCATTTAACCATAATACCCACTTGTTCCATTTAACCATAATACCCATATGATCCATTTAACCATAATACCCATATGATCCATTTAACCATAATACCCATATGATCCATTTAACCATAATACCCATAGGATCCATTTAACCATAATACCCATATGATCCATTTAACCATAATACCCATATGATCCATTTAACCATAATACCCATATGATCCATTTAACCATAATACCCATAGGATCCATTTAACCTTAATACTCATATGATCCATTTAACTATAATACCCATATGATCCATTTAACCATAATACTTATATGATCCATTTAACCATAATACCCATAGGATCCATTTAACCATAATACCCATAGGATCCATTAAACCTTAATACTCATATGATCCATTTAACCATAATACCCATATGATCCATTTAACCATAATACTCACTTGTTCCATTTAACCATAATACCCATATGATCCATTTAACCATAATACCCATATGATCCATTTAACCATAATACCCATATGATCCATTTAATCTTAATACTCATATGATCCATTTAACCTTAATACCCATAGGATCCATTTAACCTTAATACCCATAGGATCCATTTAACCTTAATACCCATATGATCCATTTAACTATAATACACATATGATCCATTTAACCATAATACCCATATGATCCATTTAACCATAATACTTATATGATCCATTTAACCTTAATACCCATATGATCCATTTAACCTTAATACCCATAGGATCCATTAAACCTTAATACTCATATGATCCATTTAACCATAATACCCATATGATCCATTTAACCATAATACTCACTTGTTCCATTTAACCATAATACCCATATGATCCATTTAACCATAATACCCATATGATCCATTTAACCTTAATACCCATATGATCCATTTAACCTTAATACTCATATGATCCATTTAACCTTAATACCCATAGGATCCATTTAACCTTAATACTCATATGATCCATTTAACCATAATACCCATATGATCCATTTAACCATAATACTCACTTGTTCCATTTAACCATAATACCCATATGATCCATTTAACCATAATACCCATATGATCCATTTAACCTTAATACCCATAGGATCCATTTAACCTTAATACTCATATGATCCATTTAACCATAATACCCATATGATCCATTTAACCATAATACCCATATGATCCATTTAACCATAATACCCATATGATCCATTTAACCATAATACCCATATGATCCATTTAACCATAATACCCATATGATCCATTTAACCTTAATACTCATATGATCCATTTAACCATAATACCCATATGATCCATTTAACCATAATACCCATATGATCCATTTAACCATAATACCCATATGATCCATTTAACCATAATACCCATATGATCCATTTAACCATAATACCCACTTGTTCCATTTAACCATAATACCCATATGATCCATTTAACCATAATACCCATATGATCCATTTAACCATAATACCCATATGATCCATTTAACCTTAATACTCATATGATCCATTTAACCATAATACCCATATGATCCATTTAACCATAATACCCATATGATCCATTTAACCATAATACCCATATGATCCATTTAACCATAATACCCATATGATCCATTTAACCATAATACCCATATGATCCATTTAACCTTAATACTCATATGATCCATTTAACCATAATACCCATATGATCCATTTAACCATAATACCCATATGATCCATTTAACCATAATACCCATATGATCCATTTAACCATAATACCCATATGATCCATTTAACCATTATACTCATTAGGTCCATTTAACCATAATATCCATATGGTCTATTTAACCATAATACTCAATTGGTCCATTTAACTACAATACCAATTTAGTCCATTTAAATATAATACACATGTGTTCTATTTAACCATTATACCCATGTGGTCTATTTAACCAATTATACCCATGTGGTCCATTTAACCAATTATACCCATGTGGTCCATTTAACCATAAAACTCTTGTGGTCCATTTAACCATAATACCCATGTGGTCCATTTAACCATAATATCCATGTGGTCATTTAACCATATTGTCCACTCAACCATTAATGCCTATGTGGTCCATTTAATACTAATATCCATGTAGTTAATTCAACCATAATACCCATGTGGTCCATTTAACCATAAAACTTTTGTTGTCCATTTAACCATAAAACTCTTGTGGTCCATTTAACCATAATATCCATGTGGTCATTTAACCATATTGTCCACTTAACCATTAATGCATATGTGGTCCATTAAACACTAATATCCATGTAGTTAATTCAACCATAATACCCATGTGGTCCATTTATCCCTTACTTATACACATCTGGTAAATTTAACCACAATACCCATGTAGTCCATTTAAAAATCATACCCATATAGTCCATTCAATCATAACACCCATATGATTCATTTAAACATAATACTAATTTTGTCCATTTAAACATAATACTCATGTGGTCCATTTAAACATAATACTCATGTGGTCCATTTAAACATAATACTAATTTTGTCCATTTAAACATAATACTCATGTGGTCCATTAAACATAACACTCATGTGGTCCATTTAAACATAATACTCATGTGCTCCTTTTAAACATAATACTTACGTGGTCCATTTAATCCTTCTAGCCATGTGTTTCATTTAACCCTAATAGCTATGTGGTCCATTAAACTCTAATAGCCATGTGGTCCATTTAACCATAATAGATATGTGGTCCATTAAACTCTAATAGCCATGTGGTCCATTTAACCATAATAGATATGTGGTCCATTAAACTCTAATAGCCATATGTTTCATTTAACAATGATATCCATGTTGTCCATTCAACCATAATACTCATGTGGTCCATTTAACATTTATGAACTTGGAAAACCACATAAGAAATTTTCTAGAAACAAATAAAACCCTCTATTTAAATAGTCTGAGTGATTCCTATATTAAGAATAACCAAAATCACAAAAAACACAAGATGGCAATGATAGAGTGAGAATCAATGAAATCATTTTGCGTTTCAACAAAATCACTTTTCACCAGCATTTATGATATTCAATAGTTCTAATTTCTGCAAAATGAGGAGTTGTTTTTAAAGGAATTACATGTCCATCTTTGTTTAAAAATCCATACCACATGTGAAGAGCAGTGTCACATCAAAAAAATTTTCAATAATGTTATGTCAAAAATATTTTTAACTTCATTGAAAGGCATTTTTAAGCCAGGTCATAAAGAAATTATTTTCATACAAATATTTAATGTCTCTATACTTTATTTCTGTGTGATGTTCAACAGAGAGATGTAGAGAGTATCTGGTCATAACACCGTACAGTCACTTATGGCATAATAGGCACTTTCATTTCCCTGACTTTTTCAGTCAAATAGCTTGGTATGATCAATAAGTGAAGCACTATTTTCAGTTACCCTTGTTGGATAATCAATCATATGGCATAAATTATACTGTCTGAAAGAAATTTAACCATTATTTTTAAAAGGATCTTTCAAAAGATCAATATTAAAATAACCTATAATGAATGAAGTGTCATATTCTTCATTTAAAAAAGCCTTGTCAGTTTCAGTTTCTAGTTCATTCAGAGGTAGAACTTAGGGGTATGATATGCAGAAGACAAGTAACGGTCTAGATTGAGGAATGATATTTCAATCCATACTGTTCATATTTCTAAATCCTCTCATCAACATTAGATTTTCCTCTTCATTATGTCTTTCATGGCTTATTTCATGACAGTCATTTTCTCTATCAGGTGAACACTCTTGAGTACATGTTATTAGGTTTTCAGCTATGTTTACTCCCTTTTATATTTACACTTTGTGACAAAGTTGTAAAGCCAGTTATAGAACTCTCTGCTCAGTATATGATGCTTACTTGTGGTTATATATAACAGCCACCATATGAGATCCATACAAAATTTTGTACACAGTTCCATGTTGAATGGAGGTATAAACTTGATTTAACTTTGTATCAAGCATTAGGGTGATGAATTAAAATACTGTACAGTCAATAACCATTGTGGTACAAGAAGAATTATATATATATATATATATATATATATATATATATATATATATATATATATATATATATATATATATATATATATATATATATATATATATATATAGTTGACACTCAATTGATGATATAGTACATTTATGAAGTGTCATGGCATAAATAAATAATTAGCTATCTCAATGAGTGATGAGATATGTGTTCATGAGCTGCATTTGAGTCTCAGCTCAAGGGCACCAGTAGAGCAAAAATTATCAAGATGATGCAAATTTTAATGTCATTTGTTCATTATCAATGGCACTAAAATTAAAGTATGTAAATCAAATTGGTGTATGTAGTGCACCTGTATATATCCACTGAGACTGCCCTAAACCAGAATCTACATGTAGTGTGCAAAAATAACTTCAGTTTATTTATGGAGGTTTAATTAGTTTTAAAATAACTTTACTGTGATAAAATATTATTTTCAGTGTGCAGAGTTATGACAGTGAGGTAAATCTGGAAAAGTTTCAATCTGCAAGCTATGCTAGTGGTATAATGGTATAAATGCATTTAGACATCTGATATTGGTTTAAATGCCTAACTGTTAGGTCAAAAAATGGCATGCTCACCTTTCCATCTTGAGAAAGAAAGGCATTATAGATCTTCAGAATCAGCTTTCTTATCTCTTCTCCAAGCTCTCCAGCTGACAAAGAACAATAAAAAAAAATAACTGGTAATAAGTTTAAAATTATTTTAAATAATGTTTTTACTCTATCTCTATTAACCCTAAATCTGAATTTACTTCCATTTATGTGTACGAGTTTTGGGGAGGTGGGGGTGGGTTTTTTTTGCTGTTGTACAAGAAGGAGGTAACAGAATAATGTTCTCATGTTAATGTGATCAGGTAATATTCTTCATGGAGAAACTTTGATCTGATTTGTGTGTACGCATGACAACTAAAGAAGTATATTGTGTATTTGTCAGATAACCATTGTTTTTCTCATTAGGCCTTATCTATAATCCTTCCTCCTCTCCCTTCAAAATGCAATTAAAACACCACACAAATTATGTAATATTCTATAAAATCTTCACCTCCTACCACCACTCCCTGTCTCAAATACAACCTCCTTCTACCACTCCATATTTATCTCAAACACAACCACCTCCTTCTATCCTTCCCTGACTATCTCAATTAGAACCTCTTTCTATACTTCCCTGAAGATCGCAAATACAACCTCCTTCTATCACACCCTGACTGTTTCAAACACATCTCAAATACAACCACATCTATCCCTCCCTAAATATATCAAATACAACCTTCTTCTATCACACCATAGTTATTTCAACTTCCTATCACACCTTAGTTATTTCAAATACAACAGTTTACTTATATATTCACATTAAAGAAAACTTAAATGATAATACCACTACAAATTCTGGGACCTCAAATATTTAAGATTTCCAAAATCGTTATCATGGAAGTCCTGACTTCCTGATTCAGAAAATTAGTGCAACTTCATAATATCCTTTGAGGGCCTATCATTAGTTATTGAGTATGTACAGAATATACAAGTGCTTATGATATCTACCTGGACGAGCTTCACACTCGGAAATATCACCAGCGTTAAGTGCTGATGACTCATCATCATCTAGAAGACGAAAATACACATCATCATCTCTGAATGTCTCTTCATCCTTCACCTGGTGGCCAAAGTGGCGGTCAATTATAGCCTGACCAATTTCCAAAGCTCTGTCACGTTCTAATAACAGAAAAAAATGAAGCAAGCAAAACTATGCCACTGAAAATTATAGTTACTACACTGGGGAAGACATGGCTTTGAAAAAAAATGTCCATGATTTTGTCAGAAAAAAAAATATTTTTCACCAAAAACCAGTTTACTGCATTTATACAATCTATTTTGTTTCAAACTTCACAATTTCTGTCAAACTAATTAACCAAATGCATTATTTTACAGAGATTATTCTAAATTGTAAAATATGACAAAGAATTATGTACATAAACTTTATCCAAGTTGGCCTTGATATGAATGGGAGAGTACTCTCAGCATACACTGATTTTATGGAAACTTGTAGCTCAGTAGCAGAACTGTTCCCAAATTCAAACATTTTTATGCTATTGTCATTTACACACCACATGTACATATGTGCAATAGTCAAGCATGTCACACATGCATCTAGAGATCAGTCTAGTAAAGCATACTTCGTGCATCAACTGGTGTTAATATTATTAGCAGATTAAAGGATTGATTGATTGATTGATTAATTTAATTTTAACGGCACACCAGCACTTTTAGGCTATTTAGCGCCATACAGTAGGTCATAGGTGTAAAAAGAAAGGTTCAATATCAACCAGCGATATAGTAAAAAAACCATAGTAGTTAAATATAAAATGGCAAATGTTGGTAACAGTTAAAGATGTTGGTTCCCGATCAACGGGAAATGTAAATGATGTATCTTGATGAAAAGATGTAAATAATAGTTGGTATTTGAATTAGTTAAAAATTAGTTTGGATAAGGTCATACAAGTTACAGTTTAAAATAAAGATTTACTTCCTTTAAGAAACAAAGGAGTAATAACAGACAATAGGTAACTTTTCAAATACCCCTTGTACTTTTCTTGTCTTTTTCAAACATCCCTGGCACTTTTACTCTGTCCTTTTGTTGAAGCAAAGATAATAACTCAAATATTCTTTCTTGCAAACTTTAAAGAATTTAAATTTACTAGTTCTAGAAGTTTATAAATTAAAAAATTTACTTCTTTTCTTAGAACATATCAAATATATTATTATAAGATTAGTGTAGATAGTGTAGAGACTCCCACCCCATTTACTTTTTATTACTGGAGAGCTATTCTTGATACTCCCACCCCATTTACCTTTTTTAATTATCAGAAGGCCAATGCAGAGATTCCCACCCCATTAACTTTTTATTAATGAAGAGCTAATTTAGAGATTTCCATCCCATTTACTTTTTATTATAAGAATGCTTGTGTATAGATTCCCACTACATTTACTTTTTATTAATGGAGAGCTAATTTAGAGATTCCAACCCCATTTACTTTTTATGATGGGAAGGCTTGTGCAGAGATTACCATCCAATTTACTTTTTATTATGGGAAGGTTTGTGTAGAGATTCCCATCCCATTTACTTTTTATTATGGGAAGGCTTGAGTAAAGATTCTCACCCTTTTTATATAACCAGTATCATGCAGCTACTGGTCCAACTTGATGACTTGTAGGAGAGACCAAAACAGTCTCCTAATTCCTTTCATTTCTTTGTAACATAATAAATTATCTAAACAATGTCTGTACAAAATAATCTTTAAAACTTACCCAGCTCTTTAGTTTTAACAAGCCAGTCAACAAATTCCTTTCCACTGAAAGAGTTTTTGTGGACCTTGAGTCCCTGTCGGTGGTCCTTAATGAGTCCACTCTGTCTGAGGGACTTCACCAGCTGGGCATACTCATCTGGCTCACAGGAAAAATCTCCCATCCCTGAAATTATTCCCAAATGTAATGAATTCAAGTAAGGCAAATTATACAATGTCCTGAATATTCATTTTCAAGCTTTCATTATTACAAATTTAAGTGCAAGAACATTTCAACAAAAACATTGCGGGATATAAACCACTACCATATTTTATGTCTGGTAGGTATGTATCCCATGTATTAGATAGTATCAAAACACTAATAACATGTTAATCATATAAAAACCAAGGTATCTTTTGAACTCACAATAATGGATATTGCAAAACAAAATTTGCTTTTTGTTTTCCAGGATAGAGTTAACCATGTTGAATTTCTGTCTGCTTCTGGATAAGCATGGTTACCTACCATACACTTTAACCCTTCAGGTGGCACTCTACAGTTTCATTTTTAGCAAAGGGTTAGAATTTTAAAGAAAAAGAATTTCCCCAGGTTTCCTCACTAGTTATACTGGCTATTTAAAAAAGATTTTATATATCTTAGGTATTGTTTAAAGAACCTTTAATTCCCTTTATTTTGGTGTATAATTGATGGGTGTATTATGGGTTAGAGAGTATACAGCTTGGCCTTATTCCAGATGCACACCTTTCAAAAATGTGCGAGTTCCACTTGCTCATTTTCACTTCCTGAACTTCAGAAAAAAATTGTAAAATAAAGAGCTAATAACTTTTTTTTACATTTTATATATTTGGTAAATTTATTCATTGCAATTTCAGAAGCAGGTATTGTATAGTCTGGCAAAATTCATTTTCCCTTTTTTAATAGCTGCCAAGGCTAGTATACTTTAGACAAATTCAAGCTGATTTTTGGAGCATAAGGGAGCAGTCATTTTAGATAACAGTGTGCTAAGATCATTTATAATTTCCAAATGTACAATATCCAAAGAAATGTCAGCCACATTACATGAAAGTAGTATACAGGTATGCCAACATTCTCTCCACTATGCATATTTTAAATGCAAACAACTTCACCTTACATACATCACTCTCTCAGGTACGCTTATCTACACCTTTAGTTTTGCCCCCTCCTCCTGTCTACACATAACCAAGGCTTCCTGTAACTTTTCAGCTGCTCAAGCAGTTGTGTTTCCTGTTCCGTGCAGGACACTTCTCACCATACATGGATCTCTTAATGGAAGTGGTGTCATGTGCTGCATTGTATGGTTTCTTACACTATGGCGTATTCACGGTTTCCACTGGCAAGTCTGATCCTGCACTCCATTTATGTCTTCAAGACATCTCTGTTACTGCAGAATATTTCACTTGAAACTTAAATCCTCCAAAACTGATCCTTTCTGCAGAGGGTTTACTTTGCATTATTACAGGACAGACAACTCTAGATGTCCTTATTTAGTGATGGTGAAATTTCTGCAAGTGCATAAAAGCACGGGTGCCCTTCCAATGAACCCTTTGTTTGTGGATACATTTAACCAGGTGCTGATGTGATCATTATTCATACACACTTTACACAGTTCATTGCAATCTCTTCATGTGTATCAAAACTTGTATAATGAATATTCATTTTGTATTGGTGCTGCAACCACAGCGGCTGTGGTATGCTTGGAGAACCACCTAATCAAGACTAGGAAGCTGGTCATCCGACTGTTATACCAGATACATTCATGTTTCTGGAAATTTGTTACATTAAGCACAAACATCTCTGTATTCATAGCTGAATTTACGGTGTTACTTTCTGAACTTGTCGCATGTGACTTGTCTAGGACATGTAAACATTGTCATATATTATGCTTGCCATATTGCTTTCATATATTATATTGCCAGGTGTGAAATGCTTCCTACATTGTTTCCTTCCAACCCCAACCCCTAAACTATATATTGGGATACTGTGCAATTTCATCAGACTTCAACTGTACTTCGTTTAGAGATTCATGTTGTAATACTTAATTCTCTTGCCCCCAATACTATATGTACCTCTAAAAAATCCTTAGTTACTTGCATTAGTTCAGTTTCTGAGTGCAGCTCCATAGTTAGTATCACCTTGATTGGTATATGCAGTTCCATAGCTAGTTGCAGTCCCTGTTGCAACTCCACAGTTGTGCATTGATTCGTATATGCAGCTCCATAGCTAGTTGCAGTCCCTATTGCAACACAACAGTTGCACATTGATTAGTATATGATGTTCCATAGCTAGCTGCAGTCCCTATTGCAACACCCTAGATGTACACTGGTATATGCAGCTCCATAACTAGTTGCAGTCCCTATTGCAACACCCTAGATGTACACTGGTATATGCAGTTCCATAGCTAGTTGCAGTCCCTATTGCAACACTCTAGATGTACACTGGTATATGCAGCTCCATAGCTAGTTGCAGTCCCTATTGCAACACCCTAGATGTACACTGGTATATGCAGCTCCATAGCTAGTTGCAGTCCCTATTGCAACACCCTAGATGTACACTGGTATATGCAGCTCCATAGCTAGTTGCAGTCCCTATTGAAACACCCTAGATGTACACTGGTATATGCAGCTCCATAGCTAGTTGCAGTCCCTATTGCAACACCCTAGATGTACACTGGTATATGCAGCTCCATAGCTAGTTGCAGTCCCTATTGCAACACCCTAGATGTACACTGGTATATGCAGCTCCATAGCTAGTTGCAGTCCCTATTGCAACACCCTTGATGTACACTGGTATATGCAGCTCCATAGCTAGTTGCAGTCCCTATTGCAACACCCTAGATGTACACTGGTATATGCAGCTCCATAGCTAGTTGCAGTCCCTATTGAAACACCCTAGATGTACACTGGTATATGCAACTCCATAGCTAGTTGCAGTCCCTATTGCAACACCCTAGATGTACACTGGTATATGCAGTTCCATAGCTAGTTGCAGTCCCTATTGCAACACCCTAGATGTACACTGGTATATGCAGCTCCATAGCTAGTTGCAGTCCCTATTGCAACACCCTAGATGTACACTGGTATATGCAGCTCCATAGCTAGTTGCAGTCCCTATTGCAACACCCTAGATGTACACTGGTATATGCAGCTCCATAGCTAGTTGCAGTCCCTATTGCAACACCCTAGATGTACACTGGTATATGCAGCTCCATAGCTAGTTGCAGTCCCTATTGCAACACCCTAGATGTACACTGGTATATGCAGCTCCATAGCTAGTTGCAGTCCCTATTGCAACACCCTAGATGTACACTGGTATATGCAGCTCCATAGCTAGTTGCAGTCCCTATTGCAACACCCTAGATGTACACTGGTATATGCAGCTCCATAGCTAGTTGCAGTCCCTATTGCAACACCCTAGATGTACACTG
The DNA here is from genome assembly GCA_016746295.1 of Potamilus streckersoni. Taxonomy (NCBI): domain Eukaryota; kingdom Metazoa; phylum Mollusca; class Bivalvia; order Unionida; family Unionidae; genus Potamilus; species Potamilus streckersoni. The sequence continues at coordinate 1,747,147 of JAEAOA010000712.1, forward strand.
GTATATGCAGCTCCATAGCTAGTTGCAGTCCCTATTGCAACACCCTAGATGTACACTGGTATATGCAGCTCCATAGCTAGTTGCAGTCCCTATTGCAACACCCTAGATGTACACTGGTATATGCAGCTCCATAGCTAGTTGCAGTCCCTATTGCAACACCCTAGATGTACACTGGTATATGCAGCTCCATAGCTAGTTGCAGTCCCTATTGCAACACCCTAGATGTACACTGGTATATGCAGCTCCATAGCTAGTTGCAGTCCCTATTGCAACACAACAGTTGCACATTGATTGGTACATGAAGCTCCATCGCTAGTTGCACAGGTGCAGCTTCTTAGCCAGTCGCACCATACTCTGCTACTCTACTATATTCGTAATCTGTATGCATATGTATATTGTTGTATACTTATAAATTAGATGTTTCTAACTTGCTGATTGTATGCCTGAGTTGCTTCAAATAAATGCCAAAGTTGTAAATACATGTAGATAGATATATCAATTATGTAGTTGAAAATAAATATTTTAGACTATTTCTATTCTTGTTGTGTAAATGAATCATTAAAGTCCATTAATTTGTGAAATAGAGTCCTGTTTCCAACTGAAATCACACTATAGCCAGTAATAAAATAGTGCCATACTTGCCATGTGGGTGCATATATTTTAGTAATATGATCACACACATTTTAATTATGTTTAGAGAAATATATTGATAATTATTGGTTGTAATAACTAGTTTTGACTGGTAATATTATGTTTTATTTGTTAGATATGATTTGCTTGGCTATGTTATGTTATTATCTTTAAATAGTGATATAAGACAACAACCATGACTGTTTAACTACATATTTATCCAACATCACATTGTGTAATATATTTTAGACTGTTTTTTTTTTAAATAGCTGAATATTTAGTCACCAAATGTTTATATCATATATTTCTTACAAATTTTATATATTCCTTAATGAATTACAATTATGGTCTGTTTAATGAACAGGTACTGCCTAGATAATACGATGTCTGCCATTATTATGTTATTACCCCTTGTCTGGTTCACTTGTGACTCCAAAATGTTATTACGAAGATTATAACATGAAGACAGCATTGAAAAGTTTTAGTTAAATAATTTCAAAACTAACATCACCAAGTTTGCTGATTAAATTCATATAGGTATTTATAGTGATGTTCAAAGTTTCGAAGCACAAGTTGCTGTGTTTAAAACAAAGCAACCTGTGCATCAGTGGTTGCTTTTTTATCACAAAATAAGGATAAATAATAACTTACGTCATCTGGCATTGATAACAAAAGCTAACTTGCAGTGGAAATGATTAAGTTATATTGATCTTATTCATGCAATATGAGAATATAATTTTTTTTTGATGATGACGTTGCCTTACAGTTTATGTGAGGTTTTTTTATGGGGAGCAAGCCTATGATATCGTGAACATCATATGAGGAGCACAGGTGAAATTTTTATATGGGTATCAAAGAGTTAATAACATACAAGTATTCCAATATGAGTTTCACTGTAAATTCTAAATATAAATTTGTAATTTTACAGTGAAACCTATATTAAATCTGAAAACAAAATGGAAGTCTCTCAAGACAGGTAGACTATCAAAAAAATCAATATATTACAAAACAAAAGACGATAATTTGGCATTTTATGACAGGTGGTTTCTGAAAAACAAAGCTGGATAATTCATATGTTGATAATTTATTGGCATAATGGCATTATTGATACAATTACATATCCATTGTTGGAATATGTAAAACTCCGATGAGCATATCCTATCATGAGTTGAAACTGGTCAAAAATCAACACTGTGATGACAGTGTATTCAACAAATTACAACTTCTTGTCTGCTCCCTGTTTAAACCCTTCATTTCCATTACATAATGAGCTTATTTTAAAACTGAGTCATTCCAAGTATTAAGGTCCTCCTAAAATGAAAATATCAAATTTGTATTTTATGTGCATTCACTGTAATTATGACTTTTAAAGCCATTTCACTCTATAATTCTTTGCTTACATTATTTATTTGTCAATGACAAATTATTTAAATTTAAAATAATGATATTGTGATCTCCATCTTCATCTTGTTTGTTACAATACAGTCTTTATGATGGGGATGGCTCAAATTCTGATACTCATTCTATCCCAATATTGCCATGCTTTATTTTCTTTACAACTAAATATCCAGAATTTCTATTCATTCTTTGATCCTTTCAGGTTAGGCCAAAACAATACCATTTTTGCATTCATGGTCCATTTTGCTAAATCTACATTGGTGAAGTAGGCAAAAGCCTGGAAGTATGACAAGGCTGTATGACAAAAACCTGGAAGTGGGACAATGCAGCTTAACAAAGCCTGGAAGAGGGATGAAGCAGCTTGACAAAGCCTGGAAGAGGGATGAGACAGCTTGACAAAGCCTGGAAGAGGGACAAGGCAGTTTGAAAAAGCCTGGAAGAGGGATGAAGTAGCTTGACAAAGCCTGGAAGAGGAACGAGGCAGCTTGACAAAGCCTGGAAGAGGGATGAGGCAGCTTGACAAAGCCTGGAAGAGGGACAAGGCAGCTTAATAAAGCCTTGGAGGAGGGATGAGACAGCTTGACAAAGCCTGGAAGAGGGACAAGGCAGCTTGACAAATGTTACAACTGTGGTCAAGATAAATCAACATACCACCATCTTCCTTGGCTGTGCTGGGATCAGGCGGCACTGGGGCATCCTCAGGGGGGTCACTCTGCTGAATATCCAACAACAATGCATTCAATCTCTCCTTGTCTTTTACCTGCAATGGACAGATCTTTTCTTTTCTACTACAACAGATATTAAAACATGTAATGCTAGACAAATCTTTTCCTGTCTACTACAACAGATAATAAAACATGTAATACTAGACAAATCTTTTCTTGTCTACTACAACATATAATAAAACATGTAATGCTAGACAAATCTTTTCTTGTCTACTACAATAGATAATAAAACATGTAATGCTAGACAAATCTTTTCTTGTCCACTACAAAAGATAATAAAACATGTACTGCTAGACAAATCTTTTCCTGTCTACTACAAAAGATAATAAAACATGTAATGCTAGACAAATCTTTTCTTGTCTACTACAACAGATAATAAAACATGTAATGTTAGACAAATCCTACTGATAGAATTGCTACAACTGTGGAGAGAAATATTTAAGTAAGTCTAACCTCAAAAAAATGAAGAAAACCAAAGAATTTATTAATCAGTGATGTTCAGCAAATGAAAAGAGAAATTAAAATATTAAAGATAATTTTTAATTGTATAGATTAATATACTATAACATATAATGGACAATACCACTGATAAGGTGGAACTATTGTTACCTATAGTTAATTTGCTTTGTTTGTTTTTAAAAAAAATAATTTTTCATTACATACTATTATAATTTAACATTGTTTACTAAACCTGACCATGTCCAAAATTGAGTTCATTTCTGCTTGACCCAAATTGACTTTCTTTTGAAAAAAAAAATGTGTAAACAATACATAGCTAAATTATTATGTGGGAAGGGTTAAAATCAGTAGAAGTATATATGTTTATTTGGATCAAGGTTTTAAAATTTAACAAGTGAATTTTGCACATCTAGGTTATTGTTTTGTAAACATCAGGTTTATTCTAGAAAGTGCTATTTTCAACTAGATAATAGTTTTTGTTTAGAAAATGCTAATTGTGAGATGAGGTCAAGTAGAGAACTATATAATCTTGTAATTATGTTGACTTCGTCATTTGCACTTTAGCATCTAGAAGTTTCAAATTGTATATTATATGTTGTGACCTATAGTTTTGTACTGGAATCTTTTTTGTTCAAATTATTGAATTCAAATCATTATTTTCTCTGGAAATACAAAAGTGCTCTGATAAAATTCTTGGATAAAGATAAAGACATTCACTGGAATTTATAGTGAATTCAAATCTGGGAATTATATTACTGCAATTCAACAAAAGATTGTTGGCACATTAAGACACCAGAAGCTATAACAGACATGTCATCACCTTCAGTTTTGGATTTTTTTCTAGACTTGTACTGAGTTTTATCCATGGCTTTAAATTATTAGGACTTGTATCTGTAATTCCTGGATTATCTTGGAATTTTAATTCACAATACCGTTCTTTTTTTTTTCATTTTCACTTTGTAGGGAAATGAAGTGTTAAATTTTAAAAAGCTTTTTATCTCTTTTTTGTTACTTATTTTATGAGCACAGACTCATAACATTATGGCAACAGCTGTAAGTAAACAGCCATAAGTGGATAACATCATTGTTTTGGTATAACTATGGCAGCAGAAGTAAACAAGTAGATATAAGTGGATAAAACCATTGATTAGGCATCTTTGCTAGCCAAGGCTCTAATATGTTAACCTATCTACACCTTGTCAGTTGGGTCAGATATCTCTGTACTTTGCACAAGTGACATCTATTGGATTTTACTAGTTGCCTCTCTTAGTATGTAATGGCAAGTGATATAAGTAAACATATAAGTGGACACCACCATTATTTGGGTAGGACCATGGTAACAGATATAAGTAAACAGATGAGGCTGATGGCTAAAATATGTAAATCTTATTAATTCCATCACAGATATGTCAAAGGATTAAAGCACACAGGCTGTGAAATTAGCTAGCATTGTGAAAATTACTCCTAAATCCTACTCTAGATGATTATGTCTCAGGCAGGTATGGACCCAAGTCTAAGCCTGGCTGCAAGCAAGTTATGCTTCATAAGGTTGAAAACCAGATTGCTGCACACACACAAAAAAAATATACCTCAAAGCTTGGAACAGGCTTGATTAGGAAGCATCTGCTTATATGAATCAGAATCCTGCCAAAACGCTTCCAAATACAAACCCCATTCAAAAATGGTGTCCTTGTAAAGGCTGGTGTGGCACTATTCAAGATCAATTAGAGCTGAAAGATCACCCAGAGTGCATCTGGAACTATAACAAAATGGGTGATCAGCTTGAGCAGGACCAGGTCAAAGTGATAGCAGAGAAAAGAAGCAAAGAATGTGATTAGCTGAACCAGCAACCATAAGACCCTGATGTGATGACCTTGGTGAGAGGACAACATATGGAAAAGGAAGGTGAAGGAGGTGATCAAGATGCAACAGCAGACATCAACTCCAAGATAAAAATTAACATCCATCTACACCAGTCTACTCATATCACGTGATCAACATTAGCCACTGATGAAGGCAGTGTGATAATGCTGAAAAATTTTCATTCTTAAAGGATTTATGTTCTTAGTACAGTATTGAAAAATTACTAATGATTATAGCTCGGTCCTGGTGTATTAATGGGCAATGTGCTTTGCTCTCATGACCGTGGCATGATTTGCCCTTCATATGCAAATGTATCTTAACCACCAGATGAACAAATTCTCTCACTCTCATCAAATACTGTTTTTAAAATTTCAGTCACAATTCATATATCCTATTAATGGTCTTTTGTCTCTATCATCATCCTAACTCACCAATACCACAATCATCATCATCATCATCTCTATGATTGTTGTTGTTATTATCAACAGAAGTATTTTTATGATTATTCTTGCACATTTTTGAATTGCCCATGACTTGTTCAAAGTTACCATGTATCAGTCCAAAGCTGTCCTACAGCTGTCCAAATTTACCTGTTTTCTATACAGCATTGAAATTTATGCTCTAAAATAATCCCCAATTGAATGACAGAACCTCAATTAAAAGTAACAGACATCAAAGTTACCATGAGGCTTATTATAACAGCACTTCAACACTGAGCATTTGTAGTTCTACTTACAAATGTTGGTTTATGTGAGATTTATCCAAAATAACCTGGATTTTCTCCAACATAAACTGATTTATCTGCACTGAATTTTATTTCAAACTGAAACTATACACTAGTGCATCTGAAATCCAATAAACCAATCCCCAAATCTGTGTTGATACTGATGGATGTATGTGGGTCTAATGTCACCTGTTCATTAAAATGTGCAATTCTGCTGCATCCAAACTTTTTGGAACACCTGCAAACACTTTAGACACTTACTGGTATTTAGTAACCTTCAGATGTAGTGCAAATTCAATGGGTCAATCTATGGATATTATTAACTTCTGAGAAAGTGGTAAGTGTAAGGTAAAGTTGTTTACATTTGCAATATGCACAGTGAAGAGAATGATGGTTTATGCAACTATGTTACTTTAATGTAATGTGGCAAAAATTTCTATGGATATTGTACTTGTGGAAACTGTACAGGGTCAAAACACACATCATTCTGAAATGATTGCTCCCTTGTGCTCAAAAATCAGCCAGAATTAGTCTAATGTACACTATCTTTAATAACAGTTATTAAATTGGGAAAAAAGAATTTTGACAGACTAGAAAATACCAGCTCCTGAAAGTGCAATGAATGTATTATCAAATATATAAATTAATGTAAAAAAACAAATGTTACTGGCTTTTTTTTTTACAAATTATCTCTGAAGTCAAGGAAGTGAAAATGACCAAGTGGGACTAGCATATTTTTGAGAGAAGCACATCTGATGTAAGGCCAAGTTGAATAATGTATAACCAATATTACAACAACCAATCATACATTAAAATAAAGGGGAATTAAAGTTTCTTTGACCAATATCTAAGATATAAAATGTATTTTTTAAATACCCAGTTCAACCAATGAGAACATCCTTGGAAATTTTTTTTTTCTTCAAATTCTAACCCTATACAAAATATGGCACTTTAAAGCTCCACCCAAACTGGCATAGGACAGGGGTTATGTTATATAAGTCACAGACACAGGATTTGCTCAGAAATATAATGTACATGTCACCAAAATAACCTTTCTGCAGATGGTAGCCCCACAGCTGCTAGAAATACAGGTAAGTGTATAAAATGTACATTGATGTGTGCAGACAAGATTAGTTGTAGATTTTTGCAAGTTTTAGTGAATATGTGAAATCAGCCACTAAATTGCCAGACAATAGTAAAAAAAGTGTGGGGCTGATTTATCTGCCAGGTGTGATTGGGGGGGGGCATTAACTTTGTACTAGCACAGGAGTCTGCAGTTTTATCAATAAAGCACGACAAAATTTCTGTTTCTGACAACATGAAATGAACTTAAGGATATTATAGTGTTAATTTATAATATTGTTAAGTTGATTTCATGTTGTCAGAAATTTTGTCTTACTTTATTGATAAAACTGCAGAATCCTGTGGTACTAGAGAGCCATTAAACATGAATATTTTAACACTAAGACTAAGTTTAATTTTAAAAGCAAAATCTAATTAAATAAATTTTTCAATTTTTTAAATAGAAATTATAAATTGGGGTGGGTGGGTATGCATTTCTTGTATAGAAACACATTCTTTTACAATTAAATTTTTTTAATATTTTTAAAATAATGTGTTTGTAAGCCATCGGACTGTACAAAACCCCCTTCCCCGAGTTTTAGCTATCGAGTGGAATTCAACAAACCATATTCTGCAAATCATCATTGCCCCCAATATGAGTAGCATTGAAGAATATCTGTGGAACTGTTTTTCTCCCTGTACGCCGCAGTACCTCCTCCCTACATTGTGGGAACCGCTCTAAGTTGACATCAATATAAGGAATCCCAAGCTCCTGGAGGGTACTTTTAGCTCTCATGCAGTGGGGACATCCTGTGATGGAGTACACAATCACCCTTCCCTTTACTTCCATGTCTGCGGAGTACGTATAAAAATTTTGATTTTGTAAAAACTTCCAACTTGGTGATAAAGCCGCTTTCCTTGAAAACAAATATCGCCAAGTGACCTCGAATCCACTCTCTATGTTACGACTAACTGATCTGATGACAAACAATACGGGTGCAGAAATTGGCGATAGAATCCTTCGAAGCATAATAAACGTTTTTCAATCAAGGGGAAGTTAAACCACTTTTCAGAATTTGAATTGTTTCCCTTGGTCCTGAAGGAGACTATAGAACACAATAAATATTTCTATAGTCTCTACATTTATTTCTCAGTACTGAACTGTCCTCTTTGTGACAATCAATATAAATCATATGTTAATCTAAACTACCGTCAAAGATTACTTTACGGTGAAGTTCTTGTCAAGGATTGACCTGTATTTTTTGAGAGGCTAAATTTGTAAACAAAACACCATGCAACGGAACAGATTTTACTTCTGAATCATCACCATGGCCTTATTACTCACTGTGCACTGTCGCCGAAATACACACAGACAACCACACCATAAGCTCACATTCTAAAGAATAAACAATTGCCTTTAAATCCTTATCAAGAATGCCAAAATCTAACTCTTGTAACACCACCAAACGGAGACAGAAAAAGGAAATAGTCAAAATTGTTCTATCTTTATAACTCTTGTAGCACCACCAAACGGAAATAGAAAAAGGAAATAGTCAAAACTTTTCCATCTTTATGGCTGTGATTTTACTTTTCTTTTTTTGGGGGGGGGTAGAGGGGACACCAGACAGATGCCCCACATCACTTAACCCAATAATATTATTTTATGTGTTCATGTATCCCCATTTGAGGTGTTGTGTTTTTAATTTAGAAAAAGAATTTTAAAACCCAATTTTGAGTGGGAAATTTTTATGTCCCTAGTGTTCTTCTAAAAGATGGGTTTCCCTTTCTGATTTCGATTACCAGATTAGGAAACTTCATTTTTTATATTAAGTGACCTTTGCCAGAGGTCCCTATGTCTTGTGTTTGCTATCTGAGTAGTGCTATATTGTGTTTCTATAGGTGTATATGTAAAGACGACAAAATAGACCAAATTTTCCTTTAGTTTTCCTATTAAAGTATTCATAAACCATGAGTGAGAGATTATTTTATTTCCCTTTTTTAATTTAGAATTTTGTATAAGAAACGGTGCGCTGATAGTGAAGTAAAAGTAAAGCCTAATGTTTTATATGTATGCTTTGTGATGTGTCGTTCTTATTTTACTTGTAAAATATAGAAGACTGGTCATACGGCTGGTTTTGAGAGGAGCCGCATGTCTTTTTTATTTCTATGGTATGTTTCCCACGTCAATACTCAAATCCTATTCCACGCATTACAACATTTAAACCCAATATTAATTATTTTTCAAAAAAGGAGTATTTAAATGTATCGATACTGTTCAGTGTTAGTCCCTACTTTTTTCCTATGAAAATTTTTTACTTGCTATTACCTCCCCTTGTGATTGTGTACTGTTTGTCTATGCATGTATGGAGTTTTCGGAGGCTCTTCCATTGGCCTTCCCATTCGCCTTGTGGTATAGCCTGATGGCGTTCCTGTCTCCTGCTTCATCAATCTGCAGATCCCTGTCCCTTTGACCTACTTGTAAAAATATTCTATGTTTTAGGAATTTACAAAAAGAAAAGAATTGTTATTTAATATGTTAGTATTTTGGATTACATATAGATAGGTTAATTAGTATTTTTAAAATGATATTTTCCAGAGAAATAATATCCATTGCTTCGAAAAGGTTTAATTTTAAATTTTGACTTTAGATCTAAAATTGGAAGTTACATGTCATTTGCGAATAACTATAACATGTCTACATTCCTTCATAGTATCAGTTATATAATTTATTATATCAGAAAAGGTTTTCTTTCCAAATTTTGCGTCAAAGTATAAAATTTTTATTTATCTGATATATGTTATATTTAGATATAACTTTGATGATTTTTTTTTCCTTTCTCATTTTTAATATTACATTCAATCATTACACGAATTTTAATAAAATTGCTGGTTTTACAGAAGGGGCATTTTGGCCTAATTTTAATCATTCTTTACGTTTTGCAACCTCTCCAATCAACCAAACATTGTGGGGATTTTCAAAAATGATACTTTGTATTTTGAATGATTTAATTTTCTCCAGTTTTTCCACGATTTTATCCAGATCTCTTCGCATTATTCCCTTTCTACTTTACATTATACGTTTATCGTGTAAAAGTCCTTTAATAGTTTGTATATATTTTTCCCCTCCCATATTTACTTAAAGTCTCTAAATTTAACAATAACATCTTAATATGTTCTTCCTAAAGATAATATCATTGGAAGTTAGATCTACCACCTTATCTATATTGTCACTCACCCAGTTAAAGTCACCACCTATTACAAAATCCTCCATAGAATATTCGCTTAAATATTTGTCAAAGTTTTCAATAAATTCGGTTTTTTATACTTATTCGCTGGGAAATATACATTTATTTTATTAATTCGAACGTGCAGCATCCTCCCCTCAAGATGTGATTTCTTTTCAATTTTCTCCCAATTTAAATACTTTTTATTTTTTTAACTATTGTAGCTGCTCCTCCTTTTAAATCACTATTTATAAAATTATTTATCATAACTGTTGCATAAAATTTTTCCTCCGTATAAGCTAAAAGTTCTTGGGTGAAGCCATTATGCGTTTCTTGGATTAAAATGATATCATAGCTTTTGTAATTACATAATTTATCTATCTTCTCTTTATGGATGCCATTTATATTTATTGAGGCTATATGGTAGCTTAATCCCTCCATAATTATTTTATTCCAGGTGGCCGTATTTGTCATGTTTGCCAATAATATTATTAATTAGAAAAATAAGGTTTCTAGTTAAAGTATTTAATAATTGACATTTAAACTATTTGGTCGAGGGTGGGGTACTAGCCCCTCCGTTTCAGTATTTGTTTCAATTTTGTCACTCAAATTTCCCATTGTACAAGTCACCATTTCTGTGTCATGTCCATTCACCAGTTCCTGTTTGCTATAATTGTCTCTGCCTGTGTCATTTTCCATTTCCTGTTCGTTATCACTATCGTTGTCTGTATCTATGTATGTACTTTCATCCATGTCATTGTCTTTCTCATTGTATTTGTCTTTGTCCGTCGTTGTATCCTCTTCCCTGTCCTGGTCCTTTGTCTTCGAATCAGTTAGTTGCCCTTCCTTGTTTACATTTTACTCTACTGAACTACCCGCTTTCTTTTTTGGAAGTGATTTTTCCCCTTTCTCCATATCTACGGCCACGATGTCACCACCTGAGGAGGATAAGGACAGAAGTCGCATCTTCCTTTTTATCCTCTTCGCTGGTATGGCATAGAGGTAATGGGGGTGGAGGTTAGAGGGATTCTCCCTACTTTCCGCCAAGTCCTTTTGGACTTTCTGTAGAGGAGTCGATATCTTCGTCCTCTTCTGCTAGTAGAAAGAATTTGTTATATATATATATATATATATATATATATATATATATATATATATATATATATATATATATATATATATATATATATATATATATATATATATATATAATGGGTGTTTTCTTTGAGATATAATTTTGTCTTAATCATGTTCCGTCAAGAGTTTCATCATCTTGCAGTAGGAAAGAAACTGGTAATTGTTTCTTCTTTAGTTTTTCTCTCATCTCTGTACTCTTTTTTTCTATTATAATTTTCCTTTCCCGATAAGTGTAAAATGGATCGGTCAAATTTCTCTCTGATATTTCTGTTTGTTGGTACCTCTTGCTGCCAGATCTAAGACTGTCTTTATTTATTTGCTTTCTGATAAGTTAGCTTCTTGTTGTTTTGGTCGTTGCTGTTGTTCTTCTTGATATTTGGGACTTTATATTCTCTGTTGTTTCTGGTGTTGTTGTTGGATTTGACTTTGTTCCTCTTTTTCTTGTATTTTTCTGGATATTGCCTCATTGTGGCTGTAGTACTTGTTTGGTATCTATGTGTTGTTCACCTGTGTTTTGGAGTAATGTTGCCTTTGTTGTTACTTGTTGATGATGCTCCTTATTTTCTATCGTAGCTTCTGTTAATTTGGGTGTTTTTCCTGGTTGATTTTTGTTTGTTTTTCTGCAATTGACTTTCGCTTTAGTTGCCTATTTTCCTGCTGTATATTGGTGTTGGGTTGTTGTTTATCTGATCAGTCATTTAGATGTTGTTGGTTTTGTTGCTGCTATTTTTCCAGCATTTGCTTACTCGTTTCTACCAAGTTTCTGGGACATTTATGTGGTGTATGTCCTGTTTGTCCACATCTATTACATGTTCTATGATGTATGCAGCCTTTATGTCAGGTTTTAGTTAAGAATCCAAATAAGTAAAAGGCTCTTTTTACTTCCCTTAATGTTTTATTTTCAATTTTAAAGATTTGGTTTCCATTGTAGACAGACGTTAAAGGAATCGTGTCTAATCTGGAAGATATTACTTTGATGTTAAATTTTTCTTCGAATTTCTCTTTTGTAGCCTGCAGAGGTATCTCTGGAGGGATATCTGTCAGGTGTAATTCTCTAGTTTGTTTCTTGATTTTCTTTAGAATTGGCGTTGGCTCTTTAACAATGACTAATTGTCCTTTTATTGTCATTTCGCCATATGTCAAAATTGGTATTTTGTCCCTTGATCTCAAAATGTATCCCTTGTATCCATCTCGGTATATGGAGTACGTCCTTTTCACATACTCTGGGTCTAAAACCTTGAGTGTTACCATAATAGAAAAAGTTGTTCTATCCCAACTTGTATCTCATCTAAATTCAAACAGTCTTTTTAGCACGTACAGTCTGCGTATCGCCCTCGCCACAGTACTGAAACCGCTCTTCTGAAAGTAGTCAACGACCTTCTCTCTGCTTTGGATGACGGAAAGACTACAGTCCACACTCTCCTTGACTTATCTGCAGCATTTGACACTATAGACCATGATATATATATATATATATATATATATATATATATATATATATATATATATATATATATATATATATATATATATATATATATATATATATATATATATATATATATATATATATATATATATATATATATATATATATCCAGCATGTATTTGGCATTCACGATACAGCCTTACTATGGTTCAAGTAGTCCTACTTGGTCAACAGGACTTAGTCAACAGGACACAAATTGTATCTGCAAATGGAAAACACCCCAGCCCAGTTGATATGGTTCTGTTCTTGGACCTGTTCTCTTCATTTTGTACACTCGGCCACTATCAAGTATCATAGATCATCATCCAGTGTCTCAAAAATTGTATGCTGATGACACTCAAATATACAAATCTAGCCATCCAGCTGAAGTTGGAACTACCATCCAAGACATAGAGAGGTGCATTTCTGATGTGAAATCTTGGATGACATGTAACAAGCTGCATATGAATGATGATAAAACTGAAGCCATCCTGATTACAAAACAAAGACTTTCTCATTCACATCCTTTACCTCAGACAATAAATATTAGCAACACCAACATTGAATTCTTGCAGTCAGTACGCAACCTCGGTGCCACTCTTGACAGTACTCTCTCATTGCATCAACATGTCATGAACATATGCCGGGCTGCATATCTTGAGCTGAGACGCATCAGCTCCATTCGCAAGTATCTGTCAGTTGATGCCACAAAAACACTTGTGTGTTCCTTAGTACTTTCAAGACTGGACTATTGCAATTCAATTATGTCTGGTTTATCTCAATATCTACTTCAGAAACTTCAAAAAGTTCAAAACACTGCTGTTCGGATCATCCTTAGAGTACCACGATCAGAGCATGCCTCTCCGCTGCTCTGTACCCTACACTGGCTATCCATACGATCCAGAATTAAACACAAAATTTGTTCTCTGTGCTACGTTTCACTGACGGGCTCCAATCCAACATACATATCTGACCTCACCCATGTGTATACATTTGCAAGATGCTTACGCTCCTCTTCTGACACTCGCATTTCAATAGTCCCACTATGAAGTTAAAATCATATGGCATCAGTACACAATTAATAAAATCCGGTTCAGTACCCACGAATATAGTCCCTGTCTATTTTCAAATCACCTTTTCCAGTCTCCGTTTGGTGGTGATACAAGAGTTAGATTTTGGCATTCTTGGTAAGGATTTAAAGGCAATTGTTTGTTCTTTAAAATGTGAGCTTATGGTGTGGTTGTCGGCGACAGTGCACATTGAGTAATAAGGTCTTGGTGATGATCCGGAAGTGAAATCTGTGTTCTGTTACATGGTGTTTTGTTTACAATTCAGCCTCTCAAAAAATGCAGGTCAACCCTCGACAAGAACTTTACCGTAAAGTCATCTTTGAAGGTATTTTAGATTGACATATGATTTGTATTGATTATCACACAGTAGAAAGTTGAGTACTGAGAAACAAATGTAGAGATTATATAGTAAAATTAATTGTTTTCTTTGGCCATATGGACAACGTTCTTTTGCATACCAGGCCCCAGTAACGTGGAACGAATTGCCCACTACACTTAGACACAAAGAAACATTGATCTCGTTCAAGAGCGCCCTCAAAACCCATCTATCTCAACTGCAAGAACAGTCACAATGACCTAATAGTGTATTCTTTTTAATGTATCCTTACCTTAAATATTTACAGCATGTTTTCTGTTTCTAATTTAGTGGTGTTCGTTTTATAATTTTGTAATCATTTCATTATATATGGTTTGTTTTTCATATTCTTTCTTAAGCGTTGTCAAATGTTGTAAAGCGCTTAGAGCTTTTAAAGATTAGGCGCTATATAAAGTCCTCGTTATTATTATTATTTATTATTATTATATCCGCTGTTCCAGGTATAATATCTCTTGGTATATTTGTCATATCCAAAACCTGCGTTCCTTCTTCATATATGCATTCTAGAAAAGAACCTTCTGAATTGTCAATTCTTATCTTAAAGAAGTTTTCTAGTCTCAGTGACACAATCTTGTTGATTTGCTGAACTGCAATTAATCCACGTGCACTCTGCTCCCTTTGTGAGTAAGATCACTTTCACTGTAATTCACTTTTTTAAAAAAATTATTTGTTTCTTTTTGACATTTAAGTTTTTGTTTGTAGTTTATGATCCTGATATTCCCTTTCGTTATGGTAAATGTCCCATTCCTTCACATCTGCTTTATCCTGACCATTTTCCACTCGCTTGCTTAGGCGGCAGACGTAAAATACAAAATTTTTGACAGTTGACTGAAGACTTTGTGAAACCGACAGCTGATGGCCGGCTGTGTGTTTATTCAGTACTTAGACTGGAGAGTTGCTTCAAAGGGACTAAATCCTTTTGTTTCGCAAAGATGACCAGATTTATGTGTTCACAGGTACGAATGAAAAGGTATTTGTGTCAAGCCTCGAACATGAAACTAGGTGTACCAGCCAATTGGAATCAGAGAAATTTAAAAACCCACAAGTAGGAGGAGCTAATGTCACAGACAGACAAAGGGACAATTAATCATCAAGTACCTTGGGTGTAATTAATTAGTGGTTCCTGGTGTTTTCAGAGAAGAGGAGGAAATAAGAAATTTTTGAAAAAAGAATTATAAGCGAAAAGACCATTGTAAGAAGTAGACTCGTAAAATAAGGAAAGAGGAATTGAACTGTGAAGGAAATAGAAAGCTTCTGCAGGTAGGAAACATCTCAGACGACAATTTGTGTTCAGTTGTGAAAATCGAAATTTGTTAGATTGAATATTATAACGTATAGCTATTGTATTAGGACATGGAATATAAGATATAGAATTATTAAAGAATGTTTCGTCATAGTGTATAGTTGTATCATTTAGAAATTGTATTGGGATGGCATTTGCATTTATCGGTATATAGTATATGAATTATGTGAAGCTGACAAAGTAAAGTTGTAGGAATATGTCTTTACGTTGTTTTTCTATAATTCATATTTTTGTAGTTCACAGACAATGTAACAACGGAATGTAACATTTAGACTGCGTGTGCGAGTTACGAAACTTCGTTAAGTAAATATTTGCATGTAGGGCATGGCGTGTATGGAATGAGCGACGTTAATGAATGTGAGAAAGGTCTGGTAAAGTGTTGACCATTTGTCGGATGAGAAGTCCGTGAGAGGCTATAATATTACGAGAGGAGATTTAGGAAGAACAGGATGTACGTCCCTTATATTTCTACAGGAAGCTCCGAGGGTGCACTTAGAGGCGGCACTAAACTCTTAAGGAGGGACGAAGGAAGTAAGAGAATAGTACAAGAAGTAGCAGAGTACAAAGAGCACAGGAAGGGTGTGTGGGAAGAAAAATAGTATAAGAAGTGGCATAGGAATAGGCAGGAGGGAAGGAGAAGGGAGAAAAGAGGAGCTGATACAGATAAACACAAGTGACAACTCACTGGAAGGAGACTCACATTAGGATATTAATCTTCGTATGATGGAGTAAAGAAAGCATTTGTAACAAGCCAACTTAATGCGTTAATTTATGAGTGGAATTTAATTGTAAGATCTATATCCTAAAATGGTTTGAATGGTTTATTTATTAAAAATGTTTATTAAATTGTTATTCCTTTTAATCTTAGTTGTTCATTTAGGCTGTCAGCAATTCTGAATAGGGACTCGTGAATAATTCAAAATTTAAATGTCCACTCTTTTAACCTATTAGTCCTAATTCTGTAGAGGGGTTGTGACACCTGCAGGTATTCTTTTTTTTTCTTGGGACACTGACGTTAACAACAGATAAGTATGCCTTTGCTTCTTGTTACGATCATATGGTCTTAAAATAAGTAACAGAAAAATAAAAACAAGTTTTGCAAAGTTCAGCAATTAATTTAATTATCAAAGTTTTAAACCGAAAACTTAAGAGAAACTTACAGTGTTGTGAATTAAATCCCAAACAATACTAGAAGTTTTATCACAAATCCAAAAGTATAAAGGTGTTCCGAATAATTTCCAGTTCTAAATGGCTAATGTAACATTAAACTTGAACAGTTTCCTGTCTTGATATATCTTACGAATCTAATTCAGAATGTCTTTAAATGAATTTAGATAGTTGTTAAATTTTTCATTCCAAATGAATTCAAAATAATCCCAAAATACTATTATTTCATGAGCACTTTATAAATCCAATGATAATTTTAAAGAAATTATTCGTTTTAATTATATCTGAATACAACAGAAGATCATTAGAAAGACTGAAATTAAAAGAGAAATGAAGTTTATTAAAAAACATTTCTACCGTATATACCTTCCCTAGAAAGATTCATTATGAATGATACAAAATATACATAAAAATATTGTAATTCTATAAACGTGAAAGTACATTTGCAATCAGAGCTCCATTTCCCTTGATGTGACTAATGTCAATATAGTATTCATGCACCATCAAACTCAATCTCAACAATCTCTATTTTTTTACATTTTGTTAAGGGTGATGTAATCACTGAATACAATAATCAGAGATGGAATTTAATTAATATACATTTGAAAGCGCTGCAAAGCTAATTTAAAAAGTCAAGCATTCCTTATCGATTATGGAATACTGCAATATCGTTGGAGCTTGTGTGAGCTTTTTATTATTAAAAAAATAGTACACTGGATGATTCACGCGACTTTTGTTGTTTTTTTTTGGGGGGTAATGAATACTCTACCATCACTTGTATCAACAGACGTCATAAATGATTTTCTGAAAACTGGAGCTGAACAAGAGGTGCACCGTTAAGAATGACGTTTGACTTATCAAAAGCCTCCTGACATTTATCAGACCAATGGAACTTGGTTTTCTTACTCAACAAATTGTTCAGATTTTCAGCAATTATGCAACAAGTTGAGCGAAATTTCCACCCATAGCTAAAAATTGCATCAGTTGATTTTTACTCAATTGGACTGGAAATTCAGAGAGAGACTTAACCATAATTTCTATAGATTCAACAATTTATCATAAAAATGTAACATGAATACGACAAAACTCACTTTTCCCTAAATTACTTGTCAAATTTGGATCACCGAGTCGATAAAAAATTCCAAATGGTTTCCAGGGAAACCCTAAAATTATTGTAGGTGATGGCGTTATCGATGTACATATAGCAGCTAACTAAACCAGATGTTATCATGCTCATTGAGGAAGAACTATTCACACCAAATAGCATCACCTTATATTGATAAAGCACAACAGGAATTGTAAATGTTTAGATTTCTTTTGTTCTTTCCGTACATGGAATTTGTACAACTTGGTTACATAGTTTTCATTTCCAATTGTTCAATGCAGTCAGTGATTAATTATCAATGGAAATGAATATATTTACGTGACAATGTTCACTTTTCTATGGCCAAAAAAGATGCGGAAAGTATTATTTGGTTTCGACACAAAACTATATTATGAACTCCTGTTACTTTTATTTGATTCCAAAGAAATATTCTCCAGCAATAACTGAATCTCTTTTCCAAACATTCATGTTTAAGATGATTCATCATGTAAAGATGTTTTTCTCAGGTGTAGAATATACAATTTTGTTTGAATTGGTTTGAGTTGGAACATCTGGAAACAATAGCTTACATTTAAATAAAAGCTGTTTTAGTTCACTCCTTTATTGTTGTTATCAATATTAAAATTTCTGGCCCAGATTGTTCAATATCCAAATTCTGACATTGATTATTAAATCAAAGTCACTACAGTCATATTGCATGACATTGTTTAAATGCTTACTGTTTGGGTCAGGTACAACCAAATTAAGTGAATGACTAATAGGGCTGTCTCTATCAACATACACCTTTATCATATTTAATCACAAGGTTGTCTCTGTCCCCCCCCAGGAGTTTTATTGATATAATTTAAATCAATTGCTTTCTTTCCCATTGTAAATGGACCATAATAGTTATCCTGAAATGGAGTTTGTGATATCGGATAAAATCTAGAACTCTTATCACCAGATTGAAAACTTCTTTCTTTTATTCGTCATTCCTTAATTATTTCATTTTTGACTGAGTAGAGTGAAGATTTGTTCTTGTTTCTTCACAAAGTTTTGGCAATATATATATATATATATATATATATATATATATATATATATATATATATATATATATATATATATATATATATATATATTAAATCAGAGACATATTCAAGATGACAATAACTTCAATGGTCCACAGACAGGAGGTTAAAAGCTAATAGGATTTGAAACAAAGTATTTGGATAGGATTTAAAACAAATGTCACTAGATTATACGATAGTGTGAAAGCTTGTTGGTTTCACTAAAGATTTCTCAAATATGCAAAATAATTTTTTTTTATCCATGACAAACCAAATTTCAAAACAAGGTTAATTTAAATTTCCAAAAAAATTAATTTCTCTGAAATCGTTTAAAGAAATTTGTATCCTTGTTACGCCTTTTGTAGCTGTAAACTAAGAAACAAACGCAAAACCAACAAATGTAGTAAAATTCAACAAAGAATTTACTTATCTAAGTTATAAAGTGAAAGTGAACTCACAGTGGTGTGAATTGAATCCCCAGTAATCCTAAAAGTTATATGACTTGTCCAAAAGAACAGAGTAATCCGAACGAATTAACGGTCTTGAAGGTGCTGAAATGCCAGCAATCTTGCAATATTACAATGATGTGATCCATGATGTTTTTGAAATAACTCACAACAATACCATTATAGCGTTTTAGTCCAAACAGTAAAAAGAGCACATTGTTGTTCCAATAAATACTTTAAGAAAATGATTCTTTTCCAATTTGATATAAACATAACAGAAAAACTTCTGGAAAGAAGATCAAGGTCAGAAATAGGATTTAATAATTGTCCACTTTTCCACCTTTTCATAAATCCCCGCGACTCTGAGTCGTAGTACATCCTTACTCGAACTATGTCGCAATACATCCCCACTTGACATACATTACAATCATCCCAACATAAAACTACCGCAAACCATGAACAGATTCATTTTCTAAAACCTTCTACGGTTATAATTAAGGCTGGGGTAAGACTTCAAATCGAAATAAACAACCTATATATAGATCACAAATGATCATTATCTTAAAATATGATTTATAATCAGGGACAAAAATGTGCTATGTAACACGCTTACGAATAATCATTAAAATTTACAATCATGTACATATGTTAGGTACACAATATAGATATACATAACAAAATGTACCAACAATCCTGCTGTATCACAAAGATGAATTTTTTGAATGGATTGTTAAAGTAATGGTTTAGTACAAAATATTAATGAGCACTTTGTAATTCCAATAATAATTTAAAGTAATAATTCCTCACAAATTATATCTGACCACAAAAATCGGTGACTCAACAAAGACTGATATTAAATAGGAATGAATACTTTCATTGAATACAACCGTATGTAAAATCTTAGAGACAATTAGATGACCATGATGTGGGTCAAACGTTTGCTTCTAGAATATTTTAAATTTTTATATAAGTCAAGATCTTGAACTAAAATATCAGGAAACAAAGTTATTTATATCTTACAAACAGAACAAAAGTCAGGTAAACATTAGAATTTCTAACGAAACACTAAGGTCCTGAATTCAAATCCAAGTAAACATGTTCGTTTACAAATGATCATTATCTTAAAGTTTAATCTACAATCATGGACAAAGGTTAGCTTTGTGATACATTGTTGACAAATGACCCTTACAATCTAGAATCACAGTCAAAAGTTAAGCACATAATGTAAATATAGCATTGTGCATTTGGTGTTCGTTCTCTTCCTTCCGTATAGGAAAGAATTGATTTATATTACATTTTAAAGTTGCTACTTATGCATTTTGAATTTGTTTCTTATTTAGGTCATAATGTACTAAATTTATATTTAAGGACATTGTGGAGATAATTTCAATTTTCTCTTTAAATAAATTGTATTCTATTTTTATTATATTGTGTGAATTATTGTATGTCACAATGTTTTATTAATTGTTAAACTTTTATGTCGAATTTATATTATTTGTAATTATAATGTTAGATTATTGTTGGAAACTATTTCACTGCCAACTTCATCTCCTGTGATAATTAAATTTAGAACAAAAAAAAACATACAATTACAAGTCGTGATAATTCGGCATTTAGAGTCAAGCATTCAATATTTTGCGTTTCCTACAAAATGATTTAGCATTGGCTATGCAAACTCAGTTCTTAATAAATTTAGAGCATATCTTTAATTAATTTTATATTTAATTGTTGACATTATATCTTTAAAAGAAAGAACTGCTAGTGTTTTTATGACGGGGATACGTATTCAGTGCATATAGTAATTGCGAGTGATGTGATGTGTGTGATTATGATTTTTAACGTAGCTTTAACAATTTTTCAGTCAGATCGCTACGATGTCTGCAGTGTGGCAGTTTATAGTGATGTCTAGCACTGGGGCATCGAGCCGCAAACATGTGGCATGATGTCCCATCCAGTCACATTATTCTGACACAAGGCCGACCAGTCCTAACACTAACCTCTTAATGCTGAGCGTCAAGCGAGGCAGCTGTTAGTACCCATTTTTGTAAGTTTTTGGTGTGACTCGACCGGAGATCGAACCCACGATCTCCCGCATCCGAGGCGGACGCTCTAACCACTAGGCTACCGGATCGGTTGAATTGCGAGTGAAATTTCATATTTAGAATGTATAACTTGACTTACGTAATTTGGGATATAAAGTGTTGTTTAATGCGCATTTAGAGTTTTACCTCTTCCTATCACTTCAAACCTTGTAACCCATTGCAACCCAGCGATGTAAAGTCATCAAGAATTGCAAAGGAGTTACAACTTTCAAAATAAGGACAGAAAACTTTATTTCTCGTTTTCGATCCGACAGTTCCCGCCATTAAATTTGTATTGGACCCTTTAGAGGAATCCGAATCCTCGCCTTCCTTCAGACATAATAAGACAGTAAGTTCTGTGTGGAGACATAGGGAATGCGGCGGAAAATTATCACAATAAGTAGTGAAGAATATTAATGCAATAATTACATATTGCATGTTATAATGCGTTAGCACACTCAAATTGCTTGGATGTTGTTTGCTTCAGCAATTTCATTGCGAAGCACATATTAATCATAAACCTTTCATCATCCATTTATTTTCCTTTGTATGAATATTAAACTCTTTTATCCATTAGTTTGTTTGTTTCCTCTTTAAGCACTAAGAGTTCATGTATTATATAAGTATCTTATACTCTATCTGCCTGCATTGTATTATTATGTTATACTCTATCTGCCTGCATTGTATTATTATGTTCTACTCTATCTGCCTGCATTGTATTATTATGTTCTACTCTATCTGCCTGCATTGTATTATTATGTTCTACTCTATCTGCCTGCATTGTATTATTATGTTATACTCTATCTGCCTGCATTGTATTATTATGTTATACTCTATCTGCCTGCATTGTATTATTATGTTATATTGTATCTGCATGCATTGTATTATTATGTTATATTGTATCTGCCTGCATTGTATTATTATGTTATACTCTATCTGCCTGCATTGTATTATTATGTTATACTCTATCTGCCTGCATTGTATTATTATGTTCTACTCTATCTGCCTGCATTGTATTATTATGTTCTACTCTATCTGCCTGCATTGTATTATTATGTTATACTCTATCTGCCTGCATTGTATTATTATGTTCTACTCTATCTGCCTGCATTGTATTATTATGTTATACTCTATCTGCCTGCATTGTATTATTATGTTATACTCTATCTGCCTGCATTGTATTATTATGTTCTACTCTATCTGCCTGCATTGTATTATTATGTTCTACTCTATCTGCCTGCATTGTATTATTATGTTATACTCTATCTGCCTGCATTGTATTATTATGTTATACTCTATCTGCCTGCATTGTATTATTATGTTATATTGTATCTGCATGCATTGTATTATTATGTTATATTGTATCTGCCTGCATTGTATTATTATGTTATACTCTATCTGCCTGCATTGTATTATTATGTTCTACTCTATCTGCCTGCATTGTATTATTATGTTCTACTCTATCTGCCTGCATTGTATTATTATGTTCTACTCTATCTGCCTGCATTGTATTATTATGTTATACTCTATCTGCCTGCATTGTATTATTATGTTATACTCTATCTGCCTGCATTGTATTATTATGTTATATTGTATCTGCATGCATTGTATTATTATGTTATATTCTATCTGCCTGCATTGTATTATTATGTTCTACTCTATCTGCCTGCATTGTATTATTATGTTATACTCTATCTGCCTGCATTGTATTATTATGTTATACTCTATCTGCCTGCATTGTATTATTATGTTATATTGTATCTGCCTGCATTGTATTATTATGTTATACTCTATCTGCCTGCATTGTATTATTATGTTATACTCTATCTGCCTGCATTGTATTATTATGTTATACTCTATCTGCCTGCATTGTATTATTATGTTCTACTCTATCTGCCTGCATTGTATTATTATGTTCTACTCTATCTGCCTGCATTGTATTATTATGTTATACTCTATCTGCCTGCATTGTATTATTATGTTCTACTCTATCTGCCTGCATTGTATTATTATGTTATACTCTATCTGCCTGCATTGTATTATTATGTTATACTCTATCTGCCTGCATTGTATTATTATGTTCTACTCTATCTGCCTGCATTGTATTATTATGTTCTACTCTATCTGCCTGCATTGTATTATTATGTTATACTCTATCTGCCTGCATTGTATTATTATGTTATACTCTATCTGCCTGCATTGTATTATTATGTTATATTGTATCTGCATGCATTGTATTATTATGTTATATTGTATCTGCCTGCATTGTATTATTATGTTATACTCTATCTGCCTGCATTGTATTATTATGTTCTACTCTATCTGCCTGCATTGTATTATTATGTTCTACTCTATCTGCCTGCATTGTATTATTATGTTATACTCTATCTGCCTGCATTGTATTATTATGTTATACTCTATCTGCCTGCATTGTATTATTATGTTATATTGTATCTGCATGCATTGTATTATTATGTTATATTGTATCTGCCTGCATTGTATTATTATGTTATACTCTATCTGCCAGCATTGTATTATTATGTTCTACTCTATCTGCCTGCATTCTATTATTATGTTCTACTCTATCTGCCTGCATTGTATTATTATGTTATACTCTATCTGCCTGCATTGTATTATTATGTTATACTCTATCTGCCTGCATTGTATTATTATGTTATATTGTATCTGCATGCATTGTATTATTATGTTATATTGTATCTGCATGCATTGTATAATTATGTTATATTGTATCTGCATGCATTGTATTATTATGTTATATTGTATCTGCATGCATTGTATAATTATGTTATATTGTATCTGCATGCATTGTATTATTATGTTATATTGTATCTGCATGCATTGTATAATTGTTATATTTTATCTGCATGAATTGCATAAGTATGTTATACTGTATCTGCATATATTATATAAATATGTTATATTGTAACAAAACATGTATCGTTAATTCAGCTCTGTATATGTGTATCATATAATAAACACAATAATAACCAAACATGATATTATTCACAAGTGGGAGAATTGTCAACAATCTGCCAACCTTCCTATATTTCTTAATAATATCAGGTGAAGGTTTAAAAAAAAAAAACATCCACCACCACCCAAAAAATAACAACAGCAAAAAAAGAAACCAAACAAAGAAAAATTATCAAATGATGCGCTTTGGGGATCATATAAAATAGATACCCAATGGGATCTATGAAAAATTTCTTCCAACACTTTTATTTTAATATCTTATTTGAAATAAGTAATATCAATAATTGACAGCTGAATGTATCTTAGCATAGCAAGATATGAATACCATATGGCAAAATAACATATTTCCAGAATAATGTCATATTCAACTTGTTTTAAATTATGAAATACCATTTTTATAATGTCTTCATATTCAGAACAAAAGGTTGAAGAAATGGTTTCATCTTCGAGTTTCTTTACACAGAAGGTACAATATCTAGCATCCATTGGAGAAAATGGGTTTGGAAATAGACATTTCAATCTACAAGGAATAAGCACAGATTCTCAGTTGGGTACATGTTTTAAAATTTTAAATTTTCCGATGCATTATAAAAGGTATTTTTCAACTCGAAAAATGTCCTTGACATTACTATGAATGGAAACAGTAAGGTCGCCGTTTAACAATAATATATCACGGTCCACTTGGTAATTTTTAATCTCAAACACGCTAATTCGGAGTGTAAAACTTTTTAAATGTCGAGGATACCGTGATTTCAAACACGGTGGGTTATACTAGTGAAACAGGTTGGCATCATTTCAGCCGTCCGATCTGTTTCAATTAGTTGAATGCGGTGGCACACAACACCATCATACTCGCTTAAAAGTTTATTCCAACTGCAAACTGCACAGACCGAGATCTGCCATTGAATAACGCATCTGTAGATCAAGGTCTATGCAGTTTGTTTCTAGTAATTAGTAGAACAAACATCATAAATCCTGCTCTGCAGGCGCATTACGCTACACAAGATAAGGATATTTGTTGTTCGGAGTTTGACTGATCTTATAAGTATGTAATGACGGTACGACTCAGTCCACATATGGCCCTAAAAAATAAATTACTTTAGGCGATGTGCCCCTGACCTTTAAGGGTTAGGGGATTGAAGGTTCAAAATTTTCATTGGAGATGATTATAGTTACACTTATACGACACCGTCAGTTGTTCTAATCAGGCAAGGAGTATGAGTTTAATGAGCATTTATTTGTAGCCAAATATCCTTGATGTGTTTAATTCGTCATCTGTCAGTCACGGTTAGGTAAGCACAAAAACAGATAGTCAATTCAATATTTTTCTTAAAATGTGTCTTTCTGTCTCTCTGTCTGTTGTCTAATTATCTTTATTTTAAAATATTGTCATTTGTTCCTTCCTGCCTTTATTCAGTTGTTTACTTATTATTTCGTTCTATCTGGGATTTATATACACGGTATATGTTTGTTTCATTTTCTTTTATTTATTACTTTGCAAATTTCCATCCTTTTCTTAAAACAATATCTTTTAATGCAAGTAATCCGTTTGCTTTCACTTTCATGTCTATACCCTTTTATTTATTTCTTTTCTTTCGTATCGTTTTCCTTTCTACCTTCATTCATATATTCATTCAATCATTTATGCAGTCAGTTGTATATTATTTATTCAAAAGTGATATTTATTTATTAGACTCAACTATGTATACCTCCTAATACCAATACAATTTGCAGTAGCAGATACCAATAAATTTCTGTAATTAAATGTCAAGTGGTCACAAATTTAACAACCTTGATCCAGGCATGTATCGAATTTAAACTCTGTTTCATTCCTTAATACAATGCACAGCTTTCGTACCTTAAAATTTAGTATGATATATTTATCTACGCTTTCTTGCTTTAAAATACAACCGTTTGGATATTGCGATCGCCTTCGTAAGTCAATATGTCCTTTCGTCACGCTAACTACACCAAACGTTTTACAAGGAAGCTCATCAAAGTTAATTGAAGTTAATGGGATTGAGTTCTATCCGCAAACAACTAATTAAAACATAATCAGGTTATCTACATATTCATCTAATACGCTTACAAAACTACCTTTGCCAACTTCAATAGAGTTTTACTTCATTAAGCTTAAAAAGTTTTGCATTTTAAAAAAAATTATTAAAAAGTACAACAACAGAAGCTGTAATATTTTCTTTAATGATATGAAAATCTCGAAAGGTCATTTCTAAATAGTAAAGGCACATATATATATATATATATATATATATATATATATATATATATATATATATATATATATATATATATATATATATAGATATATATATATATATATATATATATATATATATATATATATATATATATATATATATAATTCATGTTACATGTGACTTGTTTGTCTCAAGTAATATCTCTCGCACCTACTTTCGCGGTTCTTTTTCACACAAAGCCCAGTTCAAAAGGATATCCCAAAGTGTACAAAATTAAATATCAGGTCAAATCGCTAGAACCTAATTTGGGTTGGTGACTCACTCAGAATATCTCAACATCCAGTTGGGTCTGGATTTACTAATCTTTCATCATGTAAAACAAGCTTCACGCTTCATTCTGTTTAAATCTATACATCCCTATATGGGTGCATTTGTGAAGTTCTAATAGCCCCAGAGGTTTTTAGTGGTGGTACATTAATAGTGTACGTTCTTCAGTTGTTGTTGTTAGAGGTTTAGCGACAGTTTTCAGCATAAGATAGGATATACATGGAAGCCAGCATAAATCGTGGAGGAAGAACCTGGGAAAACCCTGGAAAGAACCACCGACCCACGAGTAACTACTGGCAATTTTTCTAACATACCCACATTGGCCGAGCCCAAAACTCGAACCCACGCAGAGTTGTGATGGCAGTCATTCGTAACGGTGAGCGCTTTAGACCACTCGGACACTCAAAGCGCCAAAATCTTTCTTCGATCAGGGTGAATTATTTAGTCAGCATCAAACCACTCAACGCTTATCTCACCGTTCTGATCTATATTGAACGCCTTCGACTGACGTCTTATCCTGGCTTGATGGGCTTTTATTATTATATTAACCTTACTCAATAGGTGCTAAATAAATCTACATTTAGACCTTCTCAAAGAGCAAAATTAAAGGAACGTCTGTAAAATTAACTGTTCCATGTCCATATTAATCGCATGCTATAAAATTTACTTCTCAGTTAACTTTTAACTACTACATGTTCTATTCGCTACCCGTGAAACCTCATATAACAATCAGCCTGCATAGTGTCCAATAATTAACGGCCACCAGTATGCTAACAAGCTTTGGCTACCAAATGTCCAATGGAAGTATGTGGCTTAAATCTACCTTTGGGACTCACTCTTTAGTTTCTTAGCTGACACTTCCCTATAGACCAACAAGTAGGTCTCTGCTCTTTTTTTATCTGACAGAAGCTGTCAGATAAAAAAAAAGCAGAGACCTACTTGTTGGTTGAACTTCCCTAATTTGTAATGTAGCGGGCATTAGCCTGAACAGCATGAGTCTTGTGTTTGTGAATTCACACAGAAATTAAAACTACAATTTGCTTTCCATTTACCTTTAGTTATGCTTGAAAATAGCCTGTCACACCTAGATTATCAATGGAGATCAAATACGTAACTTGGCCTGCAAAGGTACAGCCGTCTTGGTTCACGTATTTGTATGTATGTCTGTTATAGCGGTAAACATCTCCACATAGGGATGATTTAACCAGTGATTGGAGGAATGCCAACTTCTTGCACTACCAGTGAACTTTAAACATGCATGTTGAGCCGACTTGTCACAGGAAAATAGTTAAAATATATCTTTACTGTCAAAAATGAACACAATAAGAACGGTTGGGGTAGTATTGATTCAGTGTAAAAGCCATCACTTGTATAAGGATTTAACCCAAATATCGTTATTAAAATTTTTAAAGCACACTTTACACAAAAATCATTAGTTTGTTTTTATTTGCATCTTTCATGTAGAAAATCGGTTTTCATTTTTCAGCAATCTGTCTTGGTCACATAAAAATACATACAAACAACTGGTCATGACATCTTAACTATACATGAGTGGCGGCATATGTCAATGGCTTAACCTAAAATCCACTGGTTGTTTATTCAGAAGCAATATGTAGTACTTACTCTTGGTCACTCACGTCACTGTTAATGGGATAGTCTCCAGTACTAAGAGTCCTTACAAGACTCCAGAAGACAAATTATAACTCGATCCATCTAAATGAATTAGAAGGGTTCCTTGTAGATATGAAAGCAAAACCGAGCGATTTGTTTCGAGTTGCAGAAGAGATAAGACGATGTTTTTGATGATGAATTACAGGAAGGTTAAAATAATGAACACACCTCACTTACCAGCAAACACGGTCAAGCCTTATTGAGTTGACTAAAAATCAATATGACGTAAAATTACGTCTGTAATACAAAATGAAGCTGGATTG
Source organism: Potamilus streckersoni (assembly GCA_016746295.1). Classification (NCBI taxonomy): domain Eukaryota; kingdom Metazoa; phylum Mollusca; class Bivalvia; order Unionida; family Unionidae; genus Potamilus; species Potamilus streckersoni. The sequence continues at coordinate 1,775,908 of JAEAOA010000712.1, forward strand.
GATTAGTTAAGCTCTTTTTATTTTTTAAATAAATTTCGTAGATTACATCAGTACCATTCACTTTCACTTTTGGATCCATTAAACAATCTCATTCTTTTCGAAACATTTTAAAACCCTTCGCAAAATGACTTTTGGTCGTGGGTTCGAACTTCGGCCTTGTGATACCAAAGACTTATTTTTAAAAAATGGTACAAACATCTGTCTCGCTTGGAGCTCAGCATTAAGAGATTAATGTTAGGACTGGTTGGTTTGGTGTCAAGATAATGTGACTCTGTAGGGACATGATGCCACAAGTCTGCGGCATGATGCCTCAGTGCTATACTTCACTATAAACTGCCACACTGCGACATCGAAGTGATATGACTGAAAAATTGTTTAAGTTACATTAAAAACGCAAATAAATCTCTCTCTCTCTCACACACACACACACACACACACACACACACACACACACACACACGATGGTTTTTGGTATAAATAAAGTTTAGAGTTTGCATTTAGCACCGGCAGATATGAATATAGCAAATATATATTTATGTCAGAGTTTACACTATTTTCTTACGATATTGTGCGGTCTTATGTAACAAACCAAATATACATTTATATTCCTATGTCCATTTAGTTTTCCCAACATGAATAACAGCTTTTACTTTTCCTTTCAATAAATACTAGGAGACTGAAGCTATTACGCCTACTTAGAAATGCGGATATACGTCCTCAAGGCATTGTATTGTCCTGTACAAATGTCATCCTTTCTTGGTATATATGTACTAGTTAGGGGAAAACCACATCACGAGATTAAAAAAGAGAAAGCAGCACTATTTATGTGTGCAGGTGTGTTTTCTGCAGTTATTTCTGTTTTTTTTATATAAAAAAAACTCTGAATGTCCATAACTCGCAAAGTCAAATTATAAATATATTATGTTGTTAGAATGGACGATTAGCAATACTGAAACTTTGAATCAGGACTCCATCTAGTTGACTTGACAGTTCCGACATACACATTAGCTGGTTGCTGTTAACAATACGTGCGTCACCGCGATTTCTAGAATCTTAAAGAGAAAGTCGGAAATTTTTAATAGTTTTCCCGATAGGTCATTTAGTAGGGATAGGTAGCTGACTAAGTGTATGTATAAATATATATTCGTATATATAATGGTTCACCGGAGACGGACGAGATAATAGAGAACGACCGAACAAGATCTAAGATGAGCTTTTCACAGTCGAAGGTAATTTAAACTTATCATGAGTTTTAGAAACAGTTATTTCGTTTTCTTTTTTACCTTTTCTTTCTGTTTCTTTCTTTCTTCACAAATACATGTATTGAATCATCTAATACTCGGTTTATTCTTAGTTTTATTATTTCTGATATATTTCATTATTATACTTGTCTTCATTATTAGACGTATAAAATTATCCCTCTGCCAATATTTATTATTATTATTATTATTATTATTATTATTATTATTATTATTATTATTATTATTATTATTATTATTATTATTATTATTATTATTATTATTAACTGGTAAAAATGACGTTGATGTGAAATTAAAATATAATTAGATAGCCTCAAATTCATATTTCAACCTTTCGCATTATCACGGCATTCATTTTATGCAAACTTTCATTGGCTTTTTTGTCGGTAATTGGTTCCAATTCAAGTTTTACTTAAGCTAAATATTTAATGTGAAAAAAGAAGAAAAAAATAATTCTTCCTTTTTACATTATTTATGCGGGCATTTGCGCTAGTCATAGTTTTCTTGTGTTTATTATTCGGTTTAATGTTTTTATTTAGGTCTCGTGCTGTCGCTTTCTTATCCTTTTTTAGTGCATTTTCTTTAAAAAAAAATTATCTTTGGTCGAACTGGATAGTACTCATATTCAATAAAAGTAATTAATTACTTTGTTTACGTTTAAGTTGTCCTCGGTCACTGTCTCTGTGTATTTCTCTTAAATAGGACAATAACCGTAATTACAAATTTCATTTAATCACAAAAACAATATCAAGCATCAGTAATAAAACACTTCGTGTATGCCAATAGTATTGTAGCGTGTGTGTTTGTTTTTATAAGTATGCATATATGTTTAAGAGAATGTGTATGAGTATGCGAGTCTGTTCAAGTAGTTATATGAGTGTTTTAAGCGTGTGTGAGTTTGTTAGTTTCTTTAAACAGGTATATGGGTGTTTGAGAGTTGGTCTAAGATGAACAAGAATTATCATTTTTGTTTGTTAACGGCAATGTTTTTTCGCGTGCTATTATCACGATTTTCACAGTTACACTAAGGTTGCTTTGTTATTGCTGTTGTTGTTGTTGTTGTTGTTGTTGTTGTCGTGATCATTGGAATAAATGAACATTCTGTCGTTTATTGATAATAGTAAACATGTAGAAACTTAAACCCTTATATTTGTGTATTTTACCTTTACATACATGAGAACTGTAAAATTCAAACTAATAAAACATTATCATCTGCAACATATTGGGGTGGACTTGCGGGTGGCGGTGGTTTCAAAATTGAAATGACAAACTTCTAAACCACTAATATTTGTGTATATCACCATTTAGTGTATGGATATCTGAATTAAAATGTAAAATATAATCGCGCAACTAGCCAGACAAAAAAACTGCTAATAAAATATTGTCTAGAAAATTATCAGTTGCTTCCTTCCAAGTAAACAGCTTTTCCTCTGAAAATTAGGCACATGAAGGTTTGGAAATTAGATAATCACAGAGATTAAATGCATAGTGTGTAGGTGAATGGGCATAGAAATTAAGAGGGTGTTAATGATAATACCGACTCTTCCAACGTAGATTTAATCAGGTAACAAAAGACTTGATGGAATAATCTCCTTCAAAGTCAGATTACATATCGGAACACAAACTATCATTCCCACGTTCTGTGTTTCATCTTCGGTCTGCAGATATAGCGTCATATAAGTTGTCTTCCCCACACCCCCACCCAAAGGTTTTTGGATATCGATTCATACGAATATAACTGTATTCAAAACACACAGCATTATGCAATACATGGGGGTAAAATCAGACAGAAACTTTTTTTTTTTTAAATTGTTATGACAGTCGAAAAGATAGATAATACACTCAACAGCTTTATTAAAGGGTATGTAAAAATAACGTGGCAAGTTGCTATTTACTTAAGGTTTTTATCATAGTGAGATTCAGTCGGCACAATTTATAAAGAGCTACATACAGTTAAGAAATATTGTTATGTCCCTAAACGATATTTTCGGGAATATTGTGATACGTCTGTCTATCTGTCTGTCCATTATATCTTCTTTTTAGATTTCACCAAACTTGGTATGTTCTTGTCTATATAGCAACCTTGTTGATGATGAGCTATTCATTTACTCTGTTGTTTTAATTAGTTACGTTTGTAGATTAAAAAAAAAACTTGAAATGCAATCCGTAATAGACTTCAACTCTTGAACTCTGGGTCAATGCTCAGTTGGCAGGTGATTAATATTGAGTGTATAAAATTATACTATTTTATTTCTGATATTTGCCGCGTTCAGCCATCAAAAATAATATAGTTTTGATCCATATAATAACTGCAAGCTGTAATTAAAATGTACAAATATGGGGGATTTAAAAAATAATATTGAAATAATATTTTGTCCTGTTTGTTAAAGATAGCTAGCAAAATAATCCATTGGATTAGACGTGTTATAATTTCTCTTTCTGGATATCATCAAGGCTTACTCTGCGCCTTCTGCATCCATCTTCTTAAATCCTCTGACTTTAATATTGTTTAGGTTGACCGAGGTTAATGTTGCTTGTCCCTTTTCATCCCCAGTGCCTGTCACAGAACCTGCATCGTTTGGCCGTTAGAAATGTCACACGCAGGAAATTTGTTAAAGATATAATCAGCAGCACACATGTCATGAAACAGAATATGGCGACCAAACCAGTACAGGAATCACCAATATCTGACTGTGTAAACGTACGTGTAGCTGCACATCGTTCGAAAACGTCGGGTCCAAGACAAGTTCACTCTGCTGCCGTCGATGTCGGTGAGTAACCTTTAATTACTGCATGATACATTATGTACATGTCTGTAAGAAACCTTTAATTAATGTCGTGATATACACTACAATGAACTAATTCTTCTTTTGTTTATTTTTCCTGTTTACACAAAGAACCAACTTCTTAAATAATGATCAGAATAGTTATTTTTATTAGCACTAACCTGTTTCATGTGTTATTAAATTTATTTATGGCATTTGTCTGATTAGACCGGTAATGAGATTCTTGATTATGCACATTTTAAGCATGGAATTAAGATTTTCAGAATAGTGTTTTCACTTAGGGACATCAGACTAATGATGTTTACAAATTTAAATGTTTACATGATGGCTCCTGCAAAACATACAATTATAAATTAAGATTAAAAATGAGTTAATACAATTACTCATGCTTATAGCTATCACAAACTGGCATTTCTATATAATTTATAATCAATTCATATTTCTAAATGCAAAAGATACACAAATATATTTACAAGATATGTGTACTTCATATTTTATTTGCTTCGTAACCAAGTCATACTATAAATTATTTTCTAATTTTGAGACTTAGTTTAGCACATCTGAACATATTACAGCTCATCCTGAAATAAATTTTATTTGATTTAGATCTACAATTATTAAAGAGGACATCATAAAATTTATCTACAATATCTTTGAAATTACAAGAACAATTAATGTCTACATGAACTCTTCATTATTTATCAGCTTGAATTCTCAAAGTATGAAATAAACGGTGAAGTTCAGTGTATACCACCTTTAATATATTAGCTAAATCAACTACAAATAGTGTATTTTCCATGGAATGATGTAATTCATTTAAAGAACAAATTTTGTACACAGTACTTACAAATAGTGTATTTTCCATGGAATGATGTAATTCATCGAAAGAACAAATTTTGTACACAGTACTTTACCTACGACTGAATCGAGAAATTTTCGTTTTATCTGGCTTACTAAACGTGTGCCTAATTCTTTATTGCAATATGCTTTTGCTACAAAAGAGGTCAGCGTCGTCCAGTGTGTAGCATTGAATTGTTCCAATAAAAAAAAATGTCTGCTAAATATAGCATGTTTCATTATCTAGCCTGCATCCAATAACATATATGAAAATAGTAGAAATATCATACTAACTTTAAATAGGACGCTGTCTTAAATCCAATTGGCCTGATTTTAAACTCCCTACCACATTTATTTTTACTGAATTTATACTTTTTTCAGCGCCAAGACCATGTTTTAATTTGTCTACATCCAATCTGACATCATCGCTTGCTGATTTGATCTCAAACACATCATTGTCGCACTTATCAGACGTGATAATTCACAGAAGTAAGAGAATGATACTGGACACTATAGGCGTTGGCATTATCGGAGCACAGACCGAAATTTCCAAAAGTCTTCGCAAATTTTATCTGCTGAATGAAAATTCCCCCAAGTCGCTCGTCTGGGGTACAAAAGAAATTATGTGTAGCTTGGGGACGGCAGCCATTTTGAATGGGATAAGTGTGCATTCCATGGATTTTGATGACACGTGGCATCCGGCGACACATCCCAGTGGGCCGGTTCTCCCTGCTATTATGTCTCTGATTGGTCAGCTTGGACAGAGACGCGCATTTACAACGCAAGACTTACTGTCGGCGTTCAATGTCGGTATACAGGTTCAAGGCATACTTCTCAGATGCTCAAAGAACTCCAAGAATATACCTTGCAGGTAATTTTTTTTTCTTCTTAGCTTCTGTTGCCATAAGACCTTTATAGATTTAACATAACATTTATCTCTCACAGCTAGAACATAATTGAAAATGTGGTACACCATTTTTTTTTCAGTGTAAGAGATGAAATAACTGTCGCTGCGAATGTTATCAATTGTTAACAATTTCCAACTGATGCGAATAGATTGCTATTCACAAGTTTAAATATTTCCTATCCGTATTTACTTTACTTTTTTACACATAAGTTGTTTTTTTTTAATCTTTAAGCATCTCCAAATTTGCAGTTGTATGTGTTTAACGATGTAATATACGCATGACTGTGATAAAAAAGATTTCACAACCATAGCTGATTTTGTTTAAATCAAGTAATAACATTTTATAACTTTTGTTTTTTCGGACACAATCAAAACATTGGAATTAAAGATATATTTCAATTTAAATAACACTTATTTCTTCATTTGCAATAGATTTCATCCCCCAGCAGTTGTTGGGATAATCGGAAGTGCAGCCGCCGCATCTCACCTTCTTCGTCTGGGACCTCACAAAACCCGACATGCCCTTGCTATCGCCGCATCATACGCTGGGGCACCAATGGCGAACGCCGGAACGTTAACTAAACCCTTCCACTGCGGAAAATCTGCCAGATTTGGACTTGAGGCTGCACTCCTAGCTGATATTGGTATTGAAGGGAATGAAAATATCTTTGATGTAGAGTCTGGGTTCGGTGCTTTCTTCACAGACTTTGATCCAGAAAATTATCTGCAGAATGGCAATGAGGACGAATTTGTTTTGCACCACCAAAATGTTGCTATCAAACGTTTCCCAGCACATCTAGGAATGCACTGGGCGATCGACGCCACGCTATCTTTAAGACAAGAGTTGGAAATGTTGATTCAGAACTTTTCAGTGTCAGACATACAGTCCATTGAAATTGTTGCACCGAGATCCAAATATATCAATCGCGCTGTACCACGGAATGAACACGAGGCACGTCATTCATTCCAGTTCAATACGTGTTCCGCGCTTTTGGATGGTTCAGTTTCTCCCGCTACCTACAGTGGTTATATGAGCAGTAGACCTGATCTGCACCGTTTGCTTCATAAGGTAAAGATGTACACACCAGATGACAACGTTCCTTCTTTTGAAGACATGTATGTGGAGATATCCGTGAGGCTAAGGAACGGCGACGTCGTCAGATCTAGATGTGACACACCGTACGGACATTGGCGTAGACCTCTAAGTGACCAAGACGTGGAGCAGAAATTCAGGCTAAACACGCGCTTGCTACCAGCTGGAAATGACACTAAGATTATTGAAATTGTATCGACTTTGGACAAACCCAAGGACCCTCTAGAGCTTCTCAATCTATTGGCTGCTTAGATGGAATATGATTTTGTGCACAATGAATTTGGACAAACCCAAGGACCCTCAAGAGCTTCTCAATCTATTGGCTGCTTAGATGGAATATGATTTTGTTCACAATGAATTAGTACATATGATTCCACTTTATGAATTTGCAGTATAACATATCATTAGTTGTAGCTTACCCTGAAAATCCGTATCACTGACATGTGGAGATTAAGCACATGTTCTCAAGGCAGACAAGAGGGGGTGAGGCAACCGGGGATATCCCCAGGGCCAGGACCCTTTAAGGGACAAACAAATTTTAATAATATAAAAGGAAAATTTGTTTGAACAAGAACTAAGAGAGGTCCTAGTATTTCTTACTCCAGTGCCCGTGGTCGCTCTCTAGGACACTGTATGTTCTTGTTATCTGTACCTCATAGGTAACTTATTTAATATACTTATGTATGTATGTATGTATGTATGTATGTATGTATGTATGTATGTATGTATGTATGTATGTATGTATGTATGTATGTATGTATGTATGTATGTATGTATGTATGTATGTATGTATGTATGTATGTATGTATGTATGTATGTATGTATGTATGTATGTATGTATGTATGTGTGTGTGTATGTATGTATGTATGTATGTATGTATGTACGTATGTATGTATGTAAAAACACTTTATAGACAATGATCTGTGATGATTGTCGCATAAATTCACAACATATTTCCTGGCTTATTTTTCCGAGTCAGATGTAATGCGAGCTATTTGCACTAATGTTCGTACGATGAACTATAATCAAATGGAGACGTGGAACACCCACATACACACACACGCACACATTGACTGATCAATATGATAGCTGATAGTGTTCAAGTTGCTCACGTTTCTATTAAATCAAATAAATTTTTTATGAGAATTGCTATTTTATCCATATCTGTTTACTAAGATAACACATTGAGGAAACTGCAAGAGATGAATAATTTGTCATGATCATTTGAAATATTTCATAAACTGGAGTTCGATCCGATGTGTAAATCATTCCTTCCACACCACCGATACCATCACTTCCCCCACCTAAAAAAAAACCCCGACAAAAAAAAACAAACTCGGAAAAGATCATACATAGATGTTATTAAAATGTCAAGCTCAGTCGTTTGTGCTTGACTAAGATATCATCAGCTACAGTGAAAATATTCTCTCTCTCTCTCTCTCTCTCTCTCTCTCTCTCTCTCTCTCTCTCTCTCTCTCTCTCTCTCTCTCTCTCTCTCTCTCTCTCTCTCTCAGAGAAATAATTCATGTATACTTAAACCTTATTAATAATATCTATAATGTCACTAGAGTTTGTACCCTCCTCATGTAGGTAATGTCATTTTAAAACATAAATATTAATTCTGTTATGGTTACTTGTTATGACAATAAATCCATCTTGAACCAAAATTTTCTGTCTTACACAGTAAAATGATGCGAGGAGAAAACATTAGGAGGCATCTATCATTTTTGCGTGAGTAGGATCTCGCACGTAGACGAAACAGTAGTAGTACTGCGGATATCTAATTTGTAAACAATTTTGAAATCTGTAAATGTCATTCAACCTGTTCATTGCTTTTCTATTGCTATCTCCAAAATTATTTTGCTAAATGTGAAGATTTCTCGTACAGTAATAAAGTCTTATCTGAGAAATAAAAGACATATAAAATACGTCAAATAAGGGCACGCTCTGTTAATTATCGCGTTATTTCACTAGCAATATCAGCACAAAAACTTTTTTTTGCAAATTATTTTTGAAAAAGGTCGAATTAGATTTCAAAAGTTGACACATAAAAGAGGTTTGTCTGTTTTTACTGGATAGCTAAATGTTTTCTTTGCATTTAAGATCCCATACACGTTTTATCGGAATTTTATTGCGAAACGCTTTCGAGAGATTTTGGTAGTGTTTATAAGAAATTATATTCTAGGTTTGAACTGAATTAAATAGGAATGATAATAATGGTATGATGGATAATAATAAATAAATAACAAGATTAGTACATTGTGCACAAGGAAAAGATAATAATCCATCAAATTCAAAATATGTGAATAAAATTCTTCTAAATCACAGAATCCAAGGGGTGAGATAGGCATGAAATGTCATACGTTTCAAACCTCATAGTCGTTATTGGAAGTTAAGAAGTCGCTATAGCTATGCGAAAATAGGCTTCTCTTTACCAGGCTAATTGACCGTAATATTAACGACAGGCTATTTCATATCAATCGATTTGTGTATTTCAAACTGAGATTCGAATGCAACACAATAAAGTAAGGAACTTTGGTAAAATATCTAACTATGAAATACTAACTGCAAAATGACAGAAAATCCACAAGAAGCATTTGCATAAAGAAAATATTTCTTCTTTGTTCAGGGCCTCTGACAATTCACTTTTCTTCGTTGGCGTTTAATTAACAGAGTCATGTCTCTTTTCCTCATAGATTCTCCAATACAGATCAAGACAAAAGAAATCGATAAAGGCATGGCTTATTTGCACATGCGCAATACTGTAAAAAAAAAACCAATACTGTTTTGGGAAAACATTGCAGCACTCACGTACGGAACTATGTTCGCAAGCGATTTTACAAGCAGAACCGTAATGCTTTGACATACGGATATGATAGAACTCGATTTGGTAAGTCTCTTATACAATTTATTTTGGGTTTTTATGTTAGAAGCACATTGTTTGATTCTTGTAGGAAAATGTCTTTATAAATTATCGTGATTAAGACCAATGGTAATGTTTGCCAGTTCAGAATAACAAGAATAACAGAAATTGTAACGAATAATACGTGTTACATTTTTTTAAAACCATAAACAGTGATTTGTGACACATGACATGTGAATGGAAAACATAACATATGTGAGGAAAAAAAAAGAGTCCGATAGGACAACTAGATCAATATATGTTTGTTGTAGCATTCATATTCATTGCCCGTCTTTACGTAGTGCTAGTTCATCGTTAATGCCCCTGCGACCTTGCTAATGGCGGCACAATTTAGAAGTATGTGAGCTAATTAGGACCGAATAAATGAGAACTGTACATATTTCCAGAAGACTCAGAACTATCTTTAGCATGATGTAAAGTTCTATTTATAGCCAAATTAATAAAGTGGGTAATATGTAATGGTTTCATGGTACTTTTACTGTTCAAAAAATGAATACAGCGGACAATTAAATTTCAAAGTGAGCGGTATGAACTAAAGCAAAATGTAAAAGCCGTTAGGCAATACCATATAACCCGATAAGCAAAAGCATATATCTCGTAGACAAAATGTAAACGCAGTCGGGCAAAGCGTATACTTTTCGGTCAGAATTAAGTTTACACTTCCAATATGACACGGACGTCTATAGGATTTACATCTGTGAAGATAAAATAAGAGATTATAACAGTTATTAGATTCGATTTATTGACAATATCAAAAGCCTGAGTATTCAGGATGGTTATATTCTGATTAAATCTCCGGCATAAAATATAAGATGGATAACAAAACAATACATTTACAGTTTATATTGTTTTATTAACTTTTAACAATGGAAGCAGGAGTTAAATGGATCTCTTGAAATTACGAAGGTCATACTGTTAATTGCTTCTTTCGTTCGAGATTTTAAGGATTCAGAAATATTCACAATCCAGAATCCCTTTAGAAATGGCTTACACAAGCAAAACAAAAATAAAAGAAGAAAGAAATAATAAATCAACACATAATAAATGTGCCTGTATTTCATTTGAAAATGCTACTTGATAATCATATAGCCTGTCACAATTTGTTATTCTGTTATGGACGTCTGTGGGAGTTCGAACAGTGGGACAGTATGGTATTATACAGACAAGGACGAGATCGAAAAGCTTTGCCAGATAAAATATACATTACATTACACAAGAATGAAGTTTTCCTTCTTTTCGGTTGACAGTGTTAATAGTTATGCTATCATAGTTTTAGAAATCGCAGAAACTTGTTTATCCCAAATATGGTCGGTCATAATTTATTATTGATTTTCGCTTTGTACTGATGCCCTGCAGACGCCCTTGTCGTGAATACCAGTCTCCGATTCACAAACTGAATGAATTCGATAATCCCTCAACGTCTAGCTTAGATATCATCCTAGTAGCTAGTAGTGACTTAATTTTGTTGTGAATGTAGGTGAGTATAAAGGAAATAAATTAAACTCTACTACCCGCAACGTAATATAAGCCTGTCAGGGTAATCATGTTTAGCACCAATAACGATAATACGTGGATTCTTGGCGCAGAAAAATGTATTAAAATCAGAGGAGTCTCTTTTTCATGTATTCTGTTAGATTTATTTTGTTTTTATTAACTTGTTGCACGTTGTGTTATATTATTGTGCAAGTAATATGAAAAGGTGACAGAATTTCTGGTTCATTCCTTCGTATTATTAAAAAGCAATGAAGTGAACCATTGTTGCAATGTTGCAATAAATGTAAAGAAACTTAAAGAAACAACAGGGAAGAAGAAAAGAAAAAGAAAAAACGTAGCGGTAGAGTTATTCTTTCCTTTGCTTCTGAAAAACGACGACTATTGTTTATGAGAGAGAGAGAGAGAGAGAGAGAGAGAGAGAGAGAGAGAGAGAGAGAGAGAGAGAGAGAGAGAGAGAGAGATTCAGTTGAGGCTGATAAATATACCAAACGAGTTCCATTGATCATGAAAAGGTAGATGACTGATGCAAGAATTTGTAGAATCTGCTGTTAATGATTGATTGATTGATTTATTGATTGATTGATTGATTGATATATTTTACGGCGCACCAGCACTACGAGGCTATTTAGCGCCAAACATAAGGTTATATCCTTTTACGTTGAAAACTGGTAAAATAATTGTATCGACCAGCGATTGGAGACCAAACAGTTAAAGGTAATGCGATAAAAATGGTAATGATGGTAAATAATTTAAAGTTTCCCGATCAACGGGGAGTGCAAATGTATGATAAGGAAAAAACATGATTGGCAATTAAAATCTATCGACTGCATAAATATAACACAGAACTGAACAAGGTGATAAAATATAAGCTATAACTTATAATAAATGTTTGCTTCATTAAGGAAGTCTATAATGTTGGTAATGATAACTGTATCAAAGAGCTCCGTCATGTCTTGCACAACGTAGTAATGATTACGCGCAGGTTGAAGATCGAAGCATTCCAGCTGTTAATGAAGAATTGTCTCTATTGTCAGAGTTGGTATAAGTCATTCAAGTCCTGGCATAGCTACTTTAAACAGTTTTGAATGTAGAAGACGATAGCCTTCACTTTCGTCAGCAAATTAATATTCAGATATTTAAAACAGAAATGCGCCAAGTTTATAAATCCGCTACAATGTATTCATTTTTGCTCATACTGCGTACAACAGTACTTGCAAACTTTCATAAGACGACTCTTCACATACGAGTCATGGTTTTATGAAGTTGAAGTTGTGTACCGTTTTATACGCCTTCATTACGTATCAGACATTATTTTTAATCCGACCAAAAAATAATTCTCTATTGGTGTCAGACCAAGTATTCTTTTTTTTATTACTCTTGCAAATCAGTTAGTTGAGTATTTGTGCCCCATTTACAATGGCGAGGTGACGAAAAGTACACACTTATGGCTCTGACAAAACGAAAAATGGAATAAATTGATCAGTGATCTGGACTTCGAAGAAATGTTCTTGACTGTGATACTGAGATAACATGAAATTGAAAAATATAAGCGAGCAGTAAAAAAATATAAATTTTAGCAGACACCCATCTCATTCTGTTGTACTTGTTAAAATTGCTGTGCAATCAAAACAATACAAACTTTAAAAGCAAGGCTGGGTGTCTGTGTAAATAAATTCAGAAGTAAGGTTTGGTGTCTGGGTAAAGAAATTTAAAAGAAAGTCTGGGCGTCTGAGTAATGACATATTTTTTTGTTTACTATTACATTTATTATAACTGTAAGGCATCATACACGATAGTAAGACTAATGGTGAACATTAATAGATGCAAAATTAAAGGACATTTCATACCAGATGGGGGGGGTTGTAAAATGTAAAATATGAAACAAACGGGAATGCACGACACAAAAATATCACGTTGTAAAAAATATGCACTTTGGGGGTGAGTGAGGTGGAAGAGGACCTAAGCCCGCTCAGAATTGACCATCAATAACAGATTTAATTTTATGTGTAATTTACAAATGAAGCACGGACTTGTCATATTGAGAGAACTGCCAACTGATAGATTTGTCGTAAAATAATAGATTTCCCCTTAATAGCTTCTTAAATTTAGTTCATATCAACTTGAACTGTTGACAACAATGGCGTCACTCCATTGCATGGTTACTGATTGTTGTCATCATGTATAGTGCATAAATGTATCTGCAAAGAGAGAAACTGAACGTGCAAAACATGCATGTATATGTTAATATCTAACCTATCATGTGATTGTGAATATACTAATCAGGTACCGTATTTCTTCCAAAATCACCGATGTTTTAAGCGTGGTAAAGTCCTTTTATATTTTTTAATCATATGTTACAATTTTCTTAACCTCAAATAATTGATCATCCCTTATATTATTTGTCTCCGATAATCTAAAATACAGTTGTTAAACCGAAGTCACAATACATTTTATGGCCAAAGGTCTAAACTAATTTTTTAAAAATTAATATTGTGCAGAGATTAAACCAGTATGACATTCTGTCATTTATTAAGATCATGTTACCTAAGATCAAGACTCCTAAAGTGAAAATTATCTACACCACCTTTTGATATTTTCAAGATATTTAACAAGATTCTTTACAAAAAAAAAAACAACATGAAAAAGAATTTTTGTTATAGAAGTTTAGAAAAACTTTATTTTGCCTGACTGATTTAAACAACAGTTGTTACAGAGATGTTGCAGATAATGCTTTAACAGAGCGGATAAAATGGATTAGATGCAAATTAAGAAAGCCTATCGGTGTTGTCAGTGAGAGATCAGCTGAAATATCGAAGTTATTCTCAGTTGTTTCGTTTCTGTCGGTATCTTCTTCCATTAGCAAATTCGTAAACACTGGTAATTTGGCTGAATTATATGCATATAACTGGTAATTTGGCTGAATTATATGCATATAACTGGTAATTTGGTTGAATTATATGCATAGAACTGGTAATTTGGCTGAATTATATGCATATAACTGGTAATTTGGCTGAATTATATGCATAGAACTGGTAATTTGGTTGAATTATATGCATAGAACTGGTAATTTGGCTGAATTATATGCATATAACTGGTAATTTGGCTGAATTATATGCATATAACTGGTAATTTGGCTGAATTATATGCATATAACTGGTAATTTGGCTGAATTATATGCATAGAACTGGTAATTTGGTTGAATTATATGCATAGAACTGGTAATTTGGCTGAATTATATGCATAGAACTAAATAAGATATTTCATTGGGTTTCCTCTGTATAAGTTAGGATTACTTCTTTCAGCACTCTCTACTAGCTTGATAACATTCAAACGCATGAATTTAAAGTTAACATAGGAAAAATAAAACAGAATATCGATCAAAATAAAAATGAGAACCGTATGCTTTGTAATCGAACAATGTATGCATTTAATCAGTTATTACAAATGCTACTTTAACAGGAGTATATATTATGTGGTTAGGTGTCTCAGAGAAACCAAAGAGAAAAAATAGAATACCAGATGAAATAATAAGCAATTAAATAGCACAAGCTTGGAAAATGAGTACCCGAAAGCCAACTAGTATTTACATTTCAAAAGTAGTACACTGACGAAAACTTAAACTGAAACGAATCGCTAAATCACCAATAATGTCTGACACATGTGTTGCAAATCCTATTTTTACAGGCTAATGTCAATCCTACACTATTTTGTATCTATAAATGTGGAATAAATATCAATTGCATCTCCTTTGTATATTACATTGCCGACAAACAATATACTGAATTTTAGGTCCATGTTGTTGTTGTTGTTGTTGTTGTTGGATTAATGCCATTTTTCAGCACATGACATGATAAACGTTGTGGACGGCATATTAGATATACCGGCTTTCTCACATACCCACGCCGACTCGAACCCGAGCGGACAGAGGTGAGATGTCAGTGATCTGTAAAAGCTAGAAAAGTTTTAAGGCATGTTGAGATAATGAACTCAGATATATGCAAGGGGAACATTATTGATATGAATAGTTCTATAAGCAATAACGAGTTAAATCATGGGGAGTTTTAATTTATCGTCAATGAGTTTAACAAACAAAAGAAAAATAGAGAGTAATTATATAGAAGTAAGAACAGAATTTTTTTCAAGATGAATCATTTAAGGTTAAAGCGATTGGAAGAGCTTAAAGCAAACATAAAATCAGCTATCAGCCAGCGGATGTAAAGAAGTAACCACGCTAAATAGTAGCAGCTGAAGATTTTTTTTAGTTTGTATACTTTCTCTAATTTGTATACTTTCTTTAGGTTGTATACTTTTTTTTAGGTTGTGCGAGTTTCTCTGATACTAATGGAAAGCCTTATTATCGAAGAAGGATAACTAGAGAAAGAATTTTATTTTAGTAATACGACTGGTAATATAAATAGTATATAATTGATTTCATTGCAAAAATAGATTTTTGTCGTCGGAAATTATGTTTCAAATAAACTGAACAGTATTTTATTAATCAATAAAAATAACATTTTATTACACCAACGAAAAGAATGAAACTAGAACTGTTTAAAACCAGATATTAAAAATAAAATCTTCACGTGCATTAAGTTAAGGATGAAAAGACTTCTAATATTGCAAAGAAATAAAGTTCTGACATTGAATACTTGAAACACAACTCCATAGCACTCGTCATCCTGAGTAATAAGTACACAGTGTGTATAAATTGTTGAGTCAGTTTCCAACGTCTATTCCTACATCTATTGAATCAGATGGAGCGTATAGATTTCTGCATATATTTTCCTCTGCAAAGACAGAGAGCAAATTTTTTCTATTGATTACTATTCGTGTCCGCTAGAATCTGTAGGAATGTGTTCCACTGTGATTTTGTTGCTCGCGATTTGAAAAATCAATTGAAGAAATTACGATAAACAGTAAATTGTTTCTATCTAAGACGATGACGGAAAATCAATAGATTTTCATGATATGCCAGTAACATTTGCATAAAATAATGTTACTTTAATGTAGAAACCCCAAAAGATAAATTTATATCCTCTTTATAATCCCTTGAGGCTATTAACTGTTTATAATTCAGAATATTTACGTCATACAGACGACCAGTGGGGATTGTATAGGAAAGTTGTGATCACTGAAGCAATCTGATACAGAATATTCCTGCCATACAGACATTCATTGGACGAAGCCGTGATCACAGAAGCGATGATATGATACTATTTATACATGCATGGCTTTATGCACAGACTGCAACAGTGATTTGGCCTTTTCAGTTTAAACGAGACTCATCACGGTGGGCTTTAGATAACACCTAAGTCCCTTTAATCCCTTTATTTATAATCGATATTGTAACCGTATCAAGCACACAAACAAATTAATGTAACCTTCTGGATTCCATTCATAGCCGTATAAATAGTATTAATTCGTATCTTGATGAATTTATATTAACAAATCGGACTTGCTGACTCTTCTCCAAAACAGGCATTTCCGTTCCACACAATACTGGCATTGTAATAAAGTGAGAAATATCTAAAGAGTTATTGATCTGAAGTATTATATGCATAAAACGCAACAAATGTGTTCGGCAAATATCGAATGTCCGATAAAGTGTCGTCATAGGGAGAAAGCAACAATCCGTCAGGTCTCCCATCGTCAACTGTCAAACCTTGTAGTAGCGTACACAGCATTTACATAAACGTAATAAGTTAATAATTGGCCCTCCCTCCTTATGCTAAAATTTGAGCTATTTTAAAACTGCACATTGCATTTTGTCAACATAGCAACCAGTGTTATGCTGAAAGACTGCAACATGATACTAGCCATATTTATTCCTGAGATGTCAACAATAAATTTTACAGTTAGAAAAGGGACGGAACAGGTGCGGTTCATAAATGTCAAAGGTCAAAGGGTAAAATATAAACTTATTGTTTAATGTGGAAGAAAGCAAATTTGCTTTGTCATCATTTATTTTTTAAGTTCATTGCAAATAAATGAAAAAAATTTAACTTTATATTTCTTTTACTTGATGCAACAGTTTTCAATATTTAAGTTGACTTTATTTCTATATTCTAAGACCTGTAAGTTCTCCATAATGTCTCTACTCAAACATGTCTCATGGCAAATTATGCTAGAGCAACATAAGCATAATTAGCTTATTTTCATGAATAAAACCAATGTTAATGTACCATTTATTTCTATAACATCATACAAATAATACGAAGATAAGAAAAATAATTGCATAAATTTATATATTTTTTTTCAAGGTGGCGATCTACAGTTTCGTATTTAGCATAGGGTTAGAATTTTAAAGAAAAAGAATTTTCCCGGGTTTTCTTCTCTAGTTATAAGGGCTATTTAAAAAATACTTTGTATATCTTAGGTATTGTTCAAAGAACCTTTCATTCCCTTTATTTTTGGTGTATGATTGATGGGTGTATCATGAGTTTTAAAGTATACAGCTTGGTCTTACTCAAGATGTGCACCTTTCAAAAAGTGCTAATTCCACTTGCTCATTTTCACTTCCCAAACATCAAAGGTAAATTGTACAAATAAAAGTGCAGATAACTTTTTTTAAAAATACATTTTATGTATTTGGTACTTCATTAATTGCACTTTCAGAAGCTGGTATTGTATAGTCTGGCAAAAATCATGTTCCCTATTTTAATAGCTGCCAAGGATAGTGTACTATAGACAAATTCATGCTGCTTTTTGAAGCACAAGGGAGCTGTCATTTTAGTTAGCAGTGTGCTAAGATCATTTACAAATTCAAAAAGTACAATATCCAAAGAAATGTCAGCCACATTACATGAAAGTAGCAAAGCGGTATGCCAACATTCTCTCCACTGTGTTTGTTTTATTTGCAAACAACTTCACGCTACATACAGCACTCTCTCAAAAGTACATAATAACGGGACAAATATGAAAAGTACTGAGTTTGAATTTCGCCCTATCATTGGCGAATAATAAATTCTCGTTAGACATGACTGATTTAGACAAATTCACGAAACTTTGAACAGGCACTAAACAAATGGTGAAGTTGCCAATGTCCAAGACATAGCTAATCCCTTTTTCATGCGGGATGCTTTTTATAAATTTTTCCTAGATCTTTATGAAAAAAACTGACCAACTAATTCGTTGTTGTTAGGATTCGACACAAATATAAAATGATGTGGCTTTCATAAATACTGAGGAAATTGTAATAGAGGAAACTGATTAAATGTTTTGTTGTTTTGCATAATGTTCTGAGGACAACTAGTAAATATCATGTCATACATTTACAAAACTGAAAAATAATAAATGCAAGTTTTTAACCCCAAACAATGTCGCCTTTATTTTGTAAGATTTGGAAATATCTTTACCTACGTCTATAAAAAATGTTTAAACTTTGCACAATTGATCACGAGAGAGAGAGAGAGAGAGAGAGAGAGAGAGAGAGAGAGAGAGAGAGAGAGAGAGAGAGAGAGAGAGAGAGAGAGAGAGAGAGAGAGAGAGAGAATATAAATTATAGTATTTGATATATTATATAACACTAATATTATATAAGATCAAATAGGGTACTTCCATTCACCAAAACAGTGTGATTAGTAATAACTTTAAGATTTAACACTGTTGCCGAAAGGGTCCCAAATTGAGCAAATCAAACAATGCGTGAGCGTGGCTTGTATTTTTCCCCTTATTTCCGTGGACCTCAAAACAACTCCTGTCAACTGAAGTGTCCCGCAAACAGTATATATCGCTTTTTATATAGTTACCCAACCATCATACATCGCGTAATTCTAATAATTTCACACTTGAATGATTTTTCTTGTTTTATATTTGTACTATTCATAATTCTTTCTAAGATAAATATTAGTACTTCACGCTTTGGAATACAAAATAAGACCGAAACACCTAGAAAACTTGATACGAATAATTATTCTTATCTCAAATTACAAAGCACGTAAACCAAGAAATATCCAGATAATGACGTTTAAATATTAGCAAGGGTCCATTTTATGAATTTAATATACGCAGTCATAAAGATTGGTGAAAAATGTACAATGCGATGTCTGCTCCTTGAAACCGGCTAATTATTCGGGCTGAGAAATATCTTCCCAACACTAAATCTCCAAAACCAACAAATAATCACTAAAATTTAACAAAATTGTAAACAGAAACATAGATAACTTTGTACTACAAAATTTATAGAACTGTGAAGGTTTAAATATAAACCAGGAATACAAAAGTATTAAATACCTCAATGGACTGATAAAAGTTTACCTGTCATTTGTTGACACGTATTAACAGAACTAAACGAATCTCTAAACAAAGAAAAGGAACGTACGTGGGTAATACGTCCATTCTAGACAGTACGTCAAGCATTGTAACAACGTAGAAAATGCTTAAAATTTTCAAATCCGTCATAGTTGAAATCATCATCATCGTCGTCGTCGTCATGATGATGATGATGATGATGATGATGATGATCATCATCATCATCATCATCATCAGGACCAACACTATCGTCATCTTACTAATACAAGTACTTCTACTATTGCCGATACTTCTTCTATATATATCACTGACTATGGAGGCTTAATTAATAAACATTATAACAAAAGGAAATAAAAAATGCATCATATTCATATCCTATTTCTAGTCAGGCTTCCATTGCAAATGTGCCGCTCGCTTATATCTGATGCTGCTCTAATTAAATTCGGCCCAATTTTTTTTTTCAGGTGATCTAGTGGGTGAGGTTACAATTATGATGTCTCTCGAGAAGGCTGTCCTCGTGAAGTCTGACGAGGTTGATGAAGGGGACGGCCACTCGGTTGAGCTGCACGAGGGGCAGTCGAAATATGGCGATAGCTCGTCATCCAAAAGTCCTGGTAATAAAGCAAAGAAGAAATGTCCTTATTTTGGAGTTAAGTCCTACCTGCACGATTTTTACTCGGGGTCTTTGTATAAAGATCCTACCATTTATGAGGAAGAGGAAGATCTTCAACTTCTGCTTCGGCCACGATTACGACGACGACGATGCTCCCCGATCTGGTGGAAAGTCTTCATGTGGATTGGGGTAAATCTACTGTTGTTTGGCATTATCGGCATTCTCGTGGGATACCTGGTCCCACAGAAGCCGATATTCTTCAAGGTGAACTCAGACAACAACCACGGATATATTGACCATGCTGCCATGGCTTTCAACACGACATTAGATGTCTGTAAACTCATTGGCCTGATTTTGTTTTGTGTGGGCGGAATGACTCTGGCGATGGCACTTTTGTTTCCCAGCTTCCTTACCAGTTACTGTGATGAAGATGTTGCAGACGACACCTTCAAGGTCCGCTTGGGAGACGAGGAAAAGCCGCCTTTGAGCCCCGTGGAGATGACAATTCCCGCCACATCCAAGGTCAAAGGTGTACAGCCGACCCGGACTACGTCCGAGTCTATAGCTACAGGTGAAGGTGTGGTCGAATATAAAGATTAACAGGTTTAGCCAAATAAAACATCCTCGAGACGTACTAGTATTCTGTCGGAAATGTACGAAACATTGAAATTTGAGCGATTTTCCCCATTCACAAGCTTCAGAGACTGCGAAATGGATAATGAATAAATGGGCTATACATAAAGAGGATTAGGATCAAGGAATACACAATTAATGTATTTTGGCACACTAAACTGATTCTGCGTTTTATTTCCTAAATATCGCGTTCATACATACATACATACATACATACATACATACATACATACATACATACATACGTACGTACGTACGTACGTACGTACGTACGTACGTACGTACATACATACATACATACATACATACATACATACATACATACATACATACATACATACATACATACATACGTACATACGTACATACATACATACATACTTGTGACTTGAGTTATCAAAAAAGCACTTGTTGGTGATGGAGATTGTGTTGCATCTGACCTGAAATGGATTAGTAGAAAACACCAGTAGTTTAGATTGTTGAGTTTTCTGCCACACATGAGTATTAGAAATTACATATATTAGCAACTCTGCGTACTCCTACATTTTCAAACTAAATTTCAAACTAAAAGCATGGACTTTTCAAATATGAAGTAAGTTGCCCACCAATAAAAGTTTTTGGGTTTATTGTTAAAATTGATCATAACAGTCGACATAGCAACAACACCTAGCATGTTTGCTACTCCATTACATCAAAAAAAAAGATTGATAGATCATTTTGTGTGCTGAGAATAATTTGGAAAGATTGCCAGGGAAGAATAGTATCATCTGGTCTCAAAATGAGTGGAAAGGTGGACATGAGTGACAACTTTATTACCTTCAATCCCACCCCTGCACGAACTGTTGACAGCAGCAAAGACTGCAACTAATTAAGAAAATTCCACTGTCCAATGGATTTTAAAGACAGGCTTTTGGAAGTAGCATCACGAAGGGGAGGGGGGCAAATAGTACCGAGTGACACCATCAGAGAAGGTGACGCCAAAATAACTGTCTATAAAATTTTTAAATTTATGTGCAGAAAAGGGGTCAATGAGGGTGATATCATGAGTTATCGAACATGACTGTTAGGTAAAAGTGGGCGATGAGGGTGGGGTGGTAAGAACTGGCCTGTACGCGTGATCTAAAAAAGTAAATTCAAATTTGGAATAAGTTCTCTTAATAGAAATTCCATTTTGATCAAGAAAAAAAGAAGAAAATGAGGCACGTTTTTGCAAGCATTTAATATTGTCAAAAAGGCCTTTTTTCTATCTTACGTTATTATCTGTGGTATCAGGAACTCACTTATGTTATTCTCTCTGCGGTATCAGGGACTTTACAAGTATAATCTTCCCGTTTCCTTATCATCTATACATCTACCAATGAACATATTAACTTTCTGTCTTCTATAGCTAATCCGATTTCAACATTGCTATATCTCTACTGCTCCTAGCTTTAGTGTCCCTACTTTCTCATCTCAGACATGTTCTTATTAGCTTCATAACGAGCTTGAATCTGAGATCCCATGATATATCTTCCCCCACTACCCCTAAATAAATAAATAAATAAATGTCCTCATTCATTGTACACATAAAAGTATCCCATTTTGTCCCCCCAGCAATCAGTAATGTATAAAAGATCAGCAAAATTAGTACCAGGATGTATAAATGTAGTCAATTTAAAAAATCTATTACCTTTAAGTATCTACATGTACAATAATGTTAATTAAAATCAATCAAGCACAAACCATATATTCAATCACAATCATTTTTGTTTGCAATTTGAATGGTTTTTATATGTGTATTGACCATCTGTTTTGCAATCGTCTATTTCCGAATATGTTTGTTTTGGCTCAGACAATGCCGCGTCCGGACCATACACCATGAAAAAAAACCCACATTTTTTTATAGTAAATTCTGTTTCTTTCATAATACTTACCGAATCATACTACAATAGCAACTTCTTTTTAACTTCCTCCGACTTCAGCCAACCCGGAAAAAATAAAAGAAAAACCATCATTCCGTCTATACAGACTAAGGAAAGCAACTTTTACGGGTTATCTCCCCATATTATCAGATAGGATGCTTCCGCTATATCAGGTCTAAGCCAAATTATTATTATTATTACTATTATTATTATTATTATTATTATTATTATTATTATTATTATTATTATTATTATTATTATTATTAGCGAGACAATACATAATGCTCGCATTGCGGGGAAGGATTGGAGGGATTATATTGTAATATGCTCATTGTATTGTAAATATTAATATTAATAATATTGTAAATATTATTAAAGAAAAATAATTTACTAACACAAAATTGCGTTCACATGGAAATATATTACCTGACCACATTACATTGGGAGATTAGGTAAGAGGCTGAGTGAATGCTGAGCATTGTACCCCAACCTGTTGTATCATTCGAACTTTCCACTGTATGACAGTCAATACAAATCAAAAGTTATTCTAAAATACCTCCAAAGATGACTTTTCGGTGAAGCTCTTGTCAAAGGTTCACTGGCATTTTTTTTTTTGTTGAAAGGTTGGACTATAAACAAACCAGTGTGCAATGGGACACAAATTTCACTGTCGGATCATCACCAAGACCTTATTACTCACTGTATACTATCGCCGAAACAAACACAGACAAGTACACTATATGCTCATATTATAAAGAATAAACAATTGCATTTAATTCCATACCAAGAATGCCTAAATCTAACTCTGGTATCACCATCAAAAGAGAGAGAGAGAGAGAGAGAGAGAGAGAGAGAGAGAGAGAGAGAGAGAGAGAGAGAGAGAGAGAGAGAGAGAGAGAGAGAGAGAGAGAGAGAGAGAGAGAGAGAGAGAGAGAAATGCTCCAAAAATAGACGGACTTTATTCGTGGGTACTAAACTGGAACTATTAATTGGGACTGATCTGTACATATCGTGACTTCCGGTTTTTGGTTTTCGAGAGGTATTCGTGTTATAAATCACTGTCTTGCCACAGGAGAAGGTAGTTTTTTTTTTTTTTTTTTTTTTTTTTTTTTGTGGGTCGTGCCACAGGAAAAGGAAGTTTTTGTGGGTCGATATGGTAATATTTTGTCCTAGGTGATCTATGAAAGGTCGCAAGTGAGTTGAAAGGGCCATTTGTGTTGGGCGTATGCAAATTTGGCTAAGGTGCAAAACTATCTGCCGACTCTCTAAACAGGCCGAGGATATAACTCCCTCGCCGATATGTAAAACTAAAACGCCAGGGAAAGGCAAGGTTGGTGGGGGACAGTTGTAACCCGTGCGCCATGTAATGAGGAAAATAAATTGTATTTGTTCCTTCAGATGCACTCCATGGGAACGCCAAGTTTATGTTTTGTGACCGGGAGCTAAGTACCCTCGCTATGCCATTGCAGTCTGGCAGACGGCCGTACGAGTCAAATAAAACATCATTACATCTGGCAAGAACTGTCATGAACAGACAGAGTACGAGGTATTGTATATTCACGCGTTACTGGAGATAAGCACGACTCTGCGCCCTCAGCTCCCAGAGGCGGGATGATATCTGATTTAGAATTATCATGCCTCGCGGGTGGAGTTAATGGCTTATCTGAATAGGATTCTGAAACATGTTATGTTCTGTAGTCGACAATCTCGACTAAAAAGCCTTATTTATTAGAGAGAAAAGTGCGATTCCAATTTTTGGCTGAAGTCGTCTCTCATTCCAACTGTATCTAGGTTTGTCACTATTTTGTGACTTTTCATGGTGGGGTATGGAGAGGGCATCTCGGCATCCCTCGTGAGACTTGTCAGAGATTCTGAATTAGGATGTAGGATCGGTACTTCATGCTGAAAATAAATTGATATTACTCTTTTTTGCGGCCCTGGAGCGGTTTACAAAAGACATTAGACCATGCATTCTCTGTCCATACTGCATACACTTAACAAGTTTGTGATGATGAGCTTGGTACAGGGCAGCCACGCTCCGTGAACGCCCTATTATTATATGAATCTCATGCATAAAGCAAACGAGTTATAAATGAAACATAATTAAATTAAATGCCCCAAGAAAGTACTTCCATTTTGATGCTCTCTGTCGCCATGTTCTGCACGATTAAGCCAATTTTTGCGTCCATGAGATTTAACATCCCTACTATCAACTGTCATATTACTGAAGGAAATGGGGTCATTTAGCTGATATTCGGAGTTGTTTTGTTTATTTCGATAACCCATTTTAATTGACAGTGATCTGTTACTACGATGAATTTGTAACCAAACATATTTGTCCTACACACTAATGCAATACTAATACTTTCACAAACTTTCTGTAATACGAGATAATGGTCTGTTGATGGATGTTATAAATTCCACTACAGCCTAACTTTGCCTTCAAAAAGTTTAATCCCATTATTTTTAAAAAGATGTTTTAAGAAATCACAGTTAGACAATTTATTCTGAGATTTGCTTTTATTAGTCTTGCAACGACTTCCTTTAAAGTTAGCAAATTTTCACCAATGCTGAAGGAAAATATTATAATATCGTCAACAAAATTTCATTGCTTTGCTTTTGGTATTAGATCCATATGAGTTTTGAAGTTTCTGAGAACATTGCACAGTCCAAATTTCATGGTGTTAAATTCATATATGCCTCCAAACAAGTAAATGCAGTTTTCTCTTTATCATGTTCTCAAACTGGTACCTGATAGTATTGTAGCGTTATACCCCCTCGGCTACACTTTCCCGAGTCTCGCTATCTCGGGCTCTTTAGGGTAATTCTTGTATTTGGAGTGATACCACGCTGAATCTGTCTGAGGACTGGCTCTCCAGAGTGTGAAATATTTCAACTTGAGCGGGATACCGTATTATTCCTGGCTTCTTGTGTGTCGCAGACTTGGTCACAGTCACCGACTGGGTCGCAGACTTGTCTCCGAGTCTTGGTCACAGACTACTCGCAGGATTGCCGACTGGTCGGAGACTAGTTTTCCTCTGGTTGCAGACTTGGTCGTAGGGCTGTCACCAAGTCGCCGACTGGGTTGCAGAGTCGCCGACTTGTCTCAGGTTCGCCGACTTGGTCTCAGAGTCGCCGACTGGTTGAAGACTTGTCGCGGTCTTGATCTTGGTCGCCGACTTGGTCACAGAGTCACCGACTGGTCTTACTCATGTCGCTGGGTCGCCGACTTGGTCGCAGAGTTGCGTTGTAATCACAGAGAGAGAGAGAGAGAGAGAGAGAGAGAGAGAGAGAGAGAGAGAGAGAGAGAGAGAGAGAGAGAGAGAGAGAGAGAGAGAGAGAGAGAGAGCAGTACAAAATGATGAAAGAAGAGATATCCTCAGTCAGAAACGTGTATTACCACAATGTATTTGCGTTTCTTGGACGAGCTTTTATAGCACTGGGCTTTTGATTGACAAGGGACCTTGTCCCTATTATCTTCCGATTACCTGGCCTGATATCTCTCCTGTGCAGCGAAATACTACCAAATGTACTCGCTCTGGCGGGGTGGTTATACTGCTACACTGCCGGGGACGTCTTCACACTATGCCACTTCTTAACGCACCACCATAGCAGCTAGAGTTGATATGTGCGCACACACACACACACACACACACACACACACACACACAGAGGCGGAATCACGTGACTAAGATGTTAGATGGCACTACAAACCCCGACAAACATTTAAAATTACAACATAAACTATAACGAAACGTAATATCAAATAACGAAACGAAAATTGAAGTTCATGTTGTTTCCTCGTTACAGTATCTATACAAAACAACTAAACAAGCAAAGTACTGACATTGGTTGAAATCTTACAAGCATTTCTACATTTTTTTTTTAACAATTACTGACATTTTTCTTGTACAAGGCATTCACCAAGCGATATTTTCCTTCTGGTTCATTGACTAGGATAACAGGACTTGCCCGATGACTGGTTGAAGGTCATATTGCATATATATTTAATTAATTCTGCACCTAATATTTTAAAACACCATCTCTTTGCTAGAAGGGAGCTTGAACTGTCTCTATTTCATTGGTGAATAATTACCCGTTTTTTCCCAATGTTCTGTCATTACTGTTCTTCCCTTATTGTCATCCGATTTTGCAAAAATATCACTTTAGGAGTGAAGAAGTTAGCGTATTCTGACTTGTTATCAAAGCCTTGGTCATCAAGTTCAGTAGTTTCTCTCTGAATGTTTTCATAATATTACGACTAATCTTATTCGGTTCAATTTATTTTATCTATTTCCTCGAATGAGCCAATCGTCGTGTTTGTATTGAATTTCAGTGATTTCAGACTTGGATTTAACATTCTTAGAGCCACATTTTCACCGATCCTTAATAGGACTCTGACTGGCACTCTATTAATAAAGTCTTGTTTTGGCTCAGTCAATCCTATTTTCACACATGCCTCGCCGTCGATTAGTCCCTGGAGTAGCTATTATGATAAAAAAAAAGGAGAGAGAGAGAGAGAGAGAGAGAGAGAGAGAGAGAGAGAGAGAGAGAGAGAGAGAGAGAGAGAGAGAGAGAGAGAGAGAGAGAGAGAGAGAGAGAGAGAGAGAGAATAGGCTTATCATGGCGGCCAGTATTAATGGTGGAAAAAGAAACCGGGAAATCACCGGAAAGAACCACCGACCCGCGAGAAGCTACTGGCAAGCTTTCTCACCTATCCACATTCGCCGAATCCTAGACTCGAACCCACGCAGACAGAGGTGAGATGGTAGTGATCCGTAACGGACAGCGCTTTAGACCACTCGGCCACTCGGGGCCCCCGAGAGAGAGAGAGAGAGAGAGAGAGAGAACTGACGAAGTTACGAAGTTTATATATATATATATATATATATATATATATATATATATATATATATATATATATATATATATATATATATATATATATATATGTATGTATGTATGTATGTATGTATGTATATATATATATATATATATATATATATATATATATATATATATATATATATATATATATATATATATAAGTAGTAGAAGAAAGTAAGAATCCGAGCTCAACAACCCCTCTCCCCACCCCTCCAGACCTCCAAACAAATACAAAATACCTAGGTAACGTAATAGAACACCTGTTGCAATCAATAATTGCGTTAAGAATCCGAGCTCAACAACCCCTCTCCCCACCCCTCTAGACCTCCAAACAAATACAATAGAACACCTGTTGCAAAATACCTAGGTAACAGGTAAAATTTAATTACGTGATCTTCCAGAATAAGCAAAATGATATGTCAGACTCAATTTTCCAAATCATTACGATTTAGCAGAGCGTGGCGATTGTGGACTAAATTACACATTAGAATTCCAGTAAGGTAAGTGGTATTATACCTCATTACCAACTGTTAATGTCTCAACTGTAGATATCAAAAATATTTCATTATCATGGTAATAGAGTCTAAACTTTACTTTACCGCTCACATAACGACGGGACTCAAACAAATCTTTTATTTGTGATTTGTTAAGAGGGTATTTTTTGTTGATAAAATACACCTTTGACCGATCAAGATCAATTGCAAGTTTGGTGTATTTTTGCTGACTAATCGGACAGTGAAAGTTTTTAAATTCCGCTAGCAACTTTTGATACAATTGTTCGAGATAATTAAAATACTCGCTGTCATCAGATCTGATGAGCGAAAGTTTTAACTTGTCACGGGTACCACTAAGCATATGCCTGATGTTTCATTATTAATTTCAACTGTCAATGGTTTGTCGTCCATCATTAGATATTTGATTTTGCTACTGTAGCTATTTGTCACTGTCAAATTTTCAAACATTATTTCTTAAGTTTAGATAAAATTTTAGTTTGCAAAGATAATGTCAAGTATATCTCTATCATCATGACAATACCCAAGTGCAAATGTATCTACCCCATTTTCGCAATAACGTTTATCATCAAAATTGCTCAAACCGCGTTTGATAAGGACATCTGTTTCGAGCTTATGATGATTTGTCCGAATTGACATAGCTCTTATAAAACTAACACCGCCATCAAGCGCATACTTGTAGTCATCAAATTTTATAAACTTTTTAACAAAATCACGAGGCAGACCTTTTGCTTTTTTTGTTATTTTATTATTGTCTAACAATACGGCATACATTTTACTACGTAATCCGATAAAGTATTTGATAGCGCTCGAGTTCATTTCATCTTTGAACTTACCAATAACCTTTTTATTTGTGTCGTCATGAAATTTACTGTCACGTGGGTAATCAGAAAGATCAAACAGATATCTATTATCATGCATATCCTGATAGACGTCCTCGCATTCGATTTCATATACGAGCGAATCAGTATCAGTAAATAATAATCTACTAGCCGGCCATTGATTTTTAACAAAATTATAATGAAAATCATACATCAGCCACTTTGATAAATCTAACACTGAAGCTCCAACGTAGATCGGCTTGTTTAGTTTTAGATTTGTTTTTCTTCTTTGTATCGCAACAAGATTCTCATTAAATATTTTCATGCTCACAAAATCATCGTCTGACACAAGTTTGTTTCTGCGATTGACATCATTGACTAGTTCGACATTTACGCGTTTCCTAATATTCTCCATCGTCTTACCAAAAACAGAATTGTTCATTAGTTTGAAAAAGTTTTTCTCAAAATCAGTTTTTGCCGCAGCTCTTCTTGTAGTGTTCGAGTTAATATAACCTCTCATACACGGCGACTGATTAAATTTTAGTACGCGATGAACTTTTCTCAACACGAGACCAGCATCGACTGCTTGTTTTAAAGCTTTGTAATGCAAAACATAATTACGTTTATGAAGCAAATTTGGTACTAGTTTCTTTACCATAGAATGTTGTCTTGGTAATGCGGATGCTTGTTGTTCTTCTGATAACAAACTATATTCTATAACCATCGATTCCGCGCAGAAAGGGTAATCGTTATGCAATTTGTGTAGCGAAGTTGGATAATCGAGATCAACTTCAACGAAATACGAAACATCGTCGGGTATCTTTTTTTCTGTCTCTGATAGAAATTGATCAGCCGTGATCCAATGAAATCCACCAAACGGCATTGATTCTGCCATCGAATACCCGTACAAGTTATTACAATCTAGATAAACTATATACTTTGAAGGAAGGTCAGGATTATACTCTTTCAAATATTTGTTGTTTGCTTCAGCATATTTCTTCGTTATCACGCTAATACCGCCTCGGATACCTTTTTCGATAAAATTGAACATATCAACATCAGTCAGTAATTCCAACCTAACCTTACTAAATTTTAACAGAGCATCCCATGACAGTCCGGGGGCAGAATAATACCAGCAAGGATCTAGTCCGTAATTATTATAACTCACTTCTCGAAAACTTTCATAAACATCTGCTAATAATAACACGTCAGTTTTCAAATACAAATCATGATAATCACCAAGAATCTCACAATCAAACTCTTTCCAGATATCATGTGCATACCTGTACTCGTCATCGGTTACGTTTTCATTTTTAAGTTGCGAGTAAAATTTGTCTTTGCTAGGTAAAGATATTTCATCAAATTTACTCCAATCGTCGAGATATTCGTATGGAAAAACTCCTTTTTTAGCTAGTAGATTAAATTTATCTCCAAAACAGTCTCTTAGGTTATTAAATTTACTACAACCTTTTACTAGCTCATCTAACGATGCTGCCATAAACTGCAGGCTGTCAATAAAACGTAATTTACCTAGCGTAACTGACATATACTTTTCAAAATTATTTGGAATGCATTTGATGACATTATTGAGTTTTAGATGAGCTTTTATCTCAGGATCACCAAAAGCTTCTACGATGATGTGACTATCATATCCTCGAAAATTGTGAAGAATAACTGGAATAAAATCTGGAGCGTGAAATTTTAAATTACACTGGTCATGAGCCGCTCCACAATACTGTCCGGTCAAATGGCAATGGTCACGTACTTTTTTCCTGACATTGTCAGGGTCAAAAGCTTTTTCACAAATATAACAAATTTTCGCTTGCTCGTGATCGGATTCTTGTTGAGGTGTTAATTTTAACATTGGAGTTACTCTTTTCAAACGATAAGTTATATGATCAACTTCGTTAATCAATTGCTTGAGAAGCCAGACAGCTGGATTTTTACCACGATAGAGTTGGATTGGTTTAGATAATCTAGAATCAGCGCAACAAACTACTTTGTACGCTACTCCGCACGGAACATGATTTTGAATTTGTCTTGTACTCGATTGGTTAGGATCATTTTCTACGCCAAGTACAGGTTGAAGTAAGCATTCGAAATCGACGTATATGACGAAAGGAATTTTTAGTTTATGATTATGATGGACAAACTGTAACACGCTATCTTTTTTAGATGGCATTGTTATTCTTTGTACGTCACTACAGTACTGCAAATGCTTTTGTAATGTTTCATTGTCTCTACAACCGTGCAAGCAGCGATAACAAAAGAACTTTTTGTTGTTATTTTTATTATACTGTCTTCCAACTAGTCTGTTAAAGTTTTTGATCCAAACGTAATGATTTTTATAAAACAGTAAATTGATAGTCGATTGTGAAGCTTTTTCTGAAATATACCTCGGATAGACATTTTCTTTTTCATCTAATCCGAAAACGTTAATCGAAACATTATTTTGCTTTTCAAACTTTGGTATTTGATTTTCTGCCACTGGAAAGTCAATACCAGCACAATTTAATCTTGACACGTGACTGATATACTTCTCAACACGATCAGCATTTTTTTTCTGCTGGAAATAGCGCGGAAAGAACAGCCCATTGGAAACATTTGCTATCGACGTTTTTTATGTTTATACAGCACTGTTTATTTTTTATTTTTGGTGGCAGGTCGATATACGAACTACCGCGTAATGCGTCATATTTTATCGTGTGAAACAAAATTTCCTTGATCATTTCAAACTTCCAACCCGAACCTAATTCGGTAAATTCTTCTATTTTTTTCCAAATTTCTTGGTGTATTTCATTAGATAGTGACAAAAGATCACTACCAAGTAAAACACGTCTAGATTTTGCGTTGATGTAAGGGTCTGCAATTTCCTTGTTAGTAGATTCTTCCGTCACAAGTAGTTTTGAAAATACAACATGATATTGCACTAACAATCTTAGACCCTTGTGTTTTCAAGCTCACGTTTTACAGTCGTCTGTAGCAGATGAAAGAGATTTGTTTCAGTAAAATTTACTAAAACATTTTGATTATCAAACTGATAACTGTTGTCGAATCCTGTAAAGGCAGTCGCTATTTTTTCAGGTTCTTCAATAAGTCTCTTCTTGGCTATATCACGCAATTTCAACATCTCTATACTATAGTCTAATATTTAATTGATAATTTACCGCACACTGCGCATGCGCTAGAAAAACAATTAGAGATAAAAAATATCACCTATAATATAATGACAGTAAATCTGACAAGCGCACGTGAGCAAGAGGAATATCACGTTTACCAAAAGTACAATCTGTACGCTGGAAATGTATTAGGTTCGGTTATTAACATCAAAACTGGAATATCTGTTGGTAAAGCAACGTCAGCGGGTTATACGATTAGTGTAAAGGGAGATAATACTGAAAGGATTACGATGTTTAGAAAAGATTTTATTTACACGTTATTTTGCGATGACATTCCAGAGGGGAAACGAGTATATCATTATAACGGTAAAGTCACTGATGATAATATTGAAAATTTATCCTTACAAGACGAGTTTCAGCCGCATCCGGTCTTTGATTTATACGAGGCTAACGATCGCGGTATTATTAGAAACAGAAAAACTAAAAAGGTTCTTAGTTCTATGAACAATATGGGATATCTTATAGTAACTGTTAGAGGAACATCGACAGATCAAGTTTGTTATACTGGTCATAGGTTTGTTTACGAGGTGTTCAACGGATCTATACCCAATGGTCTGGTTATTAATCATATCAATAACGTAAAAACAGACAATCGATTGGAAAATCTGGAGCTAGTGACCCAACAGGAAAATGTGAGAAAAGGACGAGGTGGTGGTATTAATTTTAGATGCCCAATAAAACCTGTTATTTCGTTAAACCTTGAAACGGATGAGGAGATCAAATTCAAATCAATTACAGCTGCGGCGAAATATTATAATATAAATCCCAGAGCAGTAAAATTTGTAGCTGATGGAGCAACAAAATCAGCTTTTTCAAACAACTATAATGCTAGTATTATTTTTAGATAAGAGGATTAATTATACTTAACAGTTCTGTTATTGTTAAACAATGATGAGCAAATGCTAAAACATCATCGCGATTAAATTTTAGCGTCACTACTGCACTTTCATCAATTTTTTTTTCTGCTGCTGTTAATAATATTTTATGAGAATCACCTTGCATTACAAAAATCTCAACGGAATATGCACCATAACCCGACAAGCATTTTCTTACCGCTTCGGTCAGTTCGTGGTAATTTAATACCTTAACTTTTTGGTGATATTTTACCTTGTCAGTCATCTTATAACAACAAATTAGATAAAAAGTATATTATAATATGGATATGATGAAACGACTTGCTAGCGATAAGGTCTCCACAATCTCTAATGATATGATAGACAAATCTATTGGTTATAACGAAGATGATATTTTATATAACAACGAGTCTGATGATGGTGAAATAGTCACCGTCGTTAACAGATATAATTATAGCAGACCAACCACTGGAAAATATGTCAAGTATCACATTGCTAAAAAAATTATAAAATTTGATTTTACCGTTACCGAACAGCAGGTATTTTTGCAGTTAATCAGACCGTTTTTAAACATCAAAATTTCAGGTCGACAGAAAAATATAAAATTTGATTTAATCTTTGTCAAGATTTTTAATCTAATGACGATCTCTGACGATCGCAGACAATATCTAATATCATTATGTAAATCAGTAAAAGGTGTATCTATCAAACGAAAGTATGAGGAAATTTATAATAGCATTATTTCACAGTCGATAAAATCGACCGGGTTGGAATCCAGCTGTTAAATTTATCGCTATACCCACGCCATTTGACTAAACTTTTATCTCCTTTTTTCCTAATCACTTTTTCGATAACGAAAACATCTTGTTCAGTTTTTTGCAGTTCTTGTTCGTAAAAACTACCTACTATAGGTTCCCCTGCCAGATCTTTTAACGCGTACGTTACAGGTATTGTTAAGAGTACTTTATCAACCACAAATACTTCTTCGCTCCAGTTTGGAGTAAATCCTTTTTCAAATATCTTTTTAGTCAAAGAGATTCTAACTTTATCACCGACCTTAAATTTATGTCTGCGGTACATGTTTTCGTTTGATAATATTGGATGTTTGATAGCGTCATTGGGTGACATTTTGATGGTTCGTTTCGTGTTATTATATTCGCCTACGATTTGAGAAAGGTCATCGATGTACCTGTTGGTGTTTTTAGCTGTCATATGTTTGTGTAATTTTTCGTTTAACGTGCGATTAAATCTCTCGACAACAACGCTTTTGCCTTCGTTTCCTGTAACGTATTTTTTTATATTATTTTGTTCTAGAAACTGTTCAAACTTTTTGTTAAAAAACTCGGCTCCATGATCAGTCCAGATTTTGTTTGGCTTTCTTTCTGTACTCGTTATTATCTGTTTTAGCGCATCAGTGATTGACGTTCCTGTTTTATCTGAAACTGGCACACTAAAAGCGTATTTGCTGAAAACATCTGTGACATTAAACAAATATTTCTTATTATCGTTAAACTGAGCCAGATTGGATGCATCTACCAAATCTATTGCCCAGATATCATCTACAGCGTTTGCAACAACTTTACGTCTCGGAAACTTTTTTTTTAGGTCTGTGTAGTTCGACTGCAAGATCATCGTATACTTTTTTTCCGAGTCCGAGTTTATATTTTGCTCCTATCATTCCCTGAACAAATTTTCTATCAAAACGTTCTCTCATGTTTGTTGGCTCCATATCAAGTAATTCGTCTAACATTACTTTATCACATTCTGCTTTCGAGTTTTCATGATCACGATAACAGATATCGTGACGCATCGCTATTTCATCCACTTGATTATAAGGCTCTTGTCCTGGCAATGGATTGTCGTTTTCATCTAGTTGTTGATCTAGCGGATTGTAAGGACCTGTATAACGATGACCTGGCAAGGTCCAACCGCCTTTTGGTTTTGGTAATTTACCAATTAGTTTATGTATATCTATACCTAACCCTATTATTTCTCTGTTGTTACAACGTTGACAGTACGTAATGATTTTATCTTGTTCTATGCAAAGATCTTTGTCACAATCACAATTGCATTTCATTTTATTTTATTTTGTTTCATAAGATTAATCGTCGATCAAGATAACTATCAACGCTAGATCCTACTTGTTTTTTCAAAAACATACTTTTCTTTCTACCACAGATTGCACAAATACTTTTTAACATCGTTCTATTATTTTTCGTTTTTTCCGTCATCTCATCCTTGTTCTCTGTTTTAGTTTTGCATTTGAGACAGTATGTTGACATTATTATATCAAGGAGTTTAGATAAAATTGATTGCAATATTATCATTCGCATGAGAAGGATGCTCATCAAATTGTAAAATAAACTTTAAAAAGTTTTTACTTCTAGAGCTTTTACTCTGGTGCATTTGTCTGACAAACATGATACAATAATAACCACAAGCTGATGTTCCAATCGGCTGTAGTTAATTAGACGAATAATTTATTTTATCAAATTTTTTAAAAATATATTTTTTATGAGATCGCTTGGAGGAAGTCCGAACGAATCAAAATAATTGTTATCGTGGACAGCAACCCAGTGGGTGCCAGAGCCATCATTGAAGTTTTCAATATTTACAACACAAGAACCGCCTGTTGGTACGTCATCGAGTTCATCCTTGGAAAATACTCCTCGAAATCCAACAACGTCCTTCAATTTTTCAATGATGTCAAAATTGCTCAATAACGTCTGGTCCCTGGTAGAGTTAATCCGCGTCCGATTCCTAGTAAGTTTGGCAGCAGACTTCCCGCTAGTCCCGCCAAAAGTGGAGCGAAAGGAATAATTCCTCCTTGTTTTGTTTGTTTGCGTTTTGTTGTTTTCTTTTTTTTCGATGATTTTGTTTTTTCGGCGACTTTTTCGTTGGCATTTTATTTTATACCGTTACATAAAATTAACGATAGATTTGTTTGATACCACGACCTTCGACTGCTTTCTTCGTTGCGCCAGAGACTGCTCCTGACGCAGCCGCAAGTCCAAGTGTATCAAGTACTGGTAAAACTTTGCTAGCTATTACTGATAACGCTGGTCCAAAAAATCCACCTTCTTTTGACATTGCAGTTACCTGAGAAACAGATAATTTCAGCACCAAAGGTTTGTTGCGATCGAGTTTATTGATTTGTTGTTGCGTTAGCATGACTTTTACTGCAATTTTATTTGAAGTTTCCGGAGAGATCATCAAAGAAACAGAGCTGCGTTTAGCAACAGCTGCTGATAATTTTTCAACTTGACCAGATGTTAGGTATATTTCTCGAGTTGTGTATTTGGTTTTCATAATGTTATATCCAAGTTGTTAGATTAAACTTGTACTGTCATTCTTCCTTTGATTGAATCGATGGTCAGAAATCGATCACTAACCAATAGCGCGTATACGTTATACTGTTCACCTGGCACAGCGCCCAGTGTCCACGTGACCTCAATATCTGCAGTCGATCCCACAACACGCTCCAAATGTTTTGATACGTCAAAGTAAAAGATGGGATAGAGCGATCGAAACTCTTCTATTGATATTTGAGATCCACTGTCCGCGTTCTGATATTTTTGCATTGCTTCCATAAGATACATGTACGGCCGAGAAATGTTTCTGGTGGCGTCTACGGCAAAATTACATTCGATTGCACGTTCAGGATACTGTTTGGAATTTACTCTCACAAATATTCGTTCTAACGTCTGGGTTATCGAATACAGAGTTGTTCATTTCCTGATGGTTACGACGTGCTTGTCGTTGAAATACGACGAACAAGTGTCGCGGTAGTTGTTCGCTGGGCGTGGTCGTTACACGCCACGTGTAATCAGTCGCGTTGGGAATGGCTGTTTGATAAATCCTGTTCTGTTGGAAGTGTATCTTTTTTGTAAAGGTGGCTAGTAAAGATTCGAGCTCCATCATTTTAGCTAATGAAGGGACAACCCGAGGCATCCACAGTGCTAATCTTGTAATAGAAAACTGTCCCTCAGCCACTCCAACAACACGCATTATGCAATCGTTTTGATCAGCTCTATCTAAAATTAGGGTATGTTTTATTCCTCGAAAGACTTTATTATAATCACGACAAAATCCAAAGATTGTGCTTAACGGCAGCATCATTGTTATTTGGCGAGATTCTGCGGCAAATGCTTTTCGTTTGGTAAATCCCTCGTTATATCTTATGTTACGTGCACTAATAACACCGTTTATAAAATTTAACATCGCAACACCATCTGCGGCTGCATCTGGTGGAGTTATACCAAGATTATGACAAGCGGCAATAAGTGAAGCTCTTGTGGCGTTTACATCAGCAGCTGCACCTGGTGCGGCTATGCCAAATTTGTTAGCATTAGCAATAAGAAAATTTCTTACAATTACAACATCTGCAGCGGCATCAGCTCCGTGTGTAAAAGCACCACTTGAAATAAACTCGTTCGACACAGTTGTTCCTAGTCCAGTATCTTTGAACCACATCATGTTTGTGGCTATTGATCTGGAATAGTCATCGCTAAACGAAACGATGTTTAGTATTGTACTCGCTATGGGTAAGTGCATCGAAATATCTTCTACGGTTTGATTGGCCAGTTGGTATCGTGCACTCTTAAACAAGCTCCAACCATTATTGACGAGAGCGATTTCTACATTAGCTGCAATATCACCACCTGCTACAGTTAATATTCGGCCACGCACTTCTAACATTGCCTTATGGGGTAGTAGAAACACGTCCTCGTCTCTTGTGTTAAAAGTTCTAACTCCGGTTTTATTCGGTTCTTTCGAGTTCTCATCGAGATATTCAACGTATTCGAACTCTGTTACAGCATCGTCAGTATCAATTTCTTCTGCAAGATCGAGATAGTTTTTAGCTGACATTTATTTTATAATCGTTACACAAAATTAAAAGGCAGCAGGGGTCATCGGTTTTGTTTTCTTTACAAGTTTACGTACTATGTCTTCACCACTCGGCGACAATAATTTTTTTGTTGTAGCTATCATAGCTCGTTTTGTTTCTTCTGTTGGCGCAATATCTGATATTACTCGTTTTATTTCTGATGGGGAAGGTCCTTTAATCTTATCAGCAATCTTTTGCCCTACTGCAGTGCCTGCTGAAGATGCCGCCCCTGTAGCGAAAGCTTTACCGGCGTCAAGTGCAATGGGCGCTACTTTACGCGCGATTCCTGGAATATTCTCTGCAATTGTTGTAAATATATTTCCAAAAAATCCACCTACGATTTTTGTTCGATAAACTTTTCTTCGTCTCATTTTATAAAATTATGTACATAAAATCACATGCCTAGGCAGTGCGTAGGTGTAAGTAATACGTGACTATTTCGTTGTTCACGTCTATTTGTCGTCCAGATTGGTCTGTGAGTTGCATTGTAATGCTTGTAATTTGATTCTCAGGTGTTATTGGATAGTAGATAATCTGTCGCGGATTGATTTGCATGAGAGAACCTGGTGGGACTTCTGGTGAGAAACTGTAGATCGTTTGCCCGCGGTTGCCTTTTGACGTATAAGATCCAGATGCGATAGAGCAATTGATGAGTATTGTATTTACTTCTGTGATATCTACTGGTAGTTCTCCATCAAATGTTAAAGATTTATCTTCACCGGTGGTATAGTATAAAACTCTAGTAAAACCTAACATCTTTCCAAAACTTCTTTCTTCAAAGAGGACTTTCATATTTCTTTTCACTGTTATCCTAGCTCGTAAGGTGTTATAATTCGCCGTTAATTCGAAATTATCAGCATTCCCACCAGCTTTTGTTAGAAGCTCTTTTATTGTTCTGTTTAGATCAGTAATGTTATAAGCTCCTTGTGGAATCTGTAGTTTGTATTGTATATCAATAAACTCTTTTTGTGATATTGGAGATTGTTTAACATTAACGATTAAAATTTCATCATTAACCCCATTTTTAATATTCGGCATGGCGTTCCAACAAGTACAAGAAATTAATCCAATCTCATACTGTTTTGCAGGATCTAGTTCTATTGGTGGGTTGTAATTTACTGTAAAATTCGCGCTGTTTCCTATTATTTGTGATGAATCAAGCAATAATGTTGTTTGCATTATACTAATATTTTAGATAAGATTGCGGTGTAAAATTTCGTACTCGGATGATGTTAGTAATCCACTCGATCTTAGATGATCAAGTATATCAATAATTTCGTTATCAATCTCTACACTTTCATTACCAGCTTCTTTAGAGGATATCAACAGCATTAGCCGATCGACTATGTCTGCATTTGATGTAAAAACTTTAACTCCACCTCCATTCTTTTCTTCCGGTAATCTTTTATCTCGAACATCTTCGTATTTATCAAACAATCTTTTAAAATTCCAACTTTTCTTATAACCTCCTGGTTTATTTCGGTATTGTTTTGCTGTTTTATGTAAAATCTCAGCAATAATTCCTTCTCTTATCTGATCAAATAATACTAGAAAATTCTTTCTATCTTTTTGATCTTTAATTTCTTCATCAACACGTAAACCATTTTCTATAATTTCTCTTAATTTTTCCATCAAATTATCATAGTTTTCTTTTGACCAATCTCGAATACTATTAATATTAGTGATATCATATTTTTCCATAAACTCGTTATACTCGGAATCGTCTATTTCTACCCTAGCTTTCTTTCTGTAAAATATGATAGTATCCTCAATAGGCATTATTTTTATCATACTTTCTTGTAACGGTTTTTGTTTCTCAGCTAATTCCTCAGTTTGTTCTGACATTTTTTCTATTAACCTCCTTAACTCGTCGGGATTAACAGCCTTTGTTGTTATAGCTTGCTGAAGTGCAAGAGGGTTGTTTATTAATCTATCAAATTCAACCTGTCTTGCAATAGGATCAACAATGTCTCTTACAAGTTCTTCTGCAATTTTTTTATTTTCGTCTTTCGATCTTTCTCCTAGTAAACCTAACAATCCTTTTTCTTTTATTTTTGCTAGTTCTTCTGGAGACAATGTTGGTATTTCTGGCTGCTTGCCAAGCATCGCCTCAGTAACAGGTTTGAAAATTTTGGTTCTTTCTTCTTCTGCTTGAACTAGTCCACGTCGAGCTTCTTCCACCTTTTTCTTAAAAGCCGCTCGAGTTTCGATAAACTTTTTTAGTAATTCGATTTTCTGTTGATGTTTGTCCATTATTTTTATACGCTTTACAAAATTATATCATAGAAACGTCTCAAGGCAACAACGAAACATCTTGGTTGGATCACGCGCTAGCTTATCAAATAAAAAGAAACTATATCGATCTTTAGTTGCTCGATGATATAATTCGATAAATTTATCTTTTGTAACATCACCACATTGTTCGTTTGCAATATTTCTCACATCCACATTATCTAGTCCGGGAAATAATATGAAACAACCCGTATTTCGCCTAATAAACCTATCAACATTATAAAAACATTGGGCAAGATAAACAGAATTGCATCTTTTATTACGTGATAGTGAAAAATATGATCTAATCTTGTTCATCTCCTCGTTGTTTAGCGGAATATCATCAAAGACGATTATCTTATGCTCTGACGAATCGAGTTCGTTCACTGGAACGAGTTCTTCTGGTTGTTTTATCAAAAATATATCATCACCAATGCCAAGTTCATCACGAAGTTTATCATTATACTCGTTTAATAATTTGTATTTGTCTTGTTGGGGGTTGATGGTGTAAATATACACCTTATCATAGTTAAAGTTATTATTGAGTAAAAGATTTAATAACAAATTTGTTTTACCAGATCCAGTTCGCCCAACAATAAGATAATGACAGTCTGGAAGTTCATTGTTATGTTTATGCTTCACCAATCGCTCGGTGTCAAAGTTTATTATCTTCGCCATCGTATAATTTTGTTATATTAAACCAACAATTTTGTGTAGAACGGTATGTATAATGAGCTACTATACAAAATTTGGAACATTAGCAGTAGATTTATTAACAGAAGGTTACCAGGGTGACTTATCCAAGTATGCGACTCTTGATAAGCTCAAAAATGAAATCAACAATTTGTTAAACGTTGCAAGTGTAGATCCAAATGAAGTTGTAGTTTTCCAGGACAAACAAGGACGATTAAAGACGAGTAATGTACAACTGTCAGATGTACTTGTACGAAATCCTACTGCAGTTGCTAATAATATTGTTACTTTTAACAATCAAGGTAAGATAGAAGATTCGGGTAGGTCAGTTAACGATTATGTTAGAAAAGCAGGTGATTTATTTACGGGAAACATTGTTATGAACCAGAACAAGATCACATACCTTGGAAACCCAACTGAGGATAATGACGCTGCTACTAAGAAATATGTTGATGATCAGGAATCAAAGTACGTGTCGGTGCGTGGTAGTATAATGTACGCGTTTCTCAACATGAACAATAATAGCATTACTAACCTTAGAACACCAGAGTTTGATTTTGATGCTGTAACAAAGAAATATGTTGATGATATCAACAATGAAATCACCAAGTTCAAAACTGATTTTACTAATCACATCACCACGTTTTTAAATTTTCGCAGAAACATAAACAAAACCAATAACGAATTTTTTGGAAGTCCGCCATCTGTTGATATTACACTCGATAATATTAACACAAAACTCAACGATATTATTAGTGGAATTCCTAGTATTGTTGAGAAAACGAGTATGATTAAAGTTCCTCACAAGCAGATTAAAAATATTGTCTATACTGTTGCTTCTGGAATGTCTACTTGGTCGCCGCAAAATAACACTCTCAAACATACTGCAGAGGTCACTGGTGTGTATAGATTGTCCGTGTTGAGCAGTGCAAAGTTTAATATATTTACCTTATTTCCATGGCGTCACTCGACTGATAATTTCTCTGGAACCGTGTCTATTGTGTTAAACAAAGATGTTGAAGAAACTTTTATGCTAATAGAAGATGACAAAAAATTAACTGCTGTGTCATATTGGTATTGTCTGGAATTTGTGGCTGAAACACCTCAACTAGTTACTTAATCAAGCCTGAGATTATGTGAACAAATATTATAATGAAAAAAGTATAGTTGATTTCAATCATATTTCAAAAGATATTCCAGGACAGGATGTGGACGCACTAATACAATACTACAAATATTATCATAAAAAACTTTGGTGCGTTAAAAAATGTTACAAATATTATAACAAAATACTTCGAGTAATATCATATCTACCCTTGTTAATGACTAGTTCTGGCATAATTTCAAGTGGTATATCATTAAACCCGTTTTTGTTAATCATATCCGGTGTTGGTGTTTCTCTTACAGCAGCTTGTAAAAAAGTTGAACCTAAAATTTCGATAAAAAAGCACGGCTGCTTAACATCAATTATAACTTACAAAAAACTACTTGATCAGATCCGGTCTTACCTACGAGGAGTTAAATATAATATGGACGATTTAATACGTGAATTTCGTATTATTGACAACATGTTAACAGATATTCTACCCATGAGGATCAGCAAATATGAGAAAGATTATCAAAAGAAGTATGATATAACATAAAATTTTATATAATACCACTTACCTTACTGGAATTCTGTGTAATTTAGTCCACAATCGCCACGCTCTGCTAAATCGTAATGATTTGGAAAATTGAGTCTGACATATCATTTTGCTTATTCTGGAAGATCACGTAATTAAATTTTACCTGTTACCTAGATATTTTGCAACAGGTGTTCTATTGTATTTGTTTGGAGGTCTAGAGGGGTGGGGAGAGGGGTTGTTGAGCTCGGATTCTTAACACAATTATTGATTGCAACAGGTGTTCTATTACGTTACCTAGGTATTTTGT
Organism: Potamilus streckersoni; assembly: GCA_016746295.1. Taxonomy (NCBI): domain Eukaryota; kingdom Metazoa; phylum Mollusca; class Bivalvia; order Unionida; family Unionidae; genus Potamilus; species Potamilus streckersoni. The sequence continues at coordinate 1,818,642 of JAEAOA010000712.1, forward strand.
ATTTGTTTGGAGGTCTGGAGGGGTGGGGAGAGGGGTTGTTGAGCTCGGATCCTTACTTTCTTCTACTACTATATATATATATATATATATATATATATATATATATATATATATATATATATATATATATATATATATATACACACACACACACACACATTATAGAGATACAGCTTATAAAATCTTTATATTGAAAATGCATACAATAATATTTAATACTTTTTGGTAGCCATTTTGTCCAATCATACACAATCTAGCTATTCCATTCTACTGGCCAATAATTAGAATATATTTTGAATAATTTTACCTCAATCTACTAACTTCATGTACTTGTATAGTTTTTAAAATTTAGAATATAATACAAGTAATTAGATATCGCTTGAATTCAAAGAGCATACTATTCAATAGTTGCGAATAATGCAATAATCATTTTAAAGAAATATATTTTACTCCATTTAATTTCGAATACCCACTTGAAATAGATCACTGAACATTATTCTTTATTACCTAAAGAATATTAAATCTTAGCATGAAGCTGATAGCAAATTCATACAAATGTAAATGGACATAAATTCTTAAAAACAATTAAATAATCGATTACATTATAATATTAAGATAAAAAGAAAACTTACAAGAATATATAGGTCCCAGTATCGAAACTCCTGCATTGAAAATCCTAGAGTATGGAGCTCAGGACAATTCTTAATTTCGTAATAATAGGTAATGTTTTAACCATAATAGTAAACTATTTCGAACGCCGACTTAAATTTAATTAGTAATTCGAAATGCCAAACACAATCAAAGAAAACAATTCCACATTTCTTTCCATGGTCTAGAGATAAACGAGTTGTATTAGGAATATCTAAATAACCGATTTGTTATAGTCACCGATTAGGTTCATTTGTAATTGTTCATTAGGCTAATTTGCAGTAGGGAGAGTATGCAAATTGGAACAACTGAATATGTTTGATTAGTCCTCATAGAGTGTAAGTTATGCATTGACATAGTGACACCACCCAATAATGGGACAATACACGAATGAAGAGCTCAATCCCAACATGTTTAAACTTTTTAAATGGTGTAGCCATTGCATATTTGAGAGTCCCTCACAGCTATGCAGATGTAATAAGATAACTTTTTATTCTGAGAAATATTCAACAAACTCTCAGGTAAGTCGGAACAACAGTACCATGAGTGCAAAATGAACTCTTATGGCACTTGCATCATTTCACCCCACCCCCAGAAAACCACTGACAGCAGTAAAGACTGCTACTATTTGAGTGTATTTCACTATTTATTATTTGTATATTCTATTCAATTTTTGTGTTATCGTGATTATGTGTGTGTACATATGTACATTTGGTGTAGTAATGATATTTGACAATACTAAAGGACCGACCATTTAATTTTCTGGGAATGCCAGAGCTTTTTGGGAAAAAATGTTTTGACCCATATTGTTTGAAAAAAATTTTTGGTGCTAATTTGTAGAAAAAAAAATACTAATAATATTCAATATCTTATTTGCAAAAATGTTATTATGAGACAAAAAAAGTCCATGCTGACCCTACTACCCAATAAATGGTTGGTTTCTAAATTTACCAACTATCTCTTTTTTGAAAGTGCATTTAATGCTTTTCGATTTTATTTTCTTACATTCATACTTTTATTTTCTGTCAGTTTCTATGGGCTAATATGAGTAGATAACTAACTCATTCTCAGTTTCATGTCCCTCCTTGGGATTCAAACTCTAACCCTGTCTGGGAGGTTGGCAAGTATGAAAACTACCAATCAAGATTGACCTAAGTGCTGCAGACTGATATTATTGTGTCTAAAGAATTTTTCTTCTTTCATTCACAGTGATCTTGACCTTTTTAAGTTGAAATAAACTGGATTCTTCCTTAACCCAAGTGCAAACTATCCACAACGTTTGGTGAAGGTATATTCTGTAGAAATGAAGTTATTTTACAGAAAAAGATAAGTTAACAGGCTAAGGGACATACCAATTCAAAGCATAATACTCTCTGCCAAATAGTGGGTACAAAAATAACAAAGCTTGTTTCACTTTAGGTTTTATAATTTTTTTTTAATAGTGAGAAAAATAAAACATCACTTAATTACATGTCACACACATAAATACACAATCTTCCTTGCATACACAATGGCAAACCTGATGTACTCAAACTGCACTTGACACACACACAGACACACACACATACATTAACACATATACACCATCTACTTCACATATACATTGACACAAATGCACACTTTTCCTCACATACACACTGACACACACATATACACTCTTCCTCATACACACTGACTTACACACACTTTGTCTCACATACACATTGACATGTTTATACACACTCTCTTCCTTATATACACATACATACTCAGCCTGATCTTTGGGTCTCTCTAGAAAATAACTTCTTTTACAAATGAAGCACATTTCACAAAATAAAATATCACAGATAAATTGATAATTATGGCTATTTTAACAAAAATGCTCTGGATTTTTTTTTTCATTTATAAAATATTTATATTATAAAATATAATTTATCTAATACTGACTTAATGTGACTCATTTAGTCAACTTAGCATGACTATTTTTTTAGCTGAAATGAATACCTAGTTTTTCATATCTGAATATTCATTGAATGTATTGTAATAAGAGTCAGGTGTTGTGTTGTTAAATAATGTATTTAATCTATCCACTTTTTTATGTCCACTTTGATTTTTACTGACACCTCTCTTTTTCCCACTCCCAGCCAAGCCACACTGAAAACAGTGAAAAAGTCATGTCAATCTCATAAAATGACACTGTATGGGTCAAATCAAATCAAATTAATGGAGGTATTATTTTCACATATCCATTCTTTTAGTGCTGAGGATGACAATTTTTATGGTGGGGACTAACAGAATCATTTTTCTGGGAGGTGATCTTTCTTAACAATAAAAATCACACATATGTGTAGACTATTATATTTGATTAAATTTGGATATGTTTATTGCAGGTCTCTAGAATTTGTCATACTTGTCCTTGCTAGTCATGGCTAAGAGGACTGACCTTTTGACCAACTATACAATGTCCAAATCAGACATTGAGTTATTCTACTTAACCCTAATAAACTCATATTCATATTTTACAAACAATTGTTGTCACTGAAACCCATATGCAGTTGCTGCCTTCATCTTATATGTAAGATGAAAATCACAATATGTGAGAAATGACCTTGTGGCTTTTGTAAACAGCATAATGTAATCACTGTCTCAACCATGTCTATGAGTAAACCATTTGGTTTTACAAGAAAAGAGGGATTTCTAAGAAACAATTAAGTCATTTTCAAAAAGGCACAGGAAAAGAAAAGTCAAATAATTCCCATACCAACTTCACTATATGCTGATAACATTGTATTAATGAACAGCAAAAAAAAAAAGAGATTACAAAGACAACAACTCTTTACCCCTACAACTTAAATGAGTATGTTCCAAAGTCTTGTCAACTGGTCCATGTTCACCTTATTTATATGATGCTGACATTTGCATACTGACTTGAAAGAAAATAATAAAAAGATAAGTGTCATGTTTTAAGAATATTGGCAATTCCCCAGCTACGGACTTACTTCAAAACTTGAATAAAAAACCAATTGTGGAAATATTTTGGAGTAACCTTTCTGAGGAAAGATGTTTGGCGTGGGCAGAGTGGAAAGTAGTAGTGATTTGCAGGATAGGCTCAACTGTCCAGATGAAAATAGTATCTAACAATATAACTGTTCCTGACAAAACTAGTATCTAAAACACAGCTTTCCCTGACAAAACTAGTATCTAACAACATAGCTGTCCTTGACAGAACTAGCATCTAACAACACAGCTGTCCCTGACAAAACTAGCACACTGTATTTAAGACACAACTAGCCCTGATGAAAATAGTATCTAATAATAAAACTGTTCCTGACATAACTAGTATCTAAGAACACAGCTTTCCCTGACAAAACTAGTATCTAACAACATAGCTGTCCTTGACAGAACTAGTATCTAACAACACAGCTGTTCCTGACAGAACTAGTATCTAACAACACAGCTGTTCCTGACAGAAATAGTATTTAACAACAGTTCAAACATTTTTTAAAACTCTGGCTGATTAATACATAAAGGTTTTATTGACTTTGATATGACCCCTTTTCTATACTATGTTTTTCATCAATTTTATTACATGTTATCTTTTCATCAGTATTACAAATGTAAATGGGGACACATCTGGGGGTGGAAAGGCAGAGTCAGTATGCAGACAACCTAAAAATGAGCTAGAAACAGAACATTTCCTATATTAGGTTTCCTAAACAGATTGTTAAAATTATTCCCTTGAAATGCTGAAACTGCAGAAGCTTCTGGACGCTTCACTGCCTGGGGGGGCTACCAAGAGTTCCATCCCACAAACCTCTTGCCTACTTGCTTTATGTTCCACCTGCTCCTAACAATATTCTTTGATCTGTTCCTGGTAAATGGACATGTTGTGATCAAGGTAACTATTTAGATGCATTGATTAGTTTGTGAGTTAGAGTACTAAATTTCTGGTGATTTATCAGGTATAAAGTTGTGCCATTGAGAACTAATTCAGAATTGTATTCTTCACATTTCACCAAGATTTATTCTTGTGCAAAATGCTGCCAAACTCATTGCATAAATAAACATACATTCAAAAACCAACAATGTATTTGAATCTTCACAGAAAAGTATTTAAATTCAAAAGTATGCATATTCATTTCAGCTATACACTATTTATTATTGATACTTTCAACACATGCCATTATACACTTATGTTAATAAGGTAAAATGAATATAAAAGTTCTAAATATGCCGAACATTCCCTTTTAGCTGACAGTATAACTCCAACTTGGCTTCTTATAGACAAAATATGGTAATAATTCTCTGTATGAGTTACTAATAAAACTATTAAGAAATGAAAATGAATTTCTAAACTGACATTAAACTCTTATGAGGTAAAGTACATGTATATCATGCTTAGAGCTGATCAGAGATGGTCTTCTTGACAGCAGAAATGGCTACATTTTGTTAAAGAACCATTCCTTTTGTGCCTTTAGAGTTTTACCATACTTTTTTTTGAAAAAAAGAAAAGATTTTCATAAAAGATTTAAGGTAAACCACTAAAAGTTACACAAAAAGATCAAAATTTTAATAAAAATGTCCTTCAGAAAGCTAAAACATAACAAGATATGATGTAGGGATGACACTGACAATATTTACTACTGAATGAATCCTTGTACCATGCCAGAGTGGTAATCACAGACATTCAAGTCAAAGTAGTAAAAAGACACCCCTAACTTTTAAGATAAAATGCAGAACATTGTTTAAATCCCATAGCACCAATTAAATGTGATTTGGGTATTTATCTAACAAAAGCTGCAAATAAATATTTTTTTGATGGAAAAAAAATTATACTGTTCAGCAAATATATGAATTTTGAGCTTTCTCATTGTCAGGTCTTCTAAACCCACTTCCCTCCTGCATTGTATATAAAAGACTGTTTTCCTAGCTGAACTGGCCTGTAGTGTGCTGCAATACAGAATGAAAAAAGCATCTCAATAATAATAAAATGGAAGAATGAAAAATATAATCTATTTTGTTTCTAATAGAAGTAAATATTTTGAAAAGGATAATAATTTTGTGGCTCTCAATATGAACATTAAGCATTTTAAACATGCCAATTACAACAAGTTTTCTGAGAAGTCTTGAATTCTTGCTTTTTAAAACAACAATTAAAAACTGAGATGATTTGAAAATAAAAACAATATTTTATTACATCTTAATGTAGGACTAAAATTTTTGGATAGGATGAAGTAAAGGATGCAACCTGTCTCCATTCAAGCCACCCATAACCTATCTACTTTCAGGCCACCCATGAGCTCTCTCTTTTCAAGCCACTCACAATCAAAATGTAGCTCTATAACCATCAACATATATATATATATATATATATATATATATATATATATATATATATATATATATATATATATATATATATATATATATATATATATATATATATATATATGTACTTTGAAACTCTTCATAAAATGAAGAAATAAATCAGCTGATAGATCAGCACAGCAAAATTAATTTTACTTTGTAGTCACACCAACCCCTCTAATCCAATATATCAGACCCCCAAACCTGTGTTGATACTGATGGATGATTGGAAAGTCTGATGTCACCTATTAATAAAAACAAGGATTGTGTGTGCTGAGATTTGTTTGCAACACATAAATTTTAGACTCTTATATCTCACATTTCTTGAGGTACCATATATTGAAGGGTCTTTTATTCCTCATCAAATTATATGTCTGATGTCTTGTTAATCCAGCAGAATAACACAATCCTTTGTTCTGTGTGGCTGTTAACCAAATATTGGTAAGTGTCAAAACTGTATGCTGGTGTGTTATGGGATTTGTATGCAGCAAAATTGCATATTTTAATGAACAGGTGACATCTTATCATCAAATCATCCATCAGAATCAATACAGGATTTAGAGGCTCATTTAGCCCCCAGATATGAAAATCTATAAAGCTTACTGTTTAACCTAATAAAGAACCTGCACAAAACAAAGAATATTTCATAAGTAAGGCAGTGATAACTACATCCCAGATTGTACTTTATTGAAGAAGGAAGTGACAACTACATCCCAGATTGTACTTTATTGAAGAAGAAAGTGATAAATACATCCCAGATTGTACTTTATTGAAGAAGGAAGTGATAACTACATCCCAGATTGTACTTTATTGAAAAAGGAAGTGATAACTACATCCCAGATTTTACTTTATTGAAGAAGGAAGTGATAACTACATCCCAGAGAGTACTTTATTGAAGAAAGTGAATAACTACATCCCAGATTGTACTTTATTGAGGAAGGAAGCGACAACTACATCCCAGATTGTACTTTATTGAAGAAGAAAGTGATAACCACATCCCAGATTGTACTTTATTGAAGAAGAAAGTGATAAATACATCCCAGATAGTACTTTATTGAAGAAGGAAGAGATAACTACATCCCAGCTAATACTTTATTGAAAAAATTGATAACTACATCCAAGAGAGTACATTAATGGACAGGGACAAATAATGCATCACTTTCTTCACAAACACAGATGATATAATGCATTACTGCCTATACAATTTAATTCACAAGCACACACAAAAGAGAGGAATTTTACTCGTAATGACTAAACAATGCATACATATCAATGAGTGGGTGAAAATACTTTAGTTTTTACCCATGAATTGAAATGTATCCATTATTCACCTGAAGCATGCACATTTTCTTTTTATTTAATGCTCAAATGTGTTGGCAATATGTATAACAGGTTGAAGTGGCAGATTTCTTACTCTATCCAACACTATAATGTCAGTGGTTTACTGTTCATATTCTCTTGTGTTTTGTTGTGTATCTTCACACAAAAAATATTAGTAGTAACATAATTCGCCTTCCTGCTTTAAGGCAAAACAATATTACTAAGAAACAAAAAGCTAAAAAAAGTATATTGCACATTGCTGGATCTAAACTTGGTTTGTCTGCATGCAAAATGGCCATACTACCAATAGACCACATAAGCATCTAAAACTGACTTAAATTTCTTGACCATAATGTATTTCATAATCATGGCAGTGAAAATATTTATCATATTTTATCCTAGCGAACTCTCACATTTATTTCACTTTGGAAAATCAAGTACTTAATGACCTAATGTAAAATAAAATCCATTATAACCTGGTCCAGGTAAATCACTACTTTTAGTATTGTTTGTCCACCTGCTGGTGCTGGAGACAAATGCTGAACTGGACATGAAATGTTTTGGCTGACCCTCAAAGTCCACCAACTCATAACTTCCAGGCCCTGGAGAAGGAGGTGTTGGTGGCAAGGGCATAGCTGGGGCTGATATACACAGGTAATGCTTCATTCTGAAAATACAAAACCAGAAGTGATTTACAGAAGAAGAAGGTCATGTTCATCATCAAACTCACATTCAAAAGCATTTATATAAACCTATGTTATTACAAATCTTTCTCTGCCTATGACCTTTACCCCACAGTGTAGAGACAACCTTTATCCCACCATTACTTGAACATTCAATAGAAAATAAAAGTAAATGTGTTGCAGAATGCATTATCTTTGTTTCACAATTGGACATCTCAAGTATGAACCAAACTGGTGTATGGGTTTAGGAGATGGAATTGCCAATAGTGACATTGATGAAATTGCCAATAGTGGTATTGATGCAAACAGCAAACAGAAAATGTCAGCAAAACTGTTGGTGACAGCATCACAGCCATGGTTGGGAACTACTGTCTTTACCAGCACTGCTACTGTTGATAAAGTGAAAACTGTTTCCAATACAACCACTTCACTGTTGATAAAGTCAAAACTGGCAATATTATAACTGCCACTGTTGATAAAGTCAAATGTTGGCAATACCATCAATGTCCCTATTGGCAATACCATCAATGCCACTATTGGCAATATCATCACTGTCACTATTTTCATTAGCATCAATGCCACTACTGGCAATACCATCAATATCACTATTGGCAATTCCAGTAATGCCACAGTTGGCAATACCATCACTGTCACTGTTAGCAATACCATCAATGCCACTATTGGCAATATCATCAATGCCACTGTTGGCAATACCATCACTGTTATTGTTGGCAATACCATAAATGCCACTATCAACAATACCATCAATGCCACTATTTGCAATATCATCAATGCCACTGTTGAAATCAAACTGTTGCCAATACCACCACTGCCACTGTTAGTAATGTCAAAACTTTTGGTAATACCACCACTACCGCTGTTAGTAAAGTAATCATTTTTTTTTCTATAAAGTGGACATGAAAAAGAAGTTCTCATTGTAACTATGTAAAATACACCATACGATAAAAATTTGTAGTTATTGCTTAATATTAAAATTTTAATATCAAGCTTATCTAAACGCATCATTTAATTTAAATAAGCTTATCTAATTTTGACCTTAAATATTTAATTACATACACAATCAATGATGCAATGTTAAGAGAAGCATGGATATGTTGCAATTCAAAGTAAAATTATGCCAAACATCCCAAATAATCAATAAATAATCTGTTTGTCTTTAATTTACAAACAACTTAATACCAAACTTGTTTTAATTTGAACTGAAATGTAAATAGTATCCACCTCGTTACTTACGGGAAAAGCTGTTTTTTTGCTGGCTCTACAGGTTCATGTGGCTTATATGCTCCAGGTCCTGGAAACTGGGAAGGAAAATACAGTTGATTAAAAAATGCCAGTTTATGCCATTTTTGAGGAAAAAGTAACATAGAAATATGCATTGCTGCAGATAGCTACACTTCAGTTTTGGAAAACAAAAAAGTCCATTCATCTTCTGATGGTAGGATCAAAGTATATCTGTTATATTAAGCAGAAAATAATGCATAATGCAGTGAACATTTAACATTTAAGTTTAATAAAAAGCATTGTTGCTGTTCTAAGTTTAACACTTTAAGTGCTGTGTATAAATTTTTTTTTACAGTTTCTGCAAATAGACATCTCAAAGATGAATTTTATAACATCTGAATGATAATGTAAAATATCGGGTCATCCAGTCTATAAAAACCACAACCAACAAAGATATTTTACAATATAAATATGGCAGTTGTTCAAAGCACATATTTAATTCATTTTAATAATGCATCTCAAGATTACAAAATTTCGAAGAAACTGAGTCAAAGTAAGCATCAGAATCAGTAATATTTGGAAAACTTTTAATAAACCATCACCTTAGCTTCTATCTTAAGCATGTACCACCTAGTAATCAGGCTGAGGAAGATAACTTTTTATGTTTGATTATAATCACAAAAAAATGCATTCTGCTCAATGACAAAAAAAATAACAGCACAGATTGTTTTTCAGCTTCCACTATGAGACAATAAAGGCATGATATGTATTTTTAAAATGGCATTTATTAAATAATTGTAATACTTACATTTGGTGGATCTGGTTGTATTTTCCTTTTACTTTTTGATTTAAAGCTTGAAATGGGTATCTTGACACTGTCATGAAGTAAATAATCCTTCACATTGTATTGACCTAGAACAAGAAAAATTGTGCATTGAATTATAGTAAATTCTGCAAACCCATGGTTCAACAATAACAACAACAACCACCAACAATAAAAAAATGGTGATCAAAACCTCTGATCCAAAATAAAACATATTTACTGTAAAAAAAATCCAGTATTAACCATAAATGCTTGTAAGACCACATTATGATATCCCTTGGGGAACCAAAAATTATTTAGTTAAAACAGAGCTGGATGAATATTTTTTGTTAAATTATATATATATATATATATATATATATATATATATATATATATATATATATATATATATATATATATATATATATATATACACATTGGATGACACATATATAGATTTTATACCTGATAATCTGTATAAATAAGCTTTGGATAAACAATCTTATAATGTATGTCTAAACAGAATATTTCTTTCTGGAGAAAGAGCTATTTTTTAAAACAATTCTTAATGTTTTTTTGTGGCAATTATATTTTACTTAGCCCAAAGGAAATAGACCACAAATAATTTAGTGGTTTAGGAGTATTTGGAGATGCATCCTTTGGCTATTAACTAGAGTTAAATATTTTCCATTATTCATTTCATAAACTTCAATCTTTGTCCATAGGTGACAAGATTTTTTCTGTATCCTGTACTTAATTTCTTACTGACAAAAAAGCATATGGACTCTTAGTACGAGTCTATGTTATTAGGTATAGACAAAGGAGTGCAAGGTTAAAGTAAATTCTCCAAAGCACCTTTTTTTCAAGGCTAAAAATTTTCAAAGTCTATTGAATTGAAGCATGCATAGTTTGTATGCCAAACTAATGCAGAAATAGATTTTTTATTTTTAATATATTAACATTAAGTTTTATGGGAAATTAATAAGTGGTTCCATCACTAAACTGATTTTTTTTCCAACAATAATTTTTTAGATCACAACAAATGTACATTTTCAAATATGTTATGGTAATTGATTTCAATACTGCATAGTGAATTTAGTTTACAGAAGTGAAATTTGAATAAAGTTTCTATGTAAGGCATACGCTGTATGTACTTGTATACAAGTCAGATTTAACTGCAAACTGTACAGACCAAGATATGCCATTAAATAATGCTCCAGAATGTCTGGGTCTGTGCAGACTGTCAGGTATACTCAGCAGAACCAAACAACATAGACCCTGATATGCTGGCACATTACTTCAATATGCCGGCACAATACTTCAAAACTTTAATTATGGAGATAAATAAACCAATTGCATATTTTGTTTTTAACTATTACCAAGGAAAAATACAAACAGTGGAGTGAGAGACAACAATCCATCCATGATACATCTGTGTTATGAACCATCAGTACAGAAAAGATTGCAGTAGATGTCAGAACAAGTACCTGGAGCAGGAAATTTAGCAGCATCTTTGTTGTTCATAACTTCTCTTTTGGACTGAGATTTAAAAGCAGCATCTGCAGATACATTATTGACTTTTCCAAGTTTTGTTTTTGTCACCTATAAAAAAACCACATCTTTAATGTAAAAAAGATCAATCAATCTGTATTGACAGGCCACTATAATGACAACATTAACTGCTAGACATTTTTATGCAAATAATTGATTTTTGTAAAATATTTCTGGTTATGATAACTTTTATTTATAGTCAGCATGATTTAAAACAACAATTGCACATAAGCTCTAATGAGATTTTTGCTGATATGATATAAAAATGAGACAAAAAACAAACATTATTTTCAAGACATAAAACAACAGAATAATACATGGATATAATCAGACATAACATATTACATTTGGACAAAACACATTAACAATTACATAAGAAGTGATCTGGCATCAACAGTTAATTCTAGAAATGAACAGCTTGATTTGATTCCAAGTCAGCCAGAGTTCTGTTATAGGGTCTTAAACTATGAAATAAAAAAGAGCAATAACCCGCAAGTTTTGAATAAATTAATATATTAAATTTTGTCCTAAAATACAAAGTGAAATAACTTACAGTATGGGGAATAAATTGCTAAAGCCCAAAAGTTCTATCAGTTTCAACAGTTCCAATTAATCCAAATATGTTCCAGAGGTATTTCAAATGATGATTATATTGCACTAATGTACCAACAACAAAGAATAATAACAATGCTATAAAACCAAATATCTTTAAATAAATTTGCAGTAATTCCAATACAGCTAATAATCAAAATGTCTTTGAATGAATGTTAGAGCACAATAATACCAATGAATGATTATTAAATTAAATAAATGAATCAATATCTTCAATAACTCTTACAAGATTAGTAATACTATTAAGAATAAATGATTCTGCATCATAATCCTTTTAATATGCAAAAGCAAGAATGGAATACATTTGAATGAATCACATAGAATTCAAAATAGTCTTTACAGTTAATGAGAGTTACATGGTTTATTCAAACTAATCAATCAGGAAATAGGTCAGTTGTCTTTTTTTTTCTTCAGGAAACCCATGATCTTCATTCTCAAGAATGCCTGTGAACTTGTCAGATCCCATAATGTTTACTTACTTTTATCAATACAATTCAACCTTGACAGTTATGAATGAAACATCAAATACACTTTACATGACTCACCTTTAAAATGCATAATAATATCATAGAAAAAAAATTTAATTAGCTAAATGACCCTTACAAAAACCATTATTATTAAAATAATACACATAATATAGATATACATAACATAATAGTTCAAACTAAACTGATTTGCTGATATGGAATTTGTTTGATATCCAAGACAGCATGAGTTCACTCTCCACTATTGTACTGATATGGCATTTGTTTGGTATCCAAGGCTGTCTTAGTTCAAGTCTCGGTGTGTTGATATAAAGTTTGTTTGCTATCCAAGGCAGTCTTAGATCAAGTCTTAATTGGTAAGCTGATATAAAGTTTGTATTTTCTTATACCTTTATTAAAAAAAATCATAACATCTGATTTTTCTTTTATTAATATATACTTGTGAAGTAAGAAAAAAAAATTTTGAATTCTGGAAAAAGACTGTGAGGAAAATGAAAAAATAAAACATGACAAACAGATGTTTTTCAACTTAGATCCCACAATCTGTTACAAAATGAGTGAAGCAACAGTTTCAAGCCCAAATCATCTCCTACAGATATTTGATTCATGCTCATGTCCAAATTTTCACACAAATCAAGGCCTTTATGCATGTCAGGTGATTCCTTTGCAATCCTTTCCTGAAAATTTATCTAGACCCACCTCATAAATATTTGGTGCTGGAATGCCATCATTCTTGTCCTGTTTTTGTGCAATAGGTGTATGGAAGTTTCCAGTAGTTTCCGAAGCATTAAAGTCTTTGCGTGTAGTCAACAAACTAGGTAGGGCATAAATCCCCGGGCCTGGGGCATTGGATATTATGTACCTAGCTTGCCTCTTTGTCTGTGAAGAAAATAAATGATGAAAAAATACCTATTTGACATACATTATAATAAAGATTGTTTACTATGTTATTGGATAAAATATTTTCTCTGTTAAAACATTCAAATTTAATTTCACCAATCAATTTCCTAATTATTATATATTTCAAAGGGTTATTGTTTAACTTGTTATAGCATTGTCTTGTGTTGTCTATCAGGAAAATAAATAAATTTTGCTGAATTATAACCTTTTCATCACCTGATGTGCCAAAACCAGGTCAACAATGGCAATCATTTAAACAACAATGGTAACAAAAGTGTCAGGTAACAAAGTCATGATAATACTGCTGCATTTATACTCAACAAAAAACAAAGGCCATAACAAGGGCATAATGTATCAACAGTGTGGTAATCTCACTTCATTCATAATTGGTAATTTTGACTCCTAGGTTGCAGGTTCAATACAATTAAGGCAGGAAAGGAATACTTTGTTTTGCACTTTTTTGGACCAAATGATTTATAAATATCCTTTAGCTATAGTTCTACCTCCATGTTGAATAATTGAGTACAGCCTGAAGTAGATCTCTTATGTCATCATCAACTTAAAATCCAAATAAGGACATATTCCAATCATAACATACCTCACAATGCCTTGGTTTTGCATTAATTTTAAAATATAATTTTATAAGGTTTTAAAATTGAATTATATTATGCTTTTTTAACATGCTAATAAGACAGCCTAATGCTCATGACTGACTATAATTCGGAATGAATAAATAGCTTTGGACATAAGAAATTTGAAGTTTTCTGTAGAGTATACTAGTGATGTAAACAGCGAATTGTCCATAGAAAATTATTTTATTCATTCTCTCAAACATGAGAAAAATCAGTACTTGTTATGATGAGAATTAAATTAATTTTAATTTAAATCTTTTATTTTCATTTCTTTTATTTGAACACAGGATTGAAGGGTTGTATGAAAAAAGTTTATTATTGTGTTGCATACTGACCTTTGAGGCAAAGCCTCCTGTCCCTTTCTTGCCATAAGAAGGACTGTTGCTGTCCACGGTATGGTGACCCACATAAGCTCCAGGACCGGGGGCATCATTCTGTGGCATTTACAAAATATTCTTAATTCCTACTTTTAACTAGCATAATGTCATGTCGAAATGTTTTTATGACACAAAGTACATATCAGAAATATAACAACATTGTTGAGAAAGTGTAGTTAGTAATGCAATAATTTAAATTAATGCTGGAAATAATTTGACAAATTTTCTATAATCTTTTTCAAACAATGTCATTTCTAAATAGATGGTAATGATAAACTTGATTGCATCCCATCAAAACAGAATGGTTTTTTCAAATGCCATATAACTGGCATTTGGATTACAATGGAAGCAATATTGGAAGCTGTTATACATACACATTTTACTTTCTGGAAGATTTTGTCCCTCTATGTCAAACAGTAAAATAAAAAGGACAGTGTCTAAATGTTGAGTGCATGTTATTAAATATATAATCTTGACCCTAAGGTAAAAATTGGGAAGAGTGATCAGTAATAACAAATTCCCTTGGCGTTATAATGACTGATTCAATGTGTTAACAAAAGCCATAAAGAGGTGGAGAAAATATAAATACCAAAACCTTAACATAAATGTTCTGTTACTGCAACCTTGACCTCAAGATCAAATGGAGAACAGTGGGTGTTGGTGAATTAATTGCTTTAGAGTCATAATGATTCATCTTAAGTATTAAAATGTCCATCATCCCTTCATCAGGTTTAAGAAGCAAACAGCAAAACTTTCACCAAAACCTTATTGCAAATTTTCTGCACCCTCGACTATAATGTCCAAGCGGCAAGCATGCATGTACAGAACAAATTGTCTTAGCTTCATAATTTATCTTAAGTATAAAAAGATCAATCAATGGGTTTAGAAAATACAAGCAAGAAAAAAAAACTTGCAAATTTTCTATGATGGTTACCATTGATATTCATAATGGAAAATCACAATCAAACACTTAATAATTGGATATTTCCAACCAATCTTCAATTAACTGACAATCATTACATCACTGATTTGTCTAAGCTCATTCATGATACAACTTGATGAAACAAAATGAAGAAATGAATATGCCCCATTTTCCAAGCATTGGGTAGCAGTAGATTAAAAGTAGTTTTGTACATTGTAATAACACACATTTCATACCTAGTGACTATACATATTTCATATATAATGACCATACACATCATATCTAGTGACCATACACATTTCACATCTAGTGACCATACACATTTTACATCTAGTGACCATACACATTTTATATCTAGTGACCATATACATTTTATATCTAGTGACCATACACATTTCATATCTAGTGACCATACACATTTCATATCTAATAACCATACACATTTAATATCCAGTGACCACACACATTTCATGTCTAGTGTCCATACACATTTCATATCTAATGACCATACACATTTCATATCTAGTAACCATACACATTTCATATCTAATGACCATACACATTTAATATCCAGTGACCACACACATTTCATGTCTAGTGTCCATACACATTTCATATCTAATGACCATACACATTTCATATCTAGTGACTATACACATTTTATATCTAATGACCATATACATTTCATATCTAGTGACCATACACATTTAATATATAATTAACCATATACATTTCATATCTAATGACCACACACAGTTCATATCTAGTTACCATACATATTTAATATCCAGTGACCATACACATTTCATATCTAATTACCATACACATTTCCTATCTAATGACCATACATATTTCATATCTAATGACCACACACAGTTCATATCTAATGACCATACACATTTCATATCTAGTGACTATAAACATTTTATATCTAATGACCACTCACATTTTACATATATGTCTAATGTACCATACACATTTCATATCTAATGACCATACAGATTTCCTATCTGGTGACAACATACCATATGTATGTGCTTATAAGCTGAGTCCAGCTGCAAGCTTCACAAACCCAGATCTGCCATCACATAATGCACTGACAGATATGGATCTATGCAGTTTGTTAACAGTAATCAGGAGAACAAACAAAACAAACCCTGATCTGTTTTGACTTACAAGGGAGTATATATGGTACATAAATTCCTGTAGCTATGGTCTACAAGGACAAAACTATCTACTGTAAAACTGCTAAGTTTTGTTGCTATAATATTTTCATGCACAAAAAGGTAGATGAAGTAATACTGCTGAAATGAGATTAGTAAAAAACAAATGCTAATGCTCTGTATATTTTTTCATTCCATCTCTGGTTGAAGTTATAAGCATTTCTACAACAGACACTTCTAGCATGAATTAATGCCAATCCCACTCATATGGTTTTGATGTTAGGCAGTGTATTGGAACCTCAAAATAAAAGATAACTTAATTTTATGATAAAAATGATGGTTTTTATCTGAAAGAAAAATCTACTGGTATACTAAACTTGTGCAAATGTAAAACAACTGGTGGGCCTGATATCATCTATACTAAACTTGTGCAAATGTAAAACAACTGGTAGGCCTGATATCATCTATACTAAACTTGTGCAAATGTAAAACAACTGGTGGGCCTGATATCATCTATACTAAACTTGTGCAAATGTAAAACAACTGGTAGGCCTGATATCATCTATACTAAACTTGTGCAAATGTAAAACAACTGGTGGGCCTGAGATAACTCACCTGGCTGACAACTACCTCAAGGTTAAATGCCTAGACAGTATGGGATAGAATAGTAATACTTTTGGACTTCAAAGGCTTTCCTGTTGTTGGTAATGGTAGCCGTATTAGATGGCTGATAAGCATCATTTGTGCAAACTGAGCATCATTTGTGCAAACTGAGCATCATTTGTGGAAATTGAGCATCATTTGTGCAAACTGAGCAACTGCAATGGACAATGGAAATCTGGTTGGACCTGAATAACTTGATTTTAAAAAGGTTTTTGACTTTGTTCACCATTAACGAATTTGTATGGAAACTTGAAAAGTACAAAATGTTCTCACTTATCACTCCCATAGTTCCAATCATACCTATTTTACTACTCTATAAATCCTTACATGGTCTGGCTCCTGGTTATCTTAAATGTAATTTTAAATTTGTTGAAAATGTACATATGTATCAATTAAGATCCATCTCAAACAACAAGTTATATTTACCTACCAGCAAACCAGATTCAGAGTTTTATAAGAAGAGTTTTTCTTTTTCTGGAGCCAAACTATGGAATTCCATACCACCTTATATAAAGTCAGCTGACCCATGCCAAGTTTTCAGAAAGCTTATGAGTTAACATTTACAGAAACAATCATTTGTAAGATTTTATTTAATTCAGTACTACTACTTATTACAACAGTGTTATCATGTACTCACCTATAATGTTTCACATATTTGCTAATACTCTTTGTATGAATCCTGTATGTACTCATCCTTAAAGCCTTGTGCATTTTTTATTGCAGCAGTAAATCAACTGTCTAGTTTTTAACAGCATTTGTTGTCTAAAAAACATCATCTTGTAAAAACTGTGCATTATATATGTATATATTGAAAAAGGCCTCATGGAAGATTGGTCAGTTGACTAATGAGCTTCTTCTTTAAATAAAGCCATTATTATTATTATTATTATTATTATTATTATTATTATTATTATTATTATTATTATTATTATTATTATTATTATTATATGACAGAAGCAACAAGATGTTATTGGTGACAAATAAATGAGAGCTAATGACCATCAACAAAAAAAGGAGTTTCACTGGGATTTATTTGCCTGGAACTAAGCAAAGATTATCACTGAAGAGAAATCCTAACCTTGAGCTGTATGTATATCTTCAATAATGTAATGGAAAATACAAACAGAAAACTTAATATTCATATGACTCTAGACTGGTCTAAGTAAGTAAAACACACTACAACTAAAAAATTTAGCTTTTATAGAGAATAAAAAATTACCTACCATTCAACTATCAGAAATTATTTTATAATGCCTTAATTTTTCCCTCTTATGGACTAGTGCTGCACAATTAGGGGAAATACAACTGACTGTACTGTTGAAACAATCCACTAACTTCAAAATAAAAAGGGTTGCAAGAATTATCCTAACTTTACCATATGATACATCATCAAGAATTACATTCTTGAAATCAAAATGGCTGAAATTTGACTACTGTTTAGCCTACCAAATGTCCATATTAATGAACAAATTAAGGAATGAACATTGTCCACAATATTTGAATGGCATGTTTATTTCTAAGTTAGTTGCTGTTGTTGTTATTGTTGTAGTAGGGTTTAATGCCATTTTTCAGCACAGGATAGGCTATACTAGGCAGCCAGTATTAATGGTGGAGGAAGAACCCAGGAAAGAACCACTGACCCGGCAAGAAGCTACTGGCACGATTTCTCACATACCCACAAGGACTTGAACCCATGCTGAGTTGAGATGGCAGTGATCCATAACATAGAGTGCTTTAGACCCCTATTACTAAGTCAGAAGAACAGTGATATTGACTATAACTGACCATTGCATAACAGCATTTCCAAAACTCATTTGCATACTTTGGTGCTATTCTCTAAAATGAACTCTTCATAGCCATTATATCCTCAAAAGGCAGATGTCTTGTCAGTACTGAAATACATGCACTCCAATTCATTCTGTTAATGCATTTCTTATACACTTTGTACTTTTTGTTAAGCATGCATTATATTTTTAAAAAAATTACAATTGCTTTCTTGCCCTTTTGTCCTGATGGCCTTAGAGAAGAATAGCAAATTATAACTTAGTTTACCTCATAAAATAAAGTATTTGTTACTATTATTGTCCTTGTTATTATTGTTATTATTATTATTATTATTATTATTATTATTATTATTATTATTATTATTATTATTATTATTATTATTATAAACCTCATCAACTTTTGTTAATTGGATTTCAGCAGGTCATTTACAGGTTTTTCTATTTTTATTAACAGTGGCCAAATTCAATAGCAAATCTACATACATGTAATTTGTAACCATTTAAAAGTTCTTGATGCCTGGATTCTTTCCGTAAAAGTTGGTCAGTTTTTTTAGAAGAAGATGTATTAAGCTATTTTTAATTTTTTGAATGGTGGCCACATTTGACAGTAACATTTTTTGTAAACAATTTTAAAAGGCCTTTATGCAAAAATGATTTCTGTCAAACATTTTCCAAATTATATTCTTTATCTTTGAGTAGAAGTTGTGTGATGGCTTTCATATTTTTAGCAATGGTGGCTGAATTGACAGATTGATGTCATGTGTGCAAACTTTAAAGGCTTCATGGCATTGCTTCATGTCAAATTTAGTCAAATTCTTTTCATAGAAAAAAACACTTAATATGTTTTTCAAATTTTAGCAATGGTGGCAATGTTTGATGACAGATAAACACTGTTGATGTCCTGCATTCCAGAAATTTTGACCAATTGGTCATATTTCCCATATTTTTGGAGATCAGTTAAAGGTTGTATCTTTCTAGTAATGGTTATCATATATGATCTAATGGTTGCCATATATGATGTAATGGTTACCATATATGATCTAATGGTTGCCATATATGATGTAATGGTTGCCATATATAATGTAATGGTTACCATAGATGATGTAATGGTTACCATATATGATGTAATGGTTGCCATAGATGATGTAATGGTTACCATATATGATGTAATGGTTGCCATAGATGATGTAATAGTTACCATATATGATGTAATGGTTGCCATAGATGATGTAATGGTTACCATATATGATGTAATGGTTGCCATAGATGATGTAATGGTTACCATATATGATGTAATGGTTGCCATAGATGATGTAATGGTTACTATATATGATGTAATGGTTGCCATAGATGATATAATAGTTACCATATATGATGTAATGGTTGCCATAGATGATGTAATGGTTACCATATATGATGTAATGGTTATCATATATGATGTAATGGTTGCCATAGATGATGTAATAGTTACCATACATGATGTAATGGTTGCCATAGATGATGTAATGGTTACCATATATGATGTAATGGTTACCATATATGATGTAATGGTTACCATATATGATGTAATGGTTGCCATAGATGATGTAATAGTTACCATATATGATGTAATGGTTGCCATAGATGATGTAATGGTTACCATATATGATGTAATGGTTACCATATATGATGTAATGGTTACCATATATGATGTAATCATTGCCATATATGATGATGCTAAACATCTTTACTTTACATTTGCAGTTACAGTTTTTAATATGCCTGCATTGTCTTGTGGTCTGAAATGAAAATAGATTAAACATGGCAAGTGATGTCAGTTTTCATTCATTCCTGCACACTTAAAGGATAGTATAATATCATATTCATGGGTTTGACTGCAATGGCTTGCATTTTTTGTTTATGTTTTGTTTTCAAACAATGAATATAATTATTTCATACTTTATATTGCTGTCCAAAAACATGCAGAAAATACTATATGCACTTACTTGTCATAAAAAGGCTGGCATTTTTGCATATAGAATTTTGCCCTGGGGCATCTCTCTTCCTTGTGGGGATTAGCCTTTTGTTATAACTTAGAAATTGATCATAATCTCACCTTAATACAGATATATACCTACCTGCCACTACTTTAAATTTATTCATCATGTATTTAAAAATTAATTTGTAATTTTTGTTTTAAATATAATCTGCAAAATAAGAACAACATTCTTCATCACAGCCTACTTCATCTGATTTAATCAGCAAATTCTTTCTATCAAGTTTGATCATATGCTACACCTATTGAAAGGTTTTTCAATTTTTTTTCTATGATTAGTAAAAACAGCTATATTGGATGGTAGATCAGCATCATTTACACAAATTTGAATGATCTTTAATTTATGACACTGCATTGAGAAAGGTCTGGATGAGAGGGCAACTATCCCTCACTTAAATTGAACTCAAGTCATGACACTATTCCTCTCACCCATCTTCAAACCATGTGGCAATGGGTGAGTGGCAAAGCAGCAGGTGTGGCTACACTAAAAGCTTTAGCTGCAGACCTGCATACAGGTAGCTCAGGGCAAAGAGTTGCTTTCACTGGACTGAAGCAGTAGTGGAATTCACCACATCCTTGGGTGATTGAGCAGCCCCTTTTAGGATAAAATTGCCCACCCCTGTAGCAATAAGGGGCAAAAAAAGGTGCCATAAACATTACCTGCTTCACCTTAACCCTGGTCATCATACCATGGCTAATGAATCCCACCTTTTCCAGTAGAACACCTAACAAGAAGACAAAGGAGATTCAATTCACTATCAATGCCTGGAGAGTGCATCAGCATATAGATCAGAGAGAATAATATCTCCAGTTAGTAGATAACTGGCCAAATTCAACATGCAAATAGCAGCCCTGAGTGAAACTCCCCTTGATGAGTAAGGACAATAATGAAAGTAGGAGCTGTCTGCTTCTTCTTCTGGACCTGTTAACAGTGACATGGAGATGGTGCTTGGTTTACTATCAAAATATAGTTTGATAGCATTATCACAAACATCCCAGAGCATGTGAATGACAGACTAATGCAAATGAGACTCCCGTTTTTTGGAAGAGACATGGAACTATCATGACCAACCCAGATGAGATCTAAGAGAAATTTTATAAAGACCTGGCATTTCTTATTGAAGAAGTACCAAAGGCATACAAGCTCATAATCCTTGGTAACGTCAATGCTAGAGATGGCACAGATCACCAGACATGGTCAGGTGTCACTAGCAAATAGCAAAAATGGCATTAGCAAATGTACCAACAATGGACTCCTACTACTGCAGAAATACACCGAACTGGATTTCCTAATCACCAACACAATCTTCTACTTGCCAAAAAACAACAGGAAGTCTTGGGTACACCTGTGCACCAAGCACTGGCAGCTTACTGACCATGTCATCATCAGGAGAAGAGACAGGAAGGTTGTGACAAAGGCCACGAGAGGCGAAGAATGCTGGACTGACCACAGGCTCATATACCCCAAACTCAATACTGTATCTGTATTCAGCCTAGCAGATAACAATAAGGCAAAAGGGAACCCCAAAACTGTAATGTTGCCATATTGAAACAGGAGAATGTGAAAAAAATCATTAGTCAAAGAAGTGTGCAGCCAACTTGATACAATCGATAAAAACTCTGAGAATGTTGAGGAAAACTGGCATCCTTCAGATACTCAAATGCATTGAAAATCCTTCACCATACCTCAAGTAAACATCAAGATCTCTGGTCTGTATGCTGATGTACTTTCTATGATGCTGCCATATATTCCAAATAAGAAACATTGGCTACAGAAGGTCTGCTTAGAAGACAGCACCTTATCATTGGAGAAGGCAGCCTCTGAAAATTTCAAGATTGCTGTTCAGTACAAACTCAGAGAATTGCCAAATGCATGGCTGAGCAATAAAGCAGATGAGATTCAGGAACAACATGAAAAAATTCTATAATCCTCTGAAGACAATCTATGGGACACAGTTATTAGGAATATCTCTAATACTAAATGCTGACAGCTTCATGATGCTTACTCACAAAGAAAAGATACTTCAAAGACTGGCAGAATACTTCAACAACACCTTCAATTAACATTAATCTGTCAGCAAGGAGGCAAATAACTGATTGCTTCTTGTGGAAATCAACATAACACTTGCTGATCCCACAATGCTGACTGAAACTGAGAAAGCAATTGAACTGCTGTCAAATGGCAAAGCACATGGAACAAATGATAAAACAGCAGAAATCTACACAACTAGAGGCTTGTACATGGCAAAAAAATTTATTGATCTTCCAGTCAATGTGAACACAGGCAACTATATACCAGGAGTACAAGGAAGCTTCCATCATCCATTTGTACCAATGGAATGACAACATACAATCGTGTTAAACTATCAGAGTATTTCCTTGGTGACAATAGCCAGAAAAATACTTGCCAGAATTCTGTTGAATCATCTTGTACATCATATCAATCAAGGATTCTTGCCACAGAGTCAGTGTGGCTTCAAAAATGGACAAAAGGACCATATACATGGTGTTTGCAGCTCATCAGCTCCAGAAGAACTACAACCTGTACAAGATATGCATCAACCTGATAAATGAATTTGACACAGTCAGCTGTGGATGATTTTGGAAGATCATGGTAAAATTTAACTGTATATACAAATTCATCATGATGGTTCAGCAATTGCATGACACTCACTTTTGTGCTGTGGTTGATGGTGAGTTATTTGAATCATTCCCAGTCACCAGTGGAGTCAAGCAGCACACTCTGTTGGCCCCAACCCTCTTCAGTATGTTGTTCTATGATATATTAACTGATGCCTTCTGTGACTATGACACTGCAATCAACACTAGATACCAGACTGATAGCAAGTTCTTTAATCTAAGGCAACTACAGGTGAAGATAAAGTTATAAGAAGCGACTGTTCATGATCTCTTATTTGCTGACAAATGTTTCTTGAATGCCTAATCTGAGTCTGACATGCAACCCAGTATGGACAATTCTTCTTCAGCTTTTGACAATTTTTGGTCCCACAATTTGTATTAAAAGAAGCAGGTGATGCACCACCTGCACCAGTAAAGTCGTATATAGAGCCTATCATCACACTGAATGGACAAACACTCTTAGCAGTGAACAAATTCACCTATCTTGGTAGCACAGTGTCATGTGCAGCCCACATTGATGATGAAATAATGCCAGAATTGCTAAAGTGTGGTATCTGCAAATATGCAGAAGCACAGAGGTATCAAGCTGCAAACAAAACTCAAGATTTACAAAACCATTGTGTTGCTGATTATGAGTGTTGTGAAGCCTCAATAGTGTACAGATACCTTGACAAGAAGCTGAATCATTTTCATATAGGCTACTGTTCTCACATGGGCAGGTATTCCAAGCATCCACTCTCTGCTGATGAAATCACAAATAAAATGGACAGGCTATGTCACTAGGATATCAGAAGAGTAATTACAATAAAAGATCTTCTAAGGCAAGCTGGAGGTAAAGTGATCTCATGGTGGTCAGAAGAAATACTTTCAAGATTCCCTTATGTTATCCTGGAAACAATTCTGCACTGACCGTGAATCTTGGGAAGATCTCTCACAGGATCACTTGATTTGGTAATGTCTCATTCATACTGGAACTATTGACTGAAATGCAGATGCAGTGCAGAAGCAGGAGCAGAAATTTCAAAACTGCAGCATGTTCTCTGCATGTGATACTCACCATAAGTCAATTTGATTTATGTACTTTCATATTAATGCAATTTATAATGAGGAAATAACATTCAATTTGTACCAATGATCTTTTTTATGCCATCTCTGGCACAATGTGCTCTGACTCATGCACAACTCATGTTAATAAGTGAGCATAAATTATCACGACTTGAAAATTCTGAGGTATAATTTGCCCAAGAACTTCATTACTTTACAAGTATCCAATGGGAAAATTACTTTTGATTTATGCTAATTTTTGATTTAAGCCATAACATGCATGGAGTGAATTGAGTGTCTCCAGTATTTTTCAAGCAAATCCAATTGATGACTTCTGTGCAGTTTGCCATAGACAGTGCAAATTGGATTGATCAGCCAATCATGTACTCATATAAAGCAAACAAGTTAGTGATGTCATGGTCATCTTTAGACTTGAAGGATGGTCATTATGTGCATGGTTTTCACTTAAAGATGTTTTATCATGATTAGTTGGTCTTAAATGAAGATCATGCTGATCTGACATTCAATAGAGCCAACATGACATCCATCTTGAAAATCGTCTTATTGATACTTCCCCTCCACCTTTTTATCACAACTCTACCATAACAGAAATTCATATTAATGTTGGGTTTTCATGAGAAGACTTCTTATAAGAGCCAGTTGGTCTTAAATGAAATTGGTGCATATCTGACATTAAATATGGCTGTCATGCATCAGCCATCTTGCAAATCTTGTTATTACTACTCTTTCTGAATGGATGGTTGTATCAACATGAGGGTTTCACTAAAAGACTTCATATGAAGTCTAGCTGTTCCTAAATGAAAATGGTACTGATATAATGTTCAATATGGAAACCACAGCGGCCATCTTGAAAATCTTGTTCTTCCTACTTATGAATGGAAATTATATCTCTGAAAACATTGTTATCTAAACTCCCCCCAAATGGATGGCCACAACAAAATTGGGTTTTCACCAAGAGCCATCTTTTAGTATCTAATTAATTGGTGTTATGACTCTATGGTCTGAAACTATGTAACAGAAAAGAAGCAAAACCATCACATTATGTAATATCAATAAATAGTTATTTCCCTGGAAAACAAAAGTAAGAATTCAAAGGACATTTACAGTATTGTGAATTAATTCCCAAATAATCTTAAATGTTATATATCAAGTCCAAAAAAATAGAATGTTCTGAATGAATTCAAATAGCCTTGAATGTCTTGATGTATCACCAGAATATAATCAAGAAGGGCTTTGAATGAGTTCTCAATAATCCCAAAATAGTATTGCAATCCAAAGAGTCAATGAGCACTTTTTAATTCTAGTAAAAAGTTTAAATAAATAATTCCTCTCCAATTATATCTGAACAAAATTACAAACTTTGATAATAAATTCCCCAAGACTGATATTTAACAAGAATGAACTGTTGTTTACCTAACCTCTTTATATACAAACTAACACATGACCTATGATGCAAAAGAATGACCTGTAAAACTGTACATTTCTAATAGAATCTTGTTTTCTTCCTAGAATTATGACAAAAGTCAGGTAAGCAAAAACATGACAATAGCTAGGTAGGCAAAAACTCTACCCTCAATGGCAGACAAAAGTGAAGCACACAATATAAATTAAAATGTGTAATGGTTGGTCATAATTGCCAGTCATATATCCAATATGGTTACCTAAATGACTGTCTTAAAAATCATTTTTGTCATTACTTCTCCTGAATGAATGACTGTTTATAACATTAGGTTTTCATCAAAATACTTATGATAGTGTCTACTTTGTCCAAAGAAAATGATGCCAAGATGACATTCACTACATGCATCACTGCAGTTAATATGAAAGTTCTGAGGAATATCAGAGATTTTCTCAACACTTGATAGTTAAAAGGAAGAAATGATCTTATCCTTAATTCCTGGAAATTCTTTTCGATCATTAGAACAGCAATTCCTTCAAAGGACTCCATTTTACCATGCAAAAAAACCTCTAAAATAATGCTAAGTGCTTTCAAATTTTATATGCACTGCATATATTTATTCTCACTTATTGTAGCAATAGCATTTGGCAGGTCATTAATATAAGAGATAATTCATTTTTCAAAGTGAGATGTATAAAGGCATTTTCCATATCAATCTTGAATGCATTTTTGACAATAGATCATTTCAAGAGGCTGTAGTTTCACACGAAGGTACTGCATACCAGACTTTTCTCTTGGCCATTTTATACATCTACGATCAATCTGCAAACTGAGGTACAGGGAGAAATTTTAAGATTTTAATTTTTTAGTCTGAAAAAGAAAACCTTAAAGATTAACAGATTTATTTCAAATATCTGTGTGAGCATGTAACTGGATAAGTCTAAGCTCTTGCTAGTTGCCTCCCTTAATTGTATATTGAACACTACATACATGACTAGAATTATTGACAAAATGTCACAATGCTTATACAACTTATTTAATTACATTAAGAATCAAGACACAAAGTACATTTTGAAATTTCTAAATGGCATGTAGATGGCATCATATTGTCTAATATATATGCATGCCGTTACACAAATCTTTTTGGCAAGCACAAATGATACACTTTTAACAATCTGGATCTGTACAAGTGTGTAAATGACACCTTCTTAGCAAACCAACACCTTGAAACAAACATTTACTTCTACACTGGTATGTGAGTGTGTCACTTAAAGTCAGTCATCACCAGTGTCAGTGTGACCCTTCAGTCAATCAACACTGGCCTGTGAGTGTGTGTCACTCTAGTCAACCACCACCAGTTGTCACTTGAGTCAATCAAATGTAATTCCTTTTACAGATTTTGAATACATTTCCCTCAAAATGGCTGTAGTACTTTCTAAAATTAATATATTGCATGCCTTGACATGGAGTAGTTAATAATCAATACCTGACTGTGTATGACATGAATCTATACTTACAATGTTGTTGTCTGGTTGAAATCTCTTTGACTGTGCAAGGAATCCCTTTCTGTCTGAATTATCTGTGACAATAGTTTGATATTTACTGGGTATTGATGATGTTGCAGCTACAATTCCATGACCTGTAAAATAAGATAATAATCTCACAGAATCTTCTACTGATAACATTCAGAATGAAATCAAGCAATTTTGTGGCTATTGTAATTATAGTATGAGTTAGTATATGTTAGTAATAATAGTATGTGTTAATATGGTATTTAGCAATTATAGTATGTGTTAGTATGGTATCTTAGTAATTATAGTATGTGCTAATATGTATTTAGTATTTATAGTATGTGTTAGTATGGTATTTTAGAATTTATAGTATTTTTTAATATGGTACATTAGTATAGTACATTAGTACCATATGTGAGTAATTATGGTATGTGTTATTATAGTAAGTTTGTATTTATTGGCTGTGTTATTATGGCATATTTAGTAATTATAGTAATGTGTTAGAATGGTATGAGTAATTATAGTATGTGTTGGTATGATATGTTAGTAATTACAGTATGTGTTAGTACAATATGTTATTATAGTATGTGTTAGTATATGTCAGTAATTATAGAATGTGTTAGTATGGTATGTTAGTAATTACAGTGTTTTAGTATGGCATGTTATTATAGCAAGTGTTAGGATGGTAGTTAGTAGTTAAAGTATGTGTTAAGCACCTAATTGTCTTAAGAATCATTAAGTTGTGATTTACCATATGTAACAGTTTTGCAGAATATAAATGAATGCACCATTTACATTATGCTAAAGCCCTTTACGAATAGAAATTTCTTATTTAGTTACAAGTTATCTGTTTGCCAAAAAAACATGGTAGTATGCACTCTACTCTATAATGTTTGGTGTGTTCTGCAAAAATCATGCCTAGTCAGCAAAAATAGTTTTGAAATACTTTCAATCATTTTATGAAAGGAAATGACTAAATGAACCATGGGATGTATAAGATCACCATAGCAAAGGAGACATTTTTATTATATCAGATAAGTGAATGTTTATTCCTTATTATTCATCAGCTAAAGGCTCCTAATGAGCACATCATATTATTTCTTTCATGTACTACATAATATGGTCACATGAATGGAGATATGGATAAATTGAAATGAAGCTAAGTTACTTCCCTTGAATCCAATATGTGAACACTATTGCAAACTCTGATCACTGATTCCCACAGACAGATATCCAACATAAATGAATTATTTGTTACCAAGTCCCTATAAATACACTTTTGCACTTGACCTATAAAATAATAAAATGTGAAGATTTCTTGTGGAAAATCCTAGTCTATCTGCAAACAAGACTTACCTTGAACTCTTGCTAAATAAACAAGTCTGCTTCTAGAATGTTCGGACTAAATAGTTATGTAAGTATGTCATTTACAACTTACAGTCATGATCTGATCTAAAGTCCCTATGTCAAACATGTTCACAAATGGCTATCATCTTAAAGTACAATTGACAATCATGGACAAAAATGCATCACACACACAAACACACACACAAACACACACACACACACACACACACACACACACACATATATATATATATATATATATATATATATATATATATATATATATATATATATATATATATATATATATATTATACATGCCAAGTCTCCAGATTTATCAGGAAGTCTTTTGATTTTTGACCCCATCTTTCAATCTACCGATTTGCTGAAAAGATCTCCTGGAGAAAAAAAAACAACCTGCCAAGCATAGGTATTTCCAGCTAAAACAACAATTCGAGAAATAAACCTCGGATGTAATTCGTCCCTATTGCAAATTATATTCTGAATTACTTTTGTTCATATGGAGCAATATATAGCAGTGGAAGGAAGCACATCACAATCGGAATATCATTATCCTTTGCTGTTGTACAGTATGTAGTGTGTTCTGCCGGAGGCAAATCACCAAACACATGAAAATTGATGGATATTCCTACAATTACTTCTGTGGTTATTTTAAAAAAAATCTAGTACCATGTCAAAACATCCACTAAATGATTCGATGGAAATTATTCCTTCAAAAAAAAAGTATGTTTCCAACTTCAACAGTGCTTGGATAGGCGAATTTAAATGTGTGAAGCATAGTGAAAAGTCAGAAAGCTTTGCATACTGCACAGCTTGCAACACACATTTGAATATTTCTAGTGGGGGAAAAAGATCTCAAAAGGCAAGTGAAAAGTATGCAGCACATTGCAAATGAGAAATCGTCACATAATGTGCATAAAGTAACTCAAATGTTTTCACTAACATCAGTAGACAGTGTCACTAAAGCAGAGACATATAATACTGAAACTGTCAACTGAATCAGTCACTTGGTACAATCTAGTGGGCTGCTATTCATATGTAAATGAACTAATACATGTATATAGCAACTGTATACAGGTACCAGTAATCCCTATGACTAACAAAATGCCAGGATTTGTTGTTAAAGAGTTTAATGAATTGTTTATTTTAATGTAAAGTTCCAAAATATCAGATCAGAAGAGCGGTGTTAGTTTTATTTTTTTATTATAGGAAATGGTTAAATATTGGTGTACTTGCTTTCTGAAAGCTTAAATCAGCTGAAATTTTGCTTAGCCTGTAACTTAAACAAAACTGAACTTAATTTAATACAAAATGAAGAAATGCATGCAAAAATAAGCAACAAAGATATTATTAGCCAAATTGAATATTGATATCCCACCTGCCCCTTTGGATTTATAACTCATATGCTGTAATACTATTTTCACAAAATTTTAAAGAAAACTAAAAATGAGAATACTATTATTAATTTCATGTACAATATCCTAGAATAAGAGCAAAATGAAATTCTAGATGCAAACTTGTGGTAGACTTGCAATATAGCAACTCTGATAGTGCTCTTGCTTAATGACATAGTACCACTTGATGTTACCAAGATCTTTTGATAACAAAAAAGAAGGCAGAGAGCAGCCATTTTCTGTGCTATATATGTCTCTGATACAAGTCATTCTACTAGCAGTAGGACAGAAATAGTTTTCTACCACACATACTGTTTTATAGCTGAAATCTATTGCTTTTAAAAATCATAAGAAATCTTTCCTTAACTTAAAAAACCCAGCTCACCTTAGTGTATTGCACATTCTATCCACACATTACAGAAACCAGTCAAAATCAGTCTACTGGGAGAGGGATAAATTCTGAACATCCATTTAAGTGTTGTTACACAATGCATGACATAAGTATATACACCAAACTGTAAATCAATTACCATATTGCTTCAATTTTGAGTATCGGGGCTCAGAGTGGCTGAGTGGTCTAAAGTGCTTTCCATTACAGATCACTGATATCTCACCTCTGTCTGCACGTGTTTGAGTCTAAGATTTGGCAAATGTGGATATGTGATAAAGCTTGCCAGTAGCTTCTCATGGGTCGGTGGTTCTTTCCACAGATTTCGCAGTTTCTTCCTCCACCATTAATACTGGCCACCATGTATAGCCTATCATGTGCTGAAAAATGGCATTAAGCCCCTGAACAACAAAATCAATTTTGAGTGTAAAGCCAAAAGCAGCATGTTTAATAAAAAAAATGGATTAAAGGTAGATTGTGATGGCTTCTCAGCATTTGAATAAAATTGACTGGCCTTTAACAAATGTAAGATAAAAAAGAGAATTGCCAAAACAATTGTTTTGGCAGAAAAACTTGCACAAGCATTTTGAATTTTTGCTGTATTGTTATATAGTTTTCAAGCTGTTTTAAGAAAAATATTTAAGAAATTCTTTATGTTTCTTTGGTCACATCATGCCAAAATGTGTGCATTCTCCAGATGCTAAAAAATCAAAGTTAAAAATACTAAAAGTTCAACAATGTTTGGAAATCAGTTTACATTAGTGCAATAGAGTAGCAAAGGTCCTGAGTTTGTATAGTGTGTTTCATTTAAAGTAGTATAGTGTGTTTCATTTAAAGTGGATTTTAAGATATTATAATTATTATTATTTGATCGAAGCAATTATATTACCATACATTTGCTTAAACCTCTAAAATGGGAAAGTCTGGACCAGAAAATGATTAAAGCCTGTTAAGTGTCACAATAAATGTCAACAAGGAATAACAGGCAGAATATATATAAAGAGAACTAAAAATGATTGTGGAAATTATTTAGAAAAATCATCGAAGAAATATAAAAAAATACAAGGTACCCATTTTCACTTAAATGACAATATCCTGACTCATAATAATTAAATTATTGCACTTTTTCCATCATAAACTGATTCATTTTTAAAACTTATTAGTTTATTATAAGAATAATAAAATATGCCGAGTATGGCAATGTATGCACTCCTTTAGTACTAAATTCCTTTAAAACATGTAAAATTGAGTTTATAAGAATCCTATTGATTTAGAGGCCAATTGGCTTATCAAACTTTATAAATGGTCTAATTTGATATCCTGCTTCTATCACATGTATAAAAATAGTAAGCTAAACCTTGCAGGTATGCCTTTTTCTGAATCCATGTTGTAACAATGTCTCTTATGGGTTCAACAAGATTGCTTTTAACAATCTAAGACAATTTAAAAATTTCAATTATATTTTCACACCTCAAACTGACAAAAAGAACATGTATCTTTCCTTCTGATAAACTAAAATTATATTTGTATCTTAAAAAGCTGATACATGAACCAAATTTACAGTGTTTACAAGCTAGACACATTACATTACCATTATTCTTCTTTGCATGTTTATGTTATTGAATATCAGAGCTTTTATTTTCTTGACATCAACAGTCAAAATACAAATGATACTGACAACCTTTATAGGAAAATGGTCAACTGCAATTGAATACTCATGTAATGAGGTTTGGTTATCATATGACCATATCATGTGGCATGCAAATGTAAACATCAACTTTACTGGGCATGTAAATAATGACCTTTCAAAGAAATATGAAAGTATGATTATTCACATAAAGTAAATAAACACCATTTAAATGTATGCAGAAACAAATTTTACAAAATGACCGACACTACTGAAATAATCTGTGATGAACGCCAATTTCATCTATATTCGTTTTTGTTATAAAATGAAGGTGGCAAAGTTAAGAGAAACACTTCCTACCTTTTAAAATGAGACCATATATAGACCTTCGTGATCCCATGTAAACAATCTACATCATGTCATGTATAATTATCAAGACGCCACAGATTCTGCAGACAGGTGTCTAGATCACAATCTGTATATACACAAACCTGTTATCAGTGACATACATTCACAAATACACATTCTGTGTATTATATATTGTAAGCTCTAAGATTCATATAATTCATCATGGCGCATGTAATTTCGGATTAATATCACCTGTATCAGACGAACCTTTGTGCAGATGCCCAGAGGGATTTCTACTATGGATGCGTTTTATATATTCTTCATCAATTACTCTAATGCTGTCAGTCGCCGCCATATCTAAACAATTTATTTACCACGTGAAGCGGAAACAATAACACAAAAATTAGTTCAATATTTCTAATATGATTTCCGCATAAAAATGATTTTTATTTTATATTAATGATATAAAAAACCCATTTTTATTGAATATAGATTGATCTTTCTTTCTTGAAAGATACACTAAAAACTTAAGAAAAATGATTTTCAACTTTAGTATTCGTACGCAGTTAGCATATTAAGTTGCCAGGTGACAAAATAGAATCGTCTAACTTTTGGGGGATTATTTCAAGATGACCATATTAAATTTTAATTTTAAACCATTTTTAGATAATTTTTCAAACATTTAAAGAAAAAGTATAGTGTAAAATATTTAAAATTCAAATTGTCACTTTTATTTTGTAAACGATTATTTGATTTTCAAGTTAATATCATTGAGACCCCTTCTGAAGGTTCTTCCAGATTAAGCCAATCAAATTTAGGACTAAAATGATTGGTCTTTTACCGTGCGCGCAATTTATTAACTAGTGCTCTACGGTTTTCGCTCATTGGCTCTCAGGATTTCATTTTGGAAACATTAGTTTTCATTTTAAAAACAGTATTTTAATCATTTGAACACTTTTATATTTAATTGAACGTTGTAACATTTATTATAAATAATTCATAATGTCTGCGCAATCTCAGAAAAACACAGATCTTTCGAAGAAAGTTGTAAAATTGAAGCTGAACGACGAAAATCAGGTGAGTTTGTTGACACTTCTTTGGCGCGATTTTTCCATCTGCATACTGCAACTCGGGATGTGATATTTTGCTATCTTTCCTTTAAAGACTAACAGTTATAATGAAAAAAAAATTGCTCCTCCATATATCATGAACTTGTGTAATTTGGTAATTTTTACCAAAAAAAGTGAAGAATAATATTTGCATGTCCATTCTTTGAAATTGACAGGTCAAATAAGAGATAACAGTATAAACGATTTTTTTTTCAACATTATAAACGAAATTGCATTTTACTATTGACAATCATCTAAATATATCTTATTAAATTTTGTAAAATTTTAAATGAAAAGTAAAAGCAGATACCTCTAACAGCCCGCCAAAATTCTATTGTTTTAACTCGACTTTAAAAGCTTTGCATGATGTGAAATACCAATTTATTTTCAGGCTCCATATTCAGAAAATATGGGTAGAAGACCAAAAGTGCTTGGAGAAAGTCAAAAGCAGGTATAATATGGTAAACGTATTACTGTCATCTAGGATGTTTGGTCAGAAAGTAGTCCTACAATGCAAGACATAGCACATGTTTTTGTTTTAGTGCTATATCTTACGACCCAAATAACGGCCTTACATAGCCCAGTTCAGATGTCATTGATATCTTGACATCGGAATAAGTAGTCAAAGTTTCAGGAATATCACACTTAGCAACCTATATCGACACTCATCCACTAATTATTGTGTAATATACTTACTGTTCTGTTTTTATCCTGGTGGAATCAAAGTATGGTACTAGCAAATGGATGCATTTTCATGTTCCGTTGATAGATATTTGAATTTATTGCATTGTGATGGTAGTCGAGGTATGTTCCAGTATGTTCATGTGGTAGAATTGTTTCTTGATTGAAACAATGTTGCTTACAGTTCCATTAGGCATAATATATTTTTTGTTTCGTTAAAGAATATTTCAACCAAACCCGATATCGGCATTCCTGGCTTTCATTGCTTTTCAGTCAACTGAAATGAAGGCCAACAAAACTTGACAGGTCCATTTCTTTGGTGAAAATTTGAATTTTTTGGTGAAAAGACATCAGTGTAAGTAAAGTCTGACAAAAATATTGTAACTTTATAGAAAGACGTCGTTATTAGTTGCCAGTTGCGATATTCCTGAAAATTTTATTCGACCTCAAACCATGCTTCACAGCGCCATTAGTCAGGCAGTAAGTCCCGTCTCTCAACCAGAAGGAAAATATTGGGTGATGGGTCTTGCATTGTAGGACTAGGTCAGAAAGAACCAGAACTGCTTTAAAGATTCAATTTCACAAAGTTTTTCATCCTTGTTTTGTTTTTTTTAAAAAAAAAGCTTTTAATCTGTTTTTATGGGAACTGGAACTTGTGGTTTTCAAAACCGTATTAGTAATCGGTAGTAAAATAAATTGCTTATCATTAAGCAGCAAAAAATGAAGCACGTGTCATTGAGGATCCACCCCCAGACTCAAGTGAACTAAAAGCAATCAATTGACCCATGCAGAATACCTGTGTCATTGATACATAATTTCTGTAAATGTTGGATCGTGTTTTTGGTCAAATATCCAGGTTGTATTGGGAAAAGATTGTCCTTTAATTAAGAAGTGATATTCATAAAGTGTACAAAAATGTCCCCCACTTGTATTTTAGATGCATTTGATTTTGGGGTCTGGAAATCATGGTTATGGCATATCCAATAAGAAAATAATGGTTTCATTAAATTCTCTTTGTCAAGTTATGAAAGGAATATTGGTTCTTTACCATTCTAATGCTGAGTGTTCAGTATTTTTAACAAAAATTAAACTGAATTCAGATCCACTCAGAAACTCTGCACATTGTTTCAGCTGGTACAGAGTGTTATGAAATGCAGTATGAGAGCCTGTTGTTTTTTACAGCTAAAAGTGCTTCATATGAAAACTTTAAGCAATTATTGATGTTAAAAGACTAAAATGGTAAATATATCATTTTGTACATATGCTCATTAAATTTTATCATGCAATATTTGGATTACTCTTTTTGTCCTCTTGGTTTACTTTTTTTTTTCTCACCAGATGTTGGCATATATGGAACCATTCTGAATGTCATCTTTGCTACATATAGAGTAGTGTGCCCCTACCAACAGATCTTGGGTGACCAACTTAGCAACCATGTCAAGTTGGTTTGTTGGTCCCTTTTGCATGTACAGTTGGCTCCTGTTTACAAAGGAAATGTGATGAAAACTGGGGAAAGAATGGGGTCAGAACAAGCTAATGAAACTAATATTGACATAGATTTGTATTGGGATTAGAGGGAATTAGGTTCATTGGATTGTATACAATTGCATTGATTTGTACTGTGGAAGTAATGACATCTACATGTTTTTAAGTTATGTATTTGCTTTCTTTCAGAATATTTTGAACAGCATGCCACAGATGATTAATACTGAGGTGAGTGTTGAGTGAAAGACCATATTTTTATCCCAGCATGCTTCATTCCCCATGTGCTTTATTTTTTCCATCTTTGGGTTTGGTTGGATCACTTTTCTGATGTTAAGTCATGAAAGTCTTTAATCCATTGAGTTCTTTCCAAATGTTCACGCATGATGAATACAAATAATGTTGCATCATTTTTAAAGCCCAATTCAAAGCTGATTAACACTTTGGTAGATATATTCATGTCTAAATACATTTTTGTTTCAACAAATAAGCATAAATAATTGACTTGCTATGGCAAAAAATTGTAAATTTTTAACTAATATAATTGTTATAGAGAGCAATTCTGTAGCGTTACTCTGTACAGCTATATTTTGTATTGCTGCAATACTAAGTGAATTGTGCAACTGCTTATAATTCAAAGTCAATTTAGTATGTTCATCACCATAGGTTGTAAGTTGCTGGGTTACTTTAATATTATTTTTACTGGAATCTCGGGCCTAGACAAGGATTCTGATTGTCGTTGTAAAAATTGAAACTTGATACTTCAGATGCATTGCCAGTGACCTATTTTTTAACAAAAACACTGGTTTATCAGAAATCTCAATTTCAACAGCTCTGGATACATGAAAGATAAAATAGACTGCATGTTCATGTGTTTCAGAATTTTCCCCATCATTATAGAGGAAGCAAAGTATGAAGTTTTTGGATATAATAGTATTTCAGAGTACTTGAAAATAAACCTGTTTTAAGTGATTATCTTTGTATTATAATGTTGACTTTCTACTCCTTGATTTTATAGCTGGGGAGAGTAATTGTTAAAACATTGCTCCAGCATTGATTCCAAGTTAGAACCGAGCTCTTTTCATGTGGTTTGGTAATACATTAATTAGCTTTTTGCTGTTAAATAAAGTGCATTCTGAGTGGTCTATAGGAGTTTGAGGACCATGTGTCCATAACGAAACTGAATGTCCAGTGCGAAAAGACTGGAGCTCACTACTGAGGGCTCTGGGTGAAAAGTAAGATCACATGCAAGAATGGATGAGTGCAGTTATTAATTTGCAGGGTTAACCCTTTCATCACTAAGTAACTTTGTGGGCATAGTCCTCAACACTAAGTAACTTTGAGTTGTAAAGCAAAATGACTTGTGGATTTTGAAACAACATAACTTTGCCAATGTTAAAGATATCTGGCTGGATTAGGTGTCAAAATCAAGGTTAAAAATCAAATTTTATGACTAATTCATTAAAATGTGCATCTTTATTACAACTGTTAAAATGCAGGTGCAAACAGGTAACACAACAGGTAAAATACAAGTAATTATTTTATTAACTCTAAGAAAATTCTCAAAACTTTTTCACTTGACCCTAGATGTCCTAGTGAATAATCACAGTAGCAACACATCTTTCTTTCATGGTGTCCATAATTTATAAAATTCTATAAAATGAACCAAAATGATTTCCAAAGTGAGATCTGTCCACACACCTATATCGTCTCTGCCACGTTTGATCGTCGCATTATAGTTCTTTAAACGGACAATTTTTCAAAAATCTTCATCTGAATAGAATATTTAAAAATATTCCGAAGCTTTCCTGGAGCCATCTAACACTGGTGTGCCCAACTCTGTCAGAAAACTGAAACAAATCTCAGGTTTTCCAGCTTCGTCCAAACAAAATCACGAGTGCACAATTCCTCTGGTTCAAAACCTTCAAAGTCCTCTTCATCGTCATCCCTGTCACCTACAAGTGCATTCCATTGTCTCTCCAGATGTCTTCTCTCATTTTCATCCAAATTTACCAGATCGAAATTATTCAAATCCTCCAATAACTCCTTTAGAATTTCTTTAAACTCTGCCATTTTGGATACAAATTTCAGCATTCGGAAAACAAGTTAAAAGTTCCTACTTTGTTCGATATTTCTAGTTGTATTCAAGCTAAACTCATGAGATCATCCAAATATAACATCTACATTGCAAGATGGAAGTTTTTAGAGGTACCCCGAAAGTTGTTTAATCAGGTACTATAACGTTTAAGAAGAACACTGTCCCAGACCGAAAATTCGGTCTAGTGTTTACGGACTTACTTCCCCATGACCATTTTTTTTTTTTTTTCGGTCCGCAGTGATGAAAGGGCTAATAAATGCTTTAGATATTTAAAATTCATCATTTTGTGAACATGGACAGGTGTGAAAAAGGATCAAGTTGGTAGGTGCATTGTTACATGACCATTCTTGATAGTCCATAGAAGTTGATTTTGCATGTCTCTTAAATATTTTAGCCAGCAAGGAAAGAAATTGAAGCAAAAAGAGTTGAGAAAGAGGATGAACCTCTGCTGCGTGATAACCCTCAGCGCTTTGTCATCTTTCCCATTAAATACCACGATATCTGGCAGATGTACAAGAAAGCTGAAGCATCTTTCTGGACTGCAGAAGAAGTAGATCTCTCTAAAGACCTGCACCATTGGGAGGTTTTGAAGAAAGAAGAAAAGCACTTTATATCTCATGTCCTAGCATTCTTTGCTGCCAGTGATGGTATTGTGAATGAGAATTTGGTGAGTATTCAGGCAGTGCATTACTTTTTTGTGTAATTTTTAAAGTTCAGTGGTCTGTTGACAGTAATGACATGAGATTATGGTGGTATTGTAATTCTATTTAAGTAAATGAATATGGACCTGCTCTATCTGGTGTGATTCCAGCACCGTTGCTAAACAATCTATAATTGTGATTTACACACCAGTCTTCAGATACTGACTCCATTTTGTCAACTTATTTGTCAGATTAAGGGATAACTTGCAAATGGGTATACATAGCAATTGAATATATAGTTTATCACATCGTAAATCGTAAAATCTTGTAATTTTTCAACTCGTGTTTTCTTATATCTATAAATGTTTAATATATTTTAACCACCATTTTTCATATTTCTCACTATTATATGTCAGTATTACATTTATAATTTTTTTTTCAGGTTGAGAGGTTTGCCCAGGAAGTTCAGGTAACTGAAGCCAGATGTTTTTATGGTTTCCAGATTGCAATGGAGAATATTCACTCTGAAATGTACAGTCTACTTATTGATACCTACATAAAGGATTCTAAAGAGAGGTGAGTGTCTTATCACAGAAGTATACAATTTTAAACTTGATTACAGTTCAGGTGAGCCTCAAATTGCCCACAGGCATGGTCTTGGGAATTGGTTTGATTGGAGGCAAGTCTTTTGACATGACTATTAGACACAATGGTGTAGTCTGATATGATCTTTTGTGCTAATAACATGGATGGAACTTTTCTGTTTGGAGTTGGAAAGCCTGATTTTTAATGCAGACATGTTTTCCTTTTGAGAGATATCAGTCTTTTTTTATATCTATTTTGTCTGGATATTATTTGAGTGGAAACAAACAATACTAATGTGGAAGGTCACAATTTATGTGGGGAATTTTCATATGTTCAAAATTTCTGTGTATTTTGTTGAAGTTTCAATTGATGTTTCCCGGTCTAGATCTTATGGACATTTATTAATTTGGCCAGTCTTTGAAAAGTTTTTTCAAATGGAGCTAGATGGAAACTCACAGAGGTGAGATGGCAATGGTCTGTAACCATGAGCACTTTAGACCCTTGCCAATGTACATGAAGCCAAAACCAGTGTGAAAGACACTTGTATAAATTTCAATATGGTTACCTTTATGTAATAAAATCCACTATAAAATATTGCATCGGTCACATCCTGATA
The DNA here is from genome assembly GCA_016746295.1 of Potamilus streckersoni. NCBI lineage: Eukaryota > Metazoa > Mollusca > Bivalvia > Unionida > Unionidae > Potamilus > Potamilus streckersoni. Next base: position 1,858,762 of record JAEAOA010000712.1, read on the forward strand.
TGAAAAGCATTACAATATTCATCACGGTTATTTACATGCTACATGTACTTAAATTTGCCTAGATTTTGGTCAGTCATTTCCTATCTTATTGAGGTTAGCAAGAGGATGGAGATATTCACAAGGGAATGAAAACCTGTCAAGTTGATTTTAAAACATCTTTGTATTTAGATACAGAAGTCATCATGAAAAATATTTAAAAGTGAACAAGAGATACCCGGCTGGTATGATTAATCAAAGGAGTCTGCAGTTTTATCAATAAAGGTCGATGAAATCACCTTAACAGTATTAGATATTAACACAAGGAATGCGTGACCACAATCTGCTTGATTTGTTTTTTCTAGCACATCTTTTATCGCTTCAGAATCGCAAGACTGAAAAACTACACATAACGTATCAACACATTACTCAGATGACCGTCCGGCAAATCAACCTTTATTTTCACTATTACGGTAAAGACCCTGAAAACGCAGCTAAATAACGTCCTGAAACTAATTTTGCGAGAAAAATGTTTCTTATTTTTTATTTAGATTGCATCATTTAATAATTTTTGTATGAATTTCCAGAACTGAAATATGTAGTTAAAGTACTGATAGTACAAATAACAGTTTGATGACATCATCACGTTCAAAATATTAGAGCCTAATATTAAAAGAGAAAAGATTCTGCACCGTGTTCAGAAAGATTATTAGACCCTGACGCATATATATTGCAGGGTAGTAACTAGTAACAGCCAGATATTTAGTTTTCCAGAAACTGTAAATTTGTGTTTACACTGCCTTTGGTAGTCATCGTAAATAAAAAGGAAACTTTCACAGCACAATAAACCAGTTTTAATAACTGACAGGGTTCTTGCAGGTCATGGAATCCTGGAAAAGTTTAGGAATTTAAAAAATAAATTTCAAGGGCCTGGAAAAGTTTTGGAATTTGTCAAAACCTTGCAAAGTTTTGGAAAAGTCATGGAATTTGTGACAATGGAGTTAAAGAAATTGATTATTTCATAGAGCACAGAGAACTGATTAAATAAAATGATAAAATTACAATCGATAAATGGTTTCAATTCATATAATAAGAGTAAGTTCCCGTAATGGAAGTATCACATGATTTCCAGTGTAGTTCACTAAATAAAAGAAAGCAACTGGAAAGTAATGTTTTGTTAATATTGTAAATAGGAACACATACAAAGACTACATAAATTGTTTCCTTTTTTTCTTTTGAATACAAATTACATTGATCATTGGATTATGATATGAATTACTACATAAAGTCAAAGTGTGCTATCGCAGGTAAATTTAAAATGTACATATTAAAATACTTGTTGTTAACTTATTTCTTATTTTAGATTGAAAGATGTCATTCTTTATGTTCATTTACTATACAATGCAAGATAATGCGGTCCTTGAGTTTTATGAAATGGCCCTGGAAAAGTCATGGAATTTGTTTTTGTTAAGTCTGCAGGAACCCTGAACTGATCACTTTGGAAAATGCGAGGATCAGATTTCATTGCTTATTTAAGTTGTAACGAGAAACCAACTTTATAGGACTTAAACAAAATTCTGCATTTGTTTCTTTTTCTTTTTTTTAAAAAAAAAAATCTGACCGTGACACTAATTAGAGCCTGCCGGCAAGATCAACTAATTGTTGAAAAAAGTATGTATTGGAACTGGTTGCTTGCAGACATAAATGATAAGGTTGAAAAATTAAAGCCTCGCTGCAAGATCAGCTAGTTGTTGTACAAAGAATGGATAGGAATTGGCAGCTTGTCAACATAAATAAGACAAAGGATTTGTTCAGGCTGGAACTAAGGGATTCTGTCAACATGCATTTATTTTTATCTCAACATAAACATGAATATTTTGGTAGTAATAGTAGACTAAGGGACCGGGACTTTGCTTTTTTTTTTTTTGTAGAGATAGGTGGCTAGTCAACATAAGTGTGTAGGATTATGTGGTTAGGTCTGCCCTGGCAGTGGGTCAATTATTGGTTTGACATGTTGAATTTTAATTGTAAATTGCTGAGAATTTTAAGAATTCGGCTTGTCACATATTGCATTGTTTAAAGAAGCTAACTTGTCTCATTATGTGCAATGAAATAACTTTTTTTCATGAAAGGGTATTAAAATTGTAATCAAAAGATAAATATCACCTGTAGGAGCTAAACTTGTAATTTGGTAAAGAGAAAAATCAGTAGATTTTTAGGAAGTACAGATCTTTACATATATTCATTTTGGCCTCATTTTACTTTCAGAGAATTTTTGTTTAATGCCATAGAGACAATGCCTTGTGTGAAGAGGAAGGCAGACTGGGCCATGCGATGGATGAATGATTTAAATGCTATGTATGGGGAGAGAGTTGTGGCCTTTGCTGCAGTAGAGGGCATTTTCTTCTCAGGATCATTTGCTGCCATTTTCTGGCTGAAAAAACGAGGGATCATGCCAGGTCTGACCTTCAGCAATGAACTCATTAGCAGGGATGAGGCGAGTTCCTTTACTTTAAATCTCTGTATAGTTTCAAATTTCAGTATCAACTGTATAAATAGTAATCAGATTGAAAAAAGGAAGGATACTGTTTAAAGATAAACTGATGTAGGTTAATGCCAAAAAAATGCTTCGAAATGCCAGTATTTGCAACAGGAAATCATCTGTACTTAAACTGACCTTACAACTTTACTGTAAGTCTTACGAAATACAGACTTGAAGCATGCAAGCAAAAAACTACAGAAAAATTATCGTTGCCAAAAGAAAAGGATAAATGGTTTGTTTTTTATTTGGATGCGGGTTTCATATTAGAATTAGTGCAATTTGTTAGGGAACAAGACAGACTTTACAGCTGCACCCCAGATGCTTTAAATTGTAACTATTTGTTCATACAAAGCATCTGCATGATCAAACTGTCAGCTATAGCATTTTTTAAAAGTCGTGTCCCAAAAGTGATGCATGCACAAGTCGAAAAAGGAAAATAGGTCTCTAGAAAAGTATTAATAATCAACACAAGATTAAAAAGAAATGTTTTTAAAAAAAGCTGGAAACACAATTAACATCATGTACCAATGAGTATGTCTCGTGGCAGGAGATATGATTGCATTATATGACATGGATTTCCATGAATTACGTCAATTTGGGAGATAGCAACAAGCCATTGAGTTGCATAGTGTTTGGAACCTAAAGTTTGTGCAACTGTATTAGCGGTAAAAAAAAAAGGTCTACATGTACTTGACATACTTTTCATTTAAACATAATGTGTTGCTGTTAGCTATGTTAGTAGTTAGTTTATGGGTATTTCGTTAACCTTACTAACAACTGGTCAATCTTACGAAAAAATTGCTGCCTTACTGAGGTGGACTTTTGAGTTGGCAGGTCTGCAGAGGGGTTCTGCAGTTGGTTTTCCTCTCATTTGTACAAATGGGCAATTTCTTGAAAGTGAAATTAGGTCAATTGCTTTTCAAATTCAAGGCAATGCTGGCATGAATGTGTAGAGTAAAGAAAGAGCAGGATGAATAGGAGTATCTTGATAAAAGGACAATGTTAATTTATTTAATTCACCATGATTTCCCATCTCATACATACCCAAAGCATTTGATGAGTGTGAAAAAACCTAAGCATTATACACTGTAATTCACCTTAATTTATTTGGACTGAATTTGAATTTTCTTGGATAAGGTCAAATAATGTAATAAAATAATTATTTCAATCTTGCAGGGTCTACACTGTGACTTTGCATGCCTCATGTTTAGTCATTTGGTGAACAAGCCATCCAAGGAGAAAATATATGAAATCATCACTGATGCTGTTAAAATTGAGCAAGAGTTCTTGACTGAAGCCCTACCAGTTAACTTGATTGGCATGAACTGTGAGCTGATGAAGAGATACATTGAATTTGTGGCTGACAGACTGCTCAAGGAGCTTGGTTGTGAAAAGGTATGTCTGGATTTGGCATGTTGCAATTAATCAAATGTGTAGTTTCAGTGAAAATGCTGCTGAATTTAGAATGTGAAATCATGACAAGAGCTTTGATTTTCTTCAGATCACAGCCATGATGGGTAATGATGGAATGAAATCAACATTTTTAAACAATGGTAATGTAAGAAATCTACAAGTCCATCGTAAAGTTTATATTAGCCAATTAACCGCTTTATACACTAGTTACCAGAAAGCAGTACTCCTGTAAATGTTTACTTATGATTGATGCAATTCTGGATAAGAAGTCAGAGGTAATTGATGCATAACCAAGCTGATCCAGAGTTAAATTCATAGTTCTAACCAGAATATTAGGAGTGTGCAGTATAGATCATTTAGGTGCTTGCATTAAACATTCTCTGCTGAGTCAATCACAACATCGGTGGACTAGATATGTCTAGCAGACTCTTATTTTCAATATTTGCGCTATATCTTATATTGGTGGTGGCAAAGCATAGCCTCTCGACGGATTGGCCTAGAAAAACCTTAAATGTTAGTGATACAAGCATAAAATGTATACTTTTTTCCCTCAGATATTGTGAGGATTTGAATCATTACATCTTTAATCTGATGAAAGACAAGATAAAGCTATGGCATTGATGAAATGTGCCCTAGTACTTTCGATTTGTATTGCTAGTCACATGAGTGTACAAATCTAACTTCCCACGTTTTCAGATGTAGAGAAAACTGAAGAAATATTAAATGAAAGTTGTATACTGCTTGTAATAAAAATACAAAAACAAGGATACAATATTTATATATTTTGAGAACAACTTGGTATTGTATCATGCAACTACCATATTCACTTGTGCTCTCAGCTTGTTTAATTGTATAACGCTTTTTTTAATTCTAAAGGTTTGAAAGGAAACAAAACAACTAATTTGTTGTTTCCACATAGCAACATAAAACATGGCAGTACAGTTAGATTAAAGTTTATTTTGCACATAGAGTTGACTTTACATGCCATATTATAGGACTAGTTGAAAATGTTTTGTGAGATATCTTATTGGTTTTGTGCATGATCATCTTTTCGGACTTAGATGTTTTGTAAAGTCTTGAAAGTTAATTTTTTTTAAAATTGAATTTTGCATATATTAATGCCAAGAGAGGAGTTGAAGCGCTTAAAAGTTTTTAATCCATTTTTAGCCAATTGGCTTTTGGTTAACCCAAATATGAGGTCTGCTGATGTGTATGTTACTGGAATTGTAGCACATTCAAAATGAATTCAGAGGTACTGCAATGCGTTAATTAAATTCTAGAGAAACAGGTACATAAACTTTCTTTTTTTGCTTTTAGTATTACAATTCTGAAAATCCATTTGACTTCATGGAGCAAATTTCACTGGAGGGAAAGACAAACTTCTTTGAAAAGCGAGTGGGCGAGTACCAGAAAATGGGAGTCATGTCTGGTAGTGGTCATCATGCTTTCACCCTGGATGCAGACTTTTAAATATATGATCATTTTTATTTGAAACCAGACACATACATATACATCTTGTCCATTGTGCAATTTTTCTTATTTTAATGTTGTACACTGTACTTGTTTTAAAGCTAAGCCAAGATTCTTGAATTTTAGATGAATCATCTTAGCCAATAGCTAATAGATCATGCAAACAAATTTTATTTGCTGAAGCCAATCACATTCTCCAATTTCTTTTTTTCTGTCTTCTCTTTGCTTTTATCTATTTGCTTTTATTTTGTACATAGTTTGTTATTTAATGTGTATTTATTGTGTAATTTGTGTCCATATTATAAATTTTTATTTTACATTAATAAAGATTAATGCTTTAATTTTTGCGATTTTTTAAAAATTTCTTTTTCTTGTAAATTTTTCGAAAAGAAATACTTATTCTGTCTTGTTGATTGTATTCAGTGGTGGTCCATTGTAGCACACTAAATTTGGGTATATTATGCCATAGTTTAAGGCCCAACATAAGCTGATTACAATATGACAATGCTGTGTTAGGGTGGTTTGTTAATGAGCAAAGGAAGTAACAGCAGATTTTAGTGCAATTTTATATTCAAGTTTGCAGCTTCCTGTCTTCGTGTCTTTCCCTTTATCTACTCCAAACCCAAAGAATGTATACCCAATTTTAACAGCTAAAAATAGCTACCCCAAAAAATTGCAAAACAGTATATTTTGTCCCCAATAAGGGGAGGGAAAAAAATCAATTTGTGATATTTGCAAAGCCCATTGCATTCCTTAGTTCCAGACCAGAACAACTGCTGTCCAGTGATCATTAGGTCTGGTTTGACTATTGAAATTCATATAGTTGTGCTCATTTTTATAGTATTCCCTTTTCCTCCCATTTGTTTGTACTAAAATCTACCTCATCAATCTGATTTATATTTTGCTTATTTCATGTGGGCTAACATTTTTCTGAGTAGCTGATATAATTTGTGGTCTTAAATAAGCTCTGAATAAATTTCAGTAACTAAGGGAGTTTATGTCTTAAAACACCTGTATGCAAGATTTGCAGTTTTGCTTTGCTAGTTTTTTTTAACTAAATATTGCAGATACTGGATGCAATGTTTTTTATTTTCTTCTGAAAATGGACTGCTGTAGAAACCAGAAAATGAATGAGCAGCTTGCTTGATTATGTAGATTGTATTTAGCATTTGAAACTAAATACAAAGTTTTGTGCATTGTTATATCCTTAATGCTTTTTATGGTGGTGGGGGATATAAATAAATGGGTGGGTAAGCCATAGTTATACATCATGGCTGTGCAGGATGTTAAAAGATACTCAAACATAGTAAACCAACTACTAACCATTAAAATGAATGCCAACTTTATTAAGTTTTATTTAATACATGTAACATAATACTAGTCAACAGTTGTGATAGTAACCAGTGGTAATTTTTGACCTGCCAACCCATATGATTTTGATGCAAGTCTTAGGGTAATGACGTACCATAAGGATCTGTGGAATTAAAAAATTATGATTGTGGTAAACTCCTGATACTGGCATGTCTGTGATTCAGATATAGTTTCATATTGGATTACATTGAAGCTGGTCTGGGAACCAAACTAATATTAAACTCCACAAATTCTGTGAGGCAACACCTATGAATAAAGCTGCTGCTTATTTTTGAAAATTGCATCCAAGAAGTGAAAATAGTACATATTTGGTTACATCTAACCAAAACCTGTCAATTACAAAATATATAATCATGCATCAACCTGGTGCAATAGAATGTGGATGATTGGAGGGTTAGTTAATCAGAAGCCAAGCTATTGAGTTGGTAAGAATTGAAAATATTTAAATTATTTCTATTTGCCATATATTAACCACCAGAAAAAAGTATGTGTACTCAATTTTGACCAAATACTGACAAGGATACTTATTTTCTGATGAAGATATTTTGTTCCTTTTTATCTCGAGATAAAGTTTCCAGCAAAATTACATTTTATTTTTCTAATTTAAAATGTTAACAAGCTAGTTTTGTTTTCCATTACATGAAGCCAGGTTTTTATACCAGACCTGTTTAATCCTACATTTTCTTGTCAGTATTTTTAGTGTTTCTAACATCTTAACACAGCACACATCACTGTAATTATCATTATGTAGTATTGCACATCCTGACTATTCTGTAAATAACTCTATAATGATGCAAGTATTCAGGCAATTCGGTGTTTCAAAGCAAAGTCTGCAGAAATTGAACACCACTGAAACATGTTTATATTATAGTGATAAAAACCACAAAATAATACCTCTACACACCCAAATTCATTGTATTATTTACCTCTGTTACTTTATCTAGAAAAAATGTTTTCCCAGATTCACACATATCCATAACATTTTAAAGAAAGCCTATTCATGGTTAAGGAAGACTTTATACAAAACATAATGATAGACATTGTTACCACCATTCCACTCATGAAATTATTTATTTTATAAAATCTAGCATCAACTTTATCAATATTTTACTAGAATGGAAACGAGATGTTGAGAATGTTAAAATCAGTGATGTGACACTGATCAAAGAGATGATACAAAGAAATCAAACATAATTAACACAAACTTCAAAATTAATTTAAAAGTTAATAAATAAATGAAACCTCAAATTGTATTTTCAGAACAATGACTACAGAATGAATGGCTTTATTCCATACAAATATAGTAAAATATGGACGGGTAAACAGGACTACATAAAAATTACTGGTCTTGAGGAACTTTGAAGCATTCAGTATTAGCAGCATTGATCATGCATCAGTAATTACATTGGTTAACCACTACAGCCAAGATCATTCATGCACATCCATTAAACTGAAAACAGTGCAAATCTAGTATCTAACTAGCCTGAGCAGCGCTTTTAACTCTTAATGAGCCTTTTTCAAAGGCATATACAAAACAAACAAATAAAACAAAACCTTGTAAAATGCTACATGGCTGTGTATACCTATATTAAACCTATAGATGTATTGTTTCAACCAGCCTATAGACTTGTTGCAGATACTGAGAAATGTCTTTAACTAGAAATCTGAGCCATAGCAACATCTATTACTTTTTGAACATTTATGTAATGCAAAATATATCCCAGATGTTTGATTCTATTCCAGATATTTTATTCATAAAATAGTAATTAAAGGATACTAAAAAGATTTAGAAAAGTTTGAAAAGGAAATGTGTTGTCTGCAAAGGATAATTTTTCTAGTATATAGCTCAGCATCTGCACTGTTCGTCGTCAGTTTATTGCATCTATCTCAATCCCTGACACTGATCCATTGCTGGATCCAGTGCATTTGAAAGGGTTTTTATTTGCCATATAATTTGTATTCTTTTTATATATATATATATATATATATATATATATATATATATATATATATATATATAATTCTATCTTTGGCAAAAGTGTAGCACAATTTTAAACATCAGTTTTAATTTGTAGACTAATTTTAAAGGCATATTTCTTGTTGGATTAGTAGGTCAAAACTGGTATTTTTGGCCTCTCGCTTTTAAGTATTAAGAAATATATTAACTAGGTATCATTTTAATGAACATTCACTATGTACAATATAAGATAATATTACATGAAACTGGATGTAAATATTAGCAAATAACTTATTTTAAAGGCTACACAACTGTATAATTACTAACTCTGTTCCAGGTCAAGCATGAAGATTTGCCAACTTTATGTACAGCAAGAGTTAGAAAATCTTTTACATACTAAAACAAGTTATGTGATGCAAACATTTTTCTTGTAAAGATGAGACAAGAAAAAAAAAAGGTCATGATTAATCTAATCATAGTCTGATGACTTGGGTTGTACTATAAGCCTGATACACTTGTGCCTGTCATATGGGGCAACTAAAAAGGTTCAACTTATGCTGGTTACTGGTGGAATACCTTTGAGCAAGGCACATTCTTCCAAGTGGCTAGGCAATAATGGTCAACTTGTGTTGCTCTGCTATAAAACATCAAAGCAAAGCAAACATTAAGTTCAACCTTAATAAATATTGACAATTGCTAAAGACTAAGATCATTCCCTGATATACCACTGTAACCTGTTTACATGATTTCTGAAAGTTATTTTGGCTTACCAGATTAAAAATGCTTTCTGCTAATGCATATACAGTAAACTCAACATGTAACAAACACTGTGGGACTATGAAAATACTATCATTACGCATCTAAATTTTGTTATACAATGTTACATAAAACACCACAGGGACAATGCAATGTGTTTTGTTATATCTATTTCATAACAAACAATTATAAATGAATTTTCTGCATCAAAGACCAACATTGCAAATACTAAACTGATTTTTCATGGATCATTTATGCTACATAAGTGCTCTGTGTTTGTTATCACAATACAGACATTCCATACCTATCAATTACCTGCTTTATGTATATGGTGGTACAACACAATGTTAGTATAAGTAGCTAGATTGCTTTCAATTGAATCACAGTGCAAATAATGAAAAGTGAACATTATCTGAGTTAAACACATTTTCTGTCTATTATGGTGTTCTTAGAAATGAGACAGCATAATTTGAGAGTACTCAGTCAGGAATTGTCTCTCCTGAGTCAGGTTGACAGTGGATCAGGTTCATCTTCATCACAGCATTTACACAGCTTACATTTACAACAAAGAATACAAGGAGCTGCCAAAAGCAGGAATGGGGATGCAACCAGTAACAGCACTCCAAACCCAGCAAAAATACCAACCACCTAAAGAAGACAATAAAAAAATCACTATAAATTGTCTAATAAATAAACCTGCATTTTGTTCTCTTTTTTGTTGTTGGTATTCTCAGATTATAACCAATTAGCATTTTTTTTTAGCAATTCCAGATTTTGATTATGAATTTTTTCCAATTCTGGATATGATTCGATTAATCAGAAATTCCTACTACCAGGAGTTATTTTCTTCTAGCACATCTGACCAAAATCTTGCCTATGCATCCCTGTCATCTGAATTCATGTGCCAGCACGAATTAGATTCGTATATAGCTGAGAAAAATCATATCTAATGAAAATTCTGAGAAAAAAATGTTCCAGCTTCTGACAGCTGTCGCTAAACAATTTTAGCGTCGATAGTGAAAGAAGTTTTAGCACTGCAGGTGCTATTTGTAGCGACAAACGATCAACATGTTCGCTGAAAAAATGGAGATGGTACTATTTCTTGCAAAGAACTTAGAAGTTATAAATTTTGATTATTAAATTTCTTTATTATCTATTAAACTGCGTGCATCATGCCCATTCGCATTAAAATATTTTAATAAATTCAAATCGTTCTAACTCAGGTATTATCATTTCACCTTGTTGTGTTGACCATATTGGACTTTTCTGACTTCTAATTTAACTTTATTAACACACTATCGAATGACACGCAACATTAGATACAGTGCTATTGAAATTCAACTTTATTTTTTTTTATTATCCAAATTGGTCGTTTCTGCCTTGTCCAACATCGATTAATTGGAAGTTCATACTATCTGGTGGAATACGATTTCCAGATCATAAGTCGGTTATGCCCTAATATATGTATAAATGACAGATTTTCAAACTGTGAATCAATTAAACAGACTATAAAATACAGCAAAGGGTTTGATTTTATTTCAGAGTAATTTAGATTTCGGTTCTTTCTATAACCACTGTTGTGTCTCCAGGCTTTTAAGCATTTAATTAAATCGTAATGTGCAAATGAATCATGATCAGTCATTGCAAATATTTATTATATCAGCATGCAAGATAAAAAAATCATGGATATAGATGTACATATGAACATACCTGGGTCCTGTGCCATATAACAGAGGCTCTAGTGTGCCCAAGTTTGTTTTTGCATGGACCATTATCATAGTGACGCAACAGGAAGTCATCCTGAAATAAAACTGAAATTACTCAGGGGACCAAAACACCATTCAGAATAATGGAATAAGTTCCTTCTCCCTCCACAAAAAAAATGTAAGAAGCTGAAGACATTTGGGAGGACATGAGGAAGAAGTCAACAAAATTTAGCTTTCATCTGCACATCAATTAAAGGGCATTTTCAATATCAATTATTACCTACTGCATTGTTATTTTTGCCAGAAATAGTTATTGATGGTTTTCCTAATATTTTTAATAGTCTTTTATTCTCTCATCAAACAATTGTGTGGGTGGGTGTGCATGTGTTTGAACCAGTTCTGTTTGTTGACTCCTATCCATATATTAAGTATTTTGAATACCTTGGATATTATCCTCTTGATTAATTTGCATATGATTAACTGATCCCATGGACTTTTCAACATGTCTTTACGTAGAAATAAACAGAGTCAGTGGTGATCTGTTTTGTTTATCTTGTCACCTTGCACCATACAACCTCCTAAGGAGCGAAGTGGCTGGTGAGTTTGTCCATCAGTACAGCTCATCCATGGGACTATTTAGGGTACATTGTTTGTTTCCAAAGATATTCCTAATACATAATGATATTTATGCTATTTTGTACCTAAGTGTCCAACTAAAAAAATGAACTTTAATGTTTTGATCACTGGACAAGATAAAGCCAGATAAACAATGTAGGTCATTGAATAACAAAGGTAGAACAACAATGGTGCAGTGTAATGGAATTGTGATAACTACACCATTCATAATTGGTAAAAAAAGGCCTATAAATGTTGCAGGTAAGAAAGGTGTGATAATTATATATTATTCATGATCAGTATTTTAAATTTATCAGTTGCCAGTTCAATGCAATCAAAGCAAGAAAAGAAATATGTTTTGTATGTCTTTGACTATATAAATTAGGAATATACTTTAGTTATCACTCTATGTTGATTAAATGAGTATAGCTCAAAATAAATCTCATGTTCATTTGCAATTCTAACTGTTGTGAAAAAGACTGAATGTTTGACACTAAGAATAAAACAGAATCAAGGCGACAATGTCTGATTTTACTGATTGGAACTATTTGATGTAATAATGAAAAGATCATAAGTGTTTCTGTATAGATGGGTTTGGTAATGAGGATGTTGATTTTTTAGATTAGGCTAATTCTGATAGTGACATCTGTGATATCAACAACTGAGGATATTGTTTGTGAATTTCCTAAGCAAAGGGAAAAGCTTGTGTTAACTATGATGATGAAGTGGAAGTGATAACTATGATGATGAAGTGATAACTATGATGATGAAGTGGAAGTGATAACAATGATGATGAAGTGATAACTGATGACGTGGAAGTAATATCTATGATGTTGAAGTGATAACTATGAGGAAGTGATAACTATGATGATGAAATGGAAGTGATAACTATGATGATGAAATATTAACTATGATGATGAATTGATAACTATGATGATGAAGTGGAAGTGATAACTATGATGATGATTCAATACTATCCATTGTATTAAGAGATAGTGAGTTTCTATTTACCATGATGGGCATTAAAATGTACCTACAAGACAGTGAGGTTCTATTAGCATGGCAGGCATTATAATGTACCTGGAAGCTCAGTGGAACACAAATACCATAGCAGGCATTTGAAAGTACCTTCAAGTTCACTAACACAATCAGCATTTGCATATCAATGAAAGACATATCAACAAAAAAAATCTCAGATTAATAAAATCATACATTTGAAAATTTCTTTCCAGCCATGTAAATGACACACCAATTTACTAGTTGTGAAATTATTGAAAAAAGAAGTTTAAACATGAAAGTAAATTTTACAATTCCATGGATGGCACATGTACATGTATATCAACCACTTCATCAGATGGTCAATCTTACTGATTTATCATTTTAGTATTGAGTATAACATGTAATTATATGAATGTTTGAAAATTTTGTTACAATTACTTATGAGTTCTGTCAGTAATCATACCAATATAAATTGTTTACTACAACTATGACAATGTCACTGACATGGTCAAGTACATAAACAGTCTGAAAAATATACAACAAATTGGTATGTAATGTTTCTCAGTGTTCTAACTATTCCAGACCCACATGAAACATTACAATCATTACTGCGTCACACTCAAAAATGACTAAAAAACATTACTGTAAATTGAACATTATATGGTGATGCTATGTTTAATAGTCCCATGTGTTGGCACATTAACATGCAGAAACCGTTATATTCAAACTTATCATGAAGGTGACATTTATACCCCACAATCTATAGGATTCTTTATTACCCTAAATGCAAGCCATCAACAGTTTCATCAACAAACATACTCAAGAACAAAATTTACAGAGAAAACCATTTTAAAGCAAAACTTATATCAGTGACTTTACAGGCCTTTGCCATATCTTAAAGTGCAAGCTCTCTAAAAGCTTTGATCATGGGACATAATCTATAACTATTTTTTATCACTCATCATGACTGCAACCTTTGAACTTTTTTAATTCCAAAATTGATGGGCTTCTTCCTTAAACCAAATGCAAGACATTCACTATGCTTTTGTCTAAGTCTGAGATAAAGAACTAATTTTACTGAGCAGAAAATATTTTGCCTTTTTCAGTCACAGAGACCATAACCTTTGATCTCAAAATGGAAAGGCTTTTCTATGTGCATGCCATGACACACAAAGTTTGGTTCATACATGTGATGCAGAGTTATGTTATGATGCAGAAACATGTCTTTGTTTTTGGTCAAAGTGACCATGATTTTATGACCACAAAACTGTATTCTTACTTAGTGCAAGTGCAAGCTCCCCACAATGTTTTGTACATGATGGAAAACTCAAGCTATTGTGCAGAACAAATTTTATTCTTTCAATTATGCTGACCTTCACATTCATCCTTTTCATCCCAAAGTGAATAAGGTTCTTTCTTCCTCAATCTTCAAATCATCCACAAAGTTTTTCATCTGAACAGAGTGGACAACTCAATCGAGTAAGTTTAACTCATATTTTTCTTTCAGTTACAGTGACCCTGATCTTTGAGCTTTTGAGTTTGACAACTTGAGTTGCTGTGTCAAAACAAAACTGGTGACAGACAGACAGACAAGCATAACAACATGAAATGCTCTGTGTTATGACCAGTGTATAAGAATGAAGAAAAAAAATACAGATGAAACTTAAATCCGTTTTAAATGTTGTAATGCTCAAGCCAAAATCTGGTCTAATGATATTACTCTAATCTTAATGTAATATAATGTATTGGGTGCAATGAACCTGTATACAGGTACAACCTTAATTGATCATTTTGATTTGAGTTGCACAACACTGGGTCAATTTTACAAAAGCTGACTACTTTAAATGACGAGGTTATCATTTTTACAGATAAATGCTGATATTCTGGTTCTTTTTTATTATGTTCTATTACAGCACCTTGTTGCTAGTGATTAGGTAACAAGTTAACCAAATCAATAAATTCAGTGATAACCAAATAAAATAGTAAACAAAATCAAAAGAAAAAGACCAGAATTCTTTTCTTGTCAAGCTAGTCTGTTAAATGCCTTGTCAAAGGTCTACAAATTCTGGAGTTTATTTATGAGGTGGTATAATGAATAATTTTGGTATAAAAGTGCATTAGTATTTTGATTCTAACAATAACCAGTCTGAAAAATGGAAGATTGTTTTGTTATTGTCTAATGATTGCATTTTTTGTCAGTTTGTAATCTGTCCTTAAAACATTCATGATACTATCCATAAATTGTGTTGGATTGTCTTGTGGTTCCTTTTCAAGGTTATATTGTCTGTTGAAGTCAAAGTATTGTTTATAGTGGATTTGTAATATTTAGCAATATTTTTTTCTCTTTTCACAGTCAACCTTTCTTAAGCATGTCTTCATGTGTATAGTGTATCTGAAAAGGCTATTTGAAGTATTTGTTAGCATGTCAACACAGCAATTGATCAGTTGCTAAGCACTCTAAAATCTTTCTTTGTATGTGAGCAATTACTTTTTTCTCCTGCTGTATATATTAGTTATCCATACCATATATACTCACTTATAAGTCAGCTCAAACTGTAAACAACAAAGATCCTTTTCTGCCATATAATGCACAAGCAGATGAGGGTCTATGCTGTTTGTTCTACTGGTTACTGTTAACAAACTGCATCTGCTGGCTCATTATGTGATGGGAGATCTGGGTCGGTGAAGTTTGCAGTTGAACTTGTCTTATACGTAAGTATAAACAAATATACAACAGGTCATATGCCATCATTACACAACATACACAATGCATTAGACTAATGCTTCAGGAAATTGGCTAGAAAACCCTTAAAGATCATTCTGAATTATGACCATTAACCCTTTACCTCATAGAGTGTATGGCTTTTTAACCCTTTGATACTCATATAGCAAAGTTACCCAGTGCAGTGCACTATAAATAGAACACCTATTACCTATTCTACTCCATACACATAAACCTGTTAAGCAGTGAAGTGTATGTTACGTTTAACAGCAATTTTAACCATTTTATGTTTTTGGTACACATATATTATGTAAGGAAAGATTTAAGAGTGAAATCCAATCATTATAGCTGTATAATTTTTTTCACAGAAGAATTTTTTATGTGCTTTAAAACCTTGAGAAAACTTGTTCACCATCAAGTCAGTGAAGCCATGTGACCAACTGTAGCTATGATTTCTCATACTCAAAATTTACAAATTCTTTGCATCTACATCACTAAATCAGCTGAATTTGATAATTTATAAAAACCAATGGCTTCCTACATCAGTAACAGAGCCTTTACCTAAGTTATTGAAGCTTTCATAGTTGTGATTCTAATCATGAAAACTCAAGTACTGAACAAAATCAGTGATCTCCATTTTGGACAGTGGAGAATACGACCCAGTTACCTTAAAAAGCAGATTTCAACCAGAGCATAAACAGTGACCACGTGATCTGATGTAATGGTCATTCACACCAATGAATGTAGTATCTAATAGAGGTTTTTCCCCAAAGGTTGTGCTACAAAAACCCATTCAAAATGGTTGAATGTTTACAGCAGGTGTCAAAAGTTGCTTCTGTGAGAATGGTGTAGAGGCACAAAAAGACACTTCCATCAGATTATTATTAATGGTAATTTATATGGTAATTTATAGATATATTACAGATGTTAATTGTAGGCTATAATTTAAAAAAAAACCTCTGCAATATCAATGTCAAGGGAGGTAAGTAATACAACACTAGACAGTGGTGGTTGAAATGTACACACATACCAGCTTAAAACATACTTATTTGACAGTTCTTACTCAAGCAGTTACTTTTCCTTGAACAGCGTTGGGTAAACTTCATATTAAAATAAATATTTCACACAATAACATAAGGTATCAGTTCACTTTAAGACTTACATCAAGAGAGGTGAGGCAATACCAACAGAAGACATGTTTACATCGTTTACACAGCATCTGAGCACATCCATCATTCCTTTCTATTGGCACATGACACATAGGGCAGCGTTTAATTTTGGCATCTTCTCTGTTACTAAAAGGAATACTGAAAAGCAAAGTGTAATTTTGGAACTACTTTTGAATATGTTTAGTTTGTGTAGAAATTATCCCACAAGTCACCCCCCCCCCCAACATACAAGAAACCAGTCTTTCTTTCAGGAACTAATACTATTAAACCTTCAAAACCATTTTCACATAAATTAATATTAAACTGCAGTCAATCCTGAAAATTTAAACATCTGCACACTAGGATCACATGGTCCATTTTCATATAATATATATTTACCTACATATAAAACACTTCCTTGTAGATGGTCTCCTTTCATGGTTTTTATACTCAAATCTTACTCTCATTGAACCAAATAATTATTATCAGTGATAGAACAATTTGATAAATTTCAATTCCAAATAAAATCTGTATTGTTTGATAAACTATTAAACCATGTGTTTGATAAACTATTAAACCATGTACATTTTTTAAAATATTTAAATTAAAACAGAGACACTTTTTATGAGAACAAAATCTCTTGAAAAATATCAGACACACCCATAACCTAACAATGCCATACTTATGTAGAACAGGGCTTGGGATTAGCTAGCATTTTGCATAATGAATTAGCTTCATAATGACACATTCCAAATAAGAAGAAAATCTATTGAGGGATTTAGGAATTATAAGCAATGACCCCCTCCACTGAAACCAAACCCTTGGAAGAAAACATTCTATGATTATGACCTGGAAGTCAGAGTGGTAAACTTTCATGTCACATACATAGAGGATCTCCAGTGGGTAATGATTTAATATGGATTTTATGAAATGACTTGAATAATGTCCAGTTTTTATGTACCTTGTTACTATGATGATAACTGGAATTCAAGCGTTTTTCAGTTACAGTTTATGTTCATATATTCATCTTCCATCCAGCTATTGATGTATATCTCTATGTCCAAATACAGAATAGGAATATGAAACATTCATACACTTACAAAATGTAAGTTTATGACATATATACAAGACAGTATTTTATACTTATAAAGTATTGCTTACAATGTTAAATGCAAAAATACATAAGAAATAGAGGACATGGTTAAAAGAAGAGAACACAGAGCATACAAACATACACATATAATTTTACTTTCCTCTTGCTTTCCAAGTTTAGCTCTCACTTCTTTTTCTGTCTAAAAGGAGAAGACATTTCTTCCCAACTTTCAAGTCTAGCTTTACCTCTGCTATAATTATAGTGTATCACCTCTGCTATAATTATAGTTTATCACAGAAGGCAGTGCATAAAGATTTTTAGTATTACTTCATCAGGCTTTTTAGGTTTGAAAACTAAATGGTATAAATAAACTTATGAAACAAAATTAAAAAATTCTGACCAAAATATAAGTGTGTGTGTGTGTGTGTGTGTGTGTGTGTGTGTGTGTGTGTTAGAGCACATAATACTAGGTGGAGGTTGCTTGGTTTGAATAACCTTGGAATGACAGATAGCAATACAAGCTAAGTTCATGCACGAGTACTGGATATACTTGCACATAAGTCAAGGCAAACTGCAAACAACGAATATCCTAATCTGTCATTGAACAATGAACATGCATATCAGGGTCTATGTTCTTTGCTCTACTGGTTAATCCTAACAAAATGAACCAAGATATATTGGCACATCATCTGACAGTAGATCTGTGTCTGTGCAGTTTGCAGTGTAACTTGACTTATAAGCGAGTACATATGGAATTTAGTACAGCTAAGGTCTTAACTGAAAAGCATGCAGAATGCAGTCCACTAATGCTTCATCATATTTATTACATACTTATTTAATCTTACAACTTGATAAATCATTAAATATGTTCAATCCAGCTTTCCCTATCACTCACCAGGACTGGAACTATTCAGATGTTTTCATTATGTCCACATTTCAAAATTCTTATATGTACATAATCTAACTTTCTGACATACTGACAAAATATTTGGATAGTGTAACATGGGATATGTAATGAATACAAAATTGCATTTGTGTTTTTTTAAAAAGTTGATTGAAGGAATTCATATATGTCATATCAATATATCTTAGTCTGGTGGTCTTGACATATCCATATGCCATATAAAATTAATTCTTTTCCCCCACCAATTTGGAACAGAACATGCACATAGCTTTGAATATGTACAATACATTAACCTGTTGAAGGTAACCTCTCACAATGCACAAAGTACAACCATTCAAATATCATATGATCAGTAATGAGCAAACATTTAATCCTACTACCAACTGCATGGTCAGAAAATGCCTTCTTTGATGTCTTACATAGTCCTTGGTAAACCCATTCCCAAAGGGCATAACAGTTTAAGAAGCTCTCGATAAACATTTTTAAACGTAGTGACAGTAACAGTAATGAGACTGTTAAAGCTGTGTCTAAAGATGCATAGTAGATTCCATTTTTTTTGTTTTTGTTCTCTGACATTTAAGAGACAATATGAAGGTACTGTTCAATAGGACATGGAGTGAACAAACTTAACACCAACAAAACATGGTGATCAGTTGAAAAAGTGATTTAACAAGACCAACAACCTCTTATAAGTTTTAAAAAAAATGAAATCAGACCACTCCAGCAGATAGGAGGGGATGACTCCACATCCTATTAGTCAGTACCTTTTTTTGGTCAAATTTAATTGGAAGTGAAGGCAACCCTCTGCATGAAACAAATCATATAGATCCAAATTCTACTGAGATCCTGATGAGTCTCCACGGAAGGGCATTAGCACTTCCTCTCTATCTCTTAAAAAAACATAGTAATTAGAAAAGATGCTAACATCAACAAAAAAGAGAAAAGTGGACAGCCTGTTTTTAGAATACCAACAAGTCAAGTCTCTGCTACTACCAAACCACTTGAATACCAAGTGAGAATAAAAGAACACCTGAGAGATATCTGTAGTAAGGAGAAAAAGTGTCTAAATACTTTAAACAGCATGACTATAACTCAAAAGCCATATTTAGTTTCAGATAATAGAAATCATCCAACTTGATCCAGATCTCTCTAGAAGAAACATTTATCAGAAAGAGAGAAGTCTGTGATCATTATCTATTTGTTCTAACTCAAATATGCATTGGCATTGTTAATTCATTTGCCAACAGCCTGAATGGCTCTTCTGCTATTTTGACTGACTTAGCCAAACTTTTTAAAACAATGTTTTAAAATCCAGACATTGTCAATTCTCTTTATGTCTTTCCTCTGCTTATGAAATTGATGTTGCTTCCAGCCAAATCTTCAACCATTTCCTTCCTGCTACAAGTTTGTTCAATTTAATTTCAATAGGACATTTTGGCTTTTCATGTGCTGTGTCAAATTCCACATGTCCCTTGTAAATAAGGAACATAGTGTAATGTTCAGGCATAATAACTGACTAGTTTAGTATCGAAACAATGTATCTGTTACTAAATATAACTAATTATCACAGACTATTACCAAAAGTCACTGAAAGGGCATACCTCAACTTGTAAAAACGCAATCCATCTGTACAACTTAACATATATAAGATGCTATGCAGGTGAGATTTAAATAAACAGTTGCCCATTGTTAAACATCTATTATGTAACTGATGACAGGAGGGAATGTAGTGAATGATGAAGTGCTGTTGCAATACTGTTTTCTGTGTTATAACTCTATGGTCTTCAACTAAGTAACAGAAAAAGCAAAACCAACAAGTTTTGTTAAATTTAACAAATAATTTATTTTTCCAGAATGCAAAGTGAAAATTTAAAAATGAACTTACTTATTGTAAATTAAATCAGAAATAATCCTAAAAGTTCTAGCACAAACCAAAAAGTATAGTGTGTTAAGATTGAATTATAGGTCTTGAATGTGCTGATGTACCAATAGTCTTGAATATACTGATATATACCAACAGTCTTGATGTCTCACAATCTTATAATCCAGAATGTTTTCAAATGAATTCACAATAATCCTGAGATAGTGTTTTAATACAAAATGTCAATGAGGATATTATAATGCCTATGAATAATTTAAATAACTCCACTCAAATTATATCTGAATACAAAAGTGACTCCATAAATACTGATATCAAAATAGGAATGATAATTGTTTACCTGCTCTTCTTTATATCTTTAATTACAGACTGTCAATTGACTTATGACACAACAAAATTTTCATCAAATTCCTAAACAAGGTCAGGTCTGTTTAGTTTAATTTTAGCAAACAATGCAATAAATATCAGGCAAACCATAGAATTCCAACATCCAAGTAAAAATATTTTAAACAATGATAGTCAAATAGGACCATACTTCTTTCCTCAATTAAGGACAAAGTTCAAGCACACGATGTAAATTAAATGTATGTAATACTTGCATCTGTAAAAATAAATGATAATTTCATTAGCACACAAATTATTCAAAGATAAAAGTAATTATATTTTTGGACTGAAAAATTTGACAAATAAAAGTGCTTGTGTAGAACTTGTGACCAATTGCAAAGAACATAAATCTCATCTACCATGATCGAATAACATACTGATAAAACTGGGACTACACTGTTGTACTGATGATTACAAGTTACAAGGGCAGACCCTGATCTGTCAGTGCATTAAGTGACAGATTATCTGGATCAGAACTCCTCCCATCTGATTGCATGTTACTTGTAAATATGGTGGGTGTCAACAAGAAACAGAACTTAAATAATAAAAATCACCAACCCTATATCCTCCTTCTTTTGTGTTGTCATGGCTTCATCACATGTTTTCAGGTCATGCCATTTGGTTTTACACACTGAACAGAACTTTAGTCCACACTAAAATCATAAAAGTATCCTTAATTGTTGCCTATTTTATGAGTTTAAATTTAGCACAAGCATTTTAATCACAACCTTACTGTTACATGAAGTTCTTCTTATAAATCATTAATGAATCTTAAGTATTTTTAATTACAAATGAATAAATAAAATTGTTATCAGAGATGAATGTTGATTGTCAAAATGTTACTGTGATATGTATCAGAAAAAATATAACCATTTGTATCATGCTGCAAAACATTAGTGTCAAAGATGGTGTTATCAATTTAACATCTACTCTGTGTGTGCATTTGTGTATGTGTGTGTGCATGTGTGTGTGTGTGTGAGAGAGAGAGAGAGAGAGAGAGAGAGAGAGAGAGAGAGAGAGAGAGAGAGAGAGAGAGTACTCACAGAGTGACAATCTACTGGGGATGGTTTAGTTGATTTATTACATACATGGCATACTGTTTCACAGCCAGCCTCAGGACAAAATGTTCTATTTGGGTCAAGGTCAACTTCTGATAAACAAGGAAAATAATGAAATGTACACCAGTACACATTTATAAATAGAAAAGAAAAATATTTACAAGAAAGAATAGATGCATATTCATATTGATAAACATACAAAATTTTTGGCAAAGTAATTTTATAACAAGTACAGACATGCCACCTTGAGTGGAATAAATATCAGGTTACCAAAGGATAAAATTTGGGATTTGGAGAAAAAAATAATGATCAGTGTTTGTGGCCATATATTTACAAAAACTTCACAAAGAAATTGACATCTCAACTGTTATGACTGAAGTGAGTTTGTAGTGGAATTTACACATCAATTTTGCTCTCTTTACAAAACCATCATGAATAAAAGGTATTTTAAATATATTTCAGCATTTTAAAAATTGGGATTCGGTGCAGAAAATTGGGAAATCTGGATTTTCAGACTTTAATGCAAAAATTTTGGATGATCCAAAATTGGGATAGTTGGTAATTCTGCAGGTAATGTATACTGCCTTAGTTTTCAGTGTAACACCTTGAAAGATGCTGATATTTATAAGTGTTAGAAGTAAGCATTTAGTAATAGTAGCAATAACAATAATAAAATAATACTATATAATTTTATTGAGAAATTTTCACTTTTTCCACCACTGTCATCAAAGCAGTCTTTTGTTGTCCAAAATAAATATATAAATGTGAAGCAGTAATTAGCTGTTACTGCAAAAATTTTATTTGTTGTCACTTCCACTGAACACAACACAAAAACTGACAAGTATACAAAAAGCTTGGATGAAAATCTTACCTTTTTGAAACCTTATTCTTTTGTATCTCATAAATATTTGTTCATCAACTAATTTTTGAATCTGGAAGAAAAAAGAAATTTCCTTGAGGCAATCATAATCTAGTATTATATCAAATAACATATACTCTCTTACAAGTCAAGTCAAACTGCAAGAAAGATCCTGATTGATTGAATACTCCTAACCAAATGCACAGATCCAGATCTTCTTGCACATTACATTTAACACACATATGTAAGTGAATATGCAAATTACTTCATGTTTCATAGTCAAAGCAGGAATTATGATGTAAATTCTGATAATTAGAATTTTTCAACATAATGAGTATTAGAATGCCAAGCTCCCCCACCCCTGCAATATGAGTGTTTCCTGTTGCACCAGTTTTAAAATTTGGGCAGGTAGGTATTTGTTTTCAAACTATATATATATATATATATATATATATATATATATATATATATATATATATATATATAATGATTAGTATATATAATGCACTAAGTGCTTCAAGTACTGAGCTAAACTGGCTCATTTAGATAGAAAAATCAGGAATAGGTTTTAAACATTGCTTAAAATATTTATAAAAAACAAAACAAATAGGGTATAAATATTGGTATATATAATGTTCTTAAGTTTTTCAAGTACTTGGCAAAACTGGCTCAATTAGGGGCACAAACCAATTTCAAAATTTTAAAAAATTCTTCTACAAGGTCAGGGTGTGTGTGCTAGAGTCGTTACTAAAAAATGGATAGTCTATCAAGCAGAAATACGTGTTTTTTTTTGGCCTTATAGTCTGAGAGGCATCTTTTTGGCCAAAAATGATAATTTAAATACAACTGTGGAAGCTTTAACTGTCAAGCTGTCTACATGTGCATGATAGAATCTTGACAATCATTCAGATATTTCTTGACTTGGAATGTCTTTGGATGAAAAGCATATGAAGAATGTGTCAAAACAGAATGATGAAGGTATAGACCATTCCCAAACCAAGTTGTTCACTTCCATCTGCCATCTAAATGGGCAAACAGAGATATAACAGTAAGTAGTGACTTCTTTCAGGACATTACTGTTAACACTTGCAGTAATATTGTCTATCACAACAGATCTAATCAGGGCAGTAAATCATTACCAGTATATTCTATTCCATCAGTATTTCAAAATTATGGCAAAAGTGAACACAAAAGTGAGAAACAATGATCATTATCACTGACACAACTCAACTGGGCAAGCTTCAACTTGTCTAAATATATCAAGATATACTAGAATCATTGCATAATGAGTTATGTCAACAAAACTGATATGATAAAAGTAAAATGCTATTGTTACTATATCCACTGACATTCAGTGTAAGTGTATAATTTTGTTTTGTATTTCTATGGTAACTAAATAATTTTGCTTACACATTTAATCATCAAAGTTTGAAATGAAAATTCTCCTTGCATGTAGCAAGAATGAGTTACTCTTTAAAGACCAAATAAACGCGCACCATTTTTGTACATTTTTGTTTTAAGAAGATCTGCATGTTTTTCAGGGAAACCTGCAAAACTCTATAACAAAGAAACCCATATTGGGCCCTGTCAATATTGCCTGGGTAGTGACCATGATTGATATGACAGAATGACAGAACATAAAATGAAGGAAATGCATGATGCTGCACTGATACTGTTAACTTATCCACCACTATTACTCAGCCTAACCATGATAGTATCTGTGAATCCAATGATTCTAAAATTATGTGAACTTTTTGACCCCAATCCTGTTTTTTTTTATTTTTGTGTCTTACTTTATGTAATATAAAGCTGTTTAGTTAGGAAATTACTCATCTTGAAGTAGAATCAGTCTTACTGTTACGTTCAGTTTGTCTTTGGGTGGAATTTTTTATTCAAATTATTGTTCACTTGAAATACAAAGAGCTCATCAATAATAATCTTGGACTGGAACATTAATGTGGAATTATAGGAAATTCAGACAAGAACATTTTGGGAATATATTACTGTGATATATCAAAATACTGTAAGAACATCATCGCACTTCATGCTATTCACACATTACCACATTTAAGATTACAGTCATATCAACACAACCAATATTGGAACTTATTTGGAATACCAGTTAGAATTTTATACACTCAGACTTGACAAACCTTTTAGGACTATTTGCAATTTAATTCAGAACCCTTTAAGTTCTTTTTAAATTTTCATTTTGTATTCTAGAAAATAAATTATTTTATTATTTTTTTAAAATCTGCTGGCTTTCTCTCTTTTCTGTTAATTAGTTTAAGATCATAGAATCATTACAGTATAATTCAATGTGTAAAGTTCTTATGTTTATAATTCCAGTAAGCTCTAATGACACCAGTCAGAATATCTATTCCATCTAGAAATTGTATTTCATAACAATAATTGATGTAAAGACCTTTTCAAACCCTTTTGAAAATTGATGTTAAACCAACTCATGAAAAAAAATGGAATGAATCTTTCAATTTGATGAATAGATGTGTGGCCTAACATAAATGCTTAGGTTTTCACCAAAAAAATAAACTAAAAATTACAATGGTTTCCAGGGATCACTTTGATGACCCAGTGGTTAGAGTGTGGGATGTCAACCATGGCAGAGTCATACCAACAACTTTTAACAATGGTACTTATAGTTTCCCCACTAGGTACCCAGTATTAAGAGGTTAGTGTTAGGAATGGTTGGCCTGGTGTCAGAATAATGTGACTGGGTGGAATATTATGCTATGTGTCTTTGGCATGATGCCCCAGCTCTAGACATCAGTGTAAACTGCCACTGCAGACATTGTAGTGATATGACTAACAAATTGTGAAAGCTATTTTAAAATTTCAAATCTCTCTTTCTCCTTCTCCCTCACACACACACACACACACACACACACACACACACACACACACACACACACACAGAGGTTTCAATTTTGTGCTTCTCACAGAATTTTACCAATGAATTCTTTTTTTAATAAAATATAACTAATACTAGTAACTGTACTCTTTGCAATAATGCATTTGTTTTGGGAATGTAATGTGATAAACAGGCTAAAGAATGATGTTTCCCAATGGATTTGGAACAAAGTGAGCAAAGATATTGTAAACAATATTGGGCAATACAACAACAGACAGAACATAAGAGCAACCTTTGTATTTTTGCTTTCTTCCAGTAAACACTACATCTATATAAGAAAAATGAAAAGTATGAGCCTAGATTAGAGGGGATTAAAACTTTTTATTAAAGACTACAATAATTTTGAAAAATATAACACAATTAAATCTGAAAGAAAGAAACATGTATGTTGAAGGGAGACATTATTTCACTAGAAACTAAGAAAAATTAGTGTTATAATACCTATATACATTTTAAGGCATAAGGTACATTTTAGTATATAATGTGGTTGTGATATATAATATTGTCACTTTATGTCTGATATGATTTAAAAACTATTTTTTCCTTTCATCTTACAGTGAATTTATTTTGTCTAAAACTGCATATAGTTCAAATTCATATAACATGTATGCATCATCTATCATGGTAATAAAAGCATTAAGCAGTCAAAGAAAACAACTACAAAAAAGTGTGATGAAGTCATATGAAAAAAAATGTTGCAGTCCAAGATAACACATGCATTTTTCATAATCCCAGAAAGTTACTGCAAGGTAGTGGTGCATTTTCTGGTTGGAAATATAACAAATTAGCAACTATGAGGGAAAATTAAATGAAAGTCCTAATAAAAACAATATTTTTGTTTTAAATTGATAAATTTTGACCAAAGAAATCTTTTCTTAAAATATACACTGTACTGCTACATTATTAAAGAACAATAAACTACCTCAGACATCTCCAGCTTCCCCTGTTTCTTACACTGAGCATCTGGACATGTGATGGACAAGACATTTCCCTCATTTATCATCACAGACAGGTACTGCTTCACACACTGCAGAGAAATCAGGAACATTTATATTTTGATGTAAATGTAGAGGAAGACAAAGACTAATTAACTTTCAAACAAGAGAATCCATAGCCACTGTCATTGACTGCATCCAATTTACAAAACAGATCTCATAAGATGTTTAAGCAAAAGGCCCAACTGGACACAGCATGGTTCATCTGGCTAACAGCTAACAAATATAATTCCAGGACTCCCATTTAAATATACACTTGATACCTATCCCAAATAAGAGTGTGTTACTGGTGTTTACAAAATTTACTCACTTTTAGTCTTCATGTAGCAGCTAAAAGTCTGGATAAAAAAATATCTATTTTTTTCCCTGAACAAACTTTGTTGTTGGATAAGTCAAAGTAGTTAGATACTAGGGTAATACTCTTAATTTTGGTGTTCTTTAATAATCATTTGAAATTCCTTTTTGGTCTCAGCTACATGTTTTTTTGCCACATGTTAACAGGTGAGAAAATAAATATTATATGGTGTGTATTAACCTCTTAATTTAGTAGAAGTATATCTGAGGTTTGTGTAAGTGTTTTTAAAGATTTTGTAGTCTTGCACTATAACACAAAGAATGCAACTTCTGTTATAATCCAGTACAAAAACTCTTCACATTTTTATATCCCTCTGCTTTGTTTTGTACTCATCTATTCCATTGAGTGTGTGGGTAAAGTCAGGTTGGTTAAGTCCTTTTTAGGTTTCATATACAATACTGTTCAAAGAGGACTCAAACTCAATTTGTGAATCTTGTGTTCAAATTGATCTCAAGGCCTTATGCTATTTGGCCTTTGAGACTGCACTGTTGGAGATAGCTACCTTTTGTAACTTGACATATTTGAATTGGAATTTCCTTATCTCTTTGTAAAGGAAGCATCATGTGAATAGGAAATAGCAAATGCTTTTTGGCATTCATTAACCACATCACTGTTGTAATGACATATCTTTTTGGAATTCAGTAATCACATCATTGTTTTAATGACATCTCTTTTTGGCATTCATTAACAACTTCATTGTTTTAATGACATCTCTTCTAATGGCTGTTTTTGAGGAAGGGTTAGATAAAGTGCTGATGTACTCACTTAGTGACTCATTGTGCTTTTGGTATACACATATTTGGGATTAAGTACATTGATATCCTTTGGGCCCCAAGTGGCCAAGTAGTCTAAAGCACTCACCATTCCATATCACTGCCATCTCACCTCTGTGTCCATGGGTTTGAGTCTCAGGCTCGACTAACTTGGGTACATGAGAAAGCCTGCCAGTAACTTCTCATGGGTCAGTGGTTCTTCCCTGGGTTTTCCAGGGTTCTTCCTCCACCAGTTATACTGGCTGCCATGTATAGCCTATCTTGTGCTGAAAAATGGTATTAAACCCTACAACAACAACATTCATATCCGTTTAATGCTGATATACCCACATAGTGACTCAATATGCTTTCTGTATATCTGGGACCTAGTCAATTGGTATCTCTATACTCCCATAGTGACTCATTGTGCTTTCTGTATATTTGGGATATATAAGATTGTTATCCATAATGTGCCAATGTACACCAAGTGACTTGTGCATTGTTTATATTTGAGATTTGGTATATTGGTATCCATGTACTCTTATGGTAACTCATTGTGCTTTCTGTATATTCGGGATCTAGCAGATTGTCATCCCTAATGTGCTGATGTACTCCCACAGTGGCTCACTATGCTTTCTATATATCTGGGATATATTAGATTGGTATCCCTAATGTGCATATGTACTATCACATTGACTCACTGTGATTTGTATCTATACACTTTCATGGTGACTCATTGTGCTTTCTGTACATTTTGGGATCCCCTTGACAGTTGCCTTCGCTTGCAGTTCAGTTAAGACTGGAAGAAAAAACTGCCTGAAGAAAAGTGGAGGTAACCATAACCCTAAATTTTATTCAAGCAGCTTTTTCTTCTGACAGCTGAAAATGCAAGAGCAACTGACCAATAATATGGATTAGTGGATGCTTATTATGAAATATTATTCTAATTCTGCTGTTATAAAAGAGATGTTTAAAAGTTTTTACATTTTTTGGGGTGGGGGTGGGATTTCTAACACAAGTCATACAGTTTGACAAGTCATATTGTGCTTGATTTATGTGGGTCAAGCAATTAAACAATTAAAGTCACAGAAAAATGTTAATTATTTAATAACTGGTGAAATAATCAAATAAGTTGCACATCAATGTTCAACATGATGAAATCATTATGTTTGGTAACATTATGTAATCATTATGATATGTACAATGGCATAATCATTCAGTTAAGTGACATGATGTAATCAGTAAGTTGGGTAAAATATTGTAACCATGAAGTTTGGCAATTGGATGTAATTATTAAGATGGATAATATGATATAATCATCAGGTTAGATAAAATGAAACAATCACAGAGTTATGCAACATCATGTTATTAAGTTAGGTAATAAGATGTAATTGTTAGGTTAAATATCATAATGTAATCATTAACACCATACAATTGCTGGAAGTAATTCATATATTCATTACTAATAAATGAAGGAGGTGTTTGGAAAAGATGACACATTGGTGGAATTATAAATTCAAGTTTATATTGGTTGGTGACTTTTGTTGGTAAAATCACTTTTTGTTGCCTTTATCAACTTACCATTGCACAGTAGAGACATCTACACTCCTGCAATTCATACATGTCTTGGAGTGTACATTCTGACAGACAGAGCCTGCAGGTTATCAATGGGTCAATAGCAAGGTCCACTGTATTCTTACTACTAGAGTATGTTGCCATGGTCATCAATAAAACATCTAAAAATAGAGTAAAATCATTGTATGCTACCATAATATTTTTAATTAAATTTTATGCACACATAAATTTATCTTCTCTGTCAGGGGGAGCTGTGGAAACTTAGTTGGTAGAGTATCAGAGTTGCAAAACACAAGTCATGGGTTCGATCCTCATCTAAGTCAGCCTACATTGGCTGTGTTGGAGCATCCTTACAAAAAGCACATTAAAAGCCTCTCTCAAATCTGGAAAAGATCCTTTTGTCTGAAAAACTGAAAGCTTTAGAAAG
The DNA here is from genome assembly GCA_016746295.1 of Potamilus streckersoni. Taxonomy (NCBI): domain Eukaryota; kingdom Metazoa; phylum Mollusca; class Bivalvia; order Unionida; family Unionidae; genus Potamilus; species Potamilus streckersoni. Next base: position 1,888,647 of record JAEAOA010000712.1, read on the forward strand.
ATGTAGTTAAGAATGCTTATATTTCATCATCTGCAGGAATGTGATGAAGATACTAGTGGAGGAGATTGAACCAATACAATTGGTGCCACCTTAAACTCAAATGTGTCTGCAAGCAAGAAATGTTAACTATCCTTACTCCACATTATAGGACAAAGCAGGCCTACCTCTTTTCTTCTCTCCTTAGAGTAAGTTCTGGTAATCCATTCTCAATTGACGAGGAGAGGAATGGTGGCTTTCTCATTTTCCTTTCAAAACTAAGCCAGTGAAGGGGATGGGAAGAAAATATGACCTGTTCGATCCATAGGAAATTTACCTATGATGCCATGGTAGAAAAGTGAGATATTCCAGGTGATGGGAGTCTCAAAGTTTCCTAGGAATTAATGGGAAACTTAGGGAAGGGTTGGTGGTGGAACCAATCCCTTTCCATTGCCAAGTTCTTTGCTTAATAACTGGTACTAAATGGTCAGCATTTAGAGTCTGATGCTCAAATGGCTGAATGGTGATTGATGACCAGTAACAAGTTTTTGTCACCTGCCCAGTGCCTGGTGCCTAGACTTTGTGTCTAATCTTAGTTTAATAACTAGTCTGGTAATGGATAAACCACTCAAGAAGCACCATTACTGGGAACTCAACTTATCTGATAATCTAGATCCATTGACTTTGGGTGCAGTTTTATACAAGTGAGATGAAGATGATCATGATCTCCTCTGCAGTGGAAAGGTGGTACTCATTGATGGGTGCTGGAAAATTTATTGAAACTAGTAAGTGCCACTTATCCCTCCTCTGATTGGAAATGTTTACCAGAAAAAGTTTGGTATTTTGGCTTGGTGTTCTGTTTGCAGCTGGAATGAAATTATAAGCAAATAAATACAGTATTGGATATCCCAAAACACTGATAATTCTTTTCTTCCTCTGTTTTTATGATTATATTTTCACTCATGGATCTTGACTTAAAGCAAAAATAAAAACGTATTATCTTAGTTTTCATTACATGTAAAAAAAATTTGAAACACTTTTATCCAAGTTAACTTTTTTCTAATATAAAAAAAGACATTAGAAAATAGTTACTTCTAAATGGAAGAGCAAAATAATATTACCAACTAAACTTTTGTACATTCGACTTTAATATGAAAATTATCCTCTTTTCTCTGTGAAGATGAAATAGGGCCTTATTTACAAGACAAGTTACCTTTGTCTTAAACTTGAACAAGAAAGATTTTTAAAAAAATCACCTCATATTATATCACCTCATATCATATCTAAAGAACTGAATTTGCCTTGAACTTGTTCTACATTTATATCAGTGTTTAACAATGTAAAGAACAATAACATACTCTGTGCCATTTACAGCATTGTTATTTATACCATAAGTTTTGATAACCAGAACTATGCATGAAATTCTGCTGTATCAGTATTAGTATGTGCTTTATTTTGTTTAAGATTCATCATATCAGTTGAGTCATTACACCATTCTGGCATCATGTAAACTGAAGAAAAATTATATTCTGCAAATAATTCTACAAGCTAGAAGCACTTAGGTACATATTAATAATTGTTAACAGGCATTTGCTAAACTCCAACTAGAATTGTTAAACTCAAACTAGAATTGACAATGTATGGGAGAGCTTTTAAATTAGGAGTGAAGATTAGAAACTAAAATAAAAAATACACCGAATAATGAAACAGTACGCTGAACCATAACTAAATATTTTATTGTGTAACTGTAAATAAATTACAGCCTATATTACTAGATTGGTGAACGTTAATGTTATTGTGTAACTTTAGATAAATGACAGTCCATATAACTGTATCGATGAACCATAACGTTATGTTACTAGGTACAGGTAAAAAAAAAAAAGACTATAATGACTCGATTTATACCTGTCTTTCACATTGGATCATAATTCAGTGGCATATTTTCCAGAAAATAAAGTGGTCTTATTTAGTTCTGTTGCTCTTTTTCAATAAAATCCATAGCTGCACTTAAGTCAGAGGGAACCGTATTAGACGAGTTATCGTTGTGTAATGTGAATTTTAGACCACAAATCCCTGAAAATGAAATGGCTGTTGTTGACGATTTATGCCATAGTGAGTAGGCAGATTGATTGGTTTTCAGAAATAATATCCTTATCGTAAAAAAAGATTTGAAAGAGCTTTCCATAAATAAAAGTACCAGACTACAAATATATCATTTGAATAAAGGAAAATATTGGAATCATTCCGAAAGAACCCCAATCACGGCCTAGTTAAGATGAGCACCTGTTTTAAATTTTATAACACTAAATTTGATTGGACAAATTTCACACACGGTTCTTTTACCGCCATTTCGAAGTCTGTTCTCAAAGACCATGACTGACTCCGAAGATTCTAAACCAGAGATTGATAAGGTAGATGTTATATTTTTTTCCTGCAGTAGCTGCAGAGTATCTAAGCATTTTCCTTCTCTCTGAATATCAAACATTTCATTCATTGAAGTTACTTGTAGAACAGCGTTTAGTAACTGCTCCCTAATTTCGTTACTATGCATGTAAGCATACGCATTTTAAAAGTCAGGTTGCAATACCAATAATGTGAACCTCAAAAAACTAAACGTAAAACAGTTTAGCTCTTTAGATCCTTTCGAATTTAAAATCCAAATATTTATGGAATTCAGTGCGGGAAGATGGTACTATTGTTATACGTTTTCATTATTACCTGTGCATTTAGGGATAATATGGGGTCAGCGAACTGGCAGGGTTGATAATAGCTTTTATTGAACTAAAATGGAAGTATGTACATTGCTTACTCCTCAACGAAACGATCAAATTGTAATGACAACATTCAATCGCCTTGTCTTTATAGACAGAGTTATTGCCCTTATGCATTTTGTCGCCATTTATATATTTAGCGTATTTGACACGCAGGTACGTCTGAAATGTTCTGTTACCTACATGGGCATTATGCAAATTTATGTATCTGTTGTTTTCACCTGTCAAAAAACGTCCACATATATCCACTATTTTGATTCTCTAGCTATGCAAATTGACACCAAAAAGACTTCTGTTCTGACATAATTATGAGGTATATCCCATTATGTGAGTAAAAGTGACCTAACACATCACATTCTATTGTGTATGTCAACAGCATGAGGCTAAAACCGTGACTTTTAAGGGTTTTTTTTCTCCCTTCAAATAAAACATTGAAATGTCAATTATGGCAACAAAGTCATATTAGACAAATGTATATTGCAAATTATGTTGACAAATAAATTGACCAAACAGAAAAGGATAAGCTTCATTATAAATATAAATAATGATAAAGTACTGATAAAGTCTGAGCAAAAAGAAATTTCAAATGTTTATTATTTTATAAACTCTTCATTTGACTGATTATCGAAAGACAGGTTGACAAACTCGACAAACCTTACGATGTTTCATGTGAAAGGCATACAAAGCCTGGCAAAGTCATACCAAGTAGTAATAAAAATGTTTACTATTGTTGTGTTTTGCGGGATAAATTGCAGAAGAAAAATGTTGGATTTATTATGCACACCATAATGAATTACTGGTATTTGGTAGACAAATTCCAAATTCACTGCATCTCAAAAAGGCATACAGAGCATGAAAGTCTTAACTGGTATGTTGATTATTTTAAAATGTGTAAATATGAAAATTAAACCTCCATTTGAGAAGATATTTAAATTAACTTATATTAAACTCACCGTAATTAAATATTTTTTAAAATATGACAATAATGTACAAATGATAATAAGAATTGAAAAAATACATGATTTAATATTTATTATAATTCACAAATAGTAATATATGTCTTTGCAGTGTTTAGTAGGGCCGATACGTCTTGAATGAAACTTACTGGAGGCAACACTCCCACCATCAAAGAAACAGTGTTTGCTAATACATTGTGACCCTGCTATAACACGCTCGGTTATAATGCGAATTTGGATGTAACATGGTCGTGGCATGGCTCCCGAAATTTCATTCACCTTGTTACCGATATTTTTCTCGTAAACAAAAAAATATCTACATTAAGTAAATTGCGTAAAGTTTTGATATGTTGGAAAAGAGATTGCTTATAAATTAGAATATAAGACGTTTTTGGCATGGCTCTCGAAATATCATACACATATACATGTATTATTCTCTTACATAAAAAACATTTCTTAAAAGTGCAAAATAAAAGTGTAGAAAGTTTAATATCATTTTGGGGAGGAAATCATGTATGGATTTTAATATAAAATGATCGTTGCTCTCAAAATTTAATTTGCTTATTACCTGTATTTTTCTTGTAAAAAAAATTAGGTCCATTAAGTAAATTACGTAATGTTTTGTAATCATTTTGGAAAAGAGATTGCTTATAAATTTGAATATAAGACATTTGTGGTGTTGCTGCCAAAATATCACATACAAAATATATAAGATTCTATAAACTGAACCAAAATGATCTCCAAGGTGAAATCTATCCATACACCTATATTGCCTCTGCCACGTTTGATCGTCGCATTGAAGTTCGTTAAATAGACAATTTTTCCAAAAACTTCATCAGAATAGAATATTTGAAAATATTCCGAAGTTTTCCTGGAGCCATCTAACACACAGGTGTGCCCAACTGTCAGAAAACTGAAACAGATCTCTTTTGGTTTTCCGGCTTTTGCAAACAAAACCATGTGGAGCGTACAATTCCTCTGTCAGAAAACTGAAACAAATCTCTTTTGGTTTTCGGGCTTTTGCAAACAAAATCATGTGGAACGTACAATTCCTCTGGTTCAAAACCTTCAAAGTCCTCTTCATTGTCATCACTGTAACCCACAAGTGCATTCCATTGTCTCTCCAGACATCTTCTCTCATTTTCATCCAAATTTACCAGGTCGAAATTATTCAAATCCTCCAATAACTCTTCTCTGAGATTTCTTCGAATGCCACCATTTTGGATACAAATTTCATCATTCGGAAAACACTTTTAAAGTTCCTACTTTGTTAAATATTTCTAGTTGTATACAAGCTAAACTCACAAGATCATCCAAATATAACATCTACATTACATGATGGAATTAATTAGAGGTACCCCGAAAGATATTTAGTCAGGTAGTATAATGTTTAAGAACACTGCCCCAGACCGAATAGGCGGTCCATAGTGTTTATGGACTTACTTCCCCAGAACTGATTTTTTTTGTCCGTAGTGATGAAAGGTGTATTTGCCCCATGTTTTGGACCCATGTACTGGTGTACGTATGTTTGTGTGCAAAAGTACATTTTTAATTTTAAAAAAATAATAAATTACTTTGTAATTTTTAGTTAAAAACTGGGACTGAGCTCCATTCTAATAGAAATTTATCACATGTATATAAGAATACAGTTCTACAATATGATTGGTTCATTTACCGCTATCATTGTATCTCATCTTCCTTATATTCAGTTTCTAATCATGTTGAATAATAAAGCAGAATATTCAGAATTTTCTCCAGGAAAGACAAGAACTGGAAGGACAGTTGTCCGATCTTGTTTACATTTATGAAACCATGTAGTAAAGGAGTAAACTTTATGTTTTGCAAATTGTGTAATGTAATTTTGCTGTTGGGCATAGAGGTGCCCATGAAATACAAGAGCACGAAAAAGCTAATAAAAACATCAACTTGCTGCTTCATTGTACACAACTTATACTAAACTTACAACATAACCTTGATGTAATTTGATCAAAGTTTGGTTTACTAAATTTCTGTTAGAAATGAGCCTTTTCTTATAGTTACTGGTGTTGGCAGATTATTTCCCAAACATCGTCCAGTAGGTAAAAATCAAAGGTTTACCCGTGTGAAAAAAACGAAAACAAACTCGCACAGAATTCAAATCATAAATGAAAGATGGGACATTGGAATCGCTACTGATTAAAAAAAAGAAAATAATATGTGGTGTGGACAAGGCTCATAAACACCCTTTACCTGAATGCCTGAATGGAACAGGGTGCCCATGCAAAAAGTGCAAGAGTGCAACACATGCATCTTTAACATAAGAATTAAGAAAGATACTGTCCTACTGTATGGATAGTTGTAGAAAAGTCTGTATTTTTGGACCCCAGAATTGGCAGCTACGCACTTAATCATAATAATTTCATAATTTATAAAAAAAATTAATTGTTGCCTACATCAATATCAGAGCCTTTACCAAAGTTGTTGAAGCTTTCATAATAGTGATTTTGATATGTAAACTCAAGAAAGAACTGAATGAAATCAGTGACCTCCATTTGGAGAGTGGAGAATCTGACCCAGTTACTTAGCAGATTATGGCTAGATCTTTTCCTGTTTAATTTCATCTCAGGTTTGGTTGACTATATGTTTTAAAAACAAAATTCCAAACATAGTGCAACTGATTGAGCCATTTTTGCCTAGTATTTGAAGCACTTAGTACATTATATACAGTATACACGCATATATATGTAGATAGCACAAACTTGCCTTTCCTAATTTTAAAACCAATGCAACAGGACCTCATATATTGGAATCTTGTATGCATTTCCAGAATGCCAACCATCCCTATATTTTGCTGCTGACCCTAGCACATTTATTTTAACCCACAAGTTTTATATCCATTATATCAGGCATGCACAACCTTCAACCTGTAACTTTGTATGGTTAACATGGAGTGGACATTCTGTGATTTTGGAGTCTGTTACATGATCTCCACCTATTCACCAGTTTACTGGAAATCATAAGTATTATGATTATTTCTTACAGGAGGAGGAGGAGGAAGAAGAGATGGATGTAAATAAAACTTCAGATGCAGAGAAGGAAGAGGAGGGGGATAAGTCAGGTGAGGAAAAAGAAGAGAAGGAGGAGGAAAAGAAAGAGTATAAAAAGAAAGATGTGAAGCAGGAGACTTCCGTAAGCAAAAAAACTTCCACTCCAGCAAAGAAAGCTCTCAAGAAAACAGGAAAGAAAGAGAAAAGTGATGATGAAGAAAGTGGTAGTGAGGAGGAGGATGGTGAGGAACAGAAAGGTAAAATTATCTGATGTTCACTGCTTGAAAATAACGTTTAAAACCCCGTAGCCAAACCAATACTTGAACTTTTCACTTTTTTTTGACCAATGATGTTATTCAGCTATTGAGTACATCTTTGGTTCTGCCATTTAAATTTAAAATGGGATGGAAATAATGTTAGTTATGTGCTTGTTTAATGAGGTGTCAACTTCCCAAACAGTAAATGCTGTTCATTCAAATTTGTAAAGTTATAAATGATATCAAGATGGGGTTTTCACCAGAAGACTTATAATACCTAGTTTGGCCTAACCCTTTACCTCATGTCAGCACCTTTTAGTGCCTCTATCCCATTCTTCTGGAGCACTAGCGGACTCTCTACCTGATTTGCTGAGAAGTGTTTGGACCCTGACAAAAATGTCAGACATTTTGTGTTGATTTTGTTAGTACCATCTACTGCCCCTGTTGTATAGCAGATGCATTGAAATAAATGACCATTATGTCAGATCACATCATTGCTATTCAAAATTTAGTTGTAATCTCAGTTATTTAAAGTAACTGGGATTATCCACTTGCCAGAATGAATGTTGTCGATTTCATTCAATATTAACACTGCTTCACAAACTTTATTGAAGAATATGAGATTAAAGAAAATATCACACTAAACATATTTTCGTGCTCATTGTTGAATTCTAGTACGTGATCATTCAGTTTGACTTGTTAATTAGTTCAAAAATGTGTGTTGAATATACATAAATGTTTCAGTATATTTTGTGTTTGTATTCTGGTTCTAACAGGGTTCCTGCAGGTCATGGAATCCTGGAAAAGTTTTGGAATTTAAAAAATAAATTTCAAGGGCCATGAAAAGTTATGGAATTTGTCAAAACATTGCAAAGTTTTGGAAAAGTCATGGAATTTGTGACAATGGAGTTAAAGAAATTGATTACTTCAAATTTTATCGAGCTCCGAAAACCGATTAAATAAAATGATAAAATTACCATCAATAAATGGTTTCATTTCATATAATAAGAGTAAGTTCCCCTAATGGAAGTATCACATGATTTCCGGTGTAGTTCACTAAATAAAAGAAAGCAACTGGAAAGTAGTGTGTTTTGTTAATATTGTAAATAGGAACATATACAAAGACTACATAGAATTGTGTCCTTTTTTCTTTTGAATATAAATACATTGATCATTGGATTATGACATGAATTACTACATAAAGTCAAAGTGTGCTAGCCCATGTAAATTTTAAATGTACATATTAAATATATTTATTGTTAATTTATTTCTTATTTTAGATTGAAAGATGTCATTCATTATGTTCATTTACTTGACAATGCAAGATAGTGCGATCCTTGAGTTTTATGAAATGGCCCTGGAAAAGGTTTGGAAAAGTCATGGAATTTGTTTTTGTTGAGTCTGCAGAAACCCTGTTCTAATCAAAATTAAATTTGCACTTAGTGACAAGAATTTGATTGCAACAGAACCAGGTTAGTATGTACTGTAATTCTGGGATTAAAATATATATTTAATTTTTACACACAAGTTATACTTTTTAAATTGGCAATAGGTTATACATTGGGAGTTCGGTGTGGCATGTATATGACACCAATTTTTGATAATTTATTTAGTTTTGTAGATCCACACAAGAGCTGGTTGATTTTGAGGTGACAAATTGTAACCTACAGTTGGTCACGTTATAGATTGACAATGTAGAAGGTAGACTTTTTAAATGAAGCATTAACTAATGAAATGGAAGCAAGTATAACCTTATTTCTTACTCTTAGTTTTTGGCTCCAGTTGCCTAGTGGTTAGGGTAACTGCCTTGGATGCTGGAGGTCATGGGTTCAAACCAGGCAGTCGTACCAAAGACTTAAAAAAAATGGTACTTGCAGATGCCTCTGTAGGCACTCAGCATTAAGATGTTAGTGTTAGAACTAGTCAGCCTGGTGTAGGGATAAGGTGGCTTGGTGTGACATGCAACATGTCCAAGGCATGATGCCTCATTGCTAAACATCGCTGTAAACTGTTACACTGCAGACATCATAGTGATATGACTGAAAAATTGTTAAAGCTGTTTTAAAAATCCAAAATCACACAGACGCATATTCTTAGTTTCTGTAGTCAGCCATCATGATGCTTTAGTATTCAGCCTAGTATCCCAGCCTCATTTGTCTAAATCAGTGGGGCCATGGGAATAATAGGGAATGCTAATGCTGAATTCTGCTTTTAACGGGGCAAGTTAGGTGGTGCTGTGGAGAACTAAGGTGGCAGTGGTCCAAAAAAGTTTGGGAACCACTGGTCAAAATAGCTGGTAATGAAATTGCACATAAGCTGTTGTAGCTTAATGTTTAATTATTCTTCCCAATCAAAGTGACCAAAGGTCATCAATTAGGTAGAAATGTTTTAGGAATGACAGAATTATTGAATTCTTGTTCTTTGCAATATTTCTTTCGTGCTTTTCAAACAGGAAGAGTTATTTTTCTCTTGACATAATTGTATTATAACTGTAAATCTCATGAATTACTCAGGTTTATCCATTATGACTTCTTCCCAGGATAGTTAGCCTTTGCAATTATTTGAAGGTCCTGAAAAAACGAAAAGTTATCATTGGGGTTAGTGAACTGTTCCTGTCAGATCTTCACATAGTACAGTCAATCTGATTTTAATCAGATTGAGATAATGTAAACATACTGACATCACCTTTTGATCTTCAAAAGTTCTAGATTTAGATTCTTTTGGTATTGTTTGTAAGTTATAAATATGTTGTTTACTGATTTGTGGTTAAAGATTTCTTTTGTAGAAGTTTAGTGTTTTGGACGTGAACTTGTTTGTGAATTTGGTTTGAAAATGACCTGCATCTTGATTATCTTATTGTGTCTTAGTTTTTATATAAGGTTGTTACATCAAAATAACTTTTTGATTTAATTTGAGAGGAATCGTGTATAGAAAGTATCCTTTGGATTTGCAAAGTGGTCATTGACTTCTAGAGTAAATCACAATTTTGTGATTATTATGAATTCATTCAAGGATGTATCATTGTGATACCTCAAAATTGTTGGCAGATCAGCACATTCATTCCTGGGATTCATTTGGAAAACTATACTTTTTGGACCTGTAATAGAACTGCATACATGCCAACCATTACACTTTTGGCACTTTATTCACTAAATTACGTCTTACTTATAAATGTATTTGTTTTACACTTTTTGGTATATCCCCTCCCAAAAAAATTAATTTTTTTCTCATTTTTATTAACATCGCACAGAACATATTCTAGAAAAGACTGCGTCTGTGTAACTGATATAAAAGTACACTTGTCTGTAGACTAGTGGTGACTTTCCTAAGTGTTATGTTTTATTTAGAGCAGCTGCCCTATTTCCAAGAAACATGCTGGTTTGTACTTTTAAACTGTTGACTTTTTTTTTTATTTATAGCAGGTGTATGGCTTTGGACAAGACAGACTGGTGTTCTAATTTTTAATCTTTGCTCACATAGTCTTTGTTTAAAAAATAATGTGAGATATAGGATCATTCTATAGGAATTTGGCTGTAAAAGTTGTCCTATTTATTCTACTTGACGTGCATCTTACAGCAAAAATATTTCTGAAATGATTTCACGGATGGATTAGGAAATCACTGTCAAAAAGTGCCTGAAGCCAAGCATCATCATTTTCATCCACTTTATTAGATTCTAACCCATCATTTAAGTCGATATTATCATCAGAATCGTCAATGTCTCTATCAACATCCATGTTTATATCCGAGTTGTCGTTCGTCATTTTATCGATTGAATTTCAAGTCAACAATTTTGTATTCCAACTTTTGTTAAAAATTTCACTGCGATTGCATGCTTTAACCATTTCCTGTGTTGTTGAAGAAGTAAACAAATTTTGTGATGTATAACACGTTTCTAGAGACACTACAGATACGTCGTCGAGTATAACTGTAGTTGTATTCTGGACAATAGAATGAAGTATCACATCCATAGTCGTATTCTGCAAAAATTGGTTAAACTGTTTTGTATCTATACATTCATACTATTATATTAATGTGCATGGATTTAGCTGACAGTGACAAAAATTTTAATGGCAGATCCAGGCAAGTTGCAAAATTTAATGTATATTTTTAAGTTTTCTGTGAATATGGCATGTAATATATAGATTGATCTTTTCATGTTAAGATTGTGTCTTTTGCCACATATATTAGTAATAATTATGCTTACGTTCCCATTTAACACAAATACTTCGTTTGATTGGGTAACTGATTGTTAGAATCAATGGGTACCCAGTAGAAGTTTTCTGATATTTTAACAGCTTAATCCATGGCCTAGGTGCAATTTACCAAGAATGCTGTTGAGATTTTTGTTTTGAGACATGTAGTTCAATCTCATTTAGCAGATATTGTTGTCTTGCTTATTCAGGATTTTATGGAGAAGTCTCATATTTCAGAGAGATTGAGAGTTTGAAACCTTTTCTGTATCCTTTTCCCAGTTGCATGACCTGGTGTAAAGTTAATTCAAGTGCAGTATTTTTTTCAACTTGCATTATCAAAATAAAAAGTTTCTTGATTGTTCTTTGAAGTTAATTTCTATTATTTGGTTTATTTTTCAGTAGGTATCTACGACAAACCTGTTGTTCTAGAAGAAGGAGCCAAACGGGAACGCAAGAAAGTGGAGAGACTTTCTGCAACTTTCACCAAAACTGAAGAAAAGCCATTTGAAGTGCCAAAAGGCAAAGGAATATCTTTAGGAGAATGTGGATTTAGTACGTCTTGATACTTGATTTGGAAAAAAATGGATTTGGATGAACCAGGGTCTTTTTTAGAAATGAAAATTGTTTTTTGAATTCCTCCAGTTAAAATTTTCATGTAATTTTGTTAAATTTTAATGATAACATAAAGATCAGATTTTAAAATATAGTGATTTTAGTGCATTTAGTTGATTTTTCAGTGCAGTATTTTTAAATAGAAATTACCACCAGTGTCACAATTAGATATCTATATCAGACCCTAACAGGCAAATCTTCTTATTTCAGCCTCTTTTTAATGATAAAATTTACTGAAGGTCATAATTGGTAAAAAAAATTAATCATCCAGTAGTTCACTTGACATTTAATAAAATTATTTTATGCTTTGGGTGTTGAGGAACAAGCTTGATTTGTAATTTGTAAAATATGGAGATTTTTAGTCCTTCACTATTATTATGTATCTTCTAATGATTATTAGAGGGAGGAGAAGCTAGATTCTAAAGATTCTAGTGAAATAATATTGAATTCAGGCATTTATAACTTTGAATTATACAGTTGATAAATTGTTCAAAAACATGACCAATAGTATTGACAGTGAGGTGAATATGTTGGCATAACAATTAGATCTTCAGTTTGGATTATACAGATCAGTTTGATTTTAATTGACAGTGATGTGAATACTCAAGTAGACGTTATGAGCCCAATGTCTTATTTATTTAAATGTTTCCGGTGGATTCTTTTAGACCTTAGTTCTCTTTGCCTGTAAAATGAAAAAATTATTTTTTTTTTACTTTCTGACATTCTGAAAGAAAATGAGTAAGTTAGTGTTTTGTTAGAAAAATTCATATATATATATATATATATATATATATATATATATATATATATATATATAGTTTCCTCTTCATTTTGACAATGAATTGTTTTTAATTTCATAGTAAATTTCATTGGAAGAGGGTGGCTAGAGAACAAGTAAAATATAATTTGTAATGGTTCTCTTTTCTTTTAAAACAGTGTGATATATGAATTATATATGATATTTCTTAGTCCCATATCTTGTATTTTTGTCGATTTAATTAATATTAAGTAAACAATTATTTGGTTTCAAAGTTGTGTTGGTATTTTTTTTTTCTCACTTGCACCACATCTTCAGTTTGTGAGGAAAATCATTGTCGTATCTACACATTGCTTGTTTTCTAGTTCGACATGTAATACGGCTAATTTATAATATTTTCTTTTTGCAGTTGATTTCAAACTGAACAGAACCCTGGCTGACGACTTGAAACCCTTACACCGATTAATATTCAAAAGGGCTGGATCAGTATGTATGCATATTGAAAGTATTGCTTATAGAGTGCATAAATGTGGGATTTCCATGTTTTTCTTTACTATGGCACAAATTAAACTATTATTCAGTCAAAACAAATGGCTTATAATGACACTTTTCCCCTTGATGTGTTATGTATTTGGTTTTGGCTTACATGTCGCCCAGAAACTTTGTAGTATACACAGGGTATTTGTAAATGGAAAGTTATACTTAAACATAATCAGGGCCTCTGTTAGGCCTTGCAGTTGGCAACAAAGTCAATTTTTAATTTTTCATCAATACAAGTGACTCCAGCTACTTAATACCTGTTTTCACTATCTGCGGCAGTCACTGGATCATGTTGGTAGAAGTTTAAAGATGTTCATACTTTGTTGCAGCTAACTGCAAGATCTCAGTCAGCTTCTGAGATACAATAAAAAGTGATTAGTAGGAAATAAGGAAAGACCATGAGATATACTGTTGTTAAACAGGTTGGCAGAAAGATTCAGTGTCATTTGCATATGGTAATTTATATTTATTGCAAACTGAGTGTGTCACTTGATACTGCTTAGTGTTTTAGAGATTATTTACGTTTTTGTGGTCTGAACTAAACTGAGTAACACAGGTGCTGCTACAAGGATGTCAGTATTGATTGTAAAGGGCCAGAGCTGCTTATATCAATGAAAAATTTAAAATTTATTTTGTAAAACAAGTCTGTATCAAGCACAAAGAATATGGCTAATCTGGTTCAGAAAAACAATTAGATTGAGTCCAGAATCCGTTCAAAACAAACTTAAGAAATTCTATTGGTATATTTACTTCAAAAAATTTAATGAGAGTTTCTATTGATGGAAATTTTGATTTCAGGAAGGCATTTTAAAAAATGGTCTGGGGAAAAAAATGTGGATATTGATGAAGTGTTACTGACATTGTTCATAAAGACTTGGCAGTATTTTGCATTATATGTTATAAAGAAACACTCTTATTCAACTGCTCAGAGTGAACTAAGTCTTTTGTAGTTGCATTGTTGATGTGCATATAGAAGTAAATTTTTGTGTGTTATAAGTATGTTTGAGAATTAATATGTCAAAAGAACAAGTTTGCAAATACTATACAATTGTTAGATTCAAATGTTTAAGAAAAAATTGGTCTACTATGATAGTTTTGTCTGGTTATTATGAACTAAAACATGTTTCCCAAAAATCAAACTGAAATTTTTATATATGACTTTTTGAAAAAAACATTTTTTTTCTTTATTTGATCATGGAAAATGTTTTCTGATTAATTACTCTTAAATGAGATTTGTGCTCCAAATTTTATTCTATTAACTCTTATTTTTGCAGGCCTTTGAAATTAAAAAGAACTTGAGGAAATTCAGTGGATTTCCATTTGGAAAAAATGACAAAGAGTATGAGTCACGGAAAAATACATTAAATTCAAAGTAAGTATTTCTCTTTTCAAACCTTTTTATTTATAGAGATTTCCAGTCTTAACAGTCAACTCATTAATATCCATCTATTCCTTCAGCTTAGTTATCATGGTACCATTTCTAGTGAATGGCTTCTTATGCCATGTAATTTATGCAAAGAATCATGTATGCATGTTCTTTAGTCCTTGTGGCCAGGTTAATTTGTCAGTTCAGCAAGTGTGAAATGACTCTTGATGGTCAGTAGGAGTGATGCCTAATGAAGTAGGACTCATAGTTTTAATGAATCTATAATTTCTGTGACAGAACGCTTTTACTTTCAGAACTAGTGCTGAGCAAATGAATAAGATTTTTTTCCATTATTGAGGACCCATAAAATATTCTTTACATTTTTTTAAACTTTTTAACAGTGATCACGCTGGGATTGTTAATATTGGCTTTCATTTCATAGAGATTAATTTATGATGTTCTTTTTTTCCCCTTAAATTTTCTTGTGCATATAATGTCAAAGCCATTCTAGATCTATAGCTTTTTATAACAAAGACCCAGTGGTATAACAATAATAAAAACCCATTGGTATAATGCATTGTTATGAAAATAAATGGAAGAAGAGGGGAATGAGGAATATTTAGTTTTTGTATGGAGACATGATTATCGAAAAACGTTCATTTTAAGCTTCTGATAATTGTCATGTTCCAAATAATTGGGCTAGTCATTTGATTTGACCACTTTGATTTTAAATTGAATTTGTCCTTGTACAGGTCATATACCACAGTTATGATCAAGTTCATGTGTGATGTATTAGATATCCCAAGAAGTGGTAAGAAAGAAGAAATGATTGACAGGCTTATGGAGTTTTTGCTTAAGCCAACAGATTCTGGACGAAAGGTTCCAAAGTCCAAACGAAAAGGTAAGCTGACATTGATTTTAGCACAGTGGTTCATGTAGTTATGTACATTTAGAATGTATCTGCTAATATGTATATAATGATAATGCAGTTAAGGTAGAATAATCCAGTTCATTAGTATAGCAAGTATATTTTGTACTTTTGGTTATTCTAATATTGGCTTAGTCAAAGTGATATACAATATCAAATATCTTTACAGCTCACTTTAAAAAAAGCTGGAATGGGATGTTCCATTAAAACATACATGGGACCAAGTGAAGGCACTTTTAAAGTGATGTAATTTAGAAATTTCTTCTCATTTTAATATAAACTTGGTGAAATCAAAGTAACACAGTTCATCACAACTCTTTCTTAGGGAATTCTTAGATGCATATATACAAACTTTGTTTTCATGCATCTCATAGGAACTGTATTCACCAAAGAATTATATTAGTTCATCTAGGAAACATGAGATGGACATTATTATATCTCACCTAAGGAGTTTGTAATTTTTCTTTATTAGGGATGAAAGCCAATAACAACACGTTTGAAATTAGCACATTTTAGATGGTCCCAAAAAGTGTCTAATGTCGAAACATAAGATGTTCACGACTGCATTGTTATCTTTTGAAGACTTTCAAGATATGGTAATATGGCACATTTTTAGATTATCTTTGGGAAGCTTGTGTATAAACATATGTATTATCAATTTTCACTGATTCTTTATTCAAAATAAGTCAGCACTAAATACTAATTACAAGAAGTCATACTTTTATTTTAATGTTTATTATGTTGTAAAATTTAATTTGAAGGAAAGTCTGATGAGAAAAAGAAAGGATCCAAAAGGAAGGCAAAAGGAAACAAACCAGAAGGAAAGAAAAAAAAGACAAAAGAGGGAGATGAAAAGGATGATGATGATGAGGAAGAGGAAGAAGATGAAGAAGAGGAGGAGGAGGAAGAAGAGAATGAGGAAGAAGAGGAAGAGGAGGAATCTGAAGTGGAGGTAGTAAAAAATTAATCATTATGAGGGAAAGTTTTAGAAGCAAGTTTTGTTTTGGATTTTCACAATGTATTAGTTTGGGTGACATTAAGTTCCAAATAATAGATCATGGCAATCTAACAGAATTGTTTTAGTTAAAGGAATTTGAAGGATTTATCCACAAATGTACTTCCCATGTACTGTATTATTACAGATATAAGTTGAGAAGTGACATGGTTTCTGTTATTGTGATATATTAAGGGGTCCCCACATTTTTGGCACCAAGTGGGAGTGGGATAATCAATGTGATATTTCATTTTTAAAGTGGACTATGCTTTGTTTATTTGTCATTTTGATAAAGTACATATATAAGTTTGTGTGTGGATGCATGTTTTAAAACTTAATATCTTGAGCAAAAGTGCCAATGCCACCACTTATCATAAGCTTCACTTCCAACAATCTAATGTTGTATAAGGAAATAATTTGTTGAAAGGGTATGTGGCATAAGCCATTTTTAAAAAATAATGATGTTAGATTTAGACAAAGTTTAGATATTCAGTTTAGAATTTAGAGGTGCCCCCTTTTATTTCGGTCAGCATAGTTGCTCATAATTCCAGTCTTTTTCTGGAGTGCTGCAAAAGTAGTGATGTGATGTCTTCAGCAAATTCCATTAATGACTCGTGTAATTACATTTGCATGCGGTGGTTCTTTTCGTTGATTTCCCGGTTTCTTCCACCAATAATACTGGCCGCCATGTATAACCTGTCGTGTGCTGAAAAATGGTGTTAAACCCAACAACATTTGCATGTGGCACAAACATTTCATGAATGCCAACCATTATGCATTTGGTTTAATCATTATACTTTTTTTCACTAAATTACTCCTTGCGCTTAAATGTATTTGAATTAAGCTTTTTCTGTATATCCCCATTGCCCAAAAAAATTAATATTATTTTCTCATTTTTATTAGCATCTCACTAATCCCAGAGAATGTATTCTAGAAAAGACTGCTTCTGTGTAACTGTATAACTATGACATAAAAGTACATTCGTCTGTAGACTAGCTCCGTTCTTCCATAGTGTTATGTTATATTTATAGCAGTTGCCCTATTTCCATGAAGACCTGTTTTTATTGATAGCAGCTGTCTAACTTAGGACAGAACAGACTGGTTTTCTAATTTTTTTTAAATATTTGCTCACATTCTTTGGTCAAAATAATGAGGTACAGAACAATTTTATAGAAATTGGCAGTAAAGTTGTCATATTTATTCTAATCAATACGTATGTTACAGCAAAAATGTTTCTCAAATGATTTCACTGATGGATTAGGGAAAAAAAACCCACTCAGAGATGGATACATGAATAACACAATACAGTGCCATTCTAGGGTAGCCTCACGCCAATTGCAGGCAGTGTGGAAAGGAGTTTAATATTGGTCATAGTGTAAAACAAAGATGCTTTGAATTAGGTCGTTTTACTAACTCCTGTGGTAAGGTAACTTCTTTTACAGCAGAACTAAATTGTGGAAACAAATTTTATAAATGCAGGGGTGTTATTTACTGAGCACTTAATAGAACACTGACTACAACTAGTGGTAGAATACAACTTTGGTCTTTTGTTCAAAACAGATGCTTCTTGACGCCAAAATTGTGTACATATGCTCATTGAATTTTATTATGTTATATGTGGATTATGCTTTTTCTGTTCATTTTACTCCTTTTGTCCACTTGGATTACACTTTTTTCTCGCCAGGGGTTGGCATGTATGATATTTAATCAAGAGCAAATAGAGGCATGCCCACTTACTTGAAAAAGTGAATCAGAAAAGAAAAATCATGCTTTAGAAAAAGAAAAAAAAATAACACTTGGGAATATCTGTGTATCAGCTGCGTTGCTGGAATAGACACTGATGTGCAAACTTACACTGAAGACAATCCAACAGTGTGGTGTTTGATTGCAGTATTTATAACAGTGACATGATCAAAGTTAGTGTTGCATGTTTCAACTGAAATCAGTTCTTCCACAGATGTTGCTGTTCAACTTTGGATTAATTCATACACATGAAAAACGGTCAGGTTTCTCAGTTTGGGGAAGAAATTATAAGGCTTATAATGTGATGAAACATTGAAAATAACAGGTTGTAATGGAACCCTAAGATGTTTTAGACAAGGATCTTTCAAGATTCTGTATTATTAAGATGATTTGGGACATACAACTTTTGCAACTAATAGCTGCAATTGGGCTTAAGTAAGAGACTATTTAAATTATATTAAAATTCCAACATGTTATACAATGGTTCTTCAAAATTATGATAGAAATAAAGTAAATTCAAAGAGTTTTATTTTTTTGTTTTGCACCAAAATGTTTTTTTTTAAAGAGATTTGAACAGATCATGTAAATATTAGTGTGAAAAGAAAGAAGACATCAGTATGTAACATGAATTTTTTTTTTAGAATATATGAAATTTCTTAAGTTGTCAATCATCTAGTGACTTTTTAAAATTCTTTCTTTTAACTAGTCCTAATTAAGTAAAACATATACCCCACACACTGGGATGGCACTTCATAAAAATTTCTGTAGGAGGTTTTGCTTCAAACTATTTTGATTCTGACCATGGAAGGTTGATTAAGAGAATCACTTATGTTGTAGGTTGTGTTAACAAAATCAGAAATCGCTGGTGGGTTTGTCAGAAAAACCCATATATATTTAAAATTGCATCTAACTCCCTCCTAATGATTCTAACACGAATAAAAAGGTGGTTCGGAAAATGATGCCAGTACACGCGAGTGCACCTGATTTGTACGAATTTGTGTACTTTTAAAGCCCCTCAGATATGAATCACAAGATAAGCATCTTATACTCTGCCATGAAAGCCCCTCAGACCATATGTATAAGTCTCGTATAAAAGATTAGAAGTGGGAGATAGAACTTGTGACAACTGGATTAAAAGTGCAGAATGTTACTGCTAGAACATCAGTGATGATGATGCTGTTGATAATACAGTTGACTTAAATGACACTGATTTTATGAATACTCTTTGAAAAAATGATTCCTTGACTTTCATCCATTTTTAAAAATACAATTTATGATATAAAATGTTTGACTTGCTATATTTCTTTTTTTAAAAAAAACTTTATATTTGTCTTGCAACAAAGTATAAAAGTAAGACGACGGTAACTGAAATATATGTTCTTAGTGGATTTCCATAAAGGACATCTGCAGATTATACCTGTTTTCCTACACCCTTCTCCCCTTGTCCGCTTTTGTTTGCATGTGCTATACTCCCACCCCACCCCCTAAAGCAGATGTCTCCATCTAGCAGGGTTGATATTTAGATCTTGTAATCAACCTCAGGCTAGATCTATGTATTAATGCTAACCCATTCATATATATATATATATATATATATATATATATATATATATATATATATATATATTGTGGCACAAATAGTACAAATTGAAATTAACAAATAATTATGTATAACCCATAAAGGACATCCACAAAACATACTGGAATACAAGCAGTAGGCATAAGGCAGCTGTTCAACACAGAATATCAAAACAAAAAAATACTAGCGTGCAAATGTCCACAAGGTCCTTTAAACCCCCTCTTCCTTGTCCACATTTGAACTCCCACTCCCCCCATCTTTGTGATCCCTTACAAGAAATGATATAGTGTAAAAGAAGGCAGAAATAGTGTGACATTCACAGGCATTAATGATTTTTTTTTCTAATGATTTTTTTTCCCTGACAAATCATTTATTACAAGTTTAACGAAACATTTCTTCAAAAAAGAAAATAATAAGGGAATCATAGCATCTGACCACACATTTACAGCAATACAAGATTAAACTATTATTCTCATAAAAAACAGTAAGCCTGAGAACAAAATCAAAAAGCAAAACATAGTGATGTTTTTAGTAAACACAGTTTGGTAAGGATACAAATCCATGATTTCTGTATTAGAAATCCCTAATGTAAAATCTGTATTCATGGACATTAAATTAGTAGTTAAGGGACTGATCAACGACTTCTACAAATAATAAGCCACCAAGAAAATTTGTGATTTCACAGTATCAGACATACATGGTTGACAGACAAACAAGCAGAAGGACAAAAGATTGATTATAATGAATGAATACAAATAAAAATATGTAATAGATTATATGATCTGTAAGAATTGCTTCTGTTGTGGGTTGGTTGATTTTGAAAGTGCCTTTCCACCTGGGGGTTATATGTTTTAATGGAAAAGCCCTTAGTTTAATATGTGGCTATAAATACGTACTTCATCCAGTTTTCTTTTAGCTGTTAGCAATTAAGGTGCTTGTTGTTGCACAGGCTGCGCTGCCTGTAGAGGTCTTGTAGATTTCTTCACAGTCACATCGTGTGTTGTTTTTCATACAGGAAATGTTCACACATATGTTTACTTCAGTTTGAGATAATTATTACAATTGTAGATCTGACCTGTTGATCAGACTGACGAGCGTTGACCAATGAGATAAAAGCTTCATCTGTTATGGTAAAAATTTGTCATGTTAAGCCCCAAAACAAATGTTAACCATAAGGACTATATTGAGTTGCACAATTACCGTAGCCAAGTAAACATACTTTTTTATGGTCACTTACATCAAACAAACTTCGTTTAGGATATTGCATTTATTTTCAGAGCATTATTTCTGAAACTTTTTTATCGTATTTTGGAGTAACTGTGCCATTAAGTCAAATCCATCTCGTGTTCTTCATTAAGTGCAAATCAAAATCTTCAATGTTCATGCAGTTATGCCATGATGTAAATATGCTGACTAAATAGAGTGTTGAACCAAATGCTGTTCATTCTTGTCAACTGGTAGCACCGTTTTAACGAGTTAGGTATTTACATTTTCAAGGCAAAAAAAAAATAATTACTGGTGCATTGATATAATCTACTGCAATAATGCTTAAACAATAATACACTAAAGGTTAAAGAGATAGGTTACTGTTGTAAATGCTTACAGTAGGTCGCTAATGCTCAACTCCTGTCATCAATCAAATTATACACATTTGAATTGGGTAGAAATAATGTTTTCTATATATATTTATTGACTTTTAAAACATAAGTTGAAGATGTCCTAACATTTAAAGTCATAAAAAAATTACATTTGAAAATAATTTCGGTTGTTGCAGGACTAATAGTGTCCCAAGACAGTCATTATGGTAGTGTAGATACAGCTGCACAGCAGAAATGAGTAAATTTTGTGATAATGACAATATGGTGCTTTGATGTGCATGGGGAAAAATGTGCAACACGAGAGATATTGTTACTTATATGTAATTAAATTGCATGTGAGTTAGTGTTAAAATTCTTTTTTATTCTATTACATTTTATTGTAATGATTATTTTCATGGGATTCACAGGGTTCCTGTAGGTCATGGAATCCTGGAAAAGTTTTGGAATTAAAAAAATAAATTTCAAGGGCCTTGAAAAGTTATGGAATTTGTCAAAACCTTGCAAAGTTTTGGAAAAGTCATGGAATTTGTGACAATGGAGTTAAAGAAATTGATTACTTCAAATTTCATAGAGCACTGAAAACCGATTAAATAAAATGATAAAATTACAATCGATAAATGGTTTCAATTCATATAATAAGAGTAAGTTCCCCTAATGGAAGTATCACATGATTTCTGGTGTAGTTCACTAAAAAAAAGAAAGCAACTGGAAAGAAGTGTGTTTTGTTAATATTGTAAATAGGAACACATACAAAGACTACATAGAATTGTGTCCTTTTTTTCTTTTGAATATAAATACATTGATCATTGGATTATGACATGAATTACTACATAAAGTCAAAGTGTGCTAGCCCAGGTAAATTTAAAATGTACATATTAAAAATATTTGTGGTTAACTTATTTCTTATTTTAAATTGAAAGATGTCTTTCTTTATGTTCATTTACTTGACAATGCAGGATAATGCGGTCCTTGAGTTTTATGAAATGGCCCTGGAAAAGGTTTGGAAAAGTCATGGATTTTGTTTTTGTTAAGTCTGCAGGAACCCTGATATTGATTCATTCAATAATTTTTTCAAGTAAATTCTGTTTGTATAGTACGCAAAATGTGTTACTTTATCCTTATTTTTGGCTGACCTTGGTTCGCAAACCCGTAAACAGTCGTTTTTCGGCCCATGTGAAAACAGTTTTTTATTTTTCATTTCTGACATGAGAGTCTGATGTTATAGATATGGCTATTCGAAACTATGTGATGAAGGACATTTTTATTGTGATTAAGATGAAAATCACGTTTGTCACGTGAAATACCATGTGATATAAAATGAGGCTTAAAACAGCCATTTGGTATTAAATTAGTCATCAAAAAATACCTTAAGGAGCTCAGAGGTATATTTTGTGTTGTTGCCAATTTTGAGTTATTTAAGAATAATTTATATTCTCTGGAAAATAAGTGCTTTATCATCAAAGTCTTGCACAAAGACAATCAGTGGACATTATTTGGAATTTTAAAGCCAAAATATTATTCTTGATTCACAAAATTCAATGAAGAACCGTTGTCATCAGTACTACCTCATATGACGTCATTGCCTTCCATATTGGAACTTCATCAAGATTCAATCCTGGATTCAATTAGAACTGTTTAGTGATAGAAAACAAGGAAATTTTTAAAAATAAAAACCTCAGTGAAAAAATTGCAGAATATGTCCAGTCAGCTATATTTCTTTTACTTTGTCTTGGTCACTAATGTAGGAAAGGGAGATTGCTCATTCTTTCAGTTTAGCAGCATTGTGGGAATGGCAATATGGTGGCTTTCTCTTTACACATCTTTTGACCTTGTTTTGAAGAAAATCATATGGAAGGGTTAATTATTTTTTGAATATCCACAAATTAGTGCAGATAAGTGTGGAGGGGAACTGTGAATTTGGAAGTTTTACAGATTATCCAGAGCCAGATAAAAACTGGGGGCATGAATTAATATTGCCTCATGTGGACCACATACTTTGCATAATGCTTTTAAAGAAGGTGCACTTACAAAATTGTGAATTGCTTCACTTCTGTGCTCTGTACTTTCTTTTTAAAGATTCACCTGCCAGGAGAGAAGATTACCAGAAACTGGCATTACAATCATGCAAATAAAATTTGTAGACATTAGATGTTAGAAAATGTCCCTCTGCCCAAGATAGCATTTCAGGTGGGGTTTACTTGAACTTTTTATCAAAAATGTTCACTATAAATAGTTACTTATACTTACCAATAGATTATTTAATTTCATAAGTGAAGCAGTGAAGGACAAGCTAATCAGCAAAGCTCAGATCTTTTGTTCATCAGAACTCTATTAAAGCCTTTCCTGGCCAACTACCAAATGGATATGCCCACAATGCCTTTTATGGTGGCTGTCACTACATTCATCAAATGCTTGTTATCAAGCTTGAAGTGTTAGATGAGACATCACACCAGAAAAGTTGCCTGATAAATTTAGTAGAGAAAGCCAACTTTTTGACATACATGGAAGCAGACATTGGTTTAGTAGCTGAAGAAACTTCAAGAGTGCTACTATGCATGAAAAGGAAGTATTAGAGAAAGGATTGTATGGCATTTGTGATTGAAGTGTTGAGAAGACTGCTGTTAAATGCCTTATCAGTTATAAATATTGTCCAATTGAAATGGCTTGACATAAAAATCTTAGCATGGACAAATTTTAAACACGAAGTTGAAGTTCAAAAGGTTTGGGCTAAAGTTAGTACTCATGAGAGAATTAAGTTTGTTTTCATGTTGCATCAGCAGTTTTAATTTCTCCTAGACGTACATTGTATTATCATCTTTTGAAATTGAATGGAAATGCCTTTTATTATGTAGTTTAGTTCCAAAAATTAGTATCTGTGGTAAACATGATTGTAACAACAGGACAATAAACAGCATCTTCCATTTGTACATCCATTTAGTATTAGCTTGATATAGGCAAAATTTTTTGATTTTTTTTTTTTTGTTCTATTTTAAAGATAAGATGAACACATTGTTACCTATCAATAATGCCTATGTTACCATTGCCAGATATTGCTAAGTTACATGTACCAAGGCTATAAAATCTACCTCTGATTGTGGTTAGTAATATGTGGCTTCATATTTTTAACACTACTGGTCATAGACCAGAAGAGCCCTTTTTTATTCATCTGTTAGCCTTCTGTCCATGAGTACACGTTAATGTCTCCTAGAAGATTGCAAACACATTCATCCCGTGGTCTTGTAGGTCCTACATTTAATATGTCCACCACAGCTACCATCTTAAATATTGTGTCACCCCTCCTTCTGATTGGATGGTCATGTCAATATGTGGGTTTTACTAAAAGAATTCATATAATGACTGGTTGATGCAAATTGAAAATGGTGCCAGTTTGAAGTCCATTTTGGCTGCTAGTGTCAATGTTGAAGATCTTATTATCACTACTTCAGAGTGAAAAGTCTTTAATGGTGTCTTCACCCAAAGTCCTAAGTGAAAAAGGTCCCATTCAGATATCTGATATGGCTGCTGCAGTGGTGAGCTTGAAATCCTTTCTCAGGAATAGTCATGTCGGCATGGGTGTTTCGCTAAAAGACTTCTAAATCTTCTGTTGATCCTAAATTGAAATGGTGCTGATCTTACATCCAATATGTGGCCATCTTGAAAGTCTTATTTTCACTGCTCTTTTTCAATGGAAAGTCATGGCTATATCAAGATCGGGATTTTACCAATACATTTGTGATACCTTGTTGGTCATAAATGATGCTAGTTGTACATCGGATATTGGTGCAATGATGACTTTTTTTTAAAAAAAATCGTCATTAATATTCCTGAATCATTAATATGTGGGGTTTTCACCAATACTATAATGTTGTCTACATTGTCCAAAATGAAAATGGTGCCAAGTTGAAATCCAGCATGTACCACAGCAACTAAAGCCCCCCCCCCTTTATCCATTGCTAGCTAACTCAGGAGGAAAAAAAGTGCTAGGGTCATCACCTAAAGATTGGGACAGTTTATTATTCTGTGCTGACCCTTACACTTTTGTGTCCAGGGTTTACATTTTTTTTTTTAATTCTGAAATTGATTTGTGCATCTAATTGAGCTAATTTTGCCCAGTACTTGAAATGCTTAACACATTATATCTTGTAATCATTATAAAAGTGATGAAGAAGAAACTTCTCTTTTCAATGAAAATGCTTTGTTTATGTATATATGGCAACTGATTGAGTGCATGAGTCAGTACAGTGTACACAGTTCTGCACATTAAAAAAATTCTTGTTGAATAATCTTTGGAAATATTATAACATGCATGTCTTAATGTCCAATGTACATGATTGTAGATGTATGGTATAAATAGTTCAGTTTTCAATCTGAGTTAATATTTGCATTACTGCTTTCAATAATTTGTTCAAAGTTGGTCTTATAAATAGTAAGAAAATAAGAGAAACTATAGAAATAATCATCACAACAAGCACTTATGAAATATAGTTTATTGAAAGAAAATTATGGTTGCAATGAAGTGGGGTGGCTATGCAAAAAGTTGAAAATGTCATTTTGTCTGCATTATGGATCTTTGTGCATTTGTCTATAGTACAAGTCAAACAGTCCATGTAAGCATTCAACACCAACTATTTCAGTAATGGGTGTCATTTTATAGAATTTTATTTTACATACCTTCATGTGGCAAGTATTCACTTCCTTTGGGTTTTTATACATCCTCATTCCTTTGGAAGGTCATAAATTTAGATGCCCAGAGTAGTGCATACAGCAAAAAAAAAAATCAATGTTAAAGGTGTGATCCAGTACAATCTGGGTTGTAGGTCATGTGCTGTGATGTCACAATCAAAAATAAGTATGTTGATAAATATTTGTACTACTCTATATTATGATGATTCCACTTGACATGCTTTTTTGGGTGACCATCTTAATTAGATGGTCACCATTGTAAAAGTCCATAATGAAAGATAATTTTTCTTTGGAAGTTTCTTGTTGACAGTTGTGCAAAGCATTTAATAATCAGGATTGAATAGACATGGGTTGAAGAAAATAATATTTTAAAAGAGCAATTTATATTTAATTTAAAATGAGTAAATGTGACCCGTGAAACTTTTATCACAAGAAATACTGCAATATAGTTTATGTAAAGCTATGAAATTGAGGTATGCTGTGGTTTAGATTATAGTATTTTGGTTTTTTTATTTACTTTCTGTGACAACTTATAGAGCAAATGCAATAAAATCTGTAAGGGTTTAATAAAAACCTGATATGACTTAAATAAAATCTGTGATGGAGGTCCAGTAGATTAAGTGGATGTCCAGAAGGTGCCAGAGTGCACCTTTGGTCAGTTTGATCAGATTAATGGACTTAAATTTTTTATATTGGACACTTAATCCCTTGTCCCAGTGTCTGTTCCCAGGATTGAGTGGACATTACATAATCCACTATACATGTACTGTGTATGTATTTTTTGATTGTTTTGCACTTTTACTGCATCATGCAGGAAGACATGTACAGACAAAAATAAATGTCTTACCTTGTGTCAGCGCTAACATTTTTTCTCCCTAACTCAAATGAATAATCAGGATAATTGCTAATGATCTTAGAGCTGAACAAGTTCATGTGGAAGAACTTGACTGAGTGCATTGATGAAAGTTATGAAATATTTAGCTCATTTTTATTCTGCCGTAATACAAATAGAAACAAAGACTATCATTCAATAAAGATGACATATTTTAACTTTCAACAGGAACCTCCAAAGAAGAAAGCAAAAGTAACAAAAACACCCAAGAAAGAAAAGGAGGAAAAGAAGGAAAAGTCTAAGAAAAAAGAGACAAAAAAAGCAACCAAGAAGGCCAAAATTGGTATGCTTTAAATTTTGTATGTTGTTAAATCAGAGCCTACTGCTACTGTATTTTGTGCACTACATTCACACAATGACTAATGTTTTTCGCTGTTCATTTTTTTGTGTCTGGCATGCAAAGCTTAAGCATAGTTGCAGGAAATGGTCCTAATTGTTATCACATGTATGTTTTATATCACAGACAAGACTTTGAAGTTGTAAGGAAGAAATCTATCAGTTTTAAGGTCAAAAGTGTCACCTACTGCATTCAGAATTCTTCACCTGCATTTATTATCAACCCTTTCATCACTAAGTAACTTTGTAGGCATAGAGTCCTCAACACTAAGTAACTTTGGAGTTGTAATGCAAAATGACTTGTGGACTTTAAAACAACATAACTTTGCCAATTTTAAAGATATCTGGCTGGATTAGGTGTCAAAATCAAGGTTAAAAATCAAATTTTATGACTAATTCAATAAAATGTGCATATCTATTACAACTGTTAAAATGCAGGTACAAACAGGTAACAACAGATAAAATACAATTATTTTATTACCTCTTAGAAAACTTAGAATGTTCTCAAAACTTGTTCAATTGACCCTAGATGTACTAGTGAATAATCATAGTAACAACACAAGTCTTTCTTTCATGGTGTCCATAATATATAAAATTCTATAAAATGAACCAAAATGATCTCCAAGGTGAGATCTGTCCACACACCTAAGTGACCTATATCGCCTCTGCCACGTTTGATCGTCGCATTGAAGTTCGTTAAACGGACAATTTTTCCAAACACGTCATCTGAATAGAATATTTGAAAATAATCGGAAGCTTTCCTGGAGCCATATAACTCTTGGGTGTGCCCAACTCTGTCAGAAAACTGAAATAAATCTCTTTGGTTTTTGGGCTTCGTCCAAAAAAAAACCACGTGGAGCGTACAATTCCTCTGGTTCAAACCTTCAAAGTCATCTTCATCGTCATCACTGTCACCCACAAGTGCATTCCATTGTCTCTCCATACATCTTCTCTCATTGTCAAACAAATTTATCAGGTCAATTATTTAAATCCTCCGAAAACTCTCCTCTAAAAATCTTTCAAACGCCGCCATTTTGGATACAAATTTCAGCATTCGGAAAACACATTAAAAGTTCCTACTTTGTTCGTTATTTCTAGTTGTATACAAGCTAAACTCACGAGATAATCCAAATATAACATCTACATTGCCAGATGGAAGTTATTAGAGGTACCCCGAAAGATATTTAGTCAGGTGCTATAATGTTAAAAAGGAACACTGCCCTAGACCGAAAACTCGGTCCATAGTGTTGACGGAGTAAATTCCCCTGACCGCATATGCGGTCTGCCGTGATGAAAGGGTTAATATCTGGCATGTAATTGGATTTTTTTCCCCCTGTTCTGTTCCAGTCTTTTCTGTCATATGCGACCTAAGATTAGTTTCCAGCACATAACATGCTATTACTCAGAAGTTTGTTGCAGTCCTTCCCAGTCTTTTTCAGTAATTCATGTCATGATCAGTTTCATGCCATCACTCAGAACACTTCATTTCAGTTTAAAATATTGGTCTGTAAGCCAGCTCAGAGCAAGAAAAGACAAACAGTTTAGTGAAGAATATTTCAAAAGCCTTCATGCATTGATGACAGTTGTGTGTATTGGTCAGTTTGCATTGTGAATTTATCTGTAGGGCATGGAGGGAGAGATGATATTCGCAAACTCGTTTCTTATGAGACTCGTACAGATTATGCAAAAATTCAGCAGACATGAGGTACTATTCAAAATCTACACCTGAAGGGGACCAAGTGACAGTCACTTCACCTGAAGCGCTTTGGTTGTGCATCATTGCAGAGCACAATCTCCTATTAGCCAACAGTGACCATGCTTCAGTTTCAAGAAATTGTTCCTTTCAAACATTTTCTTGTATCAGATCTAAGACAATATATATGATCAAGATCAGGGCCATTCATTCTGTCAAGAAAGAATGCAGATGTCCACCTTTGCTGTTGCACTAAATTTCTTTTAGAAATCACCCTTCCTCTTTTATTTGCTAGTATTGCTAGCGATTTATTTAACACATTTTCCAGACAGTAAAATCATAAAGGATTTAATGCATGCAAGAAGAAAAATGCTTCAAAAAACTTTTAGAATTCACACCATCAGTGAAAGATAAAAAAAAAACAAGGTGTGAAAAGAGCTCTGTAAACAGTGTGAGTATTGCACCCTTGCACCTTCTGATTGGGCACCCGAAGGGAACTGGGTGCTTGTTTAGAAGGTGCCAGAGTGCATCATTGACCTTAAATAAGTAATTATTGTCTTTACTGATGATGGTAGATGTTGTAAATAGTTACATATGCATTAAAAGTTTTAAAAAAAATGAGTACTTTTTCTTGAATATCTGTATTTTTGTCATAAGGAGTCTGTTCTTTTGTGCTTTGGGGTTGGCAGCCATGATAAGGAATATTGAAATTGGTGAGGGGGGCTTAAAAGAAATCAATTGTTGATTTGATGTCATGGCATGTTGATTTGCTACATTCTGTGGGATGAGAGATGACTGCCATTGCCACTTCAGATTAAAGGAAGAAAAAACCTCAAACTGAGAGATCACGCATAAAGCCTTCAACTCCATGCAGTTTGGAGATTCACTTTCTGAAGCTGTACTGGAGGTTATCGAGATCCTAGTGTAACGTAATGTTTGCCTTTGTTGTGTTAGTCTCAAATCACACTTCTGATCTTTTTTAATGCACATTTTCATATTGACAACAGCAGTTCATGAAATGTCTGTCATTCCTTACTGAAAAATAGTCTAACGTGGAGAAATATTTTGACTATCCTACTGAGAAGGTTTTGATTGGGTTGGTAGGTCTGACTTCCTCATTGTGAGAGGCAATCATCCGTAGGTAATCACAACCTCACATCCTGAGCTTCCTTGACTCAATGTATCAGTAGATGCCTTCTAATTGGTTCTTCACTTAAAATACCCTTCAGAGCTTTCAATGACATCCATTGTGTTCCATCTTATATCACTGTTTGACCCAATGCTTGCCAACCCTAAGGAGTTTGCTTAAGTCTTGGGGAAATGATGCTGTAAATACAGACTTAAAATTGGGGCCCCGAATGGCTTAGCAGTCTAAAGTGCTCTCCACTTTGGATCACTGCCATCTCACCTCTGCATGGGTTCGAGTCTAAGATTCGGCGAATGTGGATATGTGAGAAAGCTTGCCAATAGCTTCTCGTGGTGGTTCTTTCTGCGGATTTCCCGGTTTCTTCCTCCATTAATACTGGCTGCCATGTATAGCCTATCATGTGCTGAAAAATGGCCAACAACAGACTTAAAATTACAGAAAACAATTACATTGCACATGTTTGATTTGAACCTGAGTGTCATATTAGAATCTGTGGAATTAGTTACAAAATCAGGCCAACTTTACAGAAGAACTTTAGACATTTTTAAATGCACATATTTTGTCTGGCAAAAAATCTGCATAATCAAACTTTTTTATAGCATCCATCAAAGGAGACATTTTCAGGACAAATGGTGGTACAATAAACCTTATAAAAAAAGTTTTTTAAGTCATTACAGATGAATAAAATTTAATATTTAGAGTGGAAGGAATGGTAGCAATTTTATGTTATTAAGTATGTAATATGGTGAGAACAATTATTATTGTCACCATGACACATGAAATTTAAAATTTTGCTAAGGATTACATGAGGTTGAGAGATAGCATCAAGCCATCATGCTCCATAGGGTTTGGAACTGCAGTGATGTTGTATTTTACATTTATGTAGGTTTCTTGTGCAGATTTAAATAAGGGCTACACAAAAGAGATGGTTATGCATTCGTTTGATATGAACATTGCCTTTTTTTTAAATAGAATCAACGGATGAAGATGAAAGTGATGAGAGTTCAGATGATGAACTGCTTGTGAAAAAATCTGATGGTCCACCATCAGTAAGTAATGTAGAATAGTTGTGATGTACAAAGGTTTAGATGGTACTATTATACGGTAGATCATAATACTCACTTCGATGCTAATATTGTTAGATCTTGCATTCAGTGCAGATCTATGCACGTCCAAGTGTTCCAAGTACCTTTACATGTAAGGAAACATACTCATAATCTTTGACAATAATTAAGTTATTGTCCAACTTCACTAATGATTGTAGATGTTGTAAATAGTAAAATATGCATTAATTTTTTAAAACAAGTAAAAAAAATTGGAAATTAGTATTTTTGTCATAAACAGGATTTTTGTGCTCTGAGGTTAGCAGCTATGTTGCCCATGCATTTTATTAAATGGGTGACTACAAAGAACATGAAAAGACTTCAGTATTATTTACTAGAGTCAATAAAAGGTAAGCCCTTTAATTCATACACAAAACAAACTTACATAATTTAAACTTGTACAAAATTTTGTATGACAAATGATCTTGAACTTTGATAAACAGACAACAAAAATCAGAAGTAATAATTGCTTATCTATACTCTTCTAGTTTATGTGCTGATGATAGCAGACAAGTGGGTCAAAGTTTTTGAGCACCATTATTAATCTAAGTATCAAGAACCCTCTAATTTTCTGGATATATATTTCATCATTTGTAATAATTTTCTATATTCCATAAATTTGCACACACATTAGATAAATCTGACAAAAAATTCAAGTGATATTGCTTGTATGATACATACAGGGAAGACCCCACAAAATTTTGTCTTTTCAGTACATCTGGATTTAGGAGGTAGCAGGCTTGTATCATTACATCAATATGATCAGGAAACATTTGAAAGAACTATTATTATCAAATTATTAAGAGTGTAAAATCTCTAATAATTTAGACCTCTCAAAAAAGTTTTATGCTTGCTCAGACTAAAATAGACTCAGTTACAAGTGTACATGAAATAGACATCTTCAACCATTACTTTATGAACATGATAAATAGTCATGTCAGAGAACATTGAGACCTCTAAGCACAAAAAGCTTCTCAGTTTATGTAAATAGAAATTGTCATCCGGTTCTTTTTTGAATTTTCTGTAGTTACTGTCAGTGAATATAATGATGAATACTGTAGGAGTATGATAAAAAGAAGCCACTGGGTTTTATGAAATGGGTTTATATTGTTGTTATTGTATAATTCTAGGTTCACTTTGTGTCTTCTTTGAAAACAAGTGTAGTATTGAGGAAGATGATACAGATTTAATTTCTCCAAGATATTGTTAAATGTTGTTCATCGTTTGTGCACCTGCCTCTGTTCCAGGGGTAAACCTAATACAAGTCATCCAGGGTTTGGTCTTTGTATTAGTGCATAACCAATATAGTCACTCTTTATAACAAGTACAATAGTCTGTTTTGATTTATTGGTATTTAGCTCAGTTTTTAACTTTCTCTTTAAATTCTGCAATAAGGTTTGCTTGTTCACCATTGATAATGATTAAGGAATCATCTGATGGAATCACTTGTCTACATAATTGTTGCCAGCATAACCCTAAAGTAAGTGCAAGTGTTCATTTTTTGGGGACACTGATGTGACATAATGGATTATGGTCACCTGTACTATTACTTTGATCAGTTTTAATTTAAATGTGATTTGGGCATAGTTATCTCATTTCCATTTGTTTGATTTCTTATATCCAAGGCTTTTGGTACAGTTTTAGGGTCCCCCAGTCTACAGTGAGCACTGTCGTGGGCTCTTATCAATTGTCAGGTGTAACATTTTCTTTGATATATTAAATTGGATGGAAGACAGGGTCTTGGTGAGTGGTGGCAGTCTATTTGAAACACATTTCTTCCCTCACTTCATGGCAGGCAATGAATAGTCAAGCCAAGCTTAATAGCCTATTCCCTGAATATTGAGTCCACTAGTGGTACTTTAATATGTTGCTGTTATGCAAGTTTCCTCATGGAATATGAAAATATGTCTATTTTGCTTACTGTCACTAGAATTGTACACCAAAATTATTATGCAGAAAGGTATGAATAGCAATTATCACGTGAGGGGAAACAATGCAGATTATATACAGCCTGCAGAAACTTAGGTTGATGTTGTACAAGTACAGACTGCTAACCCATACAGTTGTGTCAGAAGACTTGAGAAATTACACATAAAAATACAGACTTATGGATAAGAGGGACAAATTATGGCAATACAATTGTTTGCAATAAAATCCAGATAATATAATAGCTAGTTCATGCTTGTTTTGGATTAGAGTTTTATACTAGTTTCAGTGGAAATTTAGGCAACCAGACTAACTTTACCATAGTAACTCAGATGCTTTAAACTGCACATATTTTGTGATAAATATGTATGCATTATCAAGCTTTTGCTTTTTTTATGTTTTAAAAATGGCATCCAGCAAGTGACAGGCCAGGAAAAAAAGGGACAATAAACCTCTATTAATAGTATGGACAAATGAATTAGATAATTCAGATTCTTGGGAAAGGATGAGTTACATTTACTGGATATCATTTCTTGATTTGAGTATGTCACATGGCAGGAAAAATTAGGAGATTTCATTTGTTAAGGATTATGAGTTTCAAACGGTTTGGAACTGCAGTTTGTGAAACTGTACTGTTGGTAATTAAGGTTCAAGTAAATTTTACCAATATTAGAGTTGAACATGATGTTTCATGATGTTTACCATCGCTGCATCAATCCTGAATCAAACACCTGGTTTTTCAGTGCACAAGCTTGACAATAGCGCACATATTTTGTTACATCTTACTGAATACAGGTCCAACTTACAGGGAAAAAAAATCAGCTGCCTTTCTGATATGTCTTGTTAGGTTTGGCAGGTCTGTGTATACATTCTGTAAGTCCTATTTAATTCTGGGTATCATCTGGAAGCTATAAATGATTTGTAGATTTCATATTTTCAGAGAAAATTGTTACTCAGTGGAAAAGATGTTTTGTGAGGTGAATCCTGACAGAAACGGAAGAACCTGAGCTCAGTAGATAGTTGGAAATGCGATTTTGAGTTTTTGTCCATTGTTACCTTTTTTAAAATCTCTTTGTTTGAGCCTCTTAAGTAATTTGTTCCTGTATTTTCATACAATTTACTTCATTTAAAGTAGCACAGACTGGTTAACACTCTTTTGCACATGTTACATATATTGAATTTACTTGTAGACATGCAAAATTTTAGAGCAGTACCATAGATCAAAAGCAGAGATCAGAGCAGGTTGGGGTGCTGGCTAGAGCACTGCAAATGATGAAAGTCAAACATAAAAGTTGTGTTAGCTAAATTGAAATATGACATCCATCTAATGTCTTATCTGATAAGCAGTCTCAGTTAAAATTGATAAGCATTGGAGCACTATTAACTGATCAGTCTAAGATTTGTAGTTGAAAAGAGTAATGCATTCCCCATTAGAAGTATTGCAGACAGATGATTTTAGGATGGGTATAAAGGAAAAATTACATCTGGTCTTCCATACTCAAAGCATTGTTATATAGAATTCAGTTTTTATGTAATAAGATTGTTTTGCATTATTCATAACATTCTGCATCAAAATATATTTTAAATTTTACAAAAATACTTGTCTAGATTCTGCAAATGAGTCAAATTTGAGGACAAAGTCACAAATAAAATTCAAAATCTTTTTCTTTCAGAATGAAGAAATTAGAGAAGTCATTAAGAAGATTCTTGACAGTGCAAACCTTGAAATGGTCACAATGAAAACAGTTGTAAAAGATGTATGTATTTAAAAAGTTTTCTTGTATTTGATATGGGTGCATATGCATGTCTTGTGTTTGTTTTTATTTCGTTTTGGGGTATTTTTGTTTGTTTTTTCACTGGCAAACATTTAATTCTTGGAATATGGCATTTTATTTTCATGTATTTTGCATTCTTTTTTCAGCCAATACTAGCACTATGCCAAACAAATTGATTTTGCCTTATTGTGTGTGTGTGTGTATATATATATATATATATATATATATATATATATATATATATAAGATGCCAACACCACCACCCACACTTATTTTACAGCTTTTAAAAGCTTATTTCAGTTGGTTCCTTGGATAAAGTGAATTTTGCAAGTCAGATCCATCTGAAGGTGTGACTTTTGATCAGTGAGTTGCACTTGGGGAAAAATAAACAAGTTCAACCAGATTGATAGATAAAAACCCAGTATAAAATACAATTCTATTATTCGGTGGAATATGCCACAAGTAAATTGACAACTTAAGTATATTCTTATTAAATCCATTTATATGATAAATCCATGTAAAGAATTATAGGTTGTTGTAGAGTTAAAGCTATTTTTAAGCACAAGATAGGTTATACATGATGGCCAGTATAAGTGTTGGAGGAAGAACCTGGAAAGAACCACTGACCCACAAGAAGCTACTGGCAGTTTTTTCTCATACCCACATTGGCAGAACTTGAGACTTGAACTCGTGCAGATGGGTGATATGGCAGGGATCCGAAATGATGAGCACTCAGCCGTTTGCCCCCCCCCATTATAGGTCATATGTCAGTATAAAAATAGTCTAGACTGATCTGATTCACACTATCTTGCAATATATTAATTCCACATGTCATACAAAGGAACTCGGAAAGTCAAGACTACAAATATCACTAATGTCATCTGATACAAAGTCCAAAAATTCATACTCTTTACCTGTTTTTAAATCTTCCATCAGCCTCTAGTAATTGTAAATCATTATTTAGTCATTGTAATGATCCATGAAAGAGAATATTAATGTTAAAAATATGATCACTGTATTTTAAACAGCCAAATGGTACATTTTAGATTGGAATGCAGAAAATTTCAACTTTACCAATTCTTAGCCATTGAGATTCTGCTTTATTTGCATGTCAAAAAATTGTGATTTGATTCCTTAACTTGTCCATGCAACCATGAAACATCCTTGAATTTGATGAGTTGCCATGAAAACTTTGTTTTTGATCATATAAAAGTCCTTCAGTTTGCTGAAAAGCTGCTTTAATTTTGTGTAGAACTTCTTGAATTTATACCATATACTTCAAAATGTTCCAACTGAATAAAACATATCTACTTTTTCATCAGAATTTTTTATAAATATTTTCCAGGAGGAAAAAATAAAATGAAATAATTAAAATTGGATAACATGACATACAGGTAGCATCCGCTTATGAAGAAGATAATGTAACCAATGGAGACAGTTCAATTCTAGTAAGAAAAGATACTGCTTGCCCTGGAAGTCTCTGAAAACTTTGCAAAAAATACCTGAGACAGTGTGCACATGGGGTAATCCAAATGCATGACAGAAATCTGTTTAAAGTTTGATGTTTGATAGTGATTTTTATCCACTGATTCTTTCACAAAAATAAAGTTTTGCCTTATTCCCAAAAATGTTTTTGTTGCTGGGACCACAGTTGATAATGTGAGAGTCCTATACTAATAACATTTTTTGTCTCTTCATCTATTAAAATTTGCAGCCAGAATTTATCCTCACAAAGCAGCAGCAAAAATTAATGTTGTAAATACTGCAAAATTACAGTTTAGAAGTCCCCATTGTTTGTTGTTTTTTTTTTTTGTCTGCACACCCCAAATAAAATTAAATCCATTTTCTTTCATGGACATATACCTATATATAGTTGGTTTAAAAGATGGACAGAGAGTTTTAGCATACATGCCAACCATTATGATTTTGGTGTATTCATTGCTGTTTGTGACTGAATTGGAACTTACGGTCACGGTATCTGAATTAAATTGGGGGAGGGTATATATCTTTCACCACCCCAAAGAAAAATGAAAAAGTTAATGGGAAATGTTTTTTTAACATCATATTAATTCCACACATATTCATAAAAATAAGTCTTCTCTGTATCTGGTGTAAGGGTACTCCTGTTCATGCAATTCCAAACACTAACATTATGTTCTGTTTATAGCAGAGCTCATATTTCCAAGAAAGCACACTGGTTTTCTACTTTTCACACTCAGATTAATTGCTCTCATTCATATTTGGTAGAGTCCAGAAGAATAGTGTTCCGAATTAATTCCAGGTCTTGAATGTGCTTCAGTGCCAAGTCTCGGTGTATCACATTGGCATTGTCCAGAAAGTTTTGAAATGAATTCACAAAAAAAACCAAAATGTTGCTTTAGCTCAGAGAGTCATTTGAACACTTGGCAAGCCCAACAAATAATTCTCATATTGAATCTGAACACTGCATTAAATATACCTACAGATTGAAAATAATAAAAGGACAGTTAATAGCAATGAGAATAATTGTTCATCTGGGCCTTATATACATCTCCATGAATGTTACATCGTGTCAAAATTCACTACATCCCGATGAAACGTCTGATGCAATACTTAAACCAACCATTCAGAAATTGCTCCACACTGTACACGGGTTCATTGTCTAGAACTTCAAAACCCTGTAAATCACCTATTTATAGTTCATCTTAAACTAGAATCTATACGCATGGACAAAAAGTAGCTATGTAATATGTTGTTTACAAGTCATCATTGCAATCTACAATCATAAAAGAAAAATTAACACAGTATAGTTATGTATAACATGTGCAATGTAGATTACTCTTGTGCTCTGATTACTAATTTGTCCACTTGGATTACACTTAGCTTCATTGGAAGTTGTCATGTTTTTGTTTAGCTGCTGATGCTGCATGCCAAGACACTAACACTGTATGGAGTTGCATTATTAACAGCAAAAGTTAATTTTGCAAAAAAATCATATGGATTTTGTTTGTTTTAAATTCTTTCGTTTAGCTTTACTTTTTATAAAACTTACAAATTTAAAAT
This sequence comes from Potamilus streckersoni, assembly GCA_016746295.1. Lineage (NCBI taxonomy): Eukaryota > Metazoa > Mollusca > Bivalvia > Unionida > Unionidae > Potamilus > Potamilus streckersoni. The sequence goes on from JAEAOA010000712.1 coordinate 1,926,542, forward strand.
GGGGCCCCGAGTGGTCTGAAGCGCTGTCCGTTACGGATCACTGCCATCTCACCTCTGTCTGCGTGAGTTCGAGTCTAGATTCGGCGAATGTGGATATGTGAGAAAGTTTGCCAGTAGCTTCTCCATCTCACCTCTGTCTGCGTGGGTTCGAGTCTAGATTCGGCGAATGTGGATATGTGAGAAAGTTTGCCAGTAGCTTCTCGTAGCAACCCCAGTCAAAATTACAAAGTCAACATATTTGCATTTGAATGATTGATTTTTATAGAGCTCATTCAGACATTTTCATAACAGTTTAAATTTTTTTAATATGATGATTAGTTAAAAAGTTATGACTTTTTTAGTACTGGCAAAAAGTGGCTTTTCGGTGAATTTTTGCCTTATATAAATGTATGTTTAATTCTTCTGAGTCACGGACCTGACACATTTAATAAAAAAAGTATTTCCATCATAACTTTTGATCTAAACAAGATATCTCCATGAAACTTGGCAGTCTTATAGATAGAATTTTGCCTGTAGAATTCAAATATCTGCATTAAATTAAAATATGTCCACTAGATTTCAGTGCAGGGAAGAATATAAGGGGTTACACAAACATTTTTTACCAGACAATTCAGATCCAGGACAAGATATTTGTTAACACATCATTTTTTCAGAAAAAAAACATTGGAATACATGTTAAACAGTTCATCAAATTTTCTATGATCTGAAAATGCCCACTGACGTCCAGAATTTAGACATTCTGGAAGCATTCCAGATGCTATGACAAATTCAGGCTTAACTTCCTGCACATCATCTCTGCTAGGCCATATAAAAACTCCCGCTTTCCTACATGGTGCCATGAATTTAACTATCAACTTTTTATTATTATTGTCACTTTTAATTTCTTGAATACATCCAGGGTACCAAGCATCTTGGTACGCTACAACAATATAATCATTTTCCTTTAGCTGGTCCAGAACAGGCAACTGTTGACAAACTGTACTCAGTTCATCATTTTCACTTTCAAAGCATTCACCAGTGTCATTTGGATTTTGTTTTCTTTTCTTTGGTGGTTGTTCACTCCTTTGGTCCAATATTTCATTGCACACATGTTCCTGGTGTTCTTTATGTTTAAGACGCAAGTCTTTTCCACCATGACGAGCACTCTTCCACAATGACTCTTTTTCTGTGGGAGTCATATTGTCATACCACTCTTTCATTCCGAGACGGTTTCTCTTGAGTAGGTGAATGGAGGAGTGGTGGTGCATAGAGGCATTAGGCCTACGTTTCTGACTACTATCCAGGTCTCCAAAGTGGTGTTCACACCCAAGATTTGTTACTTGCGCAAACCGTTTCCTCATCATTGTATTTGGATCAGCTGCTTCATTGTACTGACCACCAGGCAAGAAATCTGAGAGTTGGTTTTCAATAGTTTCTACCATTGACTTACACATGGAAGAAATTACTTGATCCAGTAATTTTCTGTCAATATTCATAAATTTTGTCACTTCAAAAAAGCGTTGCTCTATTGCAATGTCATACACCTCTCCCAACCAATGTTCACCACTTTCAATCAGTTTGGGTTTTTCTGCACAATCTTTTAAATACTTCTGCAAGTTTTGAATGTATATATACAATTCTAAGTATGGCACTTTTCCAGATGTTATGAGTTCCCAGTATGGGCCAGTCACTCTAACATATATAAGCCCCAGGGCTAGCAACATAGTCACAATATGGTCAGACTTTAAATCGGCATCTACAGATAGAATTTTCTTGTTCGGTGCATTTACAGTTCCAATGACTGTCTGGAAATCAAGGCAATGTATTAGAATCTCAGCTGCTGTTTGGAATAAACCATTGAACCTATTGTCTCGATAGTTCCCGATTGTCGACTTAATTCCTGGAATAAATATTTGTATCTTTAAATATAAAAAAACTGAAGGCGAGCAAAAAAGAAAAAAAAATTATTCCCAGCATGTCATGATTTGCGATTGCATCTACCCCAAAATTGCAAAATAGATAATATATTCAACATTCAAATAACTAAATTATTTTTAAAAAAGTTAAAATGCAATGCAACTCCAAGTTTTATGATACCATTAAGCGTAATATGAACACATTGGACTGTGGATTGATGTTTAAAATAAAAACCTTTCTCCAACTATTATTAGTAAACTAAATACCTTTGTCAGTACAGTAGGCTTCCCATCGATCACGAAGTCCAAGGTGGTCACCAACCGGCCCAAAAGTGTCTGATGTCATCCGGACGACTCGCTCAATGATGGTACCCGACTTGGACCAGAATTTAAATATCGGCAAGCTGTCTTGTCCTAATGGGCCATGCTGATCTGCCAAAGATTTCTTCAATACTTTAATGTCATTACATATATATCTATGAAAACCCAACAAGACATGGGCCATACAATGAAAGTTTTTAACAGACTTTTTGTCAGTGTCATTTTCACAATTTTTTAGCATGTCATCTCTCCACTCATTTTAAAGTTTGTCAGCCAGTTTCTCATTACTAGCACGATCACTCATTGTGAAAGCAAGCTTACTAAGGGAATTAACAATAAAATCCTCATTAGGTTGTTGTTTGCATGTTTTGCTTCGTATGTCAGCAATTTCAGTGAGGTGATTTTTCGTAACATCTGTAATGATTTTGGCAGTTTCTCTTGAAACATGAGTAAATCCCAAACTGGCAATCTCACTGTTGTCTAGTGTTACTGCTGTGTCAATTATTTTACGTTTATGCCTGGTAGTCCCATCCCGATTAAGACCCCAATTGTCACAGTTGTCGATTTTTTCAGCAATGTATGCCTTTGCGATGAAATGTCCTTCGTCTATTATTGTTTGCACTGTTGTGTTATTTGGTAACTCCTTTTTGTCAAACTTTTTCTCAAAAAGTATTTCTGAAACAACTTCAATGACAGACATCACTTTCTCCGTGGCAAATTCCAGACCAGCCAGCTGTATCACTCACAACCTTATTTTATCACTGTAAGTCCTATCTGTATGTTTTGTTTTGATTTGACTGTCTTTCATTTCCCTTAACTCTTCAATTGTATCCTGTAACTCGCACACCATTAGGTCTTTTTCTGCTAACTTATGACTCAATGTAGCTAGTTTCAGGTTTGTGTCTCTCTTTTGTGATGTCATATTTTTTATTGTGTTATCATGTTTCATTTCAGATACACACTGTTTCAATAAAGACACTTTGCTTCTTAGCTTGCTGTTTGATTTTTAAGCAGTTACTTTTCGAGTCTTTTCATTTTCCATTTTGTTTGTGAGTAGTTGATGCTGCTCTTGAAGTTCCTGAAAGTTTTTCTTAACAGTTCTATTTCCTCAATGTGTTTGCGACAGACACCTTCAACTTTGTGAAGTTTTGATGTTGTTTGTTTGTTAAGTCGCTGAACTTCATGAAAGCGACGAAGATTGACTTTTGATGTATGATCTCTTTTGTTGACATTTTTTACAGAATAGTGACCTATTCGATTATTAATTGAGTCTAATTTTTGTCTGTATTGATCCTCCTGCTTTTTTAATATGCGCAGTTTTCTTGCTTGTTTATTACACAAATATTTTGTCATATTCCACTCTTTTGTGACGGCTTCTGTATTATTTTCTGTTTGTATGCCAACACTTTTAGAGCTGCAAGTAATACATGCCAACGGAACTTCATTCCTTTGACACACTGCATCTGACTCTTTCTCATTACAGCTTTTAGTTTCTGTCACATGTTCAGAATTTTTTGTTGGCACTGTTGTCTTGAATTCCTTTTCTAGAAGTTCATTAATGTTTTTCACACCTGGCACCTTTTTTTTTACTCACAAGTTTTTTCTTCTGGTCAAGTACACTATTAACTCTGTTGGAAAGAGTAGATTGGTTAATTCACTGACACCCATCATTAAGTAATGTTAGGATCTCGCAAAATTCAGAAAATGTGCGATTATTTTTCTTAAAAAAGTTGAATATTTCTAATACAATTCCATTTGACTCTCTGTCAATTTTTTTTACAAGATTTTGATGCTATTATGTCAACACTTATGCCTGCATTTTGGCAGTAAGGTCCAGGATAATCCATACTCATATTTTTGCACTGAAAATGAACAAACAAAATGTTTTAGGAACGGTTACAAAATATATATATATTTAAAAAAGATATATAGTTTATCATATAAAATTGCTGAGCAGTACTTTATCATGGTACGAAATGTACTGGTTATAGACCAATTCTCGCCGTGTACAGATTGTCGCCATATTAATAATAACTTGCGACCGCACGCAAAGTTTTGGTTCCTGTTTAAAATTTAAAAAAAGAGTGATTATAGCTGAAAAGCACGATTAAAAAAAACATCAGGATAATATTATTAACAGAGTTATTATTATTATTATTATTATTATGGCGAAAATTGGTATGCAGCGATAATTGGTCTAAAACCAGTATATCTGTAAATCACGTTTTCGTTCTCTTTTCATACCACCTATCTCTGCGAGTAATTTGGTTAAATTTCATTTACAGATGTCATTTTGTTATTAAAATGTTAAAACATCATTTTCATACATTTTAACTTAAATTTGTATTTAGATAAAAGTTTTGAAGAAGAAAAATAACGTAAAATAATTCAAGAGTAAATCTGATAAATCTACATATACATCAAATTTACGATACAATTTACGCTATATTTCACAAAAATATTTAATAAATACAAAAGAATTACTTACCGATACAGAACACTCGAACAGTGTACATATATCACAGCCTTTGTCTTCTGATCGCTGATTATTAAAGTTGGCTTTATGTTTATCCTCGTGGATCCAATATGGCGACTTAGCGCATGTGTCTTATAATGCTAAACTTGCAAATTGCGTACTTTCAAAATTAAATGCAGGTACTTAAATATACATTCCGAAAAACAAGTTTGGTATCAAAAGAAAGTTTAGAATGTGTATTTTCTAATGGTATGTCGAAAATGTGAATATAATGTTTGTGAGATGAAAAAAATTAGCGAGACTTTAGGGACTATTTTCATAGCACAGGGTCATCATACGCAAATTTTCAAAACACCATTGGAAACGTCCTTCATTCGCCATTCAATGTTCAAATTTTCATTAATATTCATGAGGTTTTAGTGACCCGCTTTTGCAAAACAAACTGGTATCAAGTCGCGCGCACAAGAAATGGCAATTAACTGAAAGCCGACAATTTTGTTAACTGATTGATGATTACATGGCCATATGGTTAAATAACAACATGTATATATTAATGAATTATATATGCATTTGTAGATAATTCAAAGGTCTTTTAAATAAGGTTTATTTCATAAAAATGTTGTTATCAATATTGATTTTAATGCAAATTTAGCGCACACAGTATAAGAAAAAGCCGATTTTCACCCAGTTTACCTGTACGGAATAGGTTCCGACTGGGGTTGCTACTTCTCGTGTGTTGGTGGTTCTTTCCGGTGATTTCCCGGTTTCTTCCTCCACCATTAACATTGGCCGCCATGAATAGCCTATCATGTGCTGAAAAATGACATTAAACCCCACAACAACAAATTTACTTTGTAAAATATCAAACATAAATAAATTTATAAATGCAGTGCTGTGTGGGAGAAAAACAACATAATTTACATAAACTAAAAGTATTTTTATACATTTTACTGGTGTTGTGTTTAATTCCCCCAGCACACAAGTATACTCTATTTTTTTATCATTTTCACTCTATGCTGTTTGGTACATAATGAAGTCGGCAGTTATATGTACCTGACTACCACATTATAATGGGTGAAAGCTGTATTGTTGTGCAGAAATGCACTTAAACATTAGTGCATTTAACATTTTGGACAGTCTTTTTTTCTCAGTATTGGGTGTTGACATTAGCTGTTACTTGTAATCATTTTAATTCCCAAACTCTTAAGCATGCTAAAATGAAACTGGGTGTGAATCATGCAGATTTTTTGTAGCAATAATACAAGTGCATTGCCCTGTGAATCATGCAGATTTTGTAAACAATAACATGGCTAACTGCTCTGAAAATCATCCATATTTTGTAAGCAACAACACAAGTACACAGCCATGTGAATCATGCAGATTTTATTTAGCAATAACATGGGTACACTCCCCTGTGAATCATGCAGCTGTTTTTGTAACAATGACATGGATATACTACATTTGTGAATAATGCAGTTTTTCAACAATAGCATGGGTACACTACCTAGTGAATCATGCAGATTTTGTGAACAATAACATGGTTACACTACCATGAGAATTGTGCATATTTTACAAGCTATAATATGTGTATACTACCCTTTGAAATAGGATGAGGATTGATTCTTTCTTTCCACAGGTATTTGCCAAGTATCCAAAGCACGATCTCTCAGATAGAAAGGACTTCATAAAGAACACAGTGCGGCAGGTAACATATGAGATTTTGCCTTGTGTTATAAGAGAGTATGGATAGTGTAACAGAGTATTTAGATAAATACAGGTAGGATCAAGCAAGATCCCCCAGGAGTGTAAAACTGAGGGTTAAAAAAAACCCTTGGTGTCAGAAGTGGGGGTCAAAAATGTACCGACAAATTTTTATCTAATCCATACTTTTTCAGCTGGAATATGAAATTGAAATTTGCACAATATTCTCTCTCTCTTTCTCTCTTTCTTTCTCACTCTCTCAAATACAAATAAACCAACAGGCACAATTAACACATACATTATCCATTCAAAGAATACTTTTATTATTTAATTTTCCTTTTAGTTTAAAGTCGTACTTTTAAATCTCTTTATAATTTTTGTAGCAATATTATAGACCAACACATTACATAAAAGCCAATACAAGACTCCATATAAATCTTTTTAACCAAGTGACAGTTAATTTACTGCCTGTCATAAAATGTGTACTATCATTGGTTTCATTGTACTTCGTCCTAAAACATATTTATCCAAAAATCAGAGGCTAATGATTCATCTTCGCTTTTAACAAGTTACACTTAAACTTTTAGATCTTTCTTTCGTTGCAGCAAAGTTAGAAAAATCTGCAACGACCCCCTGAATTTGTAATCCAAATAATGGATTTGTCTCTGCAAGTTTACTTATTTCTTTGTTCTGAAAGAAATGTTTTAGGTAATAATGTGTTCAAAACATATCTTTTGGTGATCAAGGGCAGATTTTAAAAATTCTTAAACGATGTCACAAAAAGAATTATTCACTTGTGTAGTTTTCGCAATCACGAAGTCACACCGGTAATCCCAATGCCTTGGATGTGCCGTATTCTAGTCAAGGGAATATTTTATCCATTTTTCATTAGAGTCAGATCCACATTTACTCTTCCGCGTTCTGCTTCTTTCACTTTCTTCGCTAATGATCTTAGTGCACGCTGTTTTGATCACATTTTAGTGCAACAAGAATTGAGGTTAAACATCTGGACATCTTGCTGAACTCGATAGAATCATGTGAGAGCTCGTGAGATCAGGGGAAGCTACCCTGTCATAATATTGCATAATGGTAGTCTGGTTCTCTGCTTTGTATGCTCAGTATTGCAGTATGTAACACAGCATACGAAACAGGAAACTGGAAGAAGTATTCACGATGCCATCTCTAATGCAACGCGATGGATATTAAATAAATCCTGATTATATTTTGCAGATCCTTTGCGTCAAAAAAAATAAACGCAAAATAAAAATTTATGTGTGTCTATTTTGTCCGGTGTGCGTACCTGATGCACAACTGTGCGTAAAAGGGAAACACTGAAGACTCTTTGATGCTGCAGCTACAAAATTGTACAATACCTACCCATTGGGAAGTCAGTTTTCAGGGAACATAATGACAGACCAATTTTTCATTTATATCTTATTGTCCTTATTATTAAAATAGGAAACCTAATTTTTATATGGCTAATGATTGAGTTTATGCTTTCCAGAATGATTTTATGGGTATACTAATCTATTTCTATTGAGTATGTTATTAGGTTTGTATCCAGGTCATTTAATCCATATTTTGTTTCTGTACATATTCGAACTAGTATTTCGGCACAACCAGTTTTTGATTGTAACTTGTTAAGCATGATCGGTTCTTTTTAATTTTACATTTTGATTGTTATTATGCAGTATTTAATCACTACTATTATTCTGTTTCAGCTCATATCTTGAATCATGAAGAGGACGCAATGTAAATACTGATCAACCACAATTTTAAATAAGATAATATATTTCCATGTTCTACAGGGCTGCTTGTTTATTGTAATCAACTTTACATCATGTATCTATCTGGACTGTTCTTGGTCAACATCATTTTACAGTGAAACACATTTTATGGGGTTATAAGATACAGGTTATGATCAATTTTAGTATCTTGAGAACTTGTTTTAAACAATTTTAGGTACTATTTGTTTTTGTTTCAATTGGTAAGTGTGGATATATGATATATATTTGCTTTTAGAAGACCATAGCTTGTGACATTGTATCAGTTGTTTTATTTGTCTCTTGAATGCAATAATGAAGTTGAGCTCCATTATTTGGTGTAAAATAAATTAAAGAATATCTAAGATATTAACTTGATACTAAGAGAAAAATCCCAGTATGCACAAGAAAAAACTTCTCTTCTATATAATGTAGATCAAGAAGGACTTGGCTGAAGTTTACAACTAAATGTGGAGGAAAAAATAATCAAATTGACGAGTCTCATACTATAATTTCCATTTAAGATTATTTCTGAGGAGTTGTAGAATTTATATCATCAGTACAGTTAAAGTATAGCTATTAGGTTGACATATGACATGGTTTGTATGACCATGGCAGATCCTAGAATTTAAAGGCATGCCTTAGTAACTCCAATAATTTTTAAGCAAATAAATGGTTTTATATTTGAAAAGTCCATGAATTGTTTAAAAAACATTTCCCAGAACTTTAATGAATTTATGTAAAGAAATTTAATGAAATACGAAAACTTATTCCGTGATTTTTGTTTTTAAACTACTTGGTTGTATAGTCAAGTGAACTTATCCATCAAGTGTCATCCACCTGTTGATAGTTGCTTCTTACCACTTTGAGGTTCATATTTGTAATCTGATTGGCATCAGACTTAGAAAATTGGCTTACATCTTACAAATCTTCAGTCAGTTGGATAGTTAGCAAGATTTACATGTATTAAGAAGCTGATCTTGCCTCAGATTTTGGGTGACCTTGATAATCACTGATGGTTGTAGTTTTGATTCAGTTTTGACTAAGCTTGGAAACACACCAACACACACACATCATTAGTGTTGGTAATGATTGAGATTTATGCAGACTTGGGGGAACCAAGCATCTGATTAGCTGCCATATTTATTACCACTCTGAAAGTCTTTTTTTTTTTATTTGATTTTTAGTCAAATTTAGACTGGGTTTCCAATCTTGGACAAGTTTGATAATGAGCAAGATCCACACATTTTTATAAGCTGGGCTTGCAACAGCTTAAGAAGCTAAACCATCATTTTATATGATTTTGATATAGGCTTGTATAATCAAAATCTGGTACAAGTTTGATAATGTATGATATTTACATAGATATGGCAGTTGTGTGTGTGATTAGCTAAGCTTGTTACAACTTCCAGGACTATTTCTTATCCGGTTTTGATCAGACTTGGTAAATAGGCTTAAAGTCAACAAGATGTTTGAAGAGTGCAGATTGTTGCCTGATAAAAAAGAGGTTATGTTGCATTGTATTGGCTCTATTTATAATCAAGATTTTCATTATGAGACCTGTGAACATATATGAGGTCATGTTGCATCTGACTGGCTGATATTTTCATCATTCTTGATTCTGCGTTTTAGAGGGATTTTGATACTTTCAACAATGGTCTATATCATCAAAATCATTGTTGAGTATGGTCAGAAGTGAAATTAATGAGGTGACATTTTTATTGTCTGAGGTTGTCAGAACTGTCAACCATATTTCTGATCAGAATATGAATAAGATTACACATGTCAGTGTGGACATCTTGCATCAGATTGGTTAAGCTTGTTTTGACCTGGAGACCTGATTTATTTTTAAAGACTTTTTATGCATATCTTTGTAAGATTTATTAAAATAACTTATGCATATTAATTTTGTTTGTATCAATGTTAAGATTTTTAAACTTCAGGATTTAGTACAATAAATAACATGAACATGATATCAAGTATGGGAGATAGTTGATACAAGTTTTTGTTCTTGCAGTATTGTATCCTGTCATTAAAATGCTAAATTGGTTAGCCAAGTCAGCAATATCAGGCCAAGTTTTGGCCTTTTGCTTTAATTTCTGAACTTTACAAAGATGATGAATCAATAAATTAACGAGATAAATTTAAGGGATATGATAACAAAGGTAGTTACTAGATACCATTTTGCTGTCTCGTTTATTGTTTACTTTTGTTCTAGTTTATGCAGTAATAAACAAAGAATAGAGAAATTTAAATGTTGGTGTTCAAAATATACAGAGGAGACACAATCGATTGTGGTTTTTCTTGCTGGAACAGATACATGTTTGAATCTTACCATTGGATCAGCTCAATTAGCTATTAATGTTGTGTCCTTGAGCAAGGCATTTTACTCTGGTAGCATCTGCACTAAATAACCTACTTTTTGGCACCCACCCCACCCCAAGAGAAACTACAAACTATGTATGACTAAAACTGACACTTGTGATATTGGAATTACATCTTTATTTATGCTTTTACCAGTGGACTTTGCATTACAGATATGGGACAAAAACTATAAATTTTTATCTTTTGCCAATTTGCCCATTTTGAATCAAATATTCTTGTATACTTTTGCAAGTATTGAAAGTACTAGTCTAGTAATTATTGCAGTTAATGTGTGGCTGTTTATGTGTACTAATTTTGCATGTAAATTGTTTTATTCACATCATAAATAGTAAGGCTTTTGGCACAATGATGATAATAAGTCAGGTGTATATTGCATCAGTATGGCAGAAAGTAGTGACAATAAATGTGTCAGATCAGGTCTATACTGGTTTTGGCAAGTAGTGACAATAAACATGTCAGATCAGGTCTACACTGGTTTTGGCAAGTAGTGACAATAAACATCAGATCAGGTCTATACTGGTTTTGGCAATTAGAGACAATAAACATGTCAGATCAGGTCTATACTGGTTTTGGCAAGTAGTGACAATAAACATGTCAGATCAGGTCTACACTGGTTTTGGCAAGTAGTGACAATAAACATATCAGATCAGGTCTATGCTGGTTTTGGCAACTTGTGACATTAAACATGTCAGCTCAGGTCTATGCTGGTTTTGGCAAGTAGCGACTATACACTAGCTATACACTGATAACAGTATAAATGTCAATAATTTAATCATGTATGTACAGTGAAATTGTTTTTAAAAAATTGACATTTTTGCTTCATTTAAATCATTCAGTATGTTGTGTCATGTCTTGTACTAGATGTTGGTGTCAGTTTAAACATTTACTTCAGGAAAAATATTTTCATATTTATTTCTGCATTTGTGTGGTTCAAATTAACATCTTCATTTTCATAACGAATGTTTACCATACATACTCATGTACAAGTCAGGTCTAACTGAAAACTTTGATACAGATCTGCTGTTTTTGTATTGGTAGAACTGGTTTGTTTGCAGTTGAACCCAACTTGCAAGCAAGTATATATGTATTACAAGCAATCTTTGATGTATTGTATGGTCTTCTGTAAGTTTGACATTAATATTCATTCAAATATTTAAGATTGAAAGCAGTTTTTAATTCTAGAATGTCATTTAGAACATTATCATTTCTTTCCATTGACCATACCTTTTGGCAAAAATTGTAAATAATCATGCCTTCTCCACACAAAATAAATGCATTCATTTATGTAAGTAGCATTTGGAGGAAATAAATGTTCTTCATGTGTACAAGTTTTTATTTTTATTCATAGGTCCCATAAAGTTGGCCAAGTTTACAGATCCCAATTATTGGTCTTTTCACCGGACATAATTTCAGGCACTGTAATTTTTATACATGTATGATTGTTAAAAAAACTTCTGTCCGTGATACAAACTATTTATGCATTGCTATATCTTTTCCTGGCACTAGGCCCAAGTTTAAGAATGTTTTCCCTCCTCTAATCAGTAATTGTGGGTCTAGAGTCAAAATCATTATCCCAGTTTGACATCATGGTCCCTTGCAAGAATCAGAATATCAAGTTATTTTTTCTAGGACTAAACAGTTCTCGCGTCTTTTGAGTGTAGTCCTCAAAAAGTACATGATTGACAGCAGAAATGCAAAAAGAAAACTTTAATCCTTTTGCATTTCTGCCAATCATATCCCTTGTTTTGTATGTTACTATATCAGACCTGTTTACCCGACCGTATTTGTACGGAATAAAGCCCATCCGTACGGTCATACGGTCATTGAACTGAAAATACGATTTGAGGTTGCATTTATTTATTACTTTTTAAAATTAATTTTTTAAGCCGTTTTTTTTTTCTCCGTTTCGTTGTATCGTCTCTTCGGTCCGCATCCGCGTCCGCATTTTGTGCCACGTCACTTATTTTGACATTCTCAACATCCGGTTGTTTAAGCAAAGGAAAATGCCGCCGACAAGAAAGTTTCAGCACGAAACTGATGATGAAAATGGAAAGTCTAACACAGAAAGCAGCATTTTCTACCAGTTTACCCTATGGCTATGCCTTAAACCATCGTCAAAAGTAGAACATTTTGTGCATTGCACTGTTTGCAACTTAGACTTTTCCTGTGCACATGGTGGAATCGGAAAATCGTACAAAATTGAAATCATTAGTGAATGGAAATAGAAACATTTTGTCAATGATGAAAGGAAAGGAAGTCAGTGATCAAAACATACTTCAAAAACAAATAACACGTGCTGAGGCGATTCTATGTGAGTTGATCGCAAATATGAATTTGTCATTGAGTACAGCTGACAAGTTAACGGAAGCAATGAAAAATAATTTATTAACCTTATTTCCATTCTAGTAAATATTGACAAAGATGATACTAGATTTTATCAGATAAATAAGATTGCCTTCACCTATCTAGGTAAACTTATTGTTTTCTAAGTGGATGGGTGGTAACAATGTCATAATGTTTTATATCAAGTCGTCCTTAACCATGTAAAATAGAGAATTGGCTTTAAATAAAATGTTAATGAATATGTGTGAAGCTGAGAAAACAGATTTTCTAGAGAAAGTAAAGGAGGTAAATAACAATAAATTTGGTTATGTTGTGGTATTTTTTTTGTGGTTTTTATCACTATAATATGAACAGGATGTTTAAGTCAGTGGTATTCAATTTCTGCATATTTGTACCTTGAAACACAGAATTAGCTGAATACCAGCGTCTTTGCAAACTAAGAGTTATTTACACAATATTGTATAGTCACTATGATAATTATAGTATATTGATAGTATCTACTATTTGTGTGCTGAAAATACTGACTTTAGTCTGAAAATACTGACAGGCATTGCTTAAAATACTGACAGGAAAATTTATGGGTAAACAGGTCTACTATATACTCACAAGTTGGGTCAAATAACAAAGTTCCTGATATGCTGAGGCATAATGCAACTGTAGATCAGGGTCTGTGCTATTTATTCTACTGATCATTCAACGAACTGCCCAGAGCCAGATCTGCTAATACGTAATATGATGGAAAATCTGGTTCAGTGCAATTTGCTGTTGGACTCGTAAACGAGTAAAGTAGATATTTTCTCTACAGTCTTTGCATAGATTTTATGTATATGTACCTTTTCTTTGAACTTGGGACATTGAATAACACCCAATTATTGTTTTAGTTCATTATTTATTTCTTATATTTCCTGTCAGTATTCAGCATGCTTCAAGGGTTGGGTACATGTGGTCTTGAAAAGGTTGAATTGCATGGATGTGTGTGAATAGTTCTCCTTTTCATTGCTTTTGGTCTGATGAATTATGTCATTTAATGAAAAGTTGCTGTACTTATAGAGCCAGGAAAGAGGGACCTGCTTTTTCCCTCTTGACTACTGGATGACTCTCCATTCCTAGGATACTACAGGGCACTTACCAGTTTATGAAAGTTATTTACTCACTTAATGAATGGATCTGTGGCTTTTATCTGGGTACTGAAATTGCTTATGCAAGGGTGAGATCACAGAGGGAAGTTGGCAAGAGCCAGTAGCAAGTCCCACCACCACAAGTTGAGTGGAGTGCAGTTTTCTAACTCAAATAGAATCTTGTTCACTGGAGTCAAGTTCTGCAAAGACTCCCCAGTAATGTATACCTTGTACCACTCCTGAAACACCTTAAATATTCACATAGATGCTAGATTTAACCTTATTTTTCAGTCACTTGGTCAGACCATGTGGACAATTCCTGGGTCTTTTCACAATAAAAGAAGGATACTAGCTTTGCTTGCAGGATCTTCTGTCTTTGAAGGACCCTTGTTTGGCTCCACTAGTCCCAAATGGTGCCTCTGTGGGAAGAGGTATTGTTACAACCCTGTAGTTAAAGTATGTGTGTGTTATGGAATGAATTTTGTATAAATCTTTTTATTTCATTAAATGTAATTATTAATAAGAAAATATTAGCATCAGTCTAATATGTTGTTAAAACATCGTGTTTACTCAAGTTGTAAATGTGACTCATGTGAGCACATGCTGCGTATGATGATAAATTCATTACAAGTAAACATTCAAGAATAGCTATGAAAACAATTGGCTGGTGCTTGGTCAGGCTTTCCTAATGTCCAGAAGTATTACAAAATTGCAACCGTCCTCCGTGCACATGTAATTCAAATGTATTAGTTTCATTTATATGTTGGAGTATTTTTGTAAGACAGTCAATCGTAGTCTACAGTCATATGCAGTCGTACAGTCGAGTCATACACAGAGTCAGAGTATTGTAACATCTTTAACATTTCACAACTAATATTACCTTAAAAGAAGGTATTTTTGTGCTAGAAGTCTGTTCTTATGTTTACGAAGAACATGTTAGAGGAGCTAATTTTTCTGCATAATTGTTTTCCTGGAGAACATTGCTGGTTTTGACAAAGACATTTTCAAAAAAAATAATCTAAATAGGAATGGAATGATAAAAATTGCTTTACTGTGTAAATTCTGGAATTTTCTGTTAGCCTTCATCTGACATCCACCATTTTGGACCGGAATTGAACTTGAGACTGTGTTTAGAACTTTTTACAGGACTTATGTTTATCTTTTGAACAAACAATTTAGATCGTTTCTTTAAACCGTTAGTCTTGTTTAACATTACATTATTTCATGTTTTCTAGGAAAATAAATTACTTTTGTTAAAATTTACAAAGCTTGTTGTCTTCACTCTTTCTTCATGTTACTTTGAACAAGCCGATACATAACATAAAAAATATTTGCCCATCCTTTGGGATATATGAAGTTGGCTAAAATTTAAATTTAAATTCTCTTAGTTCTCTTTATTTGAAATTTTAGTGAAAACAACAAGCTTTTTCCTTAAAAAGGTTAAGAGTGGAGGGTTTTCTTTCTACTCCAACCCAAAAACAGTTGGAGAGTTTTAAGAAGGAAGAATTGCTTGAACTTGCCAGAAAGTATGAACTATCGGAAGCAAAATCTTTAACTAAACAAGAAATCAAGAAAATTATTGTTCAACATTTGGTAGAGAAGAATATCTTGGACAAAAACATTTTGGCATCTGTCAGTAAGACTTTAACCGATGCCGACGTTAAAATGACAGAACTAAAATTGTAATATAAATTTGACTTTCGAAAAGAACAAATGAGAATACAATTAGAAAAGGATAGACAAATACAATTACATAAAGAACAACTTGAACTTAAAAAAGAAGAAATTAGATTACAATTTGAAGAAAAGTAAAAACAAAGACATATACAGATGAAAGGAAAAAATATAGGCAAGTAGAATTACAAAAGGAACAAATAAAATTAAAAGAAAGGGAGAAAGACATGCAAAACGAAAAAGATGAAAAAGAATATCAGATTAAAATGAAAGAATTGGATCTGGCAAGTGACAGGCATGATTCCACATCTCATGCAAATTCAAAGTTTAATATTTTAAGAAATATAAAATTAGTTCCCCCCTTTAGTGAAAAGGAAGTAGACAAACATTTTATTTTGTTTAAAAAAGTAGCTGATAATTCAAAATGGCCAAGAGAGTATTGGACTCAATTATTGCAGAGTGTACTTCATGGCAAGGCCAGAAATATCTATATATCTCTATCAGTACAAAAAAGTTATGATTACAATTTGATTAAGGAATGCATCTTGAAAGGTTACGAGTTAGTCCCTGAGGCTTATCGACAAAAGTTTAGAAGTTACAAAAAAAGAAATTAGACAAACTTATGTTGAATTTGCTTGGGAAAAAGAACAGTTGTGTCTGTCTGAGAAAATTGAATATGATTAAGAAAGACTTGAACAACTGGTATTACTCGAAGAGTTCAAAAACTGTATTCCTAGTGATATCAAAAATCAGCTTGAAGATCATGAGGTTAAGACCTTGGAAAATGCTGCTCTGGCTGCTGATAAGTATTCCTTAACTCATAACGTTCCTGCTGTAAACAAATCTTTCACTCAGCAGTCTACTGATAGAAAGGTGTTTCAAACAAATACGACTCAGTAAAAATCAGTCTGGCACAAAATCTAAAAATCAAGCCTCTGAAAGACTTGATTTTAAATCCTTGTCTCTACCTACGTCTACCTATTGTAAGAGAAAAGGACACGTCATTTCTGAGTGCTTCAGATTGAAATATAGGCATCAGAATCAAGATAGACATATCCCTAATGCTCTTATTTCTACGAGGTCGTGGTCATATATTGAAAACAATACATTTGTTGCGTTTGTTAAACCTCAGTCTGATTGTGTTTTGGATAATTTTGAATCATTCATGTCGAAGGGTTCTATATTACTCTTGGCCAATCCTATCGCTATTAAAATTTTAAGGGATACAGGAGCTTCTCAGTCTTTTAGTTTAAGGTGTTTTGCTTTCTTCTGAGAAGATCTGTTCTCATTCAGTGAGTAGAGTCCGGTTTTGTTAGTGTTCCTCTCCATTCTGTTAATTTGTCATCAGACTTAGTTTCAGGACATGTGACCATCAGTGTAGTGTCTACCTTACCTGTTGAGGGCGTTCATTTGTTGCTAGGCAATGACTTAGGTGGAGACAAGGTTGTGGTTAATCCACTTGTAACTGATAAGCCTTCTTTGGATCAGAAAGTTGATCCTATTGAAAAGAAATCCCTGATTTATTCCCAGCTTGAACAGTTACCAAAGCTATGGCAAAGAAAGCTCTTGAGAATGATTTTGATAAGGACTGTGTTCCTTTAGCTGACACATGTATTGGTCAGGCTTTTGATGAGGTCACTTTCACTTCTAATTTTGATCAGTTGATAGGTATTAATCATAGTGATCCTCTTTTGAATTTATTCTCTTTGATCAGGGTGATAAACAATAATCACTTGTCATTGAACAGGAAAAAGATCCTGAGATCTCCTGTTTGTTTCAGAGGACAGTTAGTGAAACTGAAGTACCTGTCTGTTACTTCATTAAAAATGGAGTTCTTATGAGAAAATGGAGACCTCCCGAGGTACATGTTAGTGACAAATGGTCAGTAAAATATCAACTTATGGTTCCAAAACCTTACAGACAGGAAAAACTTTGTTTGGCCCATGAAACTCCTCTGGCTGGTCATTTAGGGATCAATAAAATGTATCACAAGATCTGGACTCGATTCTATTGGTCAAAAATCAAAAGCGATGTTTCCAAGTTTTGTTGATCTTGTCAAGAGTGTCAAATTGTAGGAAGACCAAATCAAACGATTCCTAAAGCTCATTCACAACCAATTCCTACATTTGACTACCCACTCAGTAGAGTTGTAGTGGATTGTATTGATACCTTACCAAATACCATGCCATGTAACTAAAATTTGTTGACAATCAAGTGTGTGTCAACAAGTTTTTCAAAAGTAATTCCTTTGATGAATGTTGCTCAATTTGGCAGTCTCAAATTTGATCAATCTGGTCAAAAGTCAAATTTCAAGTTGGGGGTATTCCAGCTTGCTACACTTGAATTTGGCATTCAGCAGTTTAAGTCGAAAGTGAAACTATGGTTTCACCAATGTGTACTTGAGAGAATTTTTTATTCCTGTAATAAAGTCCATTCTAGCGTATTATGCACAATTTTCTGCAATTAAGATTTTATGGCCCTTACAAAGTAAAGAAGAAAATGGGTTTGATTATAACATTAGTACTCAATTAATGGAGTACTACCTTTTTTTTATTTTAAAAGAAATAGCCAAGTAAATGATGTAATTAATTTAGTTACACCTGTCCCTCCGGAAGATTCACAGGAAGGAATTCAGCTGGATTCTACTAATCTTGGGACAAGTCTGCAGAATTCGGAAGTTATGGAAAATCTAGATCAGAAACTTTCTCATTTGCAAGATCAAGAAAAAAGTGAACTTAAACAATTGTTGTCTGAATATAAGCACTTGTTTCCAGACGTGTCTACAAGGACAAACATTTTTCACAACATTGAGATAGTAAATTCAAAACCCATAAAACAACACCCATACCGGATGAATCCTTTTAAACAGCAATATATGAAAAAAGAGATTCAGTATTTACTGGACAATGATTTTATAGAGCCCAGAAAGAGTGATTGGAGTTCACCGTGCATTCTTGTTCCGAAACAGAATAAAACTTTGCGAATGTGTACGGATTATAGGAAGGTGAATAGTGTGACATAAACACTCATTTCTACTACCAAGAATTGATGATTGTATCGACAAAATTGGAAATGCCAAATATGTCACTAAATTCGACCTTTTGAAGGGCTTTTGGCAAATTCCCCTAACAGAAAGAGCAAAAGAAATTTCGGTATTTGTGATTCCAGATGAACTCTACCAGTACAAATTGATGCCTTTTGGGATGAAGTGTTCTCCGAGCACTTTTCAACACCTTATGAACATGATTACTTCTGGTCTAGACAACTGTGATGCAGATATTAATGATGTCATCATTTACAATAACCCCTGGAAAGAACATCTAACTATGATTCGGAAGTTCTTCAACAGACTCACAGATGCAAATCTGACTATTAATTTAACTAAAAGTGAGTTCTACCATGCATGTGTTACCTTTCTAGGACATATTGTGGGACATGGACAGATTAAAACTATAGATGCTAAGGTCAAGGCTATTTCTGAATTTCCAGGCTCTGTTAATAGAAAACAGCTGATGTGATTTTTAGGTATGGCTGGGTACTATTGCAAATCTAATTTTTCTGATGTAGTTGAACCTCTGACAAACTTGTTGAGAAAGAAAAATAAGTTTGTTTGGACTGAAAAATGTCAATAGGCTTTTGATAGACTAAAAGCCATACTTGAAAGTGCACCAGTTTTAACGGATCCAGCTAATTTAACTTCTTTTCTTCTGACTTATTGTTTTCCTGGAGAACTACATTGCTGATTTGGACAAAGACGTTTTCCGAAAATATTCTAAAATGGAACAGAACAACACAAACTGTGCTTTATATTGTAAATTCTGGAATTTTCTGTTAGCTTTCATCTGACATTTTGGACCAGAATTGAACTTCAGACTGTGTTTAGAACTTTATACAGGACTTAATGTTTCTTTTTTGAACAAGCAATTTGGATCATTTCTGTAAACCGTAAGTCTTGTTTAACATATTTGCACTATTTTATGTTTTCTAGGAAAATGATTTTTTTTGTTAAAATTTACAAAGCTTGTTGTCTTCACTCTTTATGTTACTTTGAACAAGCCGATACGTAACAGTATATTCCATCTTTCAAAGTGCAATGAGTGTTTTAGGACATGCACAAAGAATACCATCAGGCAAAGACTGGACAGCTTATAGATTTCTCTTCACTTCCTCAAATTCCTGCAGTTTCTTTTGGGACAGATCTTTACAATATTAGCTTTACTTGACACTGACCAGCAGAGCTTCATCTGTCCAACAAGTTATTTATCGCTAAACCACTTGGAAGATTGCTTTGCATCAGATATAGTCATCAGTTACCTTGTTCATAATCTTACTTTTACTCCTGACTGCTCTGGAAAGAGCATACGCCTTGGATGTGGGGTCTTTGGTTCAAACCTGGCTGAATCAAAGACTTATAAAAATGGTACTGACAACTGCCTCGCTAGGTGCTCAGCATTCAGAGATTAATATTAGGACTGGTGCCTGGTGTCTGGACAATGTGACTGGTTGGGACATCATGCTACATGTCTAGCATGTCAGTGCTAGACATCACTTTAAACTCACGCTGCAGACATCATAGCAATATGACTGAAAAATTGTTAAAGCTACATTAAAAATCTAAACACACACACGCACACATTGCTCCTTATACATGGATGGTTATGTCAATGTGTTTGTTTTTTTTTGTAAAGAAATCTTGCAGTGTCTAGTGGGTCCTTATTGAAAATGCGCTGATATGAGATCCAATATGTCCACCATGGCAGCCATGTTGAAATGTTATTGCTACTCCTGAATTTATGAGCATATCAACATGGCATTTTCAGTAAAAGACTTTTGTTGCTTGGCTAGTTCTAAATAAAAAGGGTGCTGATCAGATATCCAGTATGGCAGTCATCTTAAATAATCAACATGGTGCTTTCATTAATAGATTTAAGAAATTTCATTGGTCCTAAATGGTTGTTGGTGGTAGTCATGAATCCAGTGTAGCTGTCCCGATGACTGTCTTTGCAAACAAGTCAGTACCCTCCCTGAATAGATGATCAAGTTTTCATCAAATGATTCTAAATAATGTCTTTGTCTTCAATGAAAATAGTGCCATTCTGAAATCCATGCAGCACCACAGCTAATTTGAAAATCTTGTTATTGCTGATGTTATAGATGGTTTCGTCATTTGACAGTGCAAAGGAAGAAATGGTCTTATTTTGAATTCCTGGAAATTCTTTTAGCCCAGTATTGTGCTAGACCTTTCATCTTTTTCCTGCTGGTCAAGCTTCTTCTCCGAGTCTTTAACAACTGGTTGATGTGCAATGTCCTCAGACTTACTGTTCTAGGAGTTAGTTCTCTATGAAGGGAAATTGTGACTTGTCTAGACTAATTCCATGCTAGAAGTCAAAATGATCCCCCTTAGTAAATTTTATGTTTGGTTGAATTTTCTTAACTATCTAGGGACAGTTTTTTGTTTCTTTATTTAGATTTAAAATTCTTTCTCATAACTAGAATGGACAAAAGTGACCATGAACAATGGATGAAGGGTCAAACATGGTTATTTTGTAATGAGTTGATTGTATTACATGTATCATACACTTGGTACTGAAGATGGACAGGTCTTTTTTATGAACATATCTCTATGGATGTAAAAAATAACCATATTTTTTATGGGTTTGAATTTGACCTCTTGTTTAGGTTTAGCAAAAAACTCTTTTCGGCAGATGATCTATAAAAAATGCAGTCATCAGTCACATGGAGAATAGCCAGCATGAGCTACGGATCTGTATTTGTAACTTTTCATTGAACTATGACATTAGGATGAAAGCAGCTAGGTATTTGATATGTTGGGTCTGACTTAGATTACTGTTAGAATAAACAGTATCCATAATGTGAACTAGAATGTAGTTCTACATAAATCGATCAAAATATATCATGCATGTACTGTATGCTTTGGGAAGCTATGCAAAAATGCAAGCATGTTGATACAGGAACACAAGTATCCATGGAAAACTTTGCAAACCCGTGTACGATTACTGGTGTTTCTAAGCATGAAGACTGCACAAAAGATTCCATAGCAGATGTTGAAGTGGACTATACAACCTTAAGTAACTTTGTATGATGTGATTTCTTCGGACAGTTTTCTCACACTTGATGTGTTCAGTGGTAACATGACAGTTATTGTCTAAAACATTTTGTAATGTTACACAGAAGTGAAAATTGTTTTGATGTCATCACAGCAGCAGTCAGTTGCAGCAGTGAATACAAAAATAACCAGGTGTCTCCATATGACTTTAAAGCAGACACTGCATCAAGGATAACATATTGCATTAGTTAAAAAAGAACAAACTATTCAGACTTTAATGTGGCAAAGCCTTACTCAGGGTTCCTTGCAGGTCATGGAATCCTGGAAAAGTTTTGGAATTTAAAAAATAAATTTCAAGGGCATTTATCAAAACCTTGCAAAGTTTTGGAAAAATCATGGAATTTGTGACAATGGAGTTAAAGAAATTGATTACTTCAAATTTCATAAAGCACCGAGAACCGATTAAATAAAATGATAAAATTACTATTGATAAATGGTTTCAATTCAAATAACAAGAGTAAGTTCCCCTAATAGAAGTATCATGTAATTTCTGGTGTAGTTCACTAAATAAAAGAAAGCAACTGGCAAGTAATGTGTTTTGTTAATATTAAAAAATAGGAACACATACAAAGACTACATAGGATTGTTTCCTTTTTTTTTAAAATACATATTACATTGATCATTGGATTATGACATGAATTACTACATAAAGTCAAAGTGTTCTAGCCCAGGTAAATTTAAAATGTACATATTACAAATATTTGTTGTTAACTTATTTGTTATTTTAGATTGAAAGATGTCATTCTTGATATTCATTTACTTGACAATGCAAGATAGCGCGATCCTTGAGTTTTATGAAATGGCCCTGGAAAAGGTTTGGAAAAGTCATGGAATTTGTTTTTGTTAAGTCTGCAGGAACCCTACAAGTTACTATACTGGTTTAACTATAAAGTTGTCTGGTAAATATCTTACATTAGAGGCACTTTACCACCTCCACTAACATTTCTAAACATTTGTGTTACGAACCTGTAGTTTATTTGTGTGTGTTAAGGAAACAATTCTGGATAAATCTTTTTATTTCATTTTTATTTCACTAAATGTATTTATTAATATAATTATATTAATATCAGTCTAACATGTTTTTGAAAAACTGTTTACTTGAGTCGTAGATGTGACTCGTGTGGGCACATGCTGTGTATGATAACAAATTTATTACAAGTAAACATTCAGGAATAACAATGAAAACGATTGGCTGATACTGGGTCAGGCTTTCCTAATGACCAGAAGTATTACGAAATTGCATGCGTCCTCGTGCGCATGCAATTCAAACGTATTAGCTTCATTTATATGTTTGAGATTTTTGTAAGTCGTACACTGTCATGGACAGACAGTCTTAGTCGAGTCATATAATGCAATAAACTGACAACCAGCAGTGCAAAACTAGTATCTAGCAAGCCTGAGCACTTTTGACTCTTAATGAGTCTTTTTCAAAGGCAAATACAAAACAAAGACAAGACCAATAAATAAAACAAAAATCTTTGTGTTTGCAATCTTTACATTGCTGTTTCCACTGGAATTAAACTTTTACATTTATTATGTTTAAACTATTTTATTTCAACTTATTGCAGATGCTTGAAAATATATATGGAAACAAATTATGAAAATACCTTGAAAAATCCTATTAATATTTTTAATTCATCAGATCCTTCCTTATCCAGCATCTGGAATGTATGTATATAATTGCTTTAAATTGATTTATCTGAAACAAAGTTTAGTTTAAATAAGAGTTTAGTTTAAACTAATATGTTTTACTCAGAGATTGATGCTCATTTACTATGAGAATTTTACTGCATGGAGGAGATTGATGCTTATTTACTAGGAGAATTTTACTGCATGGAAAAAATATAAGTGAAATTCATTTTTCTACACAACATTATACTCCACATATTTAGAGACAACATTTTTCATTCTTACAGATCATGTTGACTACAAGTATTACCATTAAAGATAACAGGTGTCTGCTATAAATTTTCATGTAAATCATTACACAGAATTAAGAATTACTACAACTAATATTAGAGTACAGAAATACATGCATGCACCAATACCACTAATATGTGGAGTTATTTCTCCTGCTTTGATTTTAGAGCTTTATCTGCCAAAAATAATTACTATTGTGTGTATGTATTAATAATAATGTGGATATTCAAAAACTAGTCTAGTTACAGAAATTATCATTGGAAGGTCCTTGAAACAAAGGCAGATAATGAAAGCTCATATTCAGCTGGTTACACCACTGAGTTTGAAAAAAAAATATTGAATTTTCTTGTCAGATCCATAAACTATGGTTACTGAATAGGGAAACTTTTACTAACACAGAGGGAATAATTAATTGTATACTGAAAGGCAACAAACAAAAGCAGTATCTTAAGAACTGGAAACCAATAATATTGCTGAATGCTTTGTTTAAAAGAAACCTAAAATTTATGTTGCAAATAGAGTTAAAATATCTTACCTCACCTTGTACATGAGGATCTGACTGCCTTTACTTCATTCAATGTATAGCATTTTATCCAGTTCATACACATGTACCCAAGTTACAAAGTGCAGTGTGCTATTACTAGAACTATTGTGACTCCATGCACATACCTCTGACTCTTAACTGTTAAGCAGTACATGTTATGTTTAACATCAATTTGAAACATTTTGCATATTATGTATAGAAAGATTTTAGAGTAAATCCAAAATCATTATAGCTGTATAATTATTTTTCATGGAAGAATTTTTATATGCACTTTAAAATCTTGAGAGAACTCCTTCACCATCAAGCCAGAGAAGCTGTGAGACCAACTGTAGCTGCCATTTCTTATCTATCTATAAATACGTTGACACAGTCACACTTGATTATTAAGCAACGGATGGTGTGTGGTCAAAGATAAAATAAAGATGGAAGTGATATAAGACAGCCAGAAGAGTAATGATAGGAAATGCAGAAATAAGTAAAAGAGTGTCAGTGTACGTTTTTGTCACTTCATACTCGAGCCAATCCGGCTACCATAGCAGTGCTGAGATAAGGAACATCAACCAGCTTTGCTCTGAGAATCACTAGGTCTTACTTGTAGCAGACTAGTTCATTAGAACACGTGATTTTGGAAAGCTCCTGCTTCTAAGATACCAAGTCAGGAGCTTCTGCAGTTATTAAGGTAATTTGTTCCAAGGGGTATTGTACTTGGGAAGAAGCTGAACTAAAAACAATTTGGCAATACTGACTTTAATTTGAACTTTTGCTAGTGGTTTGACTGAGTTTGGCTATATGCCAGGGTCAGGTATTTGTCCGATGATATGTCAACAAGGTTGTTTGCAGTCTTGTAAAACATGGACCGCTGGGCCTTAGTTCACCAGGATTTAAGTGATTCCCACTGGAGATGGTTCAACATTGCACTGACACTGCTAGTGTTACGATATTTATTTGTGGTGAATCTAACAGCTTTCCTTTGATCTATCTTATTTAATAGATCTTTATTATGTGGGTTCCAAACAGTCATGCAGGACTCAAGACCTGGTTAAACCAGAGTGAATATTTGAAAATTGCAATTTCTTTGCATCTACATCACTAAGTTGTCTGAATTTCATAATTTATAACAACTAATTTTTGCGTACA
The DNA here is from genome assembly GCA_016746295.1 of Potamilus streckersoni. Taxonomy (NCBI): domain Eukaryota; kingdom Metazoa; phylum Mollusca; class Bivalvia; order Unionida; family Unionidae; genus Potamilus; species Potamilus streckersoni. The sequence continues at coordinate 1,951,946 of JAEAOA010000712.1, forward strand.
TCAATATCAGAGCCTTTACTTAAGTTATTGATGCTTTCATAGTTGTGATTCTAATCATGCAAACTCAAGAAATAACTTAACAAAGTTTGCAGCCTCCATTTTGGAGAGCGGTGAATATGACCCAGTTACTTTGAATAGCAACTATGACCAGATTTTAAACAATGACCCCATGTTCTAATGTAATGGCCATTCACAGCAATGAATGTAGTAACTAATAGAGGGGGTTACATGAAAAAATTAATGCAGTTTAAAGCATCTGTGATACTGCTGTAAAGTTTGTCTGGTTTCCAGACTAATTCCACCAATTCCAATATGAAATGCAGATAAAAGTCACACACTGATGAACCTATTATCCTGATTTTTTTGGCAACAATCATTTTTCTATAGTTTTTGCTTTTATTATGCAAGTCTGTATTTTAAGGGTCATTTTGTAAGACTTAAGGCAAAATCATACGGTTGGCAGGTCTGAATTAATAATAAAAAATATTTGATCTTTCAATATGCATATGATACCTTTTTTTACTCTGAATGGAAATAGTAAATTCTTGAAATCTGCCATTGATCTTTTATTTTCTCGACTTAGTGTCAATATTGATAAAGCTAATGTTATCTGGTTTGGAAGTAACAAATGATTTTGTCTGAGTTATGGAAAAATTAGAAAGTTTATGTTACTCAGTGTAAAATTTTAAATGAAGTTTGAAAACTGGTGCAAAGGAATTATGAAAATAAAATTAAATAAATAAAAGAAAATATTAAGCAAGTGGTCAGAAAGAGCCATCACATCTTGGTAAATTCACAGTTAAAAGTTTAATATTATCTCAAAAAAGTCTTCTTCACCATCAAAAAAATCATATTTTTATTAATTTCTTAAGAAAAATCATATTTTTATTAATTTCTTAAGAATAATTCAGTTATATGTAATTATCAGAAACATTATTAATGATTATGATTATGGGAGGTTTGAAAGTGATAGTTGTATTCACATTCATACAGCTATTAAGGATCCCTTGAATCAGACTTAAAATTGCATCAACAAAATGGAAACACATCTTAGAGGCATCTTTCCAAAAATGTAAATCATTTACTTATTTGGGATAGCCTACTGAAAGAAAAAAAACCTATTAAGATATTGATTTCTTTTAGGTATGATTGTTGCACATGGATCAATTTTGAAAATACTTTTTTAGTTGATACACCTGTTCATTTTTAGATAGTATCATATGGCACAATAACTGGTAAAATATTAAAGCTGGAAATCTTTTTTTGTTTTGTGTTTTAAGAAGTGGTTTTTTAGCATGGAATTGGAAAAATTAATAACTTGGTAGATAATAGTGGACACCGCTTTAGAATGAATTGGATTGAGTTTTTCTTTTTTTAAATTCAAACAAATAAATATACCAAGGCTTAATAAGGGGCCATCCAATTAGTATGTATGCATGGAAGGAGGGGTGTAGAGTTTGCATATGGGTGGGGGTGGGGGGTAAGACATACATAATAACACCAACTATATTATAGCTGTACAAGTAAAACCTATGTTCCTTAGTCAACAACATGCAATCAATATTATTCACACATCTTCCTGTTTGTAGCCTCTTACTGATTTTAAGAACAAAAAGCATCAGAGATACAAAAAAATTCATAAAGCTTTTTAATTTCATTCATCATGCTATAACTTCTAACCTGATTATTGCCAGGCATTCAATAATACTGTCAACTTGTTGCATTTCAAAGCAAACAGAAGCTCTCAGTGTAAACAAGCATATAGAATGGTGACTGTCCTTTTCTGGTTTACAGACCAGCCTAATGCAGTAAAAAAAGGGATCATCTGAATCCAATGCCAGCAATGTCTAGTTTTAATACCCCCCACACACACAAACACAGAATAACCCCAAAACAAATATAAACGGGACTTCGTTCACTGAAATATAACTCCAATTTTTATAGAATCAGTGAAATTATCAAAGACAACAAATGATTACTGGTACATCTTTTTGCTTGAATACATATATTTGCCTATGCAACATAGTTACCATGTTACTAAAGAAACTCCTGTTTGCTTAAAACTATGAACAGGAGGGTACTAAGCACTAGTGTACATATGCACAGGGAAAGAGGTAAAAATGTTTGATTTTGTGCATACATACTAAATGGATGGTGCCTAAAAGCAATAATTGAATATCAGACAAAAGTTGGAATTAGACAAACAGAAAACCTTCAGATCTGTGCATCAGCTTTACTTTACAATATAGTGGACAAAATATAGTTGCAAAACTATTTACAAGAAACTGATCTAAGTGGGGAAATTTCTAACTCCAGGAGCAAGTGGCACATAATTTGGACATGGGGAAATTTCTACCTCAAGGAGCAGGTGACACTAAGACATTAGTCAAACAGAAGACGATGACTGGAAAAAACTCTAACATCCAGATTAACCAAGTGTCCACAAATAAGGTGGTTTCAGAAAAAGATTTTACAAAGAATTATTGCTAGAAATATATTTTTATATTTAAAGCAGGTATAACCAACAGCAATGTGTGCTTTCAGAGATTTTAGGCAGACTGTCACCAATTACTATTAAATGTACAAAATTGTAATTTTAAATTATTATTTAGTAGAAAAGTACAATGCTTTTGAGCATTTTGAAAAGCATAAAAATTTCATCAGAAGTGGACAACATACTAACTACATTTTATTTGAGCAAGCTGTTTCTAGAGAAAATCTTGAAAATGTTTTGAAGAGCAGGAGAAGAAATGCTGTCAAACAGCATTAAATTGTTATGGTGGAGGGCATCATACATACTGTAATCTTCATAAAGCACTTTGCATTGATTAGAAAGTATTTTAAGATTATGGACTGATCACTTTTCCTCTTCTCAGGCTTCAAGCTTGATCATTTTTGGTTTAGTTACAATGAATGTCTTATATTATTTAACTTTTCTAAAGTTTATTTCAAGTTTATTTCTGTAACTTACATCTGTATGCAGCCTTGACAGGATTGCTTTTAATAGTCTATAAAAACAACCATGATGATGGGCTCAAATTCTATGCTGGATGAATCGTTGAGCAAGGATATGTTACAGCTGCAACATGCACACTATATGTTCTTGGTCTTGCCACTTATTTAGACAACCTATAGTTTGATGTTACTCCTGAAACTGGTTGCCATTTTTGTGCAGAAATCCTTGGAAAGTCTTCTGTACACCTGAATAATTTTTGCAAAATGGAATTCTTCTAAGCTTGGATGTAGTCTCTTAGAGCAGCCATTAGAATATACTAAAATAAGATTCACATTGGCATTGTTATGTAGATTTCATTGTTTACTTGTTAGCTTTAACAAAAAAATTGTTTTATTTTGTTACATACTTTTGTAATGTAACATTGTATACTTGACTTGACCTTGTCCAAAATTGAGTTCATTTCTGCTTGACCTGTTTGAATTTTTTTATATTTTGTTTATTTCATTTGATGTTAACAACTAATACATAGTTAAATTATGTATGTTTATCAGCTTAATATCATAATTATTATTAATAGAAGAAGCAAATGTACATGTATTTATCTGGGTCATGATTTTGGACATTCCTAAGTGAATTTTACAGGTTATGGCTTTGATTTTGTAAACTTGTAAACATCAGAATCATTCTAGAAGGTTATTTTCCCCTTTGGTAATAAACTTTTTATAAAATGCTAATTGTTACCCAGGGTGAAGTAGAATATTGGTCATTCATGCTTTAAGATCTAGCACTTTTCAGTTGTATTATATGTTGTGACCAGGAGTTTTGGGCTGGAATCCTTTTTTTTTTTTGTTCAAATTACTGAATTCAAGTGATTATTTTCTCTGGAAATACAAAAGTGCTCTGATAAAATTATTTGTTAGAGATATTCACTGGAATTTATAGTGTATTCAAACCTGGAATTATATTTCTGTTATTCAACAAATGACTGTTGACACATAAATACTTCAAAAGCTACAATAGACATATCATCAACTTTAGTTTTGGGATATTTTTTAGGACCATTACTGAATTTTTTTCAGGACTTTAAATTGCTAGGACTTCTGTCTGTAATTCTTAGATTATTTTGGGATTTACTTTGCAATACCGTAAGTTGTTTGTTTTTTCTCATTCTCACTTTGTATTCTAGGGAAATAAATACATTCATTAACTTTACAAAACTTGTTGTCTTTCACTCTTGCCTCTTACTAATTTTAAGAGCAAAGACTTGAAACAGCATCCAATGGAATTTTTTTTAATTGGGGGAGTCAAAATCAAAGGGATGAAAGGCTTGCAGCTATATATATATATATATAGTATTTGGTGATGCATGATTAGTTGTGACGCTATATGGGCTGATGCGTGCAGGCAAGGCAATGGGTGCCATTTACTAGCAGACCAGGCTTCGAAACTCCGTATAGTATGAATTTAATTTCTCTAACCTGTATAATAGTATTGTTTGTATTAAACTATATATATATATATATATATATATATATATATATATATATATATATATATATATATATATATATATATATACATACACACTCACATACATACAATAAACTTTAAAAACTGATGTCCTTTCAAAACTGAATTGTAGTTTTTGATAAAATGAGAAAAAATACCAGTAGGAAAAAATCATGGTGTGCATACAATACAAAATTAGTTATAACCCCTAACATACAGCATACTATACCAAATTAGCTATACCACAACTCCCTAAAATGCAGCATACAAGACCAAATGAGCTATACCACAACTCCCTAAAATGCAGCATACAAGACCAAATGAGCTATACCACAACTCCCTAATGTACAACATACTATACCAAATGAGCTATATCACAACTCCCTAATATACAATACCAAATGAGCTATACCACAACTCCCTAATGTACAGCATACTATACCAAATGAGCTATACCACAACTCCCTAATGTACAACATACAATACCAAATTAGCTATACCACAACTCCCTAAAATGCAGCATACAATACCAAATGAGCTATACCACAACTCCCTAAAATGCAGCATACAAGACCAAATGAGCTATACAACATCCTAATGTACAACATACTATACCAAATTAGCTATACCACAACTCCCTAAAATGAAGCATAAAATACCAAATGAGCTATACCACAACTCCCTAATATACAATATCAAATGAGCTATACCACAACTCCCTAATATACAATACCAAATGAGCTATACCACAACTCCCTAATGTACAACATACAACCCCAAATTAGCTGTACCACAACTCCCTAATGTACAACATACAATACCAAATGAGCTATACCACAACTCCCTAAAATGCAGCATACAAGACCAAATGAGCTATACCACAACTCCCTAAAATGCAGCATACAAGACCAAATGAGCTATACCACAACTCCCTAATGTACAACATACTATACCAAATGAGCTATACCACAACTCCCTAAAATGCAGCATACAAGACCAAATGATCTATACCACAACTCCCTAACATACAGCATACAAGACCAAATGAGCTATACCACAACTCCCTAATGTACAGCATACTATACCAAATGGGCTATACCACAACTCCTTAATGTACAGCATACTATACCAAATGAGCTATACCACAACTCCCTAAAATGCAGCATACAATACCAAATGAGCTATACCACAACTCCCTAAAATGCAGCATACAAGACCAAATGAGCTATACCACAACTCCCTAATGTACAACATACTATACCAAATGAGCTATATCACAACTCCCTAATGAACAACATACAATACCAAATGAGCTATACCACAACTCCCTAAAATGCAGCATACTATACCAAATGATCTATACCACAGCTCCCTAACATACAGCATACTATACCAAATGAGCTATACCACAACTCCCTAATAAACAATATACAATACCAAATGAGCTATACCACAACTCCCTAATAAACAATATACAATACCAAATGAGCTATACCACAACTCCCTAATAAACAATATACAATACCAAATGAGCTATACTGTAACTCCCTAACAAACAGAAAATTGCACCAAATGAGTTATACAGTACCACAACTCCCTAATATGCAGCATACTATGCCAACTGAGTTATAGTACAATTATGTATTATATTGTATACTATACCAAATGAGCTACAATAACTCCCAAACATACAGCATACCATACCAAATTATCTATACCACAACTCCCTAATATACAGCATACAATACCAAATGAGCTAAACCACAACTCTCTAACATACATCATACAACACCAAATGAGCTATACCACAACTCCCTAAAATGCAGCATACAAGACCAAATGAGCTATACCACAACTCCCTAATATACAACATACAACACAAAATTAGCTATACCACAACTCCCTAAAATGCAGCATACAATACCAAATTATCTATACCACAACTCCCTAAAATGCAGCATACAATACCAAATTATCTATACCACAACTCCCTAAAATGCAGCATACCATACCAATCTATATCACAACTCCCTAATATTCAGCATACAATACCAAATTAGCTATACCACAACTCCCTAATATTCTGCATACAACACAAAATTAGCTAAACCGCAACTCTAACATACATCATACAACACCAAATGAGCTATACCACAACTCCCTAATATACAACATACAACACAAAATGAGCTAAACCGCAACTCTCTAACATACATCATCCAACACCAAATGAGCTATACCACAACTCCCTAAAATGCAGCATACAATACCAAATGAGCTATACCACAACTCCCTAAAATGCAGCATACAATACAAAATTATCTATACCACAACTCCCTAAAATGCAGCATACCATACCAATCTATACCAAAACTCCCTAATGTACAGCATACAATACCAAATGAGCTATACTGCAACTCCCTAATAAACAGAAAATTGTACCAAATGAGTTATACCACAACTCCCTAATGTACATTATACAATACCAAATGAGCTATACCATAATTCCCTAATGTACAGCATACAATACCAACTGAGTTATACCACAATTCCCTAATATGCAGCATAGAATACCAAATGAGCTATACCACAAATCCCTAATGTACAGCATACTATACCAAATGAGCTATACCACAACTCCCTAATGTACAGCATACTATACCAAATGGGCTATACCACAATTCCCTAATATACAGCATACTATACCAAATGGGCTATACCACAACTCCCTAATATACAGCATACTATACCAAATGGGCTATACCACAACTCCCTAATGTACAGCATACTATACCAAATGGGCTATACCACAATTCCCTAATATACAGCATACTATACCAAATGGGCTATACCACAACTCCCTAATATACAGCATACTATACCAAATGAGCTATATCACAACTCCCATATATACAGCATATAACAGAGCATACTATAGCAATTAAGCTATACCACAAGTCCCTATTATACAGCATACTAGAGTATACCAAATTAGCTACACCAGAAGTTCCTAATATACAGCATACTATACTCATTAAGCTATACTGCAACTTCCTCTGTATGTAACATAATTACCAACTGACCTACTACAACTTTCTAATTCATATATAGCATGCTGTGTCAACTGAGCCAAAACTAAAACTCCTTGCATATAGAGTACAATACCAACTGCACTATACTACAATATTCTAATATTGAGCGGGCTATAACCAACTGAGCTATAATACAATTTCCTAACATATAGCAAGCTTTTACAACTCCTTAATATATAGTGAGATATACCAACTGAATTACTACAAGTCCCTAAAAATACAGCAAACAATACCAGTGAAGTTACATAACAATTTCTGAATATAAAGGAAACTACACCAATTGAGCTAGTATGACTCAATTACAGAAACCAAAACTCAAATGTTCAGATGTGAACCATGTGGAAACATGAGGAAATTCAAAAAAAGAGGTAGACTATTACAAAATGACCTTTATTCAGCAAGATGAGTCTTTCATGCTGATGAGACATGCAGCTTCTGAACTTTATGCTACTAATCAAGGAACAGACTCTCAAACACAGGTCTCTTTCTTTGTATAGCTATCCTTTGCAACATCCTTCAAATATGGTGAATTCTTATTTATGATTGACAATTTCTGATTTGTCTCTGACAGCATCTTTTCAAGAACAGCTCTGTTCTGATAGAGGGTCAGTTTAACTTTATCACGTGCCACAAACTCACGGTAGTACTCAAAAAGTTGTACTTCCTGTTTTTCCCTGTGAATATATTTCACCATCAGTACCACTATGCTGAATGTGTAAAACATCAATACAACGATGATGTACATAAGAGCATCCACCGAGGGAGGTTTAGTCTCTGGCACTCTGGGGTATGTAACATTGCTACACAAATTTAGTTGTGAAGTAAGTAGATCTGCCTTTTGATTGGCAAATTCTGTTATGTTGATTATCCAACTACAATTCAATGTCAGGTACGCACTGATGAACTTTTCATTTCTAGTGATCTCCATATTCTGAAATAGAGACAGAATGGATTATGGACTAATCAGTACAGTAGCAGCAGCAGCAGTAATAGTAGTAGTAGTAGTAGTATATAATAGTACTTATTTCCCATCAAAATCATATCCTAGAATTCAAGTATTGATGAAATCTACACTTACAGCTGTTGATGAGAAGTACACTAGCTAAACCAGTCATGTAGAAAAATACATAAATTATTTTGAAGGAAATTCAATTAGTACAAGTCTATCATCCCAGATGCCTTCATGATAATAAACATATATAACATATACAATATTTACTAGGGCTAAAAAGAAAGACTTTTATTCAAGTTTTTCTTGTACTGCCTGATATTGACTGTAAAAGATTTCTAGATTCAGAACATTGCAGTAAATTGCTACATCATAACTGGTCAGACATGTCTTTGGCAGAATGCAGTGCATAGTTCACCATAACTGGTCAGACATGTCTTCAGCAGAGTGAAGTACATAGCTAGTATATAACTGGACAGACATGTCTTCAGCAGAGTGAAGTACATATCTAGTATATAACTGGTCAGACATGTCTTCAGCAGAGTGAAGTACATATCTAGTATATAACTGGTCAGACATGTCTTCAGCAGAGTGAAGTACATATCTAGTATATAACTGGTCAGACATGTCTTCAGCAGAGTGCAGTACATTCTAATTTTGAATAGAATCACTAATGGCTTTAGGACTCCTCATAAAACATTTACATACAAATTAAATTTGAATATTATGCAAGCTAATTATCATATGTCATACAAGCAATGGTGTCTCAGAAAAAGACCTAAATACCAAATAACATCCACGGTGATGCAAGACTGATAGATATGATTAATCCACGCAATCTGGCTTTGTTATAATTTGTACTTTTGTGAATCCAGCCACAGTACTGTAAATCACAAACAGGTATCTAGTGCCTGAATCTCATTGCATTATCAATCATCATACATATCATGTTTTATTTTTTGTTCTTGTAATTTTAACACTTGATTCAGGTCTTGATAACTAATCATGTATTTTTTTCCTTCTATTGTATTTTGAATTTTCAAAAAATATTCAATGTTTGATCCTTGATGTTTGTTAAAATGCTATTTCTGTCAAATACATTACCTAATGATATTACCATTAGAATTACCTTCTGCTAACAAGCCCTTCCAGAATGGCAGGCAATTTTTATACAAAACACTGTAAAGAGATAAGACATTTTCTTGTCTTTTCAGGAGGACTGAGTTCAGTTAGTTAATTCTAACATTATCATGATTGGCTGAAAGTCTCTAAGAAACATAGTTTACAATAAAATTTCTCATCCTACCTGTAAACTCAAGTCTGCTGCAAGACTGAACAAGGAATTCAGTAAATTTTGCCATGATTTATTGAAGTTCTTCCATGTTATAATGATGTGAAATGCAAATAAACACTAACTGGATTGATTCTTACCAGTCAAAAATAATTTGCAATGTGCATGGTTTATGGTGGTCCTTATTTCATCTACCTACTAATTATGTAAGCTGTATTTTATAAATTTAACAAAACAAATAGAGCAATCACAAAAGTTCCGACTTTGAATTACATATCCTTATGCAATCAATTTACCAAATGCAGGAAAATTTTAGCACCCCAATTTTGTTTTTGTTAAGAAATTACACAATTTTTTGTGTGGAGGGATTACATTCAAAGCATAAGACTGAGATAGCATGAATTTGTTATAGGGTTTTCCTCTGTATCACTGGGTTTTCCTTACTCTGTGAGATATTCCAAAAGCATATGATGGAGTTATGATATGCATTCAGTATGATATATGCTTTTAATATGAAACATTTAATTTGTTGCAAATTCTGTCTATAGCATCTGTGCTAATGATATGTCATCAAATCACTTTTTCCCACATTGCTGAGGATCATTTACTCCTTGTACTACAATATACATTCATGCTTCCTTTCTTCACCATTTAAAACTATCATATGCATGGTCAAGGAGTCCAAGATATCCCTATATTGCTGATGTAATATATAGATTTAACACAGTGGTTGACCATATTCAGTCAAATTTAACTTAATATTCATATGTTTTGGATGACAGTGTTTATCCTATGATATATTCTATCAAATTTGATCCAATTCTGCTTAGTGATATTTAAGTCATTCAAAGGTTTTTCTATATGTAGTCATAGTAACCATATCTGATAATGGATCAGCATTATTTTAACAAAATTTCAAGACCTTTATGCCAGCATGCTTTCTCTAAAATTTGGTAAAATTCTGATCAGCAGTTTTTGAGAAGTTCTAAAGTTATTCATTTTTTTTTTAATGGCAGCCATGGTGGGTGATGGATTGATTTCAACAAATTTTTGAAAGCCTTTAACATCAAAATCATCCCTGTAAAATTGTGTGCAAACTGGTCAAACTTTATTTGATAAGAAATTATATATGTAAATAGTAATTGTGACTGAATGACAAATGATGAACCAAACCATAACATCTCCAGACATCAAATACAGATTAGCTCAATTTTTAAGAAAGAAAAAGGATAATGGATATTAGATTCAAATGTTAACATTATTAATGAATTGTATACAAGTAAGAGTCTACACTAATTGGAAAAGAAGTTCAGTTATGACTCTGCAAACGTCCTTAAAACAAAATTTAAAAGCATAATTACCATAAAATATAAACATAAATATGCCCTTCAGCTTGGTAGGTTATTCCAACTGGCTCAGCACTGTATAACCTATTTGTACTGCTGTGCCATAAAACACCAAACCAAACTAACAATAAAAAATATACCTAGCATAAGAAACAAAAAACAATTAAAATTACCTGATATAGGAAAAAACCAAACCAAACTACAATAAAAAATGATATACCTGGCATAAGAAAATATCAATTAATTCCAAAAATATATATCAATTAATATAACTACTATTATAACCTTTAGACATAGCTACATGCACAAATTTTTATTTAGAAAAATACTACCATTTAGCTTACATAAAACAAAAAGGCTGGAGTGATACCAGGGAGCATTAAGAACACAGAAGGGATATGAAGTATAGATAGACAAATGATATCTTTAGGCAGAAAATGTTAGTAATAATGTTTATGAAATAGTGGATCCTGATGAAATGTTCAACACATGTTTCCACTGCTTGAAAACCTGGGTACTAAAAAGATGTAGGGCTAATTTAATTCTGTACCTAGGAACTGTCACTAAGCTGTATTACCTTGGAATTCTCAATGGCACAATTTATGTCATAGATCAATTGGCAAAAAAGAAAAGTTGTCACATGAGCACAAACACATCCAAGCAGATGCATCACAATGATGCCATTGTACCAATCGTTGTTGCAACTTTTTCTCAATACCTTTCACTAATGATAACAAGTGTGTGTGTGTGTGTGTGTGTGTGTGTGTGTGTTTTAAAGTAACATTAGCAATTTTTCATGCCACAGACTTGTAACATGATGTTTTATTTAGTCACATTATTCTAACACCAGGCCAACCAGTTTTAACACCAACCTCTTAATGCTGAGCACCAAGTGAGGCAGCTGTTAGTACCATATAACAATTTAGTATTATGTAAGAGAAATTAACAAAAATGTATATCTAAATACATGATAAATGATTATCTTTTGGAAACTGGCTTAAAATGTTCATACTTAAGCGCCTGTTTTGACTTGATCTTGAAACTGCTTAGTCATCATATGAAGATAACTCAAACTGTTAAGGCACTATGAAGTGTACAGATAATTTTCCAACATGGGGAGATAATTCTAAAAGTACTACTATGACAAAGATGTAATCTTAATGGGATACTTGTCATGACTCAGCTGAATGCAAAATTTCATGATATCTCAAATGACTCGGGAGATATTAACCAGAGAACAGTTAGCAGTATGACAAACTGATAGACATTTTTAAGGATAACTCTAAAGGTACTAAGGGATTGAACATTTAATCGTCACATTATGATCAGGATTGTTTTGGGCAAAACTTTTTTTTTTAATTTAAAAGAAATACAATGTATATTTGTTCTAATTTATTGAAATAACAGGCTATTATATCCAATACAATAGTTGCACTAAAAGTTTTCTTGAAGTACAAGAAGAAAAAATTGCCTGACTTAAAGGAAAATCCCAAGTCTCCAAATAAATATACCCAGTATATGTATTTATCTAATATTCTGGTACAATGAAAATCTGTCTATCCTGAATATAAAACACTTATCATTTATCAAAAAATGGCAATCCATACTGCAAATAAACAAATAAGACACTTATTATTTCTAAAATAAATGTCAATCCATACTGCAAATAAACAAGTAAGACTTATTATTTCTAAAATAAATGTCAATTCATACTGCAAATAAACAAATAAGACACTTATTATTTCTAAAATAAATGTTAATCCATACTGCAAATAAACTAATAAAACACTTATTATTTCTAAAATAAATGGCAATCCATACTGCAAATAAACAAATAAGACACTTATTATTTCTAAAATAAATGGCAATCCATACTGCAAATAAACAAATAAGACACTTATTATTTCTAAAATAAATGTCAATCCACACTGCAAATAAACAAATAAGACACTTATTATTTCTAAAATAAATGGCAATCCATACTGCTGAGAAACATGAACGTAAGGCACATGTTTGTAAAAAATATTTAAATCCATACTGGATATAAACATCAAATCATGAACAAATTTAAAATATAAACAATGTTAATTTATCTGTTTACTTGTTAAATATTAATACAAATTGGAAATTGTAATGATTGAGTAAATGCAGTGAATATTTCTTTAAACAGAAAAATTATTCAATGTGATTTCAAACGTCCAGCACTTATTAAGAGATAGTTTGCATACTGTTTAAATCAAAATTCAACTATCTGAAGAGCCATCCATACTGAAGACATCTGTAGATCAAATATGTCAGGTGTCACTGTGCTGTTATTATAAGCAGATCAAATGTGTCATGTCCATTTTATCATTATAAACAGATCAAATCTGTCACATGTATTTGTGATGTCATTATAAGCAGATCAAATGTGTCCTATGTCTCTGTGTTGTCATCAAAAGCAGGTTTCAATATACATAATACTGTAACTAGAGGGATTTTTCCATGCATTTTGAACAGATGACTTGGTTACGGCCATGGCTAGCCCTGAGAAGGACAAACATTGATTGGCTAACTAAGGTCATGTGATGGGAATAGGAGCCTATAAATAAGAGGGAAGACAGTGCACTGGGAGATAGCCGTCAGAGCAGCAACATATAAACATCTAAGTAAAAAAGGATTTCGGTCATATATTTCAAATCCATTGAAAACCATAAATTATATTTTTTTACATAATCTATATTAACTTTGGCACTTCAAAAATCCAAAACTGAATGGTATTGTTATAAGAAATTGTAGGTAGATTTATTATTGAATTTAAATGCTTTATAATTATTATATATTTATAAAGCTGCTGCTATCTCCCACCACACTAAAATTATTTATTTTCATTGAATTTGCGCTACCATGTCAGAATGTGTTACAGTCAGTATAATAAATTTAGCTGTTAAAATACACAGGAATATAATAATAGAAATAATTTCACCATAATATGGTGTATTATAATGTTTCCTTTTGGCATTTAGATGAACAAATCGGTTCTATATTATCTGAAATTGATAGTGTCGTGACAGACACTGTGTTTATGTAAAGTCACTACATGAGATTGAAAGCATGTTCTAGCTCACCTTTTTTATTTATAAAAAAATAATTTTTAAGTCCTGAACTCTGTTTTTTTTTATATTTCACACAGGTTGTTACAATATACATGTAATGTGAGTGATGTTTTATAACTAATGATACACATTTTATGTGAGTGCTTGTTTTTAATAATAAATAACATACATATAAAGTGAGAGGCTTTTTTTGACAATTCATCATAAAATGTAAATAATTAGGTTGCAGAAATGTACACTAGTTATCATAAAATGTATATTCTAGGATGTGTCACTACACAGCTCATACTGACTTCCACAGAATTGTACCATAAACTCATATGAACATGTAAAAATCATTTAATTTATTTCAAGCCCTACATTTATTTCTTCACTAAATTCTGGCTATATTCAGAAAATTTCTCCCTTTTTTCAAATGTAGGGGAGAATTTCTCCTCCCAATTTTCATCTCCAGAATAAATCTGACCATATAATATTTACTTTACACTGGGAATAATGATCATTTGTCTAAGTTGATTACACCACATGCAATTTGCAAGAAACATCAATGCCTTTACCAATATACCTTGAATGACTTGATAAAATAATTAAAAATTGCTTACCTACAATTGACTAAGTACTTAAGTGTACTATTTGATATAAGCTTTGAATGTAAATTCAAACACAGTGCATCTTGCACTGCTGCATGAAAATAAGAAATATAGGCCTTATCAGGTGATATATTTAACTTTATATCAGTCAATATAAATGTCAGATGCAGACCTGTTTTCTAACAACAATCTGAGTTGCCATGGCAACCACTAGTGAAGAGCTGAAAAAAGAATTAATCAAAACCAATGTCACCTAAAAGGAAAGGATTGACTGATAATGAAAACTCTAG
The DNA here is from genome assembly GCA_016746295.1 of Potamilus streckersoni. Classification (NCBI taxonomy): domain Eukaryota; kingdom Metazoa; phylum Mollusca; class Bivalvia; order Unionida; family Unionidae; genus Potamilus; species Potamilus streckersoni. The sequence goes on from JAEAOA010000712.1 coordinate 1,967,064, forward strand.
TTTTTTCCTATTTTTTAAACTTTAAACAATTACACCAAACTCTAAAGCATGTATACCAAATAACAGGACTTAGGTATGCTCAGCTTTTATTAATGATTGTCAAACATTAAATTTGGAAACAGACTTTTAATTTAAACTTAATTGATGCAGTGGCTGCTAGGTTTCAAAAAGCAAGTGACTCTTTGATTTTTGCTAAATCACACTTGAGAAACAACTTTAAAGTAAATTGTATGGGTAACATCCAAATGTCTAAACTCCAGACATCAGGTATGTTCTACTAAACTTTATGGTTGATCTACTCGCTTATAAATCAAACTGCAAACAACAAAGATCCTGAACGGCTACAGCATAATGTACCTGCAGATCAGGGTTTATGTTGTGTCTTCTACTGATTACTTCAAACAAACTGTACAGATCCAGATCTACCAGGACAAAATGCACTGGTAGATCTGATTCTGTGCAGTTTGCAGTTTGATTTGTTTTAAAAGTGAGTATATATGGTATTATCATTGAAAACCAAAGAAAGCTTCAAGTCTAGCATATACATGCTATTGTGTTTGAGACAGTCATATCAAATATCTAACACAAACATTAACACTGATTTAAGTTAATGATTATTACCACCAAAAATGATCATATTTTTTACCTGAAGTTTGTAGGTTGATCTGATTTTCTGCTGCTGAAAGAGATACCATGTGAACAATTTAATTTTTTATAGGTATAACTGTAAGAAAACACTTAATCAGTTTATCAAAAATGTTAACAGAAAATCAAACCATGCAACAGTCAGCCAAACACTGATCAATAAAACAAAGCAGTTACCATGCGAAGATCCAAATCTGTGTATGGAACCATCGGTTGTGCTTTTCACAAAGATATAGATCTCCATTTGAGTTCAGTAACAGTAACATGTATTGATTGAATCTGAATATTTCGGTTTATATCCACTTAATAGTCAAACTACAAACATCAAAGATTGTGATCTGTTGTGGCATAAATTGCCTGCAGGTCAGGGTCTATGCTGTTTGTTCTACTGATTACTCCTAACAAAATGAACAGACCTAGATCTATCTGTGCATTATGTGATGGCAGATCTGGGTCTGTACAGTTTGCAGTTGGACTTGTCTTATAAGCATGTACATACAGTATGTACTGGAATCAGGAATGTAATTATCCCTGCTCCTAAGGCACTAGTCCTAAAACTGCAAATATTGACAATGTTTTTCTGATGCATCTAATTTCAATAACCAGTCGGTCCCAAACTACAGTGGGCAAGACAATTTCTACCAGATTTACCAGTGTTAAATCATCTGCTTAGTTCTTCTATGACAATGATACATCTGCAAAGTCCACTTAGCTGTATCAACGAAATAAGACTATTTTACACCTAGATTTTTATGATTAATCAAACTTTGAGTATAGTTCACAATTTCCTTATAGTGGATTTTGAAGAAACATTGTGTTGCAATATAATTTAGAAAGTTTGGTATGTATTTAAAAAGTTGACTTTTAAAAATGTGGAAAATATATTAAATTCCAAAATCATATATTTTGGAGTTACCAAGGTAAACATAAATTACTGCTACATGAAAACATCATTACTTTTATGAAAAGTTTATGGCAAACAATACCCTTTGTAACCAACTATTTGATTTACTTCATGGGGTGGTGAGAGCACAAAATTTTACAAACAAAATTTCCAGCTCTTAAAAAGCTAGAAGAAAAAGGTTATTGCTTTGATCTTGTATTGGTTGAAGAAAATTTTTTATTGTGATAAAAGAAAACATCCTGGCTGGGCAGAAAATTGTAACACTCTCCTACCAACCTCCCATTAAATACTCTCTTGTAAGTATTATTTTACAAGTAATGCAATTGATAATAGTAACAAAGGCAAACTTCACCAGTTTTATATTTTCATAAAATTTTAAAAAACTCTGTGCAATAACATATAAGAAAATAAAGTATATAGACAAGCTGTACTGTACCCAATCATAAATTAAAAACAAAATCAAACTGGAACTCAGTATCTAAATGGTATGAGCCTATTGATCACAAAATTTCAAAATGAAATGCAGATAGACTTAATTCTAAAATAGAATTTAGCATCATTTATGTCAATTACACACATTAAGTCTGCCTTTTTAAACATAATGGAGAAACTGGAATAGGTATGGACTCTAGAGCTAAAATGCAGCTATAAATGTACCATGTGGAGCAGAAATAACCTGACAGTTATCACCCTAGGTCCATTATGGGTATTTTGAATACACATTCTTCTCATAATCTTGTTATAAAAACTCTCTGGATATTTGAATACACATTCTTCTCATAATCTTGTTATGAAAACTACCTGGATATTTTGAATACACATTCTTCTCATAATCTTGTTATAAAAACTACCTGGATATTTTGAATACACCTTCTTCTCATAATCTTGTTATAAAAACTACCTGGATATTTTGAATACACATTCTTCTCGTAATCTTGTTATAAAAACTGGATATTTTGAATGCACATTCTCTTTTCCACCAAAATCATATGTTTGTAACTGCATTTGACAAAGTTTCTCAAATAAATATGGTTTAAACTAAACACACATTAGAATTACATGGTTTCAAACATTGTTTGCTCAGAAACATGGAATTACAGGGATTTCAGCATTGTTTGGTCAGAAACACAAATTAGAATTACAGGGATTCAAGCACTGTTTGGTCAGAAACACAATAGAATTACAGGGATTCAATTACTGTTTGATCAGAAACATAGAATTATAGTGATTCAAGCACTGTTTGGTCAGAAATACAATATAATTACAGGGATTCCAGCATTGTTTGGTCAGAAACACAATATAATTACTGGGATTCAAGCACAGTTTGGTCAGAAACATGCATCAGAATTACAAGGATTCAAACAATGTTTGGTCAGAAACACACAATAAAATTAGAGTGATTCAAACGTTGTTTGGTTAGAAACACATATTAGAATTACAGGGATTCAAGCAATATTTAGTCAGAAACAGTCATTAGAAATTCAAATACAGGAATTTATGAGAACAATACATTAGAATTACATGGATTCAAGCATTGTTAGGTCAGAAACACACATCAGAATTACAGGATTCCAGCATTGTTTGCTAAGAAACACATATTAGAAAAGGGGTCTCTAACTCAAATCAACATGAGGGCATTGTTTGGCAAGCAAGACACTTTAGAAATGGGGTCTCAAACTCAAATCAACATGAGGGCCACATGGGGAATAGTACATTGCTGACACCATTTCATAAATCAAAAGTGGCTCTTACATAATGTTGTCTGTTAAAATGTTGAAAAAAAAATTAAACAATGTAGCAATAAACTTTTTTTTTAAAACTGGCTGGCTGTGAAGAAAATGTTTCACTATTAATTGCTGTATTTTACAAATTCTGGGTGTCATTGCAGGCTGCAGAAAATAACTTCACAGGCCGCATATGGCCCATGAGCTGCATGTTTGACTGAAGCATTGTTTGGTTATTAACACACATTGGAGTTTCAGTTACAGGGATTAGAGCATTGTTTGGTTATTAACACACATTGGAGTTTCAGTTACAGGGATTAGAGCATTGTTTGGTTAGAAACACACATTGGAGTTTCAGTTACAGGGATTTGAGCATTGTTTGCTTAGAAACACACATTGGAATTTCAGTTACAGGGATTAGAGCATTGTTTGGTTATTAACACACATTGGAGTTTCAGTTACAGGGATTAGAGCATTGTTTGGTTAGAAACACACATTGGAGTTTCAGTTACAGGGATTAGAGCATTGTTTGGTTAGAAACACACATTGGAGTTTCAGTTACAGGGATTAGAGCATTGTTTGGTTATAAACAAATTGGAGCTTCAGTTACTGGGATTAGAGCATTGTTTGGTTAGAAACACACATTGGAGTGTTAGTTACAGGGATTAGAGCATTGTTTGGTTAGATAGACACATTGGAGTTTCAGTTACAGGGATTAGAGCATTGTTTGGTTAGAAATACACATTAGAATTACAGCTGGGATTCAAGCTTTGTTTGGTCAGAACACAATAGAATTACATGAGTTCAAGTTTTGTTTGGTTAGACATGTTGGTCAGACACAGAATTACACAGTTTCAAGCAAAGTTTGGTTAGAAACATGCATTAAAATCACAGGGATTCACATGTTTTTTGTTCAGAAATTCAACAGAATTAGGGATTCAAGCATTGTTTGGTCGGAAACAAAAATCTGAATTACTCGAATTCTGTCATAGTTTGTTCAGAAACATAAATTAGACTTGTAGGAATTCAAACAATGATTGGTCAGAAATACACATTGGAATTACAAGATTTGAGCACTGCTTGGTGGCCTAGTGGTTAGAGCATCTGCCTTGGATGCTGGAGGTTGTGGGTTCAAACCCTGGCAGAGTCATACTAAAGACTTTTAAAAATGGTACTAACTACTGCCACACTAAGTGCTTAGCATTAATGACATTAGTGTTAGGACTGGTCAGCTTGGTATCAGAAAAATGTGACTGGGTGGAAAATGCTGCAACATGTTTGTGGCATTATGCTCCAGTTCTAGACATCATTTTTAATCTGCCACAATGCAGACATTGTAGAGATATGGCTGAAAATTTTTTAAAGCTATATTAAAAATCCAAATCACACACATGATTCAAGCACTGTTTTGTCAGAAACACATTAGAATTACATGGATTTAAGCTTTGTTTGATCAGAACACACATTAGAGTTACAGGATTAGATGATTGGCTGATAAGAAACACAGATTTGAATTACAGGATTCTAACACTGTTTGGTCAGAAACATATTAGAATACTGGATTCAAGCACTGTTTGGTCAGAAACACATTTTGAATTATTGGATTTGAATACTGTTTGGTCAGAACAAAAATTAGACTTACTGGGATTTATGCTTTATTTAGTCAGAACACACAGAGAAACCACACACATTCAAGCATTGTGGTCAGAACACACATTAGGACTGCTCTGTGGTGTGTTGTTAGAATTGCATGGATTTAAACATCATTTGGTCAGAAACACACATTAGGATTGCTCTGATTCAAGCAGTGTGCTGTTAGACTGCATGGATTCAAGCATTGTTTGGTCAGAAACACACATTAGAACTGCAATAATTTTAGTGGTGTGTGGTCAGAAACACATTTAGAATTGTATGGATTCAAGCACTGTGTGGTCAGAAACACATTTAGAATTGCATGGATTCAAGCACTGTGTGGTCAGAAACACATTTAGAATTGCACGGATTCAAGCGCTGTGTGATCAGAAACACACATTTAGAATTGCATGGATTCAAGCACTGTGTGGTCAGAAACACGCATTTAGAATTGCATGGATTCAAGCAATGTGTGGTCAGAAACACACATTTTGAATTGCATGGATTCAAGCACTGTGTGGTCAGAAACTAGAATTGAATGGATTCAAGCACTGTGTTGTCAGAAACTAGAATTGCATGGATTCAAGCACTGTGTTGTCAGAAACACGCATTTAGAATTGCATGGATTCAAGCACTGTGTGGTGAGAAACACAGATTTTGAATTGCATGGATTCAAGCACTGTGTTGTTAGAAACTAGAATTGCATGGATTCAAGCACTGTGTGGTCAGAAACACACATTAGAACTGCTCTGATTCAAGAGGTTTGCTGTTAGAATTGCATGGATTCAAGCATTGTCTGGTCTGAAACACACATTAGGACTGCAATAATTTGAGTGGCATGTTGTTAGAAACACATTAAGAATACCCTGATTCAAGTGGTGTGTTGTTAGAAACACATTAGGAATACCCTGATTCAAGTGGTATGTTGTTAGAAACACATTAGGAATACCCTGATTCAAGTGGTGTGTTGTTAGAAACACATTAGGAATACCCTGATTCAAGTGGTATGTTGTTAGAAACACATTAGGAATACCCTGATTCAAGTGGTGTGTTATTAGAAACGCATTAAGAATACCCTGATTCAAGTGGTATGTTGTTAGAAACACATTAGGAATACCCTGATTCAAGTGGTATGTTGTTAGAAACACATTAGGAATACCCTGATTCAAGTGGTGTGTTGTTAGAAACACATTAGGAATACCCTGATTCAAGTGGTGTGTTGTTAGAAACACATTAGGAAACCCTGATTCAAGTGGTATGTTGTTAGAAACACATTAGGAATACCCTGATTCAAGTGGTGTGTTATTAGAAACACATTAAGAATACCCTGATTCAAGTGGTGTGTTGTTAGAAACACATTAGGAATACCCTGATTCAAGTGGTATGTTGTTAGAAACACATTAGGAATACCCTGATTCAAGTGGTGTGTTATTAGAAACACATTAAGAATACCCTGATTCAAGTGGTGTGTTGTTAGAAACACATTAGGAATACCCTGATTCAAGTGGTATGTTGTTAGAAACACATTAGGAATACCCTGATTCAAGTGGTGTGTTATTAGAAACACATTAAGAATACCCTGATTCAAGTGGTGTGTTGTTAGAAACACATTAGGAATACCCTGATTCAAGTGGTGTGTTGTTAGAAACACATTAGGAATACCCTGATTCAAGTGGTGTGTTGTTAAAAACACATTAGGAATACCCTAATTCAAGTGGTGTGTTGTTAGAAACACATTAAGAATACCCTGATTCAAGTGGTGTGTTGTTAGAAACACATTAGGAATACCCTGATTCAAGTGGTGAGTTGTTAAAAATACATTAGGAATACCCTGATTTAAGTGGTGTGTTGTTAGAAACACACATTTGGAATTACATGGATTCTAACATTATTTGGTGATAAAAATACAATATTACATTATATGATTTTTTTACAGCATGTATGATTTGAGAAGTTGCATGGCTGCTTTGAAAAGCTAGCACCAACTTATACAATGTAAAATAAAGTTTCTGACTATACTGTGCATAAAATCTCTGAGATTAGAATTAACATTTCAGCAAAACAAATTACATTATCAGACAATCTAATGTACCATTTTTACCCATATAGGACATCTTATGCCCAACAACAAACAGAAAACAACAATATTTGCCATCATATAATGTACAAGAATATCTATTCTGGCTGCTTACTCATATTTCAAGCATACAGCATCAACCTAGATCTTCAGTCCCATAATGCACAAGCAAATCTTTGTCCATACTGTCTGTCATCCTTCTAATATCAAGTGAACATTGCAAACATAAATCTTCAATCTCATAATTGACTGGCAGATCTACATCCATGCTGTTTATTCTACTTTTGATTTCAAGTTTATAGTGTTATGCCAGATCTGTGATCCCATAATGCACTTTTAGTCCTAATCCATTCTGTTTTACTGTATGCCCGATTTCAAGTGAACATCATAAACCTAGATCTGTACTCCAATAATTCTTTAGCCAATACATGTTAATGCTGTTTTTGTTATACTGCTGACTGCAAGTAGACAAAAAGCTAGATCTACATAATGTAATGGCAAATCCATACTGTTTGTGCTTGAGTGGGCATTTGGCATAGTTAACATTGTCCTCTGGCAATAAGTGAGAGAGTAACCATGGGATATGCAGTTCTGTATGCATCATTTTTCTGACAACACTTTAAACAGTAAACAGTGGTCATTTATGGCAAATAGTTCTTGTTGGGCAAATATTGGGAGCAACATATCAGTTAACTGATACTGGGTAAAATTACAAAAATCATATCATTAAGTTTGTACAAGATCACAGTGTAACAAACATATAATGAATTTAAGTCAGTCCTTACCAGGCATAACATTCTGTAAACAATAATTTTTCCAGCTTCCCTTCATGAAAATTAGTAAAATACCAGTACTAGAAAAATGTTAAAGGTCAGATAATCAATATGAAAGTGATATCAATTGTGGCACATCTGTCTTGTTAGACAAACTGTACTTGATTGATTTTCTTCTGTCACCTTTTTTTATAAAATGTTCAGAATAAAAGGTATAAAATAAATGAGAATTTCATCATACAGAATGTTGTGCTGAAATTTCTGTCAATAAATGCTTGATGGGTATCAAATTGAATGCTATTATATGGCCATGGAACTTTACACACACAGTCATCCCATAATCTTGTTTTTCTTAGAGTTATGAGCATGCCAAGGCCTTCAGTAGGATCCTGTTGTGAATTAGCTTTACAACTATGAGTGTATGAGTGTATATTCTAGTTAGAACCCTTGGAGCAGTGGGTGGAAGGGTGAAACTTATAGGGATCACAAAAAAGAAACATAAGTGTTGTTTTTTGTGAGGTGTTTTCAAACCAAGAAGCTTAATAAAAACCAGATGTTCTCTCCCATATTATGCTATGATTTGCTGGATCAACACAAGTTTTACCTCTGCAGAGGCCTATTTTCTGGCTGCCTCTGTACGGCCATGTAATATGAGTTGGAAGTTCCTGTGATGTCAGAATGGCCTTGTGATTTTCTTTTAGCATTGTGGACATAGAAATACAACTCTTTTATTGTTCTATGGCATCAGAAAGTGTGTGTTTTGCACTCAGTGTACACCAGTCATAACTGAGATGGACTCCTGGACATTAAATCAATCTAGACTATTTTTAGGTTTTTATTCCTTGCACAAAGAAATGAGTTTATTCCAGACCATGATAGCTTTGTCAACAGCTGGAACTTAAGCCTAAAATGCTGACATGTGTCTTATAAAAAGTCTTGTTAAAGCAAAATGACAGTCATTGTTACAAAAAGCAGAGGACTAGTGAGGCTTGGATCCTAAGGTTGCCTTTTCAAAGTAGTGCAAATGTCAGCAACTCTACCAGAAAGAATTGCTGTTTTGAAAAGAAAATTATTTGTTTTGTTGTTCAAGAAGTTTATGAATGCCAGGAATTCTAAGAGGCCACTGACAGGGCAACATTAAGAGGCTGAAAGACTATCAATTGATGTGTGAAGGGCTGGGTCTTCACTATCCAAGTTGGACTGTGAAAGGAAGATGGTACTTGTCAGCATGGGTCATAAATCAATTAGGCCCAACTAGACCATGAGAAGAACGTCATGTAACATTTCATGGCATTCCTCCAGGTAGTTCTGGAGGAATAGCAATAGCTGGAGGAATATAAATAGCTGAATGGTCAGAGGTATGAAGAGTAACGATAAAAAAATGAAGTAAAATACATTAAATGCCAGCTGAAAATCCAAGAGTTAGGAAAGGGTAGCAATAACAAACTTCTGCTAACAGACAGACAGAAAATGGAAAGAAATTCATTCCATTGACTCTTGTCTCTGATCACCAGAGCTAAAAGTGAAAGGAGTGCAATTCTGACTCACTATAACTGAAGAAGAATGGTATGTGACTAATGTATGTACTCATGAATCCAGCTGCAAACTGCACAGACCCAGATCTGTGTTATGTGCCAGCAAATCTGAGTCTATGCAGTTTGTTAGGAGTAATCAGTAGAACAAACCCTGGTCTGCAGTACACTGTGCTACTGCAAATCGGGATCTTTTTTGTTTGCAGTTTGACTTGACTTATAAGTGACCAGATACGGTACTGGAACACACCAATTGATGATAATGCTGATGTGCAACCCCCTTCCAGAAGTCAAAAAGTAAACACGAAACATTAGTTAATTGAGATATTAAGAAAGTAAACATAACATTAGTTACTTGAGAAATTTTTAAAAAATAAATGCAGACTAAAACAAAGATCACAAGCAAATTCAGAGATATATGGAGAGACAATGCACATAAAAAAATTCTGGAAAAAAGTACAGCTGAATTATAATGAAATCAGACAAGATTATTGATTATGCAATCACTAAAGAGAAAAAGTTAACATTAATTAGGTATTGCAGATAAATGTAATGACAAATACCTATAACTCTTATGATGGCTAATACTATGACCAATAACAAAATAACTATATTGAATACAATATTTTCATGCCAAATACACATTAACGACATGAGGGAATGAAATATTTCTTAAAAACTTTTTTAATTGAACCCATCTAATATGTAGTGGTCGAAAATGGATCATGGCTACTGTAGATGGGCATGACACGTAGGACAAATGGGGTCTGTCTTTTTCTAGTTCTAAACTTTCTTGAACTTTCATTGAATTGGACAATGGAATTTTATTAAGTGGATGAGAGTAATTTTCATCATGGAAAGTTAAGCTACATAAGAGTGACAGGTAACATATTACTAATTAAACTCAAAATTATGCCACAACTGAGTGCTACTAATGAGAAAATACAGACTTACTTTACTCAGGAGGTCATATGACACAGTGCTGGTAGACAAGACATCGGGCATACTCTGTGGATCCACTGCTGTGGTATATTAAGGCCAGGTTGTATGCGATCTCTGCCCGCAGGTCAAATAAACCCTGACATAGATCAACACACATTTATTGATATACCAAAGACCTGAAACTCTCCTATAACAGTTTGATACAAGCTGACACAAACATATAATGCATTTCTGTTCATTTAAGATATCATATTCCTATATTTTTACTATATGCTAAATTTCTGTTTGATTTTGATACAAAACTGCTGATAATGATGAAACAATGAGTCAGTAGTCAAATCATTCTGGCATAAATGAGTCAGTAGTCAAATCATTCTGGCATAAATGAGTCAATATACAAATCATTCTGGCATAAATGAGTCAGTAGTCAAACCATTCTGGCATAAATGAGTTAATATACAAACCATTATGGCATAAATGAGTCAGTAATCAAATCATTCTGGCATAAATGAGTCAATATACAAACCATTCTGGCATAAATGAGTCAGTAGTCAAATCATTCTGGCATAAATGAGTCAACAGTCAAACCATTCTGGCATAAATGAGTCAATATACAAACCATTCTGGCATAAATAAGTCAGCAGTCAAACCATTCTGCCATAAAAGTCAGTAGTCAAACCATTATGCCATAAAAAAGTCAGTAGTCAAACCATTCTGGCATAGATGAGTCAATAGTCAAACTTTCTGGCATAAATTAGTCAGTAGTCAAACCATTCTGGCATCAATGAGTCAGAAAGAAATTGCTTGCTGTCAGCAAAGATTAACAAATAACCACTGTACATGCATGGAGTATTTTATGACAAAATGTGATGTCCAAACTTGATAATGTGATTTAACTCAAAAATCAAGGTAATATATAAAGTCTACTATGTATCATTAAATGACTTTGTTGCAACACCATTCATAACTATTTTGCAAATCCACCTACTTTTAAGGGGCCTAAATTTTCAAGACTGACTATTAGATTCATTTCTGTTGGGTTCACTCAATCCATCTAATTAGGATGTTGATAAAATTGATACTGCATAACTGAATTAATTATTTCACAGTGCAATTATGATTGGAATCATTACATTGCATGGTCTAATGCAATTACTCAACAATGAAAAGAAGATATTACCAAATATATTTAAAATAATTAACATAATTTTAAACAAAATGCAAGACAGTAACATAATGACATGGACAAATTTTGAAGTGTTCTGAAATAACTAATGAAACCAGGTACAGTATATACATCTTATTAAGCAAGATAATGACCATAGAGAAATGCAAAAATAACCACGTTCTATTGCTGAGACAAATGTGAAAACAAGATTCTCTACTGCTGATAAAATACTAAAATAACCAGGCTCCATTGCTCAGAAAAATGCAAAAAACCATACTCAATTGCTAATTCAAATGCAAAAACAATCATGTTCTGTTCCTGAGACAAATACAAATTTAACCCTGCTCCATTGCTGAGACAAATGCAAAAATAACTATACTCTATTGCCGAGACAAATGCAAAAATAGACATGCTCTACTGCTGAAACAAATGCAAAAATAACCTTCAACTTACTTCTGTATCCTGTATGGCAGGGGGCATCTGCAAGGCCTTGTTGTAGTAATGGATGGCAATATGGACTAACCCTGAAGAATTAAGCAAATAAATTTAAATTTTCCTAAGAAATGGATGGCCCCAACTACCCAATCCATCACCCTTGCAGGTCTCATTTCTTGAGTAGAGCAAGTATTAATGAGAAAAACTCGGGTAGAATGTATGAATAGATGGATGAACATTAAACTACATTTAAAATGGATAAAAAGAAAGGGGTGTAACTGTAACAGATTATTTTGAGTGTGACAATGGAACACGTTCATCTAATGTCAAATTAGTCAGCAAAGTTACAAGGCAACTAAGCCAAAGCTGTGGGAATAGTTGTTTATACAAAATACTCTGATACACAACATGTACACATTTAACACAATCCTAGAAAAACTTTTCAAAGCATGATGACAGAACTAAATGCACACACACACATATACACACACACACATACATATACACACACACACACACTGTCTGCCATGTATACTGTCTGTCATGGCAATTCAGTATAAACTGTGGAGCTACCTGTATACCATGTACATTTACCATGGTGGCCCAGAGTGGCTGAGGTCTAAAGTTACAGATCACTGCCATCTCACCTGTCAGCATGGGTTCAAGTCTGGATTCAGTCAATTTGGTCATGTGAGAAAGCTTGCCAGTAGCTTATTGTGGGTTAGTGGTTCTTTCTAGGGTTTTCCTGGATTCTTCCTCCGTTTATACTGGCCACCATGTATAGCCTATCTTGTGCTGTAAAACTGTGTTAAACCCTACAACAACAACACCAAAATAAATTGAACATGATGACAAAATGATGTGTACACTTTGATCAAATATAAATGCCTTCCAAATGCTGGGAAATTGATCAAACGTTGTTGAACTAATTGTACAACTAGGAATTACAAAATATAGTGTACTGCATATGACACCAATATGAGATGTAATGCAACAAAGCATTTAACATAAGGGGCATAACTTGAAAAAATGAACGGAAAGATGAGAACAGAACTCATGTTCATAAAATCTGCCAAGTTTCTGGGTAATTCATCAAAACCTGCAAAACTATTTGCAAATGCAAAAATGGGATATATTTAGTTCATGACTGATAAATGCTTGAGTTCTAATTGAGTAACTACAGAGTTATAATTTAATGAATCCTATCAACAGACACATAAATATACTGACATTCACAAACACTTTAATCTAGGGCTTGCACAGACAAAAAGGCATAAGAATAAACTGACATGCTTAGACACCTTAATCTAGGGTGTAGATAGTCAAACAGGCATATGAATATACTGACATGCTCAGACACCTTAATCCAGGGTGTAGACAGTCAAACAGGCATATGAATACATGTATACTGACATGCTCTGACACCTTAATCCAGGGTGTAGACAGTCAAACAGGCATATGAATATACTGACATGTTCAGACACTTTAATCTAGGGTATAGACAGTCAAACAGGCATATGAATATACTGACATGCTCAGACACTTTAATCTACGATATGGACATTAAAACAGGCATATGAATACATGTTTACTGACATGCTCTGACACCTTAATCCATTATGTAGACAGTCAAACAGGCATATGAATATACTGACATGCTCAGACACTTTAATCTAGGGTATGGACAGTCAAACAGGCATATGAATACATGTATAATGACATGCTCAGACACCTTAATCCAGGGTGTAGACACTCAACCAGGCATATGAATATACTGACATGCTCAGACACTTTACTCTAGGGTATGGACAGTCAAACAGGCATATGAATACATGTATACTGACATGCTCTGACACCTTAATCCAGGGTATAGACAGTCAAACAGGCCTATGAATATACTGACATGCTCAGACACTTTAATCTAGGGTATGGACAGTCAAACAGGCATATGAATACATGTATACTGACATGCTCTGACACCTTAATCCAGGGTGTAGACAGTCAACCAGGCATATGAATATACTGACATGCTCAGACACTTTACTCTAGGGTATGGACAGTCAAACAGGCATATGAATACATGTATACTGACATGCTCTGACACCTTAATCCAGGGTGTAGACAGTCAAACAGGCATATGAATATACTGACATGCTTAGACACTTTAATCTAGGGTATGGACAGTCAAACAGGCATATGAATACATGTATACTGACATGCTCTGACACCTTAATCCAGGGTGTAGACAGTCAACCAGGCATATGAATATACTGACATGCTCAGACACTTTAATCTAGGGTATGGACAGTCAAACAGGTATATGAATACATGTATACTGACATGCTCTGACACCTTAATCCAGGGTGTAGAAAGTCAAACAGGCATATGAATATACTGACATGCTCAGACACCTTAATCTAGGGAATGGACAGTCAAACAGGCATATGAATACATGTATACTGACATGCTCTGACACCTTAATCCAGGGTGTTGACAGTCAAACATGTATATGAATATACTGACATGCTCTGACACCTTAATCAAAGGAATGGACACCTTTAATGGCATACAAATATATTACCATGCTCAGACACCTTAATCATGGGTGAGGACACACAAAAAGGATTACAAATATATGGAAATTCACAGATATCTTAATCTTGAGTGTGGACAAAGGCATATGACCTGCAAAAATGCTTTAATCTATGGAATGGGCAGAACAACAGGCACATAAATATACACACCTTAATTTAGAGTGTTGACAGGAAAACAGGCATATAAATGACATGTACTGGCACCTACATCTTGGGTCTGGACAAACAAACAAACATATAGATATACTGACATGCACAGGGTGTGGACAAACAGGCATCTGAATATACTGACATGCACTGTCCCCATAATCTTGGGTGTGGAGAGACAAACATGCATATGAACATACTGACAAAAGTGATATGTTGATCATCTGTCAAAGTGAGTTAAACAAAAAGAGCCTTAACTCTTGACAAAATTGATAATATCTGCCAATTGGATTTTAAGATTTTATCCAGGGAAGAAATTATATCACCAGGCACATGCAGACAACATCACATAGGAGAAGTGATTCCTCTACAACAAATACACCCACATAGTGAAAACCTTATTTGAGACTGGATAAAAAGTGAATAAGTAGCACTTGCAGAGACTTTGTTCAAACATTTCGTAGAAAAGAATAATTTGCCATTCCTCACTGCATATCAATTTATTTAATAGTTTAAGTTTCCAGTCTCAGAAATTGCACAGAAATGTTCCTACACATTGTCATTCAGGTTATAGCCAGCCACTGGGACATATGTATCAAGAGCCAAAAAGTTCAGTGTCATTAACTGAAAATACACATTATGGCAAAAATGCACTTGTTTTCTTTTAAATTTCCTTAAAACACATAACATATATAGAGACGAAAAAGAATTCCTGGCTTAGAAACCATTCTAATGATTTTGATATCTTGGGTCTATCGCATGTACGAGAACCTGAAAATGAAAACACACGTAAGGTTTTATGATTATGTACGAAACAGTGTTAGTAAAATGTAGCTAAATTCATGAAAAGTAGGTCACTATTAACAGCACTCCTGATATTTCAAGACCACAAGTATAAGTATGTGTAAGGGGTATTAAGTGAAATGCAAAGCCTTAATTTAATTGCTGGATTGTGAATGTCACAGTAAACTATTTTCATAGTGATGAGTAGCACCTCTGAAGATAAATGCATCAACAAGTGTCATGGATGCACATGCAAACAATTTACAGACTGAAATTATTTACTGAAAACTTCAGTGCTAAAGCTTAAAACAAATTCCTTGCTGATACCCATTAAACAAGACCCAGAAAGAAACCAAGTATATCATTAGAATAGTCTGAGTTTCCTCTGACCCTTGACACCCCATGTTTTTATATTTGTTTTTTATGTTGGGGAATAAAAATCCAAATATCAAATATGTGGGGTCAAGGGTCAAAGAAAAAATCCGACTAATCATTGAATAAACAAGGCCTAGAATGAGCCCAGGTATCATGAAAAAAACAATACCCAGAAAGAAGCACAGTAAGTATATCATGGCATAAAACAAGACCCAGAATGAAGCCTAGCATATCATGCAATAAACATGACCCAGAATAAAGCCAGCAATTCATGGAATAAACTTGATATTGTGTACTACTGTACTAATATTTCACAGAAATACAGGAATAAATGTAGAGGTAATATAATTATGAAATAAAATCTTAAAATGGTTAATGATGATGATATAACATTCCATCTCAGCCATCATGAATTAATTTGTTATGAAAACTCTTTATAAAAGGAGCAGCTTAGGAGGCAGTATCATTGTAGCAAATGTTAAAAAATGTTCCAAAATTCCTACCTGAACTCTAGAAATGAATAAAATGGCAGGAAATCTGACCTAGTCCATATTCCAAGAAGCATTTAAGGGATCTGGCCTTTCTTTCTAAATTCAAACCAGAGGTTATTCAAAGATATTGGAAACAACCACAGAGAAAGGTAATTACTGCCTTCATAAATATTATAGAAAATCCAGACAGTGTAACAGTTCATGTTGACAATGACATAACTCTACCACTGATTGATGATTTAATGAGGTATAATTTGTAACTCAACACATGCTCAAAACTTCATAGACATATTTATAAAATCAGTTCTCCAAATGAAAAACATGTAACATGCTCAATCTTTCCTGAAACCAAAACTATTCTAATACAAGGAGATAGCTTGGGCATGTAATGGATTCCTTAATTACATCACATGATATACATGAGCACCAGCAAATCATTAGCACAGCCACCTCCCACTAGACACATAACTTCTATATCAGGAGGTTGAAGTAATGGCGGCTATAGGTGGAAGGTAGTAAATGTGGCTCTGTAGATTTTGGTGGTTATAAGTGGTTTGTTTTACAGTGAAATGGTTCATATTTGTTGGGATGATATGTGAATATTCAAGGAATGCAGGGTATATAACATTGTTGGTGGATCACACTCAATTTTGAAAAAAAAGTGTTTTTTTCCACTCAAATTCATAGGTGATGGACAAGAAAAGGGAACTTAGTGGGTGCAGTTTTGAGCAGTTTTGAGCCTTTCCCTACCTGATCTGTTTGACTCATTTACTTATTTCAGTGTTATTACCTGTCTATCATTTGCCTTCATTTTAAGATTTCTTTGGCACATGGTGTCACAAATGAGAAGTGAGAAAAAATTAGTCCAAACAAGATTAGTTACAAGCATGAGTGGAAAGAAAGACCACGACAAGCAACAAATGAAAACCAGATTACAGAGTGGGTCCCTAATGGAAACATCCGCCACAAGTTTGAGTAAATCAAGTACAATTCAGCTGGACTTAGATGAAATTATAGCAAAGCTTCAAAGTAAGCATTTCCATAGCGGCTATTGCTGATTTGTTTAAAAAAGATGACCTTACAGAAATTGTCTCAACCATTGTTAGAGAATGTGAAGGAAGATCTGAGAAAGGAGGTAGCTGTAGAAATGAAAGGGTAGTAAAGGAGAGGACAGGAGAGTTGATGGATAGGGTGGATTAACTGGAATTCGAAAACCACCAATTACAAGAAAAATTACAAGAGGTAAAAAAGGACGATGATAAAATGAAGATGGACATGAAAGAGTATTGCAGGTGATCAAAACAAGATAGTGCAGCCTCAATCAAATGGAACAATTTTCAAGGAAGCTGAATGTTAAAGTTTTAGGGCTGGAGGAGAAGGAAATGAAAGTCTGAGAGAGAAAATTCCGAAAGTGGTGAAAGAAGTCACAAAGATTAATTTGGATAACACGAACATAATGGCTGTGCATAGTATACCAGGCCAACAGGGACAGCCAAGGCCAGTGATTGTCAAATTCTGTAGTATGGATTGTAAACGTCTAATTATCAAGACTTTAAACAGAGCAAAGGAATTAGACTGGTAGAGGATGTGACAAAGATGAATACTGAATTTATCAATAACTTAATTATCCAGGCATCAGGAGATTGATAGTACATGGTACTTTAATGGTTTTGTATATGGTAAAACCAAATCAGGGAAAATGATAAAATTTGATATTTATGATGATATTGATGAGAAAATTAGAGCATAAGTGTCATATGCAACTCTATAAAATCCTGAAAATAGCCAAATGTGAACGTTTCTTTTGAATACTCCCCTTTCTGCTCTAATTTGTTTTATTTTTTTATAAGTTATTTCTTTTCTTCATCAGTTTTATTAGTTAATAGATTTATTACTCACTCATCAAATCTCTCCTGAATCAATTCATCAGCTAATTCATAAATCATCTTTCACCCATATTCAAATATATTTACTCAGTTGTTTATTCCTCATATTCAACACTACTCATCCACATTAAATACTACAGCTCTTCCATTCTTGCTCACTCATTCAGTCACTCACTATATTCATGTATGCTCTTCCTTCATACTTTCTTCCCCTCCCTTCTCCCCTTTGTTTTCTCTCATTCAATTTATAATTTATACTCTTATTAATCTCTGCCTATTGGAAATCTGTCAAAGGTGATTAAGAGTTATCATAAATGGAGCTGTTTAACTTGTTGTCTATCAATGTTAATTGTAGCCAAATATACATCATGTACTGCAACATCATGGATGTTTTTATTATAGATATTAGTATTTTGTGTGAGTATGAGTGTTAGTGTGGATGTGAAAACCATGCATATGATAAATTCAAGGTGATAATTACTTCATACATTCCTGTACAAGAACATGTATATGTAAACTTTCTGCCATTCTCATGAATAATAACATAAAAATTATATCTATGAATGTTAGGGGCCTGCAAGGTCCAGTCTTTAAACAAAGGGACATTTTCCACTGGGTAAAACAAAAAAATGTATCAATATGTTTGCAAGAAACTCATAGTACAAAGAACAAAGAAATATATTGGGCAGCTTGAATGGGGATACAAATGTATATTTAGCCACTGCTCTAGTAATAGTGCTGAGGTTGCAATATTTTTTAAAAATACGTTCAAATTTGTAATTCATAGAGAAAGAATTGACAGTCAAGGAAGGTTTATTATTTTAGATATTACAATTAATGGCAACAAAATAACCCTCATGAATTCGTATGGTTATGATGATAATCCTAGCTTCTTTAGAAAGTTAAAGGAGGAGATTCTATTTCTTCAGAACTCAACTTCAATTATAATGTGTGGAGACTGGAATACTGTTCAGGACCTAGACTTGGATACTTATAATATTTTATATGTCAAACACCAACAGTCTAGAGCAGTGATCCAAGACCTAAAAAAAACAAATTGGAACTAATTGATCCCTGGCAAAGTTCGAATCAAAACATAAGGATGTATATCTTGAGACAAATTCTCCCTTGAAACAAAGTAGATTAGATTACTTTCTTGTATCTGAAGACATTCATGTGATTACAGTTGATGTGTGTATCTTACCTGGATATAAGTCTGATCATTCAGCTGTTGCTCTGAGTGTGGCTTTCTCAATGTGTTCAAGGGAAAAAGAATATTGGAAATTTAATGCACAACTGTTGAAGAACATTGAGTATACTGATTTAGTCAAAAAGTGTATACCTGACACTGTTAATGAATATTATGTAGGGGGAAATAAATATGACTCCTTCCATGTTTCTCTTTCCTGTAATGATCAAATGTTCTTTGAAATATTGAAAATAAAAATAAGATCTGAAACTATTTTTCTCTATTAAGAAAACGAAAGAAAAACAGGAAAAAGTAAAACAAATTGAACAGGAAAAAATAGAAATTTATGGGGAACTGTTGAATAACATAGCTGGGGGAAACTCTAGAAAAGTTAGAGAAAAAAAAGCATTAGAGGAATCAAGGAAAAAATACACAGAGGGTGTTATCTAAAGCCAGATGGTATGAATTTGGAGAAAAAAACCACAAAGTACTTTTTAAATCTTGAAAAAAGAAATTACCTCAAAAAGACAATAAGTAAATTATTTTAGATGATGGGACAAAATTATCTGATCAAATAGATATTTTAGAAGCCCAAAAACAGTTTTATATGGAATTATACAAAAGTAAAATTGTTCAGCTTGATGACATGGAGACTCAAGAAAGTCAAAATAGATTTTTTTTTAATCACAACACTAAATTCAGTCAAGAGGAAAGAGAATCATGTAAGGGTGTGCTTACATTTAATGAATGTGGTTTGTCTCTAAAACGGATGGGAAACAGAAAACGTCCTGGCTCAGATGGAATCACAGTAAAGTTCTGTATATCTTTTGGAAGTCTCTTGGGGGATTCCTTTGACGTCCAATAAATTATGTTGGAAAACTTTCAGATTTTAAGACTCAAGGAGTCATAACAAAGGAAGAAAAAGATAGATTTTTTAAAAAATTAGAGACCTATATCACTTTTAAATATTGACTATAAGATTGCATCAGAAGCCATTGCAGCCAGGATCAAAAAGGTTCTTCACTCAGTAATCAGTAGTACTTTAAAAGGATTTATGAAGGGTAGATTTATTGGAGAAAATACCAGGCTACTATATGATATCATTAATCAACTTGAAAATGAAAATAGATATGGTTTATTATTACTAATAGACTTTGAAAAAGCCTTTGACTCAATTGAATGGACCTTTGTGGAAGAAGCTTTACAAATCTTTCAACTTTGGTGATTCTATTTGTAAGTAGTTTAGGCTGTTTTGTAATGACTCTAAAAGCTGCATTATAAATAATGGGCATATGTCATCTCTTTTAGACTAGAATGAGGATGTCATCAAGGAGATCCCTTTGCACCTTATTTATTATTGGGGTTGAGATTTTAGCTATAACTTTAAAGCAAAATGTGGATGTTCAGGGACTAATCTTTAGTTTCAATGAATATAAATTGGGTCAGTATGTCGACAATGCTTTTATTCTTCTTGATAGATCTCAACTTTCTCTTAAAGCAGCTATGAATATTTTGAAAGATTCTTTTCTATTATCTGGACTTAAATGTAACATAACAAAAACAAAAGTCATTTGGATTGGAAACAAAAAATTTTCTAACGAAAGAATATGTCTCAATATGGGCCTTATTTGGTCTTCCTCAAACTTTACACTCCTTGGCATAGATATTTTGCCAGATTTACAACAAATGGTGGAAATTAATTATATGAAGACACTAACAAAGGCAAAACGAATATTAGGAAGCTGGAGTCAAAAACATCTGTCAGTTGTTGGTAAGGTAATTGTTGTAAAAACCCTTGTTCTGCCCACATTTATACATCTTTTCTCAGCACTTCCAAATCCATCAGACAATGTTGAAGCAGAACTAAATCGTACATTATTGAAATTTGTATGGGGTGGAAAAGTATAGAGAATTAAATGCGATATATTAGTAGTTCCAGAGAACAAGGGAGGACTCAATATGATACATATATTTTCATTTATTAAGTTGTTGTTGTTGTTGTTTTTGTTGTTATTGGGCTTAACGCCATTTTTCAGCACATGATAGGCTATTCATGGCAGCCAGTATTAATGGTGGAGGAAGAAACCGGGAAATCACCGGAAAAAACCAACGACCCATGAGAAGCTACTGGCAAGCTTTCTCACATATCCACATTCACCGAATCCTAGACTCGAACTCATGAAGACAGAGATGAGATGGCAGTGATCCATAACGGACAGCGCTTTAGACCACTGGGCCACTCAGGGCCCCCCTTTATTAAGTATTTTAAGATAAAATGGGTAAAAAGATTGCTGAAAAATGAAAATGGAGCTTGGCAGAACTTAGTCAATACAACTATACTCAGAAATGAAAAGGATATTTGGAACTTAAGGATAAGGAAATTAGAAGAATTTAGTAAGCTCATTAAAAACAGTTTTTGGAGAGGTCATTTTGGCAGTATCTTAATTGAAAGAGGAACTGCAAAGTGCAAATGAGTTCTTATCCATGAGTATTTTTAATTTTATCACCCCTAAAATGTTCTATCAATACAAATCCTGGACAGAAGCCAGTTTTGAAATTTTGAATGATCTAGTAGATGATCATGGTAATTTAATACCTTTTGAAATGATAAAACAAAAAACTAGAAGTGGTGACTTCTTGAAATACTTCTTAATATCCAAAATTCCAAAAGCATGGAAAGATGCCATAAAAAACCATTTATCACGTAATAATTTTGATTGGCAGGAGGATAAAATAATGGATCTGCAAAAACATAATTCACTCAAATTTGTTTACAAACATATTTTAAAAAGGGCTAAAAGGCAACATTCTGCTAAGCAAGAATCTTGGATGCAAGTATTAAATACAAATATAAAATAGTGAGAAGTGGTCTGAGATTTATAGCCGGGCGAAATTTTGTACCAAGGATACCAAGTTGATCTCTTTCAACTTTAAATTAATCCAAAGAATAATCACTACTGATTTTCTGAAAGGAATTAACATATTAGACGACAACAAATGTACATTTTGTAAGAGAGAGAATTAAAGTACTGAACATCTCTTCTATAACTGCAATATTAATTCACAGTTCTGGTACAGTTTTATTGAACATTTTGCACCTTCTTGCACAAAAATTGTACATTTGTCCAAAAAAGAAACACTTTTAGGAAGTGAACAACTGGACAGTTTGTGTCATTTTTTGCTTATTTTGGCAAAATATTACATATAAACTTGCAGATTAAATATGCAAAATCTTTCCATTTATGCTTTTAAGTAGAGAGTTGTAATGTATAAGAACATTGAAAAATATGCTGCTAAGGTAAACAAAAAAGAAGACCGATTTCTTAAAAAATGGAATTTAACAGATTAATAAGTAACATGTATCTGATTGTAGGTGACATAGGCTTTTAAAAATTGTTTTTTTCCTGTTTACCAACCAATTTTCAAAAGCCTACTAACACCTACATGCATTCATCTATTTAGATTGAGTATCTAAAGAGATTGGTGCCATATGCATGTGTGTGTGTTGTCTTTTTTTTTTTCATTTTCATTTAATATAGATTATATTTACTATCCCTAGTTTATCTGTAAAAAAAAACTGTTTGTAAGGTGACCTTGGGATGGTTCCGATCCAATGGTCAACCTATTATGGGTATAATAAAGAGAAAAAAAAGCCTTCTACATCAGGACATGCCAATCAAGCAATACTCCAGTTTTTCACACCTGCACCGGTATTGATTCCTCTCATCTCCATATGTCCAAGGCCATACAGAAGGATCAGACCTGGAACACAGTGCAGAAGAGGGAACCACTAGTTATTAATATCAAGAAATACACACTGATGATGGCAAACATGTGTTTCCTATTGCACTGGTTTTAATATTAGGGTAGTAGGCATTTTGTTTATAAAAAAAACATTATATATTATAATGATTAGTATATCTAATATATACTAAGCATGTTAAGTATTGGGCAAAACCAACTCAGTTTTGTGTACAAATCAATTTCATCAATGTTTTTTGTTTGTTTTACAGGTTTTTTTATACCTGGGTTGGAACTGAAAGGATGGTCAGCCAACCAAAAACATTTTGTATTGCCTGAACAATTCATGAGTGTTAATGACCTGGCAGCACAAACAGAAGAACTGATGCACCAATTAGGGTCATCTTTACCTGTGATATTGCTATTGCAACACAAACAGAAAGCTTAGAAATTGCACTGTGTATAATCCAGATCACTTCAATATAGTATATATTAGACAAGACCAAATGCAAACTGCACAAATCCAGATCTTCCTTTGCATAATCTGCCAGCAGATTTGGGTCTGTGAAGTTTTTTAGGACCAGTCAGTAGAATAAACAATACAGACCCTGATCTGAAGGCACATTATGCTATGGCAGATTAAGGTCTTTCTTGTTTGCAGTTTGCCTTGACTTAAAAGTAAATAAATACAGTACCTGCCAAAGGAAGTGATCAATACACTTGAAGATGATGGTGATACAATGGTTACACATCACAAGATCTCAAAGAAGAAGAATTGGTAAGCCCCATATCAGTGGAGAGAAGACAAGGCATGATAAAAACAAGAGACATATCAGTATACTTAAATCCAGCATTGATAATGAAATAACTTTAATTATTGGTTCCTCTGTTGGGAAAGGGATCATAAAGAAGGGATTAATGATGACAGATTGATGTAAAGACACTAAAGGAGGCAAAAATAAATAATGCAATGGATACAGTATTGAACATGGACCTTACACCTTACAAAAAAATTTAGATATGTGGAAATGATGCTAGTGATGATTGTTTTTTTTGGAAATGATGCTAGGGATGATTAGGTGTTTTTTGGAAATGATGCTAGTGCTGATTGGGTTTTTTTGGAAATGATGCTAGTGATTGTTTTTTTTTATAAGATATTAGCAATTGTTTTTCTGGAAATAATGCTACTGATGATTGTTTTCTTTTAAATGATGTTAATGATGTCATAACCTAGATGAAGACGAAAGTCTTCTTTACATGCTGCATTCTCAATGTATATGCAATAAGCCAGTGTTCAGGATACTACCTCATATCGATGCAGAAGTGAGCCAAGTAAATGAAACACTTACTGATCTATGTGAACAGTTTTACTTGCATTACAAAAACCAGTATCCTTCATTCTTTTTTGGAAACAAATAATATAATGAACCAAAAATTACTCTATAATAATAATAATAATAATAATAATAATAATAATAATAATAATAATAATAATAATAATAATAATAATAATAATAATGACTTTATTTAAAGAGGTTATGAACTCATCTACCTTAAGGCCCTCATACAAAGGAATTTTTTTTATTTAGCTGCATCTCTAAAGCCACTGGATATACTGGGTTTGGAAGAAGGAAATAGAGTGGGCATTTCTAGTCTCAAAGTTCCAGTATATTGGAAACTTTTTCAAAATAATTTCTTATTTGGTTTGGGAATTTTATAATGTTTGGTAGACATGACTTACAGGTGGGGAGTACTGCCATAGTGATTTTAAATATTCAAGAGCAATATTATTGTACATCCTGTCCTGTACATTAATTTGGCTTTTCTCAAATGTATTTGGTCTTCAAGAGGTAATATTTTTAACTACCAGCTAAATTTTCCATGCTTTCTTTCTGGATTGATAATAGCCCAAATGCTCTTTATTGAAGATGTGCCAGTTTTGCTATGTTTTTATCATTTGAATTATTTTTTTTTTCTATGCCTTTCAGGGAGAAATGGCTTATCCTACTGAGAAGCCATAAACCTGAATTTACTTTGTTACTGATATGTTTGATATGTTCAGTCCACTAGGTTATTATCTACCAAAAAACCAAGTAGTCTGTCAAGATTTGCCCCTTTTTGCCATGCTGAGAAAAGTAACATTTTAGTTTTATCAGTATTTATACCACCATGCCATTGCATGTGCACCAATCATCCGGTTTGTTTAGGGAATTCTGTATAGAAATTTGAGTTCATGCTTTGCTTTGGATGTCTAACAATGCTGTGTCATCTGCATTGAAATCTACAGATGAACTTGAGTCCCTTAGTAAAAGTGGAAGGTCATTAATAAATAAATTTTAAAAAAATGGACCTAGAATTGAGTCTTGTAGTACTCCATATCTAATTGTTCCAGGTTCCGACAGAATATTATTTATATAAACATGTTGTGTTCTCTCACTTAAGTATGAAATAAACCATATGTGCTTATATCCCATTTGTAGATTTTCAGTTTCTTCAAAAGGATTTCATGCCTCTGTTAGCGTGGGTTTGAGTCTAAGATTCAGCAAATGTGGATATGTGAGAAAGCTTGCCAATAGCTTCTCAAGGGTCGGTGGTTCTTTCTGCAGATTTCCCGGTTTCTTCCTCCATCATTAATGTATAGCCTATTGTGCGCTGAAAAATGGCGTTAAGCCCCACAACAACAACATGATTCACCAGGTCAAAAGCTTTCCTGAAATCTACAAATGCAGATCCTATTATTCTACCTTGGTCAAGTGCTTGAAGCCATTTATCAGTTTGGGAGATCAAGACAGTTTCACCTAAATGTTTCTGTCTAAAGCCTGATTGATTAGGATGTAACAGCAAGTGTTTGGTTAAATATGACATGAATGAGTCATGAACATATTTTTCAATCAGTTTTGACAAGTTTGGTAGTATTGAGATTGATGGGATAGAGAAACATACCTCCTTAGATATTTTGCTGCTGCAGAACTTTTTCAGTTCATTAAAGTTGTTTTCTATTACTGGTTCTTTTAACTTTGTGGCAACATTGGTGAAAATATAGAAAACATCTGCAATGTCAATGTCATTAGTGACTATGGTGTCATTTATCAGAAGCGAGTCAATTTTACTTGCCTGATCTTTGTGTGTTTCTCCAGTGAGTTCATTGAAGATTTTCCAAATGGAGTTTGTGTTGCTCTATTTGTTTTCAAGCAATGATTGATAATAAGTTTTTTTAGCATCTTTAATCATACTTGTTACTTTATTTCTCCATACTTTATATTGTGCATAGTTTCCCATAGCCTTAAACTGGTATTGTGTTTTCATAGCATCAAGGATTTCAGATGTAAGCCAATTAGATTGGATTTCATTTTTTACTCAATGTACTTTAAGTGGTGCATGCTTAGAGACTAGATTCATAGATAAGTCAGTCCACACCCTCAGAGCTTCATCTATGTTATCCAAATTTTGGATCATATTCAATGGAACTTCATATAGGTCATTGATAAATTGTTCTTCATTAACAATTTTTAACAATCTGTGACAGTTTTGTTTGTATTTTTCTCATTTCTCCTGCATTTAACCTTTCTTGTTAAAAAAATAGGATAGTGGTCACTAAAACCAAAATTCAGTACATTAACACAAACCGCATTGTCTGGTAGGCTGGTATAAATGTGATCAATAAGAGTGCTTGATTTTTCTGTTACCCTAGTGGGCTCATTTACCAGTTGGACTAGGCCTAATGATTCAATAATGACTATCATTTTTGTGGTGAAACAGGCTATGTAACAGAAACCTTCCACCATGGCAAGGCCATACCATGCTATATTTGCAATGGACTTGGCTAAAAACAAAAGTGTTTTTCAACAAATTAAAATGAAGAGGATGCCAGTGATAACAAAATAAACTATAACAAGTTCAATGTCTTTTCACGAATATGCTCAGACTGCAATGTGTAAATGCACAATACCAAACCACTATTTTAACTGTCAAACACTTGTCAAAAACCACACAATGGTTCTAACAGAAACACTGTAACAATTCAAGTACTAAGTTTTTTTGCACATATATCCAACTGTGCTAAAGTATTGGGCAAGCCAACAGTACAGTCTAACCAAATTTCAACATCCAGGTATGTATATTCTGCTAAAAAATTAGAAAGTTTCTGTTACAGTCGAACTATATTTCATGTGATAATGTACACAGATGATGTTTCACTGAAACCACCCTCGAGGCCTAACAACTCAACAATTTAGTTTACAAACCTTGTGAAAATGTAAATATAAAATCACTGCTTCTTCTTGTACTAACACTCATATGAATACAAATATAAATATTTATATAAATATTAAACGTGAATCCTTAAAATATATAGCCACTTCTGCTCCACTAGGTCTGATAATGAAAGGACTTTGCATGGCAAGTCTCAAAATACACACATCATGCCAAAAACATTATGAGGTAAAATCAATACTGAATCAAAATAGAACAGTTATTGTGTTAGGCCTATGTGAAACCTTCCTTGGTGTATGTGTATAAAATAATAAGCTTGGTATAGAGGGATATGAACTTGAAAGAAATGACTCAACAGAAACTATTGATTAAGAAAAATGGTTCTTGACTAAACTTTACCATCATTCATAGGTCCAGAGACATCATTGTATGACACAATTGAAAATACCCCATAGCTCTTATTTTTATGGTTTTTCTCTATATTTTGCTACAATGATCCAGAGAGAGAGAGAGAAGGGGAGGGATGGAGGAAGGGAGGGATGGAGAGGGTCATTTTGGACATTTTCATATTTTAATTAATAATATTGTTAGGAACATAAAAATAGGTTTAAGAAACAACAACAATAAAGCATTAAATATGTTACAATATATGTGCCTCATAACTGTCAAATTTAACTTGGTGTTGACCGACTATTGCAACTATGTACCATTGCTCTTACAAACACTGTAGATTGATCCCAAAGACAGTATAAACATACCATTATGACTAACCATATTCTTGTAGATTACTTGATACAAGTTTTAAGATTTTCATCCATCCCAAATAGTTTTCTCTTTCACTCCATATTCCTGCATATGTTGCCACTTTGCATGATAGGGAAGAGAGGAAATGAAAAATGAAAGGACTGTGATGAAACTGTGTACCATTTTAAATTCATTTTAAAAACAGGAACTATTAACACTTTTTTATCATTATTTTTATACATCTCTGATGATCAATGAGTGGAAATTCATCACTGCTCTATAGGCTTGTAGTTGAAAGAATGTTTATATATTTGTATTATTGCGCTGTGGGTGGATAACAAATTGACATACCAATAGTATTGGTATATCAAATTGATTTATACCAATACTTAAAGCTTTAAAAGCCATGTAATTTTTAATGTATGTGATATATATATATATATATATATATATATATATATATATATATATATATATATATATATATATATATATATATATATATATATATATTCAAATTTTCTATATATGAAGAAAAGACATTGAGATTAGTCAGTTTGTGACAATACAGATACAAATCTGTCTTATCTCATCAAAGTCAATATGAATATGTCAAGTCTACACAGACCACCTGATTTACCTGTCTCTTGGAAGGAGAAGTTTGAAACTGAACTTGAGGTAGTTCATGATCTTAATCAAAAAGCTATTGTGATGTTGAAATTCAACACAGACTACTCAGGTTGTAAGAATGCAAAATGGCTGAAAATGAGCAAATTTTGTGGTTTGTCTCAGTGTGTTACCTGACTTACAAAAGTCACTGAAGTATCAGGTATAATACCTATTTACTGTATATATTGGAACATGGTATTTGTTGGGATACCATAAATTAATTTTTAAAGCATTATTTTGTGCACTGTATGTTCTGGGACACAACCTTTTTCAAGTTGTAAGTTGTCCTTTTTGTATCATTTGAAAATTAAATGTCAGAAAAAGCACTCAAATTAATTTTACAAAAATATTAAACTGTGTAGTTGAGATAAAACTTTCTGTAATCATAGTCGTTACAAAAAGGGCATGGATGTCTGTAGGGTAAATAGTATACACAGCAATAACTTGCTTAAATAATAAATAATACCTTTTGTAACCCATGCTAGTGAAAAGATTGTTATTTGCATTCACATTGAATGTATTTTCAAATAATGATTTTTATTTGAGTGATACTGTCACAGATATATAACCTGAATATGATACACCTTACACTATTACAAGCAATATGTTGATATTTCCCACTCTCACTGGTTTGCAATTTTGTTGGATCCTGTTTATTGTCTAATAACATATTCAAACTTTGGAGTACAACCAAGCACAATGAACAAAATGTGTTGTGTGTTATCTGACATAAGTGATACACACTACAAGATGGATGCATATGCAATATATATAGAGTTCATGGATATATTATTTTTTCATTAACACTCATGATGAAAAAAAGAGGAATAAATTATAACAGTACAAGGTTGGTTTCTTTATTATCAAATCAGCTTCTTGTTTATATTTTACTGAAACATGCAGTGGCAGGGTGTGTGCAAATTCAACACAAATTTATTCATTTCTTAAGTCTTGGGTTATATGACCTAGTTAAAAAAAAGTTTCACCATAAGTTCTTGGATAAAAAAAATTATTTTATTGTGTCCCAATATAAATACAACAACTGATCATAACTCTATTCATAAATCAGATAAAATTACTAAAATAGAGGTCCTTAATTCTCAGTGACTACTATCCAATTTATATTACATGCAAATTAAATAATAAAAATATATGAGATATAAAACATAGGGTTATTTCCTATAGATTCTTTCAAAAAGTTCAATGTTGATAACTTTTTTTATCTGATTTAGCAAACTCCCAGCTCTTTATGTAGAAAACCCCACTGAAGCTCTTTATACCTGGTATACTACTTGGGGAAAAAAAAGGAGTGTTTTTGATCAACATATTTCTTTAAAAACAAAATGAGTGAAACACCCTCTGAAGCCATGTTACTTACAACAGAAATCAAAAATGCCAGACAGAATAGGGTCTATTTTCATAAAATGATTGACACAATTACAAACTCTGGCATAACAGACATACTGTCATGATTCTGTCTGCTAAACAAAACATTACAAACTATCTGTTGAAAAGACAGAATTCTAAATGAAATGTGGAAAATTCTGAATGATTTTGCTTCTAATAGAAATAGTAGGACCCCAAATCAACTAATACTTAATGAAATAATAAATGATGATATACATATTGGTAACAGATAAAATGAATACTCTGTCAATAGAAGAAACATGAATTCCAATATCTCATATACTAATGTAAAAAATAACAAGTTACAAGAGTTTATTAAGCCTAAAATTCCTGAAATGAATAATTCACTATCCATTTATGACAAATGCAGGTATAGTAAGTGAACTGAAACAGTTAAATTCTAAGAAATCTGCTGGAATGGACCAAAAAGGTCCATTCATCTTAAACAAATGTGCTGATATCATTGCTCCATCTCTTATCTACATAATTAATCAAAGCATTATTAAGGCAATCTTCCCATCTCAAGTGGAGGCATCCAAGATTATGCATGTTTATAAATTTATCTAAATTCAAATCCTGATAATTAAAGACCAATATCAATTCTACCAATTATATCCAAACTGTTTGAAAGACATGTTTCCAAACACATCTATAGTTAACTAAGAACCATTTAATTTTTTTCACCCATCAAAATCTAGATTTAGACAAAACCACTCCTGTCAGTCCATGCTAACTCAATGATGAATAGATGCTTGCAATTGACAATGGAAAATTGGTTGGACCTATATAAATTGACCTTTTCACTTAGTTAACCATAATATACTTGCAAGCAAACTTTAGAAGCACAAATGTTCTAACTTATCACTCTCATACTTCGAATTATACTTGCCTGACAGAAGCCAACAAACTGTTATTGATAACATTAAATCAGAGCTCATGTCCATCAACAATGGAGTACTGCAGGCAACTATTTGAAGGCTTGTATTATTCATATTGTTCATAAATGACTTGCCCTTATATGTACAATATTCAAAAAATTTATATCCTGATGAGACTACCTTCACCACAAATTAGGTAAAGATCATATGAAGTTAAATATTGGTGCTCACTGAAAAATATGTTTATCCATCCCTTAAAAACCAACACAAGGATTAACAGTGAACAGAAAATGAAATCTTGAGTTGTATATCTTCAAGAATGAATCTGAAAATGTTGACACAGAAAAACTTTTGGTAGTTCATGCTGAAAAGAATTTAGACTGGTATAAGCAAGTGAAACAAATTTGTTTTGCAGTAGTAGTAAACTCATGAATATACCTTTCACAGGGGATAAAATGTAATCTACCACTCATCTATCTGAAATTATTTTACAGCACTTTCATTCTTCTTCTGGACTACTGATGCTCAAACTGGGGAAATACAACTGATAGTAATACTGAAACAATCTACAAACATCCATAAAGGGCAGCTAGAACTATCCTAAATTTGCCATTTGATACACCATGCAGAAATCTTTTCTCAATGGCGGAAATTTTTTAATACAGATTAGACAACCAAAAGTCCATATTATTGGTAAGGAAAAGAATGAACTGTATGTTTGATTTAAGTGAGTACCAAGAAACTAAATTGTAATCAATTACAAATCATCATTGCAAACACCATTTCCAAAACCAAATACTTTTAAAAAATAATCATTTACTTTCTCTGATGCTATTCTAATAAATAAACTCTCCAAGCAATTAGATCAGAAACAAATCAAAATGTGTTAAAAAGAACAACACATCACTATTACAATTGAAAAGTTTGCTTCTTTGCTCTGGATAATTCATAATAATTAGTAATTTCCCATACTTAGAGCATAAACATCTTACGACTTTGCAATTTTTGTCAATATCACACTGCCTTCTTCAACGACTAATATTGATCATGTGACTTATAATGGTCAAGTGATACAAGAAGACATGAATATGAGACAATGGTCATCAAATCAAAGGACAATAATAAAGTGGGATAAAAGGCTTGGATTATGACCTTTCTACTATTATCCTGACAGGTAGTTTTCATTGTAAATGTTGAAATACATGCATTCCAATTTATTCTGCTAATGCATTTCATATACACTTTGTGCTTTTATACCTAATGTATTTCAGTATTTTTACTACATTTAATTAAAAGTTCTTTTTTCCCTCTTGTATTTACAACCATTTCTTCATCCTGAGGGCATCAGGGGGGAATACTATATATTACTAAGTTACCCTCATCAAATATAAATATTTATTAATCCTGTAATTATTATAAAGCTAGTCTTAAAAAAAACAATATTGAATAGCTGACAACTATATTGTAAAACTGACAAGAGGAAAACATCAAATTATAAAGTTTGATGACTGTTACTTACCCAGCTGGTGTAATGCCCTGCCAATGTTGTAATATACTTCCTGACACTCTCCCCTCAATTCACGATAATTATTAAGAAACATTAGACCCTGTAAAGAAAAACAATAGAAAAAATATTATGGTAGAAAAATCCTAAATATGTTGAATAACAATATGATTTATTCACATGAAACATATGTGTTTAATTTTTGTCCATGATTGTCAAATAATTTTAAAAGATAATGAACTGTTTGTTTACTTGAGTTCACTGCACTGTACAAATCCAAAGTCTTTTAATGTATACAATCTAGTATTTTCATGAACCATCATAGCACTAAACAAATCTAAAGAAAGATTTTTCATGTAGCATCACTAAATTGAAAAAAAACCCACATATTTTTCATGAACCATCACTGCATTATAAGAATCTAAAGAGACACTTTTCATGTACCATCATAGCATACCTTTCATGTACCATTAAAGTACTGTACATATCCACACTGACTGATCTATTGATGCCAACCTGAGTACAAAAATACTGTCTTCTTATGACAAAAATACCGATTTTCAAGAATACTGATTTTTAAAACTTTAATGCATATGTGACTATTTACAACATTTACAAACATCAGTAGGACAATAAATTACTTAGTTATTTAATGTCAAATGTCAAAGATGCATGTGTTGGATTCTAGCACCTTCTGAATATGCACCCTGTTCCATCTAAGAGTGCAACATACTAAAACTCAGACACAGGTTATTTATAGCAGCCTTTACCACACCTTGTTTTTCCAATCATTATCAGTTCCAATCGAATATCTTTCATTGATGATTTGATGTTGTTGTTGTTGTTGTGGTTCTGGGGCTTAACACCATTTTTCAGCACAAGATAGGATATACATGGCGGCCAGTAATAATGATGGAGGAAGAAACTGCGAAATCTGAAGAAAGAACCACGAACCATGAGAAGCTAGTGGCAAGCTTTCTCACATATCCACATTCACTGAATCTAATGCTCGAACCCACACAGACAGGTGAGATGGCAGTGATACCACGAACCACGAGAAGCTAGTGGCAAGCTTTCTCACATATCCACATTCACTGAATCTAATGCTCGAACCCACACAGACAGGTGAGATGGCAGTGATCCATAACAGAGAGCACTTTAGACCACTCAGCCACTCAGGGCCCCCATTGATGATCTAAATTCTCTGTTTTTTACACTGATTGTTTTTACTGAAATGTTTTCATTTTTACACATGATTAATCATTTTGTGATTTTACTGTCTGGAAAAATTTGTACAAAAAACAGGAAGGTTCATTTCTAAAAGAAATTTAGTAGAATGAACTTTTGATTGAAATAATATCAAGGTTCTCTCTGGCATTTATAAATGCTGTCAGTTCAGGCTGTGTTATGTCATTGTTGCCTATATGTCCAATTGCAATATCCCAATTACACAATTTGGAAAATGCAAAGTTTTCCCCTTTACTAGATGGTTTTCACAAATCTAAACATAACAGCATAATTTTCCTTCCAGTTCTGTTTTCTTTTCTTTACTGGAGAACATTCTGAATCTTCTACTTTCCTTTTCAATATGATTAAAAGTTGAATTCAGTAAAACTTGTTATAAGTGACCTGCTATGAGTAACCATCTGTCATTTCCAACCACAATCATAATGCACAGATTGATATTATTATTATATGACCACTTTGTCATGAGCAACCACTTGCTAAACGCACCCTTCAACTACAATGTCTTGGCAAAACATGCATTTCAACACTGCTATGAATGACTGCATCACAAAAATGGGGATAAACTCCACCAACCTTTATTCAATCCCTGCAATAATTAACTCTCATACCATTCTAAACACAAACATAGGCTAGATACCAATATCTGAAAAAAAGGTAGGTTTATTTATGGGTTTTTTTGTATTTTCTATTGTAAGCCAAACTAAAATACATGTAGATTATACCTGCACTTAGCCTGGTTCCCAGCCTCTCATAGCTACTGCCAAAATGTACGAGTAGGACCCAGTATCCAGTGACTATGAGTGATCATATTGGGAGAACAGAAACAGCCATCACTGTCCTTTATGCATTCATTTGTAAAAACAACTCCTTGATTAGTAAAGATTGTTCTGATAAAAAAAAAAAAAACTGCAAAAGAACACCTAAAAAAAGGGATTCTGGCTACCAGTTTGTACATAGTGATGGATGGTACAGTCCATAAACCAGACTAATGTATATAACATGAATTGCCAATATAGTGCCGAACTTAAGGTAGTTGTCGGATATATTGTTTGTCTGCAGAATTAATCAGTATTGCCTGGGGGTCAATAAGCTATTTATCTATTAAACCAGCAATTGTGAATCTTTTTGTAGGATTCAAATGATAAGTGTTAAAGACTTGTGATTTTTTTCCTGATGTTACATCCCAATCACCAAGTTGTTTTCTATTCAGGCTGATGAAACTGGGTTACACATTTTGTTTATTGAATTAACATAATCCCTGTATGTCTTCTCTAAATCAAGCCAATGATTCTTATCTCTGAGTAAATGATTCTGTTTCTGGATGAGATAATTGTTTCTCTTGATTTCATTAATTGTTAGGTAAGCAAAGCAAATGTATAAATTTTTCATATTTACTCAAAGCCATATCAAAACTGTCTTTACAGCTGATTTTACAACTGAGCACTAAAAATGTTAATACCTAGTACCTTAATAACAATTAAAAATAGACAAATTTTAACACTGAAGAAAATAATTATTGTATTGAAAGAAGTGAAAGAGAGCAGACCACTCACAAAATACTGGTTTAAAGGTCGGAAAAACAAATTTAGGGTATTATAAAGGAAAAAGAGTAAAATCAGAAATGATTTCATGTACTAAAACATGTACATGTGAGCTTCATATGTAGATGTGATTTCATGTTTCATGATAAAAGTATATCTTTAATTTAATTTTATTTAATTTTGTTTTTACATAAATGCATACAATATTTTAGCAAGAAATATTAATGAAGAACAGAATGTATGTACAGTGATTGTAGTTATTGTTCTGAAACTGGACCTTGGAAACAGGTCTTTTCGTACAAACCTGCTATGAGTGACCACCTGTCTTGAGAGAATTATTTTGCTGGCACAAGGGGTGGTCTCTCATAACAGGTTTTACTGTATTATGAAAATGTGATACAGTGATATCAGCAATTGCTTTGTGCAATCCAATATAGTGGTTAAAGACTGGCATGGTAGCCTTGATTTTGAATGTGCCAATCATATTTTAAAACTCTATATCCCTACATACATGCACTTACTTTCAGAATGAAACTGGGTGACCATTCTAAACAGAAAACTGCAAGAAAATTTTTAATGTAGTTTAATTAAAAATATAGTTTTAACAAGAAAATTGTATCCCAGTATTCAGGTCCAAAATAAGGGACAAAAAAGAAAAAACAGGACAATTGACAGCCATGCAAATCTTTCATGGACCATCACTGCACAAATCCAAACAGCCATTTCATTAGCCATCAAAGCATTGTAAAACTCTAGGTAGAGCTAGCTCATGAACCATCAAGGCAGAGTAAAAATCCAAACAGATCCATTTCATGAACAATCAATGTACAAATCAAAAAATGGCTATTTCATAAAAGATCACATAACTGTACAAATCTAGGCATAGCAATTTCATAAACCATCAAATCACTGTACAAATCCAAACAGAGCCATTACATGAACCAACAAACACTGTATGCATTTAAACCAAGTCCTTTCATAAGCCATGAAAGCAGAGTACAAATCTAAACAGAAATATTAACTTGAAAACAATTTTGTAAAATTATGTGTCTCACTACGTTCATAAGACTTTATACTCTCAAAAATTTTGTAATCAAAGCAATTCTCTTTTTTTAAATCAATTCATATGGAAAATCCAATAACAAAAAAGTGTTACTGAACACTTTTTTTATGGAACACACCACTCCAGTGGCCTAGTGGTTAGAGTGTCTGCTTCAGATATGGGAGGTCACAAATTCAAACCATGGCCGAGTCATACCAAAGACTTTAAAAAATGGTACTAACAGCTGACTTGCTAGGCACATAGCAATAAGAGGTTAGTGTTAGGACTGGTCGGCCTGGTGTCAGGATAATGTGACTGGGTGGGACATCATGCTACATGTCTGCAGCATGATGCTCTAGTGCTAGACATCACTATAAAGTGCCACACTGCAGATATCGTAGCGATATGACTGAAAAATTGTTAAAGCT
The DNA here is from genome assembly GCA_016746295.1 of Potamilus streckersoni. Lineage (NCBI taxonomy): Eukaryota > Metazoa > Mollusca > Bivalvia > Unionida > Unionidae > Potamilus > Potamilus streckersoni. The sequence goes on from JAEAOA010000712.1 coordinate 2,003,775, forward strand.
CCGTTTTTAAAAAATCCAAATCTAAAATAAATAAAAGTTACTGAACATCTTCATCATGGGAAGAAATATAAACAGCTCAAAATGTTCTTGTAACATCATTGTAATTTAAGTATTCAAGGAAGATATCATGAAACATTACAGTCCTTAAAACTTGACCCATTACAAGCAAAACAATCCATAAACTGTACTTGTATTACAACTGACAATGAAAAGAACCTATAAAGATGATTGTTGGTTACAAATGTACATCATGCATGCAAAAAACTTTAATGGTAAAGTGTACCTGTGCCACGATTGTACATAATGCATGCAAAGAATTTTAATGGTATAGGTATACCTGTGCCACAAGTGAATGCCTCTTGGCAGCAAACTTCTGTGATGCACAGTGGATGAAGTTCAAACCAATACACAAGCTTAACATCGGATCCTGGGGGGTTTGTCTGAACACGGCTATGTATTCCCCTGAAATAAAGGTGTCAAGATCATACACTCTTTCAAATTTGTTACAATGAGAAACCATAAAAGTGTTGTCAAATTGTGAGCTAATATTTTTAGCTAAATGATCACGGATTGTGCTTCATTTCTTATCAGTGAATGCATCCTGTCAATTATATGACACCAATACACACATATATGATTGCATTCAAACATAAAAAAACAATACACACACATATGATTGAATTCAGTCAAACATAAGAAATCAATACACACACATATATGATTGCATTCAGTTAAACATAAGAAACCAATAAACACATATATGATGCATTCAGTCAAACATAAGAAACCAATAAACACGTATATGATAGCATTCAGTCAAACACAAGAAACTAATAAACACATACAGTCAAACCTGGTTATCTCGATCACGTCGGGGGTGTAAAAATATTGTCGACATAACCGGGTCCCGAGATATCTTGGTTCATAAAAACTGGTAATATAATTTTTACGATGTCCTTGACCATTACTCCTGTCTCTTGCTCATGTTTAATTGGAATTCCCCCCACTGCATGTTACAATAAAATACACAAAATGCTTAACTGATACTAAAATGAAAGAAACTAACCTTATGTTGTTATTATTTATTCCTTCTTTATTATCATGAGCAATTTGTTAAAGAAAAAATATACAAAACTCCTTATATCATATGTAGCGTATGCATTCATACAGTAGTATCATTTATGCCATATAACACATGATGCACTGAAAAACAAATCATGTTTGGCTGTAGTCGGAGGTTTCATTATGTTATCATGACTGAAAAATGGATCCAAGAAAATCACAAACGAGACAGAGAGTGAGAGAGAAACATCAACAGTATGCTTTCTGGCACATGCAGTTCATACATAAAATGGTGTTAGGTGCAAAATTACCAAGATTGTATTATATCCAGATTAATATATGACATTATCTTGCAAATAAAGATAAATACATGTTTTTGAAAATACATGTACAGTCACTGTGAGTGCAAATGACAATCCTTTTGCTAGCATGGGTTTCAAAGAGTATTACTAAAACATGTTGATGTTGAATATACTACTTATCCTGCAGGCATCAATGCAAGTTTGTATCAATTATGATTCCAGATGAATAGTAAATTTATTCTTTGAAATTAATGGCAGGATATCAGTTAGAAAGGTTATTTTATTGCAAAGCAAAACAGCCATGGAAACTGACTTTGGATTCTTTTAAGTGTGCTGATTATTTCATTTTTTTTTTTTTTATCCCAGCCAACTGTGGTTCCCTTTCACGGGAATTTTAAAAATAAATTAAAACAATGAAAGCCCATTTTTCTGCCAGACTGAAAGAAGAGATATTACAAATAAGAAAACAAAAGAAAATTAAAAAGAGCTCAAGCCTGAAAACTAAATTATGGGACATCAACTGCCATTGTATAGAAGACAAGTGCCTGAGATTATCCATTCCCGTGCATAGTATATATAGGGTGATATTCTGACTAGTAATAAATTTCTTCTGTTTATTTTCTGTTGACATGTATATTTCTGTTACATGTATATGCGGTTTCATGAAAAGGCTAAATGCATTTCAAAAAAATTAATTGTTTTTGGCAACTGTCACTGGTGCCGAACATATGTAAGAAAACATAAATGCTTTTGAATCGTTCGGTTACAAATCAGCGTAGGATTACACAAAAGCAGACTAATATTATTTCATATTTACTTAAAAATATAATGCAGTGCAGTTTATGATGTTTATAATTCCTAGATATTTTGAAAATATTGCTGACATGTTTGGCTACTTTGTCATAAAATGCTAAAAAATAAATCATCATGATGTTACGTGCATATGGAACAATTTCATGACTTTTGAATATCCAGACTATCAGCAATTTTCCATCTGCACAATGATTATTAATTTAATTACTTGCATCAACTTGATCGTTGTTTCTTTTATACATGTATTTCCGAACATAATTCAGATCTTAAATGTACCTTAAGAAACTAAAGGGAAATGATAAAATACATATGCAGATGACGTCTACAATTCTGCATTTTCGTAAAATAAAGTTAAATTGTAATATGTGCACACTCTTGCCTTTGTAAACCCTTGAATATTTTATGTAGTGAACATGATATATCTTAATAAACGCATCAATTAAGCTATTCTTAGGAACCAAAAATAGAAAGAATACGAAATAAACGTGACTACTGACATAACTTATCAAAATTGTGCGTGAAAATTGATTGCTTTTGCTGACCATTTCTTGTTTAATTTTTGCAAGATTGATGTTAAAATGTTGCATTTCGTCGAATTAAGCGGGTCCACATGTCACTTAAGAGTGAAATTTATGTCCAACATAACCGGGTTATCGACTTAACAGAGGTAGAGATAAGCGGGCAAAAAATAGCATAATGAAGAACCATTTTTTCGGGACCAGACCAAAACGCTCGACATATGCAGGTTTCTGAAATAACCAAGATCAAGATAAGTGGGTTTGACTGTATATATGATTGCATTCAGTCAAACATAAGAAACCTATAAACACACACCTATGACTGCATCATGATTTGTATTCATGTTATCTCATTGGCAAAGTCACTTTCATTATGACATTGCTATTTTGAAATAGTTTATAAGAAGTGATTCTTAAACAAGTATAATATGTAACTCTGATCATAAATGACAAATTTACAGATACATACTTACCTAGTGAATGTTTGTAGGAGCCAGTCACCATGGAGTTGTGACCATTCAGGATTCCCAATGGTATATTATCAGGATTCTAATGAAAGAGGTTTAAAAATTTGTGTCAAGTTATAACTCCATAAATCAGAGCTAACTACATTTATTAATTAACAACGCATTTCATTCAAAATCAAAACTTTCTTGGGAAAATTTAACCGTTTTATAAGAGTAATTTTGAGTTTATGGTAAAAATATAATGAAAACTGTGTAAGGCAAAGTTAAAACAGTTGAAATCTGTACATGTACCAGAGATGTAATAAAACTGCCTGACAGACCATCAGTTAACCAAGAAAGAAATCTTGTAGTGATCCATGAATGCACCATGTATTATGAGTTTTTATGATAAGTGAGTGTACCAAATGTTATAAATGAATAGCAAATGGCAAAAAACTTACATTATGGTATAGAAAAACAACAGATGAATGAACCGTAAGTAGGTACATATGTACATACATATATAGATAGGTAAGTAGGTAGAGAAGTGTATAGGTAGGTATGTGTGTATGTATGTGTTTTATTGGCACAACCCTGCTTACATAAAACAAAGTAAAATAAGACTAAAAATGAAAAGATTAACAAGAGCCCAAGTGGGTATGATATTGCTCACCTGGACTATATTTAACAAAAAATGCTATTTCATGAAGCAGGCTTATGTAGTATTGTACAAACACAACTTGTACAAACTAATTTTATACTTTGATGAGTTTACCTATTTTACTATATCCTAACAGTAATTCTTTCTACAGTGTGTCTTGCTCAAAGTAATATATGAACCAGATTCCTAATGATATATACCATTTACCAGGTCAGATACTGAATGTTAAATATATTCTAAATCCAAAGCTAACAAGCTCAACCAATCAGATGCAAGGTTATTTCATTGATATGTGGTTTAAATTTGTAATGTAGCTTTAACAATTTTTCAGTCATATTGCTACAATGTCTGCAGCGAGGCAGTTGTTTAGTGATGTTTAGCACTGAAGCATCATGCCGCAGACATGTAGCATGATGTCCCAGCCAGTCACATTATTCTGACATCAGGCCGACCAGTCCTAACACTAACCTCTTAATGCTGAGCACCAAGTGAGGCAGCTGTTAGTACCATTTTTGTAAGTCTTTGGTATGACTTGGTTGGGGATCGAACCCACAACCTCCCACGTGTATGCATTTCAGTCATAATCATACTAACAAGACATTGATGACACAGACCTATTTTGCAAGTTTGATCAAGATACTACAAAAAAATTAGTCTCAAGAGTAGTAACAAAAGCTCACTCATAATAATAAAAGGCTCAATCCACAAATATCTACACAGTTTTCAAGCTTAACACAGCAAAATCATTTGCAACATATTACAGTAAGTATTAGCTTACTTCAGACTTATATCTCTTTTTACTTTTATGTTTGATTTAAGCTTTTTATATATTTTCTTCAGTTTCAAATCACAGATTATTTAAACTAATCCTTAGGGATAATATTTTGCTAAATTATCTCAAATTTATTTTACACAAATTCATATATCCTGCATGTCAAACTTGTATATAGTTTACAAGGGGGAGAACTCTCTTTGCAACTCAAAACCTGTGAAACAGACTTGAAGGACAAATGCATATATTCCAAGTTTTATAAAAATTACATTTGAAATGCAGTCTGCATTGTGGTACCAAGCTCTGACAATCAGATGCATAATCACTTCATTAATATGCAGATATGACTCATTACTGAGCTTGTCTAAGATTTTTCCATACTTCAAGTTTGAGTGAATCCGATCAGAAATATGGACTCCAGAGTGGAAATAAGCAACTACAACATAAGACATACAAGACATGTTTAATGGGCCTTATGGCGTGGTAAGCTAAAAATCTTGATGACATTATCTTTGTGAATATGTATAAATCTTGCTCATTATCAAACTTATCCAAAAATTGCTTGATATAAGCTAATACTGCAAATTATTATTATTATTAGTAGTAGTAGTAGTAGTAGTAGTAGTAGTATTGTTGTTGTTTTTGTGAGTCTAACTCAAACTGGATTAGATGTAGAAATCCAAAGTGTTAAACAGCAGTGACAGATGTATGAACAGAAAGTGTTAACAAGCAATTGTTGACAGATTATCAATCCAATGTGTTAACAAGCAGTGACAGATGTATTAAGTGTTACGAAGCAGTTCTTGACAGACAAATGATGGGTGGATGCAGAGTATTACCTTTTTAAATAAAAGGAAACATGAATACTAAAAGCTATTGCAAAATACCATGAAGCTATTTTGATGAAAGACAGGGAACAAAAATGAGTAAGTAAAATGTTGCTATCAAGAAACATAATAACAAGCATAGAACATAAAAAGAAGTATAGAACATCATAACAAGTATAGAACATAATAACAATCACAGTACATCATAAAAAGTGTAGAACATAACAAGTATAGAACATGTTGTTGTTTTTTTGGGGGCTTAACATCATTTTTCAGCACACGATAGGCTATACATGGCAGCCAGTATTAATGGTGGAGAAAGAAACCGGGAAATCACCGGAAAGAACCACTGGCAAGCTTTCTCACATATCCACATTCACCGAATCTTAGCCTTGAACCCACACAGACAAGAGGTGAGATGGCATTGATCCGTAATGGAGAGCGCTTTAGGCCACTCAGGGCCCCCAGTAGAGAACATAACAAGTATAAAACATAATAACAAGCATAGTACATCATAACAATTTTAGAACATAATAACAAGTACAGAACATAACATGTATAGAACATAATAACAAGTATAGAACATGACAAATATAGAACATAATAACAAGCACAGTATATCATAACAAGTATAGAACATAACAAGTATAGAAGATAAAAACAAGTATAGAACATAACATGTACATTAAGTACATCATAACAATTGTAGAACATAACAAGTATAAAAATAAAAACAAGTATAAAAGATAAAAACAAGTATAGAACATAATAAGTACAGTACATCATAACAAGTATATAACATAATAACAAGTATAGAACATGACAAATATAGAACATAATAACAAGCACAGTATATCATAACAAGTATAGAACATAACAAGTATAGAAGATAAAAACAAGTATAGAACATAACATGTACAGTAAGTACATCATAACAATTGTAGAACATAACAAGTATAAAAATAAAAACAAGTATAAAAGATAAAAACAAGTACAGAACATAATAAGTACAGTACATCATAGCAAGTGTAGAACATAACAAGTATAGAACATAACAACAAGCACTACATCAAAACAAGCATAAAATTTAACAAGTATAGAACATAAAAGCTGGCATAGAATATAACAAGTATAGAACATAAAAACTGGCATAAAATATAACAACATGTATATAATATAAAAGCTGGCATAGAATATAACAACAAGTACAGAACATAAAAGCTGGCATAGAACACAATGACAATAATAAAGAGGATAAGAAGGTAAAATATTGGCAGGATTATTGACAGTACTCACCTATAGAACCTGCAGGATTATTGACAGTACTCACCTGTAGAAGCCTGCAGGATTATTGACAGTACTCACCTGTAGAAGCTTACTGGATTATTGACAGTACTCACCTGTAGAAGCTTGTGAGATTATAAACAGTACTCATCTGTAGAAGCTTGTGGGATTATTGACAGTACTCACCTGTAGAAGCTTGCAGGATTACTGACAGTACTCACCTGAAGCAGCTTGTGGGATCATTGACAGTACTCACCTGTAGAAGCTTGCGCAGACAGAATCTAATGTGCCTGCTATCAGGACTTGCCATCACCACCTGCTGGAACAAGTTCCACATCTGTTTACATTCAAAATTCTGTCAAAAGAAAGAAACTTCAATAATTTAAACAGTCTGGACATATAAACCAATGAATAAAATTTAAGCAGTGTTACAGCTTAGAAAAAATCAAAAGGGAGAATAACAATAGGACATTTTTATCATATGTTGTATTGGATGGGGATGGGGAAGTAGAGGGAAAGGTTCAGTCTTATCTACACAAGTTTGGGAGTCAACACTCTTATTTGCCAGTATTTTAACTCATTTTTGATTTTTTGAAGTTTATGCAAAATATATTCTACATTCATTCTCACTGTCTGTATTTCAGTTCTGTATGATTTTCCATTTTCCTTGATACTATTGAACTCTCTTATTGATCTGACTGATGTTATTGAATCTCAATAAGTCCCCAGTTATATGTAGCTTACAAGTCCCTAGTTATAATTTATAAATCCCCAGTTATATGTAGCTTTAAATGGCACTAGTCTTGCTGTAGCTTTGCAAGTCACTAATTATACTGAAGCTTTACAAGTCACTAGTCATACTATAGTTTTGCAAGATACTAGTTATAATGTAGCTTTACAAGTCATTAGTCCTACTGTAGCTTTTCAAGTCACTAGTCATACTTTGTTTTGCAAGTCACTAGTTATAATGTAGCTTTACAAGTCACTAGTCATACTGTAGTTTTGCAAGTCACTAGTTATACAGAAACTTTACAAGTCACTAGTCATACTGTAGTTTTGCAAGTCACTAGTTATAATGTAGCTTTACAAGGCACTAGATATACTGTAGCTTTACAAGTGTATAGTTATACTTCAACTCTATAGTCCCTAGTTATAATCATTGTGGAGATTTCAGAGCTAAGATCAAATGCATATAAATTTTTAGCATTATGTAATTCAAGATTAATGTTCCTACCATCAGTATAACATAAGCGATTGGAGCTGCCAGTTCAAAGGACATAACAAAAAGTTCTTTATTAATAGCTTGGCTTTATACATGTGAATAGTGTTTATCATACTATTTGTTTGAAATAATACTTTCCATCAAAAGCACATGACAGACTTTCTATCTGCCTTAATGGCCCATATACATCATGTCTGCTTACAATCTGTAATGTGTAACCATACTGTGTGCTTAACATTTGTCCATGATTGTAAATGGTAGTTTAAGCTGATGGACATTTGTAAACATTTTTACAAAGCTAACTTTGTCCATAATTGTAAGTTGTAAATAATATATTCACAAAGCTTTTGAGTTTTGAATATTCAAGAAATAGACTTGTTTTCAATAAAATTGGAATTTTCTTTCAGAATGACCAACATCAAGTTCAAGTGAAAATGTGTATCAACTGAGATTTGATTAATTCCTGTTTTAAGACCAGTCTTTGGGACTCCTTTATAGCTGTGTTGTGATTCAAAAGGAAATATTTATTTAAATGATTTGTCAGAATTACTAAAGCAATCATTGATTTTAGATTAACACATTGTTTTGGAAATCATTCAAACAACTTCTTGCTTACATCACTGTGATATGTCAGATCATTCAAAATTATTGTAATTCATTCAATTACATATCTATATTGTCTTTTTAATTAACACTCTGTATTGTAGAAAAATACTGCTTATTGATTTTACTTAAATTGTTAGTTTTATTTTTTATTTAACACTTATTAAGACATTCAATGAAAAGAGAAAAAAAAACTCATCTGGGATCTGAATTTCTTTAAAACATTTTAGTGAAATGATGAAGTAAAACTGCCTTCAAAATTTAAATTGAATTTTGTTTTTGAATCCTCAATGTCTTTTGTAAAGATTTAAATTTCACACATATGAGAAATCTTTAAAGAAATTAATAAGTATCCATAATGTCATCAAATGTTGAGAACTTTCTTTAAAATCCTACCCAGAATGGATTAGTCTATGAAAAGGGACAAATTGCTTGAGCTTGCCAGACATTATGATCTTTCTGCTTTAGAAGACAAGGTGAAAATACTGATGCAGAGAGAGAGAGAGAGAGAGAGAGAGAGAGAGAGAGAGAGAGAGAGAGAGAGAAGAGAGAGAGAGAGAGAGAGAGAGAGAGAGAGAGAGAAGAGAGAGAGAGAGAGAGAGAGAGAGAGAGAGAAAGAGAGAGAGAGAGAGAATAATTCAAAAAGAGCAAAAGAAGAGATACAGAGAAAAAGGCCAAGCAATATAGATCAAAAGAATTTGAGCTGGCCGGTAGAGCACTCAAGGGTCAAGGGTAAAATTGTATGCCCTGAATGTTCCAACAAGTTATGTATGCATTAGGCATCCAACAGTTTAAATTTTCTGCCCTTTCACCCTGAAAATTTACAAAGTAGTTTTTACAAAGATAATTTCAAACCCTCCTATTGGTAGCTATTTGGATAATAAAGCCAATGACTTACCTCCAGCAAAAGCTGTTTACACAGGTTGTAGGAACAAACTGAATTTTTCTTCAATATCCCTGGTAAGACACACATAAAGTCAATCTCCTAAAAAAATAAATAAACAGTTTTACGTCCTATGTTTTAAGTCATATTAATAAACTCATAATTGTCATGAACATCCTTAAATTCTCTGATAAAGTCACTATAATTTATCAGGTGAAATCCTCTTTAATTTTGTAAGCATAGGTGTTATAAGATTGCCTCAACTAAATTTGATAAATTTAACAATGGCTATTTCATTAAAATGATCATACACCACTCCCTCGATAACTTACGGACATCGGGGTCCAAAAACATCGACCACAATATAAGCGAGGGCGCGAGTTATCGAGGGACCTATAATAAACAACAAAACTAACAAAGGAATCAATGTATAGGCAAAAGGGGGTGGCTTAGCAGTCTTGAATACTCAATTAATAATCGTGCTAAGATTAACAGTGAATAAAAATCTCTTCATATCGGTGTACTTTGTTTAATTTTTTCATCACAGAGTAACATTAATTTCAGGATAACTTACAGTATATTGATCATCAAAACATTATTTAACATGGTTTCCATTCGCTTAGCACATGTATGACTTCACGTTGTGTATTACGCCACTAATTTTTGCTGTGAATGGTATACATTCTAGTTTTATTGTTTGATCCAAAGTAGACTTTTTTAAATACGAAAGATCGACACATTTCGAAAAAACAATTTCGATCGAACGATGTGTAGACGTAAAATGGAAAAAAAAAATAAATTCACAAGGGTTAACCATTACCAACATGAAAGTAATGGGTCTAAAAATTTAAAATGACCTAAATTAGAACACGATAACACTTGCGGTTTGTGACACGTTGTTGTGTGAACCATGCATACACAGCATCATCTAATTCGTTATCACTTGCAGTCCATGCTCATTTTCATTTCGTCCCTTCATCTGAATCAACATCATGTGAGTAATTTTGAAGTTTCGGCTCATCCTTAAGCCAACCTCTAAATGTCGACTCAGCAATTTTTAGTTCATTGCAAATTTTTGATCTCGCTTCGCCATTATGAACACCATCTATGATGAACAGCTTTTCAGTCACTAAGTACGCCTTTTGCTTAATTCCTTTGCTCTCCATGGTCACATTTACAAATGATTAGGATACATTACTGATATTATATACTTTAATGATGTTAATATATAAAATGTGAAAATATTTTTGATTGGTCAAGTAAAATGAAATTTGATAACGGTAATGAATACAAGAATGTTTGCTCCTATTGGCATGCCTTTGAACTTTATTTTATTGTGCTTTCCTTGTTTGATTTGATACAAAAGACATATTTTAAGTGATACAACAACACAGGTCTTTTTTAATTGATTCTTTTATTGCAACAAACACTTCCCCAAGCCGTTGATCGAAACAAAGCCAGCATTCAATTATGTTCTCACGGAAGTACTCATGGGTTTCCATGTGACGGTCAACTCATTCTTTTCATGTTTTCATAGAAGAGAATAGGTATGTTTCAATTATAGTGTTGCGACGAAATTAAAGGATTATAATGTAAATATCACCTAGCAAGACATTTAATTGGCATTTATTTCATTCTCTGTTGCCAAATGTTTTAGCATTTACCAGAATTTTTCGTTGAGCGCTGTTTATTTACAGTGTATTGACAACTATTTTTTATTTTTAAAAAAACCTAAAATAATATGTGATATCTTATTAGAAATTGCAAATTTCACAATGTGGAATCTATCTTTATGGGCAATAATCACCATTTTTGATGATAAAAACAAGCTATATATCAAGGTTTAATTTACCAATTTACCATTTCTTCTCACGACTTTTTTCAAATTCAACATGTTTTAAAATATATTTTCTTTGAAAAAAATTTGGAGCCATGCTGGACACCGCATTATAAGTGGGTTTGCAAGTTATCAGGGCGTGAGTTATCAAGGGAGTGGTGTACCATGATCTGAGAGCAAGTTGAATTTAGATCCACTTACAACACATGATTTGTCTCTTATATCCATTGCATTAAAGAGTTCTTATTTAACACAATCATCAACTGGGATGAAATAACTTAACAAGACATATATTATATTATCATAGTAACACAATTTTGAGTGCTAGATAGAGTTGTCAGCATTACCAGATGCAACGAGTCAAGTCATAATCCAGATTTTTTGATGCTAACAACAAAATAAAATCGAGCCATCAAGATAAACTTACTGTGATAATAATATTTTAGTTATACAGCTATAAATTATTTTATAAATTAATAAAATCCCCAAAAATTACTTTAAAAATAATTGCTAAAATTTCAAACCATTTTTTGGAAGAGCCGATATGTACATAAACATAGTTTTTTGAATGAAGTGTTTATAACAACAGTCACACATTTCCAACCACTGTTAATCACACAATTTCTTTGATGCATGGGGGAAGCAGGCTCATACATGTGATTTACATCTGTTGTGCAGTTGTCACATTTTGTATCAGAGAAGAGATTAAAAGCTGAAAAACAACAAAAGTCAAGCTAGGCTGATAATGGTTGATTTGTTTCTGGTGGAACATTGTGAGAGGCTCTGATAGGGACTTGGTATGGCTAGTTATTTTCAGTGGGAAATGTTGGAACTTAGTGACACAGATTTGTTTTTAAGAGAATGCTGCTCATTTCTATTTGGATGTCAAGTTAGGCTACATCATAGTTATTCATATGTGCTCAGTTATAACCAAGAAACCTTGTGGAAAAAGTAGTTCCATCTTCATTTGAGAACACAGTGTGTGTTTGTGTGTGTGCATATGTGTGTGTCATATGGATTTTTAATGTAGCTTTAACATTTATTCAGTCATACTGCTATGATATCTGCAGCATAGTAGTAGCACTGGGACATCATGCCGCAGACATGTAACATCATGAACCACAATGTCACATTATCCTGACACTAGGCCAACTAATTCTACCACTAATCTCTTAATGCTGAGTGCCAAGTGAGGCAGTTGCTAGTACCATTTTTTTAAGTCTTTGGTATCACTTAGCTGGGGTTCAAATCTGTGACCTCCCACACCAAAGGTGGAAGCTCTAACCATTTAGGCCAATGAAGCCGTCCAGAGAGTCTGGTAATAATAAAGAATAAAAACACAAAAGTACCATTTTCCTACTTTTTGGATTTGACAGAAAAAGTTTGGACCATTCTTGGGTAGGAATTTGATAGATATAAATTGTCCTTTTGTATTAATCCATGTTTATAAATGTGCATCTAAGGCATTCTCTCTGTACAGATCATCACACGAGTGTCATCTTTATGTGAAAAACTGAAACATGCAGGAATGTCAAGTAGCAATTATAATCCAGATACAGCACCATGACCAGTTTCAGCGCCAAAGTGTATGCTCAACTTTTTCAGTCCCATGGTTAGTTAATGCTCCTGGGAATAAGGGTAAGCCCAATGCTCAAGCCCTCCCCAATATTATTAATAGTCAGGGCAGAGCTGACATGGTTGTCCCTCAAAATTCTGATCTTGATGCTGACATCTTGGCATTTCTTGATAAAATTTTACCTAGAGCTCAGTAAGTCATCAGCAGGATGTTCAAATTGTCAGCATATAAATTCAGCCTTGTGTTAATAGCACAGCTCAAGACAAACCAGACCCAGAAATTGTCTACAATGAAATTGGTAGCAAAGAAGTGTCAATCTACTTTGTAAAATCAAGATGCCATGTTGTATTTCTTGATGAGATCAAACAGCCAGGCTAATGCATCCATACTAAGGTACTGATTGTCAGTTGCCAGGTGCTTGACCTCAGTGTGTCATAGTTCTACCCACTTCTAGTTCAACCCACTTCCAAATCCAAAGTGCAATCCAACATTTTCATCAATTTGAAAAACACCAACATCCACTGTTTCAAGCTGGCTATTGTGTCAGCAAGTGATAACGGTGACTAGCTAGGCAAGTACTGCCAGTACCTGGGAGAGTTTGACTGTACTGGCATTGACATTCCTATCAAGGTTAGTGATAATGACAAGATGAAGGATTGCAAAAAAACCCCACTTTGCATAATTAGTTGCAAATATGAACTCTTCTCGATACAAATCAGCAAGAATGTAAGGCTACACAATGTAGATCTATTGTTGCTCATCAAGGGTGAAAAGAGTCACTATGAATAACCCTGTGTCATCTGGTCACTATGGATAAAGAAACTGAGTCATCTGGTATGAAAGCACAAGTACCATGTCATAAAGGTCTGATGCCTGTACCATCACATCTTCAGCAAGGATAACCTATAAGAAGCCCATATAAAAGACTGCAGCAATATAAGCAAAAAGACAGTGCATATTATAACAGGAGACAGGCAAGAATATCCTAAACTGCCAGAACCACCACCACCAAATTTGTATACCATACATCATTTATGCAGACTGCATGGCACAGAATGTGCCAGTGGAAGGCAGGCTCTATTTGGAATCTGGATAAAAGCAACTTGCAGAAAATTGCAGGTCCTATTAAGTTGTTTATGATTAAGTACCAGGATGACAATGTTATAAGATGACAAAGAGGTTGTTATCACTTTCATCCACAGCCTTGAGCAATAGGTGTTTTGAAATCCAGCTGAGATTCTAATGGATGGAGACAACAGCAAGGCCTTCCAGGAATCAACTAACTGCCACATGTTGCAACAAGCCTAGTGATGATGACAGGTTGCACATTTAACCTGAAAAAAAAGGTGTCAGGTGTTTTTCATAACCTGCACAGCTGTGAATAGTCTCAATGGAGGACATAAGCACCATTTCAAACAACATCGAAAAATACACAACATTCTCACTACAATTTGCTGAGTCTCCAGTTTATGAACAGCAGTGTTGAGAAGCTATATGTTACATGCCTAAGGAGGTACTTTATGCTACTGTTACACAAAGCATGGCTTTGACCTTCTGCTTTGCAAGTGTATCTACCCATATAAATATATGAGCAGCTTGCAATCGATTTCATGAAACACAGGTCTACAGCTAGCTCAGCAGCTATTATAACCTACATCTGAAGACCAATGTGCTGATATGTTCAGGCATGTTTGAAGACCCAACACTATGGCCTGTACCCAGCTCACTATTATAATATGTCTGGTATGAGCTGGAAAGCCCTCCTGAAGAGTACTAGTGTTAAGCTGCTGACAGAGATAAAAAGGGACCAATTTATTGAAAAGTGAGCCAGTGTCATGAAAAAGCAAACAAACTAACATGTCCAGGCAATGACTGTGAAAAGCCAAACAGCTGATATAACCTACCTTGGTCCCAAAAACCTCTATGAAAGGACCACAATGTAGTCTTCCAACTGGAAGCTTTATGTGGATAAACACTCCTCTTGCAATCCAACTGATGTTAGCAGATATACAACGGGTATGTTCTTGACATAGACCTCCATTACCCAGATGAGCTTCATGATGCAAACAGTGACTACACAATGGCCCAGTGATTATATTCATCCAAGATACCTACTGAGCAACTGAGAATTATTTTGTCAACCAAATGGGGATTAAGTTTAATGTAAGCACAAACCAGGTTCCCAGCCTGTGAACAAAAGAGCACTTGTGATCCATTACCAAAACATCCAGCTTCACACCAGACCTAGAATGTGCATCAACAAGGTCCACACAGCACTGAGAGTTCAGCCCAAGATTATGGGTGGCATCATACATCCAGCACAACATGGATCTAACAACCAATCAATCCATTGTCTGAGTTTGAGAAGGATTTCTTTAAGCTGATGAATAACTCCATCTTTGAGAAAACAATGGAAAGTGGATTTAGTTGGGCCTTGTGGGGCAAGGGGACAAGCTGTGCCATCTGACTACGAACCCAGTATTCCTTACAGAGAAAATCTTTAGTGGCAACCTCATCACAGATCATTCGATAAAGGCCAACTTTAAGCTCAACTGTCTCATTTATATCAGGCAGGTGTTCCTTAAACTGAGCAAGGATTCTGATGTATGAATCCTATTACAATCAGATAAAAGCAGGCACTGGCCACTTGGTATACTGTGGTTTATACACCTTTGGTGTGACAAATTTAAGGACTTTTCAAGGACTGTTTCCAATTTTTTCAAGGACTCTGATATCCAGCGCACTTTAGGTATATTTATCAATGGCCATTTAAAAGATTTGTGAGAATGTTGTAATTTACTGACAAGAGGCTTCCTAATATTTCTACAATAGGCTTGAGACTTTATAATAGAGAATAAAAAAACAACAGATCTTAGGAGAATAACAACACTTTATTTCTAAGAAAAATAAATGAATTCAGATCTTTATATGATGAGCAAAAAGAAAACATCCTATAGGTTACATAGAAAATAATGTACACTATGTTCAATAGTTCTTTAAATTCTTAACTCCAACTGGAGATTTGTTGTTGCTATTGTAGGGCTTAATGCCATTTTTCAGCACACGATAAGCTATATATGGTGGCCAGTATTAATGGTGGAGGAAGAAACTGGGGAATCACCAGAAAGAACCACCAACCCATGAGAAGTTACTATCTAGCTTTCTCAAATATCCACATTGGCCAAATCCTAAACTCGAACTCATGCAAACAGAGGTGAGATGGCAGTGATCCATAGTGGACAGCGCTTTAGACCACTCGGCCACTTGGGGCACCCTGATCTCCAGATCAAAGTCTGCTTGTATGAAAGTTGCAAATCATCTTATGAAGAACAAAATACAAATGAAGGATAAGAGGTAAACAAAGTAGAATAGTCACAATATTTTCAGTGTACCTGGAGCTGCCTGACAAAATCAATCTCTGAAATAACTTTGATGCATGTTGATACATTCACGTAACATCTTAAATGTAAGTATGCAGCGTGTCACAACTAATTTTTTTTACAATAGCTGATCTATAGGTAAAGGTGCTCAATTGTACATGAGTGACTATCCAAAAAAGCATCTGCTCCACAGTACTACCAACAAAAAGGTTGTTGGCAATGGATAAGTGCTGTGGATGACCAATAACCAAGTTTGTTGACCTCTGCCCCAAGATATACTATATCCTGGTTGGGGACCATGAGATATGAAAGGTCATCTGTACTGACCTCAAGTTATGTCTCTACCTGTAGTACCTGCTGGAGCAAAAACATTCCAGCACATCACTTCCATTCTCCCATTTGCAGCTACCAAAATAAAGTGGGGCTTACCGAATCATCAAGACATATATAGTTAACACTAATGATACTATTATGTGGGCATATAGCCACTACTTCAGTGCACACAAGCAACATGCCTGAGTGAATAAGTACTTCAATAACTTTGGGTGCCTTGTCTAAGAACCAGTTACAGATGTGTGTGTGTGTGTGTGTGTGTGTGTGTGTGTGTGTGTGTGTGTGTGTGTGTGTGTGTGTGTGTGTGTGTGTGTGTGTGTGTGTGTGTGTGTGTGTGTGTGTGTGTGTGTGTGTGTGTGTGTGTGTGTGTGTGTGTGTGTGTGTGTGTGTGTGTGTGTGTGTGTGTGTGTGTGTGTGTGTGTGTGTGTAGCAAATTTTATCCTATTTGTAACTTGATAAATTTTCAGGTGAGTGTCATTAAATATAGCTAAAAGTACCAAATTCATTTAAAATACTTTGTGTGAAATGAATTAGGCACTTTTAATTAAAAAATGCTGACCTGAAAATTTACTAGGTTGCAGACAGGATGAAATTTGCAATGCTATGTGGAATTAACTATAGTGAAAATAAAATCATTCTTATTAATTGTAGTAAGAGCACTGTTATTTACAAGGATATTTTCAAGCTAACCTTGGCCTTAATGCTGTCTTCTTGGAACTGTGGACAGACCAGTGCATTGATGGTCACTTCCTCAAAGTCATCATATCGCTTGGCTTCCACCAAATCTTTGCAGAGCTGGAAAAGACAACCATGATTTGAAAACCAAACTCTTACCAAATCCTTAATGAGCTAGAAATGACAACTATGAATTGAAAACCAAACTCTCACCAAATCCTTAATGAGCTAGAAAAGACAACTATGAATTGAACAACAACCAAACTTCCACCAAATCCTTACTGAGCTTGAAAAGACAACAAATTAAATTAGCAACCAAACTTCCACTAAATCCATGCAGAACTAGAAAAGAACTACAAATTGAACAACAACCAAACTTCAACCAAATCTTTACAGAGCTAAATAAAGCAAATAAAACAATGAACACCAATGAAACTCCCAATTACAAAGCCTAAAGACAACTACAAAATGAACACAAACCAAACCTCCACCAAATTCTTGCAGAAGTGGTAAAGATAACAACAAACTAAACACCAAATCCTTGCAGAACTTTCACTTTGAGTACGGAAAGACAACTATAACTGAACACCAACTAACACTTCCACCAAATCCTTGCTGAATTGGAAAAGACAACTACAAACTAAAACACCGATATAACTTCCACTCTCCACTCTCCTAGACTAATGTCTGAAATCTAAATAAAACAGTTTTGTGATGAAAACAATTTTGACCTGAATTTTCCAATTAAGATGAATGGTTACAGATTCAAATAAAAAGAAAAATAATAAAATCTGTATACCCTTCCTGTATATCTGATCAAAGAATGAGAAGGAATACAACAATAATCTGTTGTGACAGCAGTTATTTTAAGGGAAAGCAACCAAATTTGGCCATGCTGGGTTGCAAAACATTCAGCAACACTTTGGTGACAATTCAACATGGTTTAATGAAACTGAAGGGGTGAAACAAATAGCTGGGGAAAAAATGAAATCATCACTGCTGGAGATATGAACATAAAATTTCTGATATCACATCCTCAGAAATGGAAAGATCTTTATGAATTGTACAATTTCATCCAGGCACCATGTATCACTACTTACTCTGAAGCCCTTATTAATCACATTTACACTAATAAGCTGAAAATACATCAGAAATACAGGCACCAATATTTGACATTAGTGACCACTATCAAGAGTGTATCAGTAGCCATGCACTGCAGTGGACAAAAAAAACCCCTAAACATTTTGAAAATTACAAAAGACTTAATGAAGAAGAATTCAAAAATTGACCTGCATCAAGAATCACTTCACAGTTTAGAAAATATTAAGATTTGCAAGGTTGCTGTAAAAATGTTTTATAATCTTTTCAACAAAAACTAAACATTCACACTCAACTAAAAACAATGCAAACGAGCAAATGAAATTCATCTAGCTTTTGCTTTAAATCTCTAATAATATGCACACAAGATGCAAATTTTATAAACTCAAAAACTGGGAAAATACTGGAAATAAGGAATTCAATAATGCATATGATTGGAACAGCCAAACAAGCAGCTACAAAAAAACCACTGCAGAAAATAAAATTTTAGTAATCTAGTAATGTGTGAAATATCTAAATGAACTAAATTCCAAAAAGTCACTTACTCCTGCCAGTAATATCAGACATTGTATATTCATTCTAAAATTTTAGTCAAGTCACAAGTTAATTTCCAAGAAAAAGTGAGAAATTACAAAATATAGAAATATTTACATTGGACTATGAATAATCCCGAATACTTAAATTGTCTTGTCTATCTTTTATTCCAAAACTTCCGAATTTAACATATTGATATGTAAATTTTTAAGTGCTCTTAGAGCTCACTTCTGAAACAGTAATAAAATCCCTGTAATATACAACAGCTTTTATTCCTATGGGCTTACATTCATGAAGATATCCCACAGGTCTTCTATTGGCACTTTGTCCTTGTATTGGTCCCTCCTTCTGATAGAATCTGAAATAATTAACAATGCAAAGTTAACACCTATATTTATACCACTCCCAAAAATTGACACTATGCAATGTTCTCTCATTATAATGCAGTAGCTCAGGTCCATGATCACTGACCACCTAATATACCATGTAAGGTGTATTTGTGTTTATGACAGATGGAGTTGGTAGGAAAATGGATAAAGAAAATACCAAACGGACATAATAAAACTGTACTTATGTACATAAAATCTGTAAATGTCATATAACGTTTACTGTACTTGTGTACATAAAATATATAGCTGTCATACAATTGACTGTACTTGTGTACATAAAAATGTAATAGTCATAAAGCATTTACTGTATTTGTGTATATAAAATATGTAGCTGTCACATAGTGTTTTCAGTACTTGCGTACTGCAACATACAGCATACGAACTTCTACAGTGAAGTCACCAGCAGAAGGTTTCTACAGATCAATGGCCATATGTTCGGGACCAGGGCACACTATATGTATTAGTGGACTGTGACTGTGGACGCCTAGCTATGGTTCAAAATAGCAGGAAAGGCAGATCTCTTCAGCCATGGTTGGCTATCTGTGTAGGAGAGAGAAACTCCAATACAAAACCTATGGCCTGTGGACCTCGCTGTCACCGTCTTGGCTTGCTGGGCCATGGCAGATGAACTGAAGGTTTAATGAGTGGAGCCAGTTTGCACAGACTGCACTCAACTTAAAAGCCCCATTGTGAAGGCATGAATGAACTGTCTACTGTTTAAGTCTACCCCTACATTTGTATGAATCTATCAAGCCCTGCAGTGATGGGTAAGGAGCAAAAAGAGCAGGAGAAAGATGTAACTGGAAGCCACAGTCCCAATCCTACAAGCATCCTTTCGCCATCTGATGTTGATCTGGAGACAACACCATCACCTGGTAGTAGCCTGAGTGATCAAGCAAGGAATAGCTTTCTCCACATGAAGAGGGGCCCAGAAAAGGTGGCATAACCAAAATGTCTGCTTATCCCCCACCCAGCTGGCTTGCAGCAGCAAACAGGCATCTTCCAGTGCAGTCAAAACATTACAGAAGAGACAAGGTAAGCCCCACCTACCTCACATCATAGGAAAATCAAAACATTACAGAAGAGACAAGGTAAGCCCCACCTACCTCACATCATAGGAAAAGACTAAAACGGGCTTGTTGGAACATCAGAACAATGCTAAACTCAACCGACAGCAACAGACCAGAATGACGTGCTGCCTTTATCGTACAAACTCTCTCACCTTGGTGTCGACATTCCTAAACTTAGTGATATCCACCTTTTAGAGGAAGAAAGTCTGAGAGAACTTGGCACTGGATACACCCTATACTGGTCAGGAAACCAAAGAATGAAAAAGGACTTTCAGGAGTTGGTATCATGGTCAAGGACTCAATCACAACCAAGTTAACAAACCTTCCCACTGGTCACACCGACAGCATCATATCCATGCATCTCCTGTTAGGGAACCAACATGCCACACTCTTTACTGTATATGTTCCAACACTCCAGGCAGATTCATCTGAAAAGGATAAATTCTATTCTGACCTGTGCATAAAGAACATCTCACAAAATAATCATCCTCAGAGACTTCCATGCCTGAGTGGGCCAAGACTCAGAAATCTTGGGAAACATGGAGTGGGTGGCTCCAATGAAAATGGGCACCTGCTTCTTGAATTTTGCACAGAACTACAGCTCACCATCACAAACACTATTCCTGCAGAAAGACAGCCTTAAAAAGGAGCTAGATGCATCCTACAATAAAACACTAACACCTAATCAATTACATAATAGTATGCCAGAGGGACTTAAAAGATGTCTTCCATACCAGAGTGATGCCCAGTGCAGAATGTCACACAGATCATCATCTTATGCAAGCTTAACTTCAAGCCCAGGCCCAGGCAACAAAGACACCTGGAGAAGGAAGCTCCAGGTCAAAACCTGTTGTCTGTAGACATCAAAGCAGATTTTCAAGAGAGCCTGCAGTCTAGACTTGAAGAACCTAATTTTCCGCCAGACATACCTCTGGAAAAGATGTGGAACCACATCAAGGCTACCATTCTGCAAACCTCAGAAGAGATCCTTAGATTCACCACTAAGAAAAACAAAGACTGGTTTGATGAAAACAACCAAGAAATCCAAAAACTGCTTGCCAAAAAGAGATCAGTGTACTAAACCCAACTCGCTCAACCTACCTGTTCAAAGAAAAAAGCAGCCTTCTGCCTCATCTGCAGCTTCCTTCAGCACAGGCTCCAAAACATACAAAATGAATGGTGGACAAAGCTTGCAGAAAGGACCCAGTTGTATGCTGACATTAGTGACTACAAGGGGTTCTAAGAAGCACTGAAAGAAGTGTATGATTATTTCTTTCAAATACATAGCCCACTATGGAGTGCAAATGGCAAAGAACTACTCAGTGACCGGGAACCTATCCTGAACTGCTGGTCAAAGCACTTCCACACCCTCTTCAGCACCAGCTGCACAGTCCAGGAGGCAGTTATTGACCACATCCCACAACAGCCACTAAAGATGGAACTTGATGAGGCACCTACACTGCAAGAGACTATAGAAGTCATAGAACAGCTGAAGACTGGAAAGGCTACAGGAAAAAATGGTATCCCACCAGAGATATGGAAGAGAGGAGGCCCAGCATTGCACACCAAACTCCACATGTTCTTCATTTGCTGCTGGGAGTGAGGGAAACTTCTACAAAGACCTCTGAGATGCAGTCATCATCACCTTGTACAAAACAAGGGGGAAAAGCATGATTGCTCAAACTACTGTGGGATAACTTTGCACTCCATTGCAGGCAAAATCCTTGCTAGAGTACTGCTGAACAGACTGGTGCACACCATTGCAGAAGAACATGCTCCACAGAGTCAATGCGGCTTTAGAGCCAATAGGGGTACAACTGACATTGTGTTCGTCCTGAAAATGATCCAGAAGAAATGCCAAGAACAAAACAAAGGACTGTACATCACATTTGTGGACCTGTAGACATGGTGAGCAGAACTGGACTGTGGAAAATCCTTGAAAAGCTCAACTGTCCTCCAAAGTTCTTTACCATGGTCATTCAGTTAAATAAGACCAGCTTGGTAAGGTCATAAACAATAATGACCTGTCACAGACCTTCTCCATCACAAATGGCATGAAATAGGGATGCGTTTTAGCCCCCACATTGTTCTCAATCTTCTTCAGCATGATGCTCCAAAAAACAGCAAAAGACAAAGAAGGCATCTATATCTGCTTTTGTACTGATGGCAACCTCTTGAACTTAAGGCGACTTCAGGCACACACCAAGACCTTGGAAAAACTGATCAGAGAACTTCTCTTTGCAGATGACACCCCCCTTGTTGCCCACATGGAAGCTGCCATACAGATCATAACATCCTGCTTTGCTGAAGCTTGGTCATGAAGTCAGCCTAAAGAAAACTGAGGTACTTCACCAGCCTGCACCTAAGGAAGAGTACCCGCCACCAAGCATCTTCATTGACCAGATACAGCTGAAAGTAGTCCACCAGTTCACCTACTTGGGCTGTATGATTTCCTTTGATGCCAAGGATAACAATGAAATAGACAACAAGGTAAACAGCGCCTTTGGCAAACTCTATAAATGAGTGTAGTACAAAGCCAGTCTCAAAATAGACACAAAGATCAGTGTCTACAGAGCTGTTGTACTGACCACCCTCCAACATGACACTGAATCCTGGGTCACCAACAGCTGCCACTTCTTCCATCAGCGCTGCCTCCACACCATCCTCAACATCCACTGAAGTGACTTTGTCACCAACACTTAAGTCCTGAAACAAGCAGGGATCACCAGCATTTAGGCAATGCTCATCAATATAAAGTTGTGCTGGGCAGGGCACCTATCCAGTATGGAGGATCATCGCCTGCCAAAGATTGCACTGTATTGTGAGCTATCCACTGGCCACCGTGACAGAGGAGAACCTCGAAAGAGATATAAAGGCTCCCTGAAAAAGACCCTCACCAACTGTAGCATTGACCACCATCAATGGGCATCAAAAGCTGCTGACCGTGAAAGCTGGTGATGTACAAATCACTGGACCACTGTTACTTTTGAACAAAACAGTTGGGCCAGCTTGGAGAAAAAAAGATAGCAAAGAAAGAACTGGGAACCATTGGCAGCACCCACCACAACCCAGACCTTCCCCTACTGCCTCTGTGGACAGATATGCCTGTCATGTGTTGGGCACATCAGCCAAGAGCGCACTTGCAATAGATGTGGACATCCCCCTTCCTATATCTTTGCAAGCGAAGTCAAGCTAACAACTTCCATACACAAAATATGTAATTGTCATATAGTGTTTACTCAGTACTGTGCATTCAAACTGATAAAATAATTGCAAATATGAAAATATAGACAATAATGTAAAACTTGTTTGTCATAAATCCTAAATCTTCATATGCTTGCTTGGTCCAAATCTTAATACAATTACATAAAATGGAGTGCCCAGTTTTCATAAATAACTTGGTTAATTTTTATTTCTAATCTTTATGAAATCACTCAGAAAAAAACATTGCTATTTTCTTTTATGTCTGTGTTTCAAATATATGCCAGCCCTGCAGCACAAAAGCAAGAGTCCTGTTAACATCTAACAAAGTTTTCATAATGTAATTTGTAATAATGTAATAATGTAATCTACCCAAGATTAACTTAATGGAAAATTTTCATGTAAGGCAACATATGACATGCTTAAATGATCAGACTCTAATAGCTCTTTTGCCTAGAGATGGCAGGCAAAAGTAAAATTATAATTAAGTAGGTTGAGTGTAGGATGATAATTAGGGAGTGTCACTATTAAAAGTGCATCTACTGACTCCATTACGGCTATATTTTCTGGTATACAATACAGAGAAGCAACAGAAAAAGGCAGAAAGGAAAAGAAAATTACTGTGGCTTTCTGCCTGCTTATGAAATAATACAAGCAAAAGTATTGGTGGGTTATAATTAATAACATACATGCCAACCATTACGCTTTTGGCTTAATCATTACGCTTTTTTCACTAAATTATGCCTTACACATAAAGGTATTTGGATTAAGCTTTTTCAATATATTTCCATCCCCAAAACAATTAGTAATTAGTTTTCTCATTTTTATTAAATCCCACTAATCGCACAGAACACATTCTAGAAAAGATGGCTTCTGTGTAACTATGACATAAAAGTACATGTGTCTGTAGACTAGCGGTGACCTTCCCAAGTGTTATGTTCTATTTATAGCAGTTGCCCTATTTCCAAGAAGACCTCTGTTTCTATTTATAGCAGCTGTCTAGCTTAGGACAGAACAGACTAGTTTTCTAATTTTTTTTTCTTTGCTCACATATTCTTTGTTAAAAATAATATGAGGTACGGAACCATTCTATAGGAATTGGCAGTAAAAGTCGTTCTATTTATTCTAGTCGATGCATATGTTACAGCAAAAATGCTTCTCAAATGATTTCACAGAAGGATTAGGAAAAACAATGGAAAACACGACAGAGATGAATACATGAATAATACAATACAGTGTCATTCTAGAGCAGCTTCACAACAATTGCAGGCTGTGTGGAAAGGATTTTAATATTGGTCATAGTGTAAAACAAAGATGCCTTGAATTAGCCCATTTTACTAACTCCAGTACTAAGGTAACTTCTTTCTTACAGCAGAACTAAATTGTGGAAATGAATTTTAAAAATGCAGGGGCATTATTTACTGTGCACTTAATTAATAGAACACTGACAATTAGTGGTAGAATATAACTTTGGCCTTTGTTCAAAACTGATGCTTCCTGACACCAAAATTGCGGAAAATATACTTGTGTTTTGTACAAATGCGCATTGAATTTTATTTTGATATATGTGGATTACACTTTTCTGCTCAGATTACTCCTTTTGTCCACTTGGATTATGCTTTTTCCTTGCCAGGGGTTGGCATGTATGTAATAATGTAGACAAAAAAATAGGTTAACTTAAGACCAACATATTTAATATTATTTACTTAGTTAACTGTAAAATCGTAAAGCATCAAACTAAGATGCAGGGTATATTAAACAGATGGAGTGAAATTCAAAAAGGGGTCAATCCTCAAACATTTCCTATTTAATGCTTTTAATAATGGTATATATATATATATATATATATATATATATATATATATATATATATATATATATATATATATATATATATATATATATTAAATATGGCTCTTTATACAACTATGCTGATGGTAACACTTTGCACAAAAGTGTGCTATGAAATTTGTGTAGGATGATTATGCAAGTAGTAATCATCATAAACTGTTAATTAATACAAAAATGACAATCCTCAAGGTGATCAGACTTTGGCCTATGGCTCTAGAGACTTTTTAAAATTTTGAATAAGTGTGCTACAAAATGTTTGGATGATTTGATATGTTTTAAATACATAAATACAATTTCAAATATTCAAATATTTTAAATGTCCCAAGAAATAAAAACCTCAACATCTGGCAACAAATCTTTTAGATATGCAACTGCCATTCCATACAATGAGCAACCTAATCAATTTAGAGATCAATTAAATTTTTTAATTCAGTTATATCATTATTTTATTTTAGAATGGTAAAAGCCTGTCAATGTGGTATAAGTGAATAGTAGCCCCAACGCTCCTGCATTGATAACAACAAGAAACATCTGTTACCATTTTGTATTATTATTCTCATCTTATGTACCATCATGTGTACGACTGGTAATTCCTATCGTTTTAAGTAAGGCAAGATTCACATCTCAGCATAATTTTAGTCCTAAATTGGTGCTTCTGTGTTTAATTTAAATTTTCTTTGTATCCTATAATTTTAGGTAATACAGCTTCCTCTTTTATCATCCTTTAAATTATTGAGTTTTTAAATTACATAAATACTAAAAATTCACTTGTAATTACTGCCTGTTAAAAATGTTTTGCTTGCTTATATTTAAAATTATGCACCATGTGTTTTGTGTAATTGTATTGTTGTTTGCCTACATTTTACTTTATGCACCATGTGTATTGTGTAATGGTATTGTTGCTTGTTTATATTTTAATTTATGCACCATGTGTATTGTATAATTGTATTGTTGCTTGCCTATATTTTAATTTATGCACTGTGAGTATTGTGTAATTGTATTGTTGCTTGCCTATATTTTAATTTATGCACTGTGTGCATTGTGTAATTGTGATGTTGTATTATGCTGTTTTTTTATGTCATGAAAATCACCTTTCATTTATTTATTTTTTTGGCTCATGCCAGTAAGAAGCTTACTTGAACTTAAGTTGAATTGTTGTTTAAAACCATGCCTACTTTAAACCATGCATAATTTAAAACCAAGCCTACTTTAAAACCAGGCTTACTTTAAATCACACCTACTATAATCCAGGCCTGCTTTAAACCAGACCTACTATAAACCAGGCCTGCTTTAAACCAGACCTACTATAAACCAGGCCTGCTTTAAACCAGGCCTACTTTAAACCAGGCCTGCTTTAAACCAGGCCTACTTTAAACCAGACCAACTTTAAACCATGCCTACTTCAAACCATACCTACTTTAAACCAGGCCTGCTTTAAACCAGACCTACTATAAACCAGGCCTGCTTTAAACCAGGCCTGCTTTAAACCAGACCTACTTTAAACCAGACCAACTTTAACCCATGCCTACTTTAAACCATGCCTACTTTAAACCAGGCCTACTTTAAACCAGGCCTACTTTAAACCAGGCCTACTTTAAACCATGCCTACTTTAAACCAGGCCTACTTTAAACCAGACCAACTTTAAACCAGGCCTACTTTAAACCAGGCCTACTTTAAACCAGACCAACTTTTAACCCATGCCTACTTTAAACCATGCCTACTTTAAACCAGGCCTACTTTAAACCATGCCTACTTTAAACCAGGCCTACTTTAAACCATGCCTACTTTAAACCATCAATTGCATTAGACTGAAGGATAGGGTTGAATGGATACACCTGTCCATGCATTAATACAATTTAAGACACAGCCTATGATATGATACAATATCAATACACATATTAACTTGATGGTCTTTCCATCTTTAGAAGGTATATCAGTGGTAGGTGGAATGTTTATGTTGATATATTGGATGTACTTCCAGTAAAAAGATTACAGACTGACATAGACTTAACATCCATTTATATTCAATTCTCATCCATGACAAGATAACAAATACTTTCAGACTACCTGGTAATTATCTGTGATTTTAATTCAACATTTTAGGTCAATTCATGCTGCCCCCATTTGATCCTATGCATGACTCATCTTGGCCACCACACCATACATGCCAACCCCTGGCGAGGAAAAAGTAGAATCCAGGTGGACAAAGAGTAATTTGAGCAGAAAAAGAGTAATCCACATATAACACAATACAATTCAATGAGAATATGTTCAAAATGATTTATTTACCCCTTTAGTCTTTTAACATCAGTAACTGCTTCAAGTTTTCATATGCAGCACTTTTAGTATTACAAAGCAACAGACTCTCATACTGCATTTCAAAACACTTTGTACCAACTCAGACTATGAATATTTTGCACAAAGTAGATCACTAAGAGCTTGGTTATAGAGCCTGGACCTAAATTTGGTTTTATTTTTGTTAACGATACTGAACAATCTCTCACAGTCAGCATTAAAATGGTAAAGAACTAATAGTCCTTTCATAACCTGACAGAGAAGAGAAAATTTATATATTCCAGTTATTGGTTCTTTAGCTTGGAAAAAAGGTGCCATTACAGATCAACTCTATCCAGAGGAAATACGTTGTCAGGTTGAATGCCAACTTAATACTTCAGAAGTTCTCCTTCTGATTTATCGTCAGCCTTTCCTGCAGTAAAGTGCATCAAATGACAGGGACAACCTGATATGTACACTGATAGAGACATTTTTCAAAATATAGAATGCAACTCCTTTATGAATTCCAGTCATCACTGATGCTTTATCAGTTCTGCCAACTTGTGTTTATTCAAAGCATTTTCATAAACATCTGTTCTTGTTGTAAAACAAAAGGTGAGTTTTAAGAGTGCTCTTGAATGTGTGTATATTCTGTACAACTGTATGATGATTGAAATTGAAATTGTGTTGCCAAGCCTATCTCTTATGGATTGAACTATGTCAACAAAGAAATCTGCAAGCAGGTCGACCAAAGAGAATGTCATTGGGGTATGCATTTATTCCTCACATTAGCTTGTTCTTATCTCAAAGAGATATTTGCACCTGGAACTTTTGGTGGTCTTACTGTAGTAGATTGATTTTGCTGCATGAACTATGGAGATTCTTCTTAGCAGCTTTGGAGGCTGGTGGGAAGACAAATCTTTTTAAGCCTATCAGCATTCTCTTTTAGCAGTGTGTCCCTAACATTACCATACCACTGAGAACACTTCTGAATTGATACACTGCACTTGGTTACTGGGATATCTTTGTCAAGATATAAATCAAGCTGTAGGAAGGATGTTGTTTGGTTTGCTTGGATGTTATGCATTAGTCTTCTCTTAGAAGCAAACGGAGATGGAGGGTTAGGTACTGAGATGGCATATGATGCTAAGGTGATTTGATGTAATTGCATTGGACACCAGTGAAGACTACTGAATATTATCATCAGGTCTCTGAAGAATCCAGTGTAAAATGTAACCATATTTACAGATGGGTTGGCTATATGAATGTTTGAGACTGAAAATTTAAATAGAATCTAGGAGTTTTGATGTGGATGGATTTCCAGGACAATTAAAGTAAAGTTGAAATCCCCAACAATAATCAGGCTGCCATCTGTCAAATTTCCATATTCCAGGAGGTTAGGAAACTCATCCAAAAGAGAGATTCTGTTAGCTTGTTCTTTTACAACTTGGAGGAGGGTGGGAAGTAGAGGCAGACAAAACTTGACTGACCTATGTTCCAATGTGAGTGAGGTTTGGAACAGTTCAGTTCATGTTTGTTTGCAATTAAAAGTTAGTGTAGTTAAGAGTTCTTTCCGATGACAGCAATTCCACTTTCACAGGAGTGGCATGGGAATGACCTGATGAAGTAACCTGGGCAGTGTTACGGCCACACATCACATTTTGGCCCATCACTCAGATATTTCCGTTTGCCTTTGCAGTGGACCTACTAATAGGTTTCAACATCAATATCTGATATTAGAATATGTTAGCTGGGTACAATTGAAAAGAGTAATCAACTCCATGTCTTGGTTCAAATACATGAACGTTTTTTGTTAACAGGAAATCAGTACTAAATCGAAACATTCTTCCTTCTTGCACTGTTAACATCATCATTATTATCATCAAGAAACTGAAATGCTAGGAAGAAATTACTGATTTCATGCTGTATTAGGTCTTAAGAATGAGAACGAAGTGAAAGCAACAAGTTAAGTAAGTTTAACAAATAATTTATTTCTCTAAGATAAAAAGTGAAAATTTAAGAGGAACATACAGTATTTTGAATTAAATCCCAAATAATTATAAAAGTTTGGTCACAAGTCTAAAAGTATAAAATGTTCCAAATTAATTTCAATTATCTGGTGATGTGGTACCCAGTTTTGATGTATCACAATAATATAATCCAGAATGTCATTCAATGAATTCACCATAATCCCTAAGTAATGTTTTAATTCAAAAGGTCAATAAGCACTTTGTTATTCCAATTATTAATTAAAATAAATGATTCCTCTCAATTATATCTGAACACAACAGTAAATAACTGCAGACTGAACCATATACTGAACATAAAACAGGAATGAAGACATTGTTAACAAAACTACTGTAAAACCATTACTAATTTCACTTCATCTAAGATAATATGATACCAAGGATATGGGTTATTTTAAATAGAAATTTCTATCTTTAAAAGAAAATTACTAATAAGGAAGGCGAAAATTCTACTCTCAATCATTAAAAATGGGTCAAGCACACAATGTAAATTAAACACACACACACACACACACACACACACACACACACACACACACACACACACACAACTCATGTAGCATTATAAGTAGAGGTTGGAAAAATGAATCATTTCATACTTACCAAATCTAGAACTTTCCAATCCTTTCTTCTGAAGGCGCTCTTTAATAACTTCCTTTCTATATCTGTAAGTCATTCCACTTGTTAAAATTGTCCCTGAAAACAAGATTACAGTGCACGAATTTATACATGCTTTACTGAGGCCCAAGTGGACTTGATATCACTCACATGTCTTGATACTTAAGAACAAAACTTAAACTTAGTAAAAATATATAATTTATCTTGTCTGATATAAATGCTTTCCTAAGATAAAGGCATAGATCTCTGACCTAAACTTATCCAAGATTCATCTGATGTTATTACCTAGTTTTATTAAAATTTGTTGCAAAATATAGTTAATGATTTCACTCTCAAGTTAACCTATTTAATACCTTGATGATAAAAGCTTATATTTCATGCTATCAAAGCAGGACCAGAACTACAGAACACTGAATATTAACTCATTACACCCCGGAAATTTTTGTCATTTGCACCTGAAATGCAATTAGGAAACATATTCTGGGGGCTACCTCTGAATAAATCTACTTCCAAGGCATTTACATTTAGCCTCATGATTAGTTAGTTTATTCCAAATCCACAAAATATCCTAGTTTTTGCAAAGGTTTGTCTGTGTGCAGTTCAGACCAGTCTACATTAGATCTGAGACCAAAAGGTCTAAAATCCAGACACAAAATCCAATTTTGACAAGGGGCAAATTTTTGGTGTAAAAAAAACAACAAATCGGGTCTCAAATTATGTTTTTCCCTCTGTATCCTATAATGCAAATAGAAAGTCCAGGTTATCTGATATCATTGTAGAGCTACATCTGTCTACCTTTCTGTAATACCAACACTTTGGTGTAACTTAAATGACCTTGACAGAGCTCAGAAATACCTCCTGATGCATAAATATGGCGCCTGGGGTTAATTAATGAGTTAATAAGCACAGCCAATAAGATAAAATTTCAAATTTTTAATATGTGGGTATTTGGCTCCTCATCAGACATGTTTAATATCTTGATTGAAGCCTATATTCCATGTTTGATCAAACAGGATCAAAAACAAGGCCTCCAAAGTGGTAAAAATTTCAGCCAATCAGATGCAAGGTCAACTCTTAGATATGCATGGGTCTTGTCATTATCAAAGTATCAAAATTGTCTTATTGATACTGATGCAAGTCCATAAAAAAGATGACATCTTTAATGGCAACAGGTCAGCCATGCGGATTTGAGATCAGCTCCTTAATATACAAGGATCTTGATCCATATCTAACATGTCCAAGATCTTTATGATATAAGCTCACAAGTATTTTCCGTGTCTGATCAAAACTAGATTCAATAATGAATTTCAAAGTGGTGAGAAGTTCAGCATATTCAGTATATTGTTATCTCATTAAGGCATGTAGTCTTGCTGTTACTGAACTCAATGATTTTAATGACACAAGCCCATATTGAACATTTAATCAATATCAGTTCAGAAATACAGCCACCAGAATGAAAACAAACTCAGCCAATCTGAGGCAAGATCACCTCATTAATATGCATGAATCTCACTTATTATCAAACTTGTCACAGGTCTCAAAGCTACTTATTCCAGGTTTTTGATCAAATTGAATTAGAAATGTTGCCTCCAGGTTGTTTACAATTAATATTCCCTCCAGACTGGTTACAAGTAATATTGACTCCAGATTGGTTACAAGTAATATCACTTCCAGTGTGGTTACAAGTAATATTGCCTCCAGACTGGTTACAAGTAATATTGACTCCAGATTGGTTACAAGTAATATCACTTCCAGTGTGGTTACAAGTAATATTGCCTCCAGACTGGTTACAAGTAATATCACTTTCAGTGTGGTTACAAGTAATATTGCCTCTAGATTGTCTTAAAGTTGCTTATTCCATATTTTTTATAAAAACTGAATCAGAAATGTTGTCTCCAAAGTGGTAAAAAAATACTGCCACCAGACTGGTTACAAGTAATATTGCCTCCAGAGTAGTTACAAGTAATATCACTTCCATAGTTACAAGTAATATTGCCTCCATAGTTACAAGTAATATTGCCTCCAGTGTGGTTACAAGTAATATTGCCTCCAGAGTAGTTACAAGTAATATCACTTCCATAGTTACAAGTAATATTGCCTCCAGAGTAGTTACAAGTAATATTGCCTCCAGAGTGGTTACAAGTAATATCACTTCCATAGTTACAAGTAATATTGCCTCCAGAATAGTTACAAGTAATATTGCCTCCAGAGTGGTTACAAGTAATATCACTTCCATAGTTACAAGTAATATTGCCTCCAGAGTAGTTACAAGTAATATTGCCTCCAGAGTAGTTACAAGTAATATTGCCATCAGAGTGGTTACAAGTAATATCACTTCCATAGTTACAAGTAATATTGCCTCCAGTGTGGTTACAAGTAATATTGCCTCCAGAGTAGTTACAAGTAATATCACTTCCATAGTTACAAGTAATATTGCCTCCAGTGTAGTTACAAGTAATATTGCCTCCAGAGTAGTTACAAAAACTATTGCCTCCAGAGTGGTTACAAGTAATATTGCCATCAGAGTGGTTATAAGTAATATTGCCATCAGAGTGGTTACAAGTAATATTGCCTCCAGAGTAGTTACAAGTAATATTGCCTCCAGAGTAGTTACAAGTAATATTGCCATCAGAGTGGTTACAAGTAATATTGCCTCCAGAGTGGTTACAAGTAATATTGCCTCCAGAGTGGTTACAAGTAATATTGCCTCCAGAGTAGTTACAAGTAATATTGCCTCCAGTGTGGTTACAAGTAATATTGCCTCCAGAGTAGTTACAAGTAATATCACTTCCATAGTTACAAGTAATATTGCCTCCAGAGTAGTTACAAGTAATATTGCCTCCAGAGTAGTTACAAGTAATATTGCCTCCAGAGTAGTTACAAGTACTATTGCCTCCAGAGTAGTTACAAGTAATATCACTTCCATAGTTACAAGTAATATTGCCTCCAGAGTAGTTACAAGTAATATTGCCATCAGAGTGGTTACAAGTACTATTGCCTCCAGAGTAGTTACAAGTAATATTGCCATCAGAGTGGTTACAAGTACTATTGCCTCCAGAGTAGTTACAAGTAATATCACTTCCATAGTTACAAGTAATATTGCCTCCAGAGTAGTTACAAGTAATATTGCCTCCAGTGTGGTTACAAGTACTATTGCCTCCAGAGTGGTTACAAGTAATATCACTTCCATAGTTACAAGTACTATTGCCTCCAGAGTAGTTACAAGTAATATTGCCATCAGAGTGGTTACAAGTACTATTGCCTCCAGAGTAGTTACAAGTAATATCACTTCCATAGTTACAAGTAATATTGCCTCCAGAGTAGTTACAAGTAATATTGCCATCAGAGTGGTTACAAGTACTATTGCCATCAGAGTGGTTACAAGTAATATCACTTCCATAGTTACAAGTAATATTGCCTCCAGAGTAGTTACAAGTAATATTGCCATCAGAGTGGTTACAAGTACTATTGCCATCAGAGTGGTTACAAGTAATATCACTTCCATAGTTACAAGTAATATTGCCTCCAGAGTAGTTACAAGTAATATTGCCATCAGAGTGGTTACAAGTAATTGTTGAGAGACAACAGATGCATAGCCATACTAATTTATGCAACTTTTGCACTCACACACAAGATAATTTTAACTCTTTAATTGTAAGTCATAATTCAACCCTTTGTGGCATGTATATATAACTAATACATTTTGGGAGAATAATTAACACTGTGGAGCAGTCCAAAAGTTTTTCATTGGCTTTTGCAAAAAGGGTATGATCAATACACTTTCACACTTTCTCAAAATTTTTGAGTCTGTACTTAATACAAAATGGTGAATTTTCAGAAAATTTTAATTAATGTTACATCGAAGTGTTTAATGTCACAACTCATTTCAAATAGGTTTGATGAAACATTTCTGAAAGTTGAGTCATGTACCAATACTCAAACTTAAGCAATTTATGCAAGGAAGATGTGGGTTGCAATTTCTGACACGAACACACATGAAATTTTTTATTAATTCTCAGTTATTGACAAAACCCAGATAATAATAACGCTTTTTGGTAACTATTGGTTTAGAAGAGTCAAAAGTCTTAAAAAAACATTTCTTAGGTCACAAAAAGAACTTGCTTGATCCACCTGTTTCCTTTGGACACTATTCCATATCTCATCAATACACATCTTGCTATCAGTCAACATGGCCACAGCTGAGATTTTGGCAATGGGCAGACCAGATAAATCATGTACTGTCTTAGTTAATAAAAATAAACAGGAACAAGACTGAAAATTAGTAATGTTCAAAATACTTCTTAAGGATAAGGCAGATTGTTTGGAACAATATCAAAGAGATTACTGGCACCATTTGTCTGGAACACTTTCAAATATATTACTGGGACCAATTGTATTGTATCTCAAATAGAATATTTGGACCAATCATTTGAAATACTCTCAAACAGAATATTGGGACCAAATGTTAGTAACTCACAAACAACTGTCTGAAACACCCTGAAACAGAATATTGGGACCAGGTCTTTTGAATACTCTCAAATAAAATAGTGTTACAAATTGTTTGGAAAACTCACAAACAGAAGATTGGGAAAAATTGTTTGAAACACTCTCAAACATAAGTTTGGTTCCAACTGTTTGGAACACTCTTAAATGGGATACTTGGTCCAATTGTTTGGAACACTCTTAGATGGAATACTTGGTCCAATTGTTTGGAACACTCTCAAATAGAATACTGGGTCCAATTATTTGGAACACTCAAACAGAATAATGGGGTCAAAAGTTTGGAACACTCAAATAGAGTATTGGGACATGCAGATTGAATACTGAGACCAAATGCTACAGTTATGAGGTTAAATATTTTCTTAAATCTGATGGGAAGACAAAGAATGCTCACTATCCACAAATTCTTGAACTTCTTCAAACAGCAAATGCTTGGCACTTTCCAGAAATT
Source organism: Potamilus streckersoni (assembly GCA_016746295.1). Lineage (NCBI taxonomy): Eukaryota > Metazoa > Mollusca > Bivalvia > Unionida > Unionidae > Potamilus > Potamilus streckersoni. Next base: position 2,038,983 of record JAEAOA010000712.1, read on the forward strand.
CATCTATCTTCCTCTGTGATCTCAGCAAGTGACACTTCTGAACCAAAAGCTCTTGCTCCTGTAATGTGATAAAATTATGGTAAACTTCATTAATTTTTTTCTTACTGAGTTCTCAACAGTATTTATCAAATATTCCATGTAAAAAGGTTTATTGTAAAAATCGTATAAATGCAAACTTATCTTTGAAATGGAGATAATAATGTCTCTAAAGAAGGCCATCTTAACAGTGTGATATATTAAGGTTATTACAACTACAATCTTCAATAAAAAGTAAAGCTGCTTTCATCAAAGGATGATCATCACCAAACTTAAATATTTGCAATGGAATCTGAAGGAATTTTCAAAAAGTGACTGGTATACATTTACAGTGGCATTAAAGATTCCTTTTTGCAGAAAAAACATTTATACTTATAATCACTACAAATGCAGCATAAAACAAATTAAATTTTAATCTTTTGAAACCAAAAAAATCTGGCCATCAAGTTACTTTGTAGTTTTTTCATGTTTTCATTTCCTTGTGAACAGCCTTGTCCCCTGGGTTGCCTCTGCAACATGATAGCCATCTCCAGCTGATCTAATTCAAGGTCAGTTAAGTTATATGTACATGCAGCATGTAAACAACTACATACTACTGCATATAATATTGTAGTGAATTGTTGAGTGGCATGTGTTTGTTGACAATGGGATGTAGATTCAACGAGGACTACCTTTTTATGTTATTTTTGTTTTCTAAAAAGGTTTGCCACTGATACATGAGTTTCAAAACATGATCTATACTTGAATACACTGATTTTTCATTAACATCTACAGTAGTTCAAGCATTATGGACACTATTATACAAATGTAAGATGTCAATTTGCAACTGTATTTCAGACTAGTTTTGTCTTCATTTAATCAAATGCTCATGTCTTTGCACAAACTTTTATTACACAGATACCCATCCCACCACCTGACCATCTTTTTTGGTACATACACAATTTTCTTCAACTAAATGACTTGGTTAGTTATAACACAGTTCGGTCTATACCACAGTGGGGTTCTTTGGACTCTAACCACCATGTTATAGTGGGGTTACAATGTATTAAATAAACAAAATCAGAATCATTATTAATTCTGTGTATGTAAGACACGTGCCCCACGAAAGACAAAAAAAAAGTCATGAGATGAAAAGAAAAAAAAAGAGTACAAGTGTTTTTTTAAAATGAATATAATAGCAATTAAAATCTAATTAGGATATCAATATGTACATCCAAATATCAAGAACAAATGAATTTGTCTACCTAAAGCAGGTTTTGCCATATTGTGCAAAGGTACCCAATGCCCACCAAAAGGTGGAAAAAAAAGTTCAAAAATGTGGAAATAATCAAAAAATTGCTTATCAGTTTGCCATATACATAGGAACTACTAATAACCCTGCAAAATTGCATTTGCCCATCTCAAGTGTTTTGGGGTTCTGTTTACAAAATCATGCTGATATACAGCAGTAGAACAATATTCCCATTACTACTTGAATGGGGGGGGGAGGAAGGATTAGGGGTCAGAAATTTTGGTTTATCAATATAAATTAATACATGACTAACACCAGGTGTAGATACATTGTGTGAATGTAAAAAGGTTTTTCCATAATCCAAGTGATGCTTGCACATATTTATAAGAGCAGTATAACTATTAAGAGTTGTACCATTGAAACATCCAAGCTACACAGGGAAAAGAGTTTTGAACAAAAATATCTGGTAAGGACTGTACCATTTAAATATACAAGCTACCCAGGAAAAGGAGTTTTGTACAAATATATCTGGTAGGAACTGTACCATTTAAATGTACAAGCTACCAAGGAAAAACAGCTTTTAAAACAAAAATTTCTGCAGCTCCATTACCTGGACTTCAAATTGGATTGTAAATTATTGGAAAAGTTAACAAAGAACCAATAATGTCAAAGAAAACATCAAGCAACTAAAATTATTGAATGAAATACATACAGTATATATTGATATTCTTTACAAGTTGTGAGAAAAAGCACTGACTATGATTTATGTAGTTATCTTACCTCTTTTGTCAGTTTCCTTGGGTCTTGCCGAACTCCTGTTAAAAAATAAACATTTAGGTGGCTCAAAAATATTTCAAAATTACTGGAAAAGCACATGCAGGAGTCATTTATGACTTGTCTCAATTATCACAAACTCCTCTATGATAACCAATCTAGTTTTAGGTGAAATCATTTCTGAGAAATGGCATTAATATCAATGGTTGACCCACGGCTGCTGGTTTTGGCTTCAGATGAATGCAAATTAGCTGGGAGTGTTATGGTTGATTTTCGAAAAGCATTTGATCTTGCTTATTATGAACTAGAAAATTAAAATTATATCAATGTAGTAACACAGCTCACAAACAGTTTACTTCATACTAGAATGACATATTAGAGAAAGTGACTTTACATGGAGATATAGCTGAAAATAAAAGCAGAAAATGTGGAGTGCCACAAGGATCTATATTCAGACCACTTTTATTTGTTATTTTCGTAAACAATCTTCCTCTACAGATTGGAAATACTGTATCATCAACTGATCTATATGCTGATGATACAACTTTTTCTAATAAACACAGCTGCAAAACTGAATTAGCATTCTTCAAAATGACATTAAACAAACTTAACACATGGTGCAAGGAAAATGGCATGGTTGTAAATATAGATAAAACAACAGTTTTGTTCATAACAACACACAAAAAAAAGACCAAAATAATGAAAAATTGAAAGTAGGTTTCATTAACAAAATTCCTGGTTTTCTTGTTGACCATAATTTACCTGTCTGATCGTACAAGTCTCATTACAAAGAAAACAAATTCTTATCCTTGGCTATTAAGAAAAACAAAGTATTTTCATTCCACAATGATACATGTTTTACACAACCTACATTCAGTCTATTTTGATTATTATTGTAAAAATATTTTGACTGCAAAGATGAGCATGTATGAAAATACTGGACAACTAACACATAAATATAGTGACAACTGATACTTTAAACATCCTACATTTTCAACAATGACTTCATCTACAGAAAACCAAAATGATGTAGAAAATTTTTGTAAAGTCCATCCCCTTTTACTTGAGAAATAATTTTAAATGAAGAGAAACCAGCACCACCTCAAATCTAAGATCAATGACAGCCAACAACTTCTTAATTCCATAACCAAAGGAAGAATTATTTAAAAATAGTTTTCAATACTCTGTATTATTACGTGGACAGATATCCCAAAAAGAAATCACAGAAAGCTTCAAGCATGTCTGCTTTTCATCATTATTATATTAAACGGATGAAATCTAAAAAATTAATTTAAAAAATGGCCTATCCCACTCCTGCAAGAAAATTTGTGCATAAAAGTGTATGTCAGTATGTGTTATGCAAGACTTTGACTTTGACACTGAGAGTAACTTTATGTTAGTTTTCATATATGTTGTTTTTGTTGTGGGGCTTAACGCCATTTTTCAGCACACGATAGGCTATACATGGCAGCCAGTATTAATGATGGAGAAAGAAACTGGGAAATCCGCAGAAAAAACCACCAACCCACGAGAAGCTACTGGCAAGCTTTCTCACATATCCACATTCGCTGAATCCTAGACTCGAACCCACGCAGACAGAGGTGAGATAGCAGTGATCTGTAATGGGCAGCACTTTAGACCACTCGGCCACCAGCAGCCCCTAGTTTTCATATATAATTAACTAGTCTGGGTTTGTAATTTTTAGGTACATAACTAATGCATGTAAAAATGTATGTGTGAGACCGATAATGATTGCTTGCTCTCTGTACATTATCTCTGAGGGCCTCATGGTAGATTAGTTTTGTTTAATAACTAATTGAGTTAATTAAAGTCTTTATTATTATTGTTATTATTACATGATCCACAACAAACACACTTTGCTGATAAATTCATACAAAAGTGAATTTGCACTGTTTATTTTTACATTATTCTAAAATATTTATTCCAGATATACAATTAAAAAATGAACCTTTCTGGACTGATAGCATTATCTGATTAGGTATACAAGTACAAAATCAAACTTTCCAGACTGACAGCACTATACAATCCAAATATACAGAATAAAGTCAGGTCTAATAGTAGGATCTGATCCAGGTATATAAAATTAACCTTTCTGGGCTAAGCACTACCTAATCCAGATATACATGTATAAAAACAACCTTTCTAGACAGTTAGCACTATCTGCTTGTTATGATCCTTCGATCTTGAACTATATAACAGAATGAAGTAAAACTGACATGTATATTTCTCTAACATACAAGGTGAAAACTCAAGAGGAACTGACAGTATTGTGAATTAAATCCCAAATAATTCTAAAAGTTCTATCCATTGTCCAAAGTTATATAACGTTCCAAACAAATTTCAGTGGTCTTTGATGATTTGATACATATCAAGGATATGCCAAAATGTCTTGGAATGAATCCTCAATAATCCCAAAAGCTGTGTTTTAGTTGAGAAAGTCAGTGAACACTTTGTAGTTCCAATGAATAGTTTGTATAAATAATTAATCTCAAATAATATCTGAACACAACTAAAATTGATTCCACAAACTGATATTAAAACAGGAATGAATAGCTGCTTACCTAGTCCTTTATATACAGACTCTCACCTGATCTATACTAAAGTAAAATGAAAGTGTCTAATGACTAATTTCTAATGGCAAATTTCACTAATTCATTAACAAGGTCAAGCCCTGAACGTTGATTTTAGTAAACATCTTGTTTACCACTTAGAACTATGATAAAACTCAGGTAGACATTACACAAAAAGTCAGCTAGGCCAAAACTAGACCCTCAATCATAAACAAAGGTCAAGCACAAAATATCAATTAAATATACATAACACAACCCCCATAAAAAAGATACAAACACTTCTTCTTGATTGTTGCATAATTTCTCTGATGCTTGTTTAATTTTTTATAAAAATAAATGATCCATGGTATTTTTATTTTATAGAATCAATATACCATCAACCCCTATACCACTTGCATTACCAAACATTTTGAATAATTTTCTCAAATTTGGAGTTAAAAAAACTGGTACACATGTAATTTGGGCTGTTAATATGTAAAAAGATTCCTGACACCTGTCAGACCTATGGGATCTGGATTCCTTACTCAATAAATCTGTCAAAGACTTTGAAATAATTGTCCAGAAAATACTGAATTTCTTTATTCAAACATTTCTGCTTGAATGGAATCATCCAGTAAGGATGCTGTTTTGTAGGTGTAGAATCTACAATTTTAACTTCATTGTAGATTTTATCGGTTCGTGTTGGATCATCAGAAAACATGCTCATAACCACATAATATATGTTTCATTTCACTTTTTACTTGTGACTGTAGATGTTAGAGCATTAATATTTCTCAATTTCAAAGATTGGTTAAACCAAAGTCACCACAATCAGATTGCATTCCATTGTTTGCATACTTAATTTGTGTGGCAGGTACAACTAAATTGATTGAATGATTAACTGAGCTATGTGTACTAAAATATTACATTAAAATATTTATTTGGTAAAGTTATTTCGGTTGACACTTTCCAGGAGTGTTATTTATATAATTTAAGTAATTCACTTTTTTCAAAAGAATTTAGTCTGAAGAGGATTTTGAGGTATTGGACAAGAGAACCAGAACTCTATCACCCAACAGAAAGCTCATTTTCCTTTGTTTTTCTGTCATGCCATAATTTAATATTTGACTGAGTAGAGTAGCTCTTACTACCTCATAAGCCTTTGACAACTTACATTTGAAATCAGAAACAGTCAAGAAGATTAATCTTGGAATGTTCATTTGAAAGATTTCTCTTTTAACAACTTCAATGATCTATGGAAAATTTGTTTAAAATCAGTTCAAAAGGACTAAAAACTAATGCTTCTTGAACTGATTTCCTAACAGCAAACAACAGCAAATGAATACCTCATCCAATCTTTACCAGTATCAAAGCAATATTACTGAATTGTATTCTAGAAAGTTTGATGAAATCTTTCCTTACCTCTTTACATTCAGGCAGAGAATTTAGGCTGTTGAATGCCTAATTCAGGCATAACTTGCAAGAAAATTTCAGACAAAATTTGACCCTTGATCAGACTAGACAGATTTGGAAAAGCCAACAGTGTAAAATAAATTCATCAAAGTTTTTACAATGGCTTTAGTTTTATTTCTCAGAGAATTGGCCTCTAGAAATCTTGTGTAAGTAGAAGCAGCAGTGAGATCACTGAAAAAGTGGAAGTCAGCAGGAGTGGACAACATCCCAGCAGAATTGGTCCAAGCAGGGAGAGAAGCAATGATTAGCGTCCTCACAAACATCTGCAAAAAGATCTGGCAAACAGGAGTATGGCCATCTCCCAGGACCCAATCACTGATAATCATCCTCCCCAAGAAAGGCAACTTGCAACAGTGTCAAAACCACTGTACAGTCAGTCTTATAAGTCATCCAGGCAAAGTCATGTTGAGGATACTGCTAAACAGACTAAAGCCATGGGCTGAAAAGATGATTGCCAAGGAGCAGGCAGGTTTCAGAGCAGGGCATACCATAACAGAGAAGATCTTCAACCTCAGGATATTGTGTGAGAAGTATCTCCAACACTAGCAACATCTGTATCACGTCTTCATGGATTTCAAGAAGGCAATTAACAGGGCATGGCATGCAGCCTTGTGGGCGACCATGAAACTGAACAACATCAATGCCAATCTCATTAAAGTAATAGACCACCTCTATGACAAGGCCACCAGTGCAGTATACTTCGACAGGGACTGGTTCAGAATGACAGAGTCAAACAAGGCTGTCTGCTCTCTCACAAATTCTATTATGTTGCTATCAAAATAATTCCAAAGTAATATTTGACTTTGTAAATGCTTAAGTAATATTATTTGATTTAGTATAATAATTACTAAGTAAATTATTTACTTGCTATCTTTTAATTGCAATTACTTAATTCTCCTTTACTCTGCACTACTTGCAATTACTAGCAATTAGTCATTCAACCAACCAACTTTTTTTTCTCTTTAACTCATTCTGATTAAATCAAATAATTTTTCATAATTACTAATTATTTTGGATTGTATGACCAACTACCTAAAGTGAGAAGTGTTTCACTGGAAACCCAAAGATGACATGAGGCCTAGGATGAATTAGATAAAAAAAAAGTCCTTTTACGCCTTTTACAGTGAAAATCCTGTATCTAAATGACCATTTGTTCCACAGTTATCTATAATCAGATTTTTATATGGCGCTCATGGAGAAGTTTCTGTAGGTCTGACTGGCACTGTTTGTATTTACAACCAAATACACATCATAAAAGGTTATTTAGTAAAAATCTAATGTTGATAAAATAAATCAATGAGCACAACAACATCATAAAGATGCCATATTAATTGTCAGATTAACATCAAATGTTGATTTGACCTTGACATTGCTTGCTAATGACTATCAATTCACTTTTTTTCATATGGGTCATTGGGATGTAATGAGCAGAAACTGTTTTTAACCAGTGCACTAATATAAAAAAAGAGTTCAGCCTGTACAAAGTGAAATCAACTGACCAATGACAGAGCTCATATTGTGGCTTGTTGGGTACTGAATAAGCTGTCTTCAGTGATGTCTACATCCACTGACTCAAAATTAAACCTTATGTAAAATGTTTAACTTATTTAAACTGACATGTTACATGTTTCATTGTCTACAAAGACCAATATGATTATTTCTAACAATATCTGAAAGTAAAATTAGCATGGGATATGATCTGATCAGGATCTTTCAGCTGAATCCATTTCAGATTGTGGAGCAGTATATACTGTCTCGATTAGATGTGTCAAGGGTTGATAAAAATTAAGCAGGCTGGTGACCAATAAGAGATGCTGGTTAGAAGCTTTACCTAGCTCTTTAAGATATAAGACTGGAAACATTTTCATTCAGAACCAAGCAGACATCAAAAGATGTTTAGTGAAAACCCCATGTCAATAAGAGCATTAATTCTGTAGTAGCATTAGAAAGATGGCTGCCAATGTGGCCATACTGTACTTATGATTGTCACCATTTTGATATAGGTACAACTAGATATCATAAGAAATCTTTTCATGAAATCTCCATAGTGATATGACCATCATTTCAGGATTTTAAAGGAAAACAAAAGTTTCAAAATCACCAACATGGTAGCCATATTAAATATCTGACAGCACCATTTTTATTTAGGACCAATCAAGATACATAAGTCTTGTAGTTAAAACCCAGGGTGATATGACCATTCATTAAGAAGTAGCAATTACAGGTTTTCAAAGGTAACAACCACAGTGGCCACAATGAATATTAGATCAGTACCATTTATATTTAGGACCAATTAAACATCATAAGAGATCTTTGGTGAAAACACCATACTGATATGACTATCTGTTGAAAAGAAGTAACAAAAAGTTTTTCAAGAATGACCATACTGGATGTCAGATCAGCACCATTCCTATTCAACACCAACTACATACTAAAAAGAAAATTGTTTAGTGAAACCCCGTGTCAATATGTCTATCTACTCGAAAGAAGTATTGATAACAAGATTGTCAAGATGGCTGCCACATTAATTATCACAGTGGCACCATTTTCATTTAGGGCCAACTGGAACTTGGATTGAACATGGGTGTAAAGGTTCCTGGCAATCAACCAAGTAGTTTAGGAGGAATAGCACTTGTACAGATGGACAGATGATGGATGGATTGACAGATGGATGGACAATGGGTCATCACATGGATGGACAATGGGTCATCACATAAAACTCTTATAATTTAGTAGAGCTAAAATGGTGTGGTGTGGCCTTCCCTACCTCCTTGTTCAAGAGCTTCTAATGCCTCCTTGTGTCTGCCCCTCTGTTGCTGTAATGCTGAAAGAGACATCCTTGCACCTATATGACCTGGAGCCATCTCTACCACTTGGGTGTATGCCTGCACTGCTATATCTGCATCACCTAGACATTTGAGACAGTCTGCATACTTCAGCCATACTGCTGCCTGGAAATAATGTAAACTTATCATCATGACATGTTTGCCTGATGTTATCTGCCAAGTTTCCAAGCAATATATCATAAGCACCCCAAAAGATCTACCAACTCATGTGAAGCTACTGGCAAGTTTTCTCACATTCCAAAGTTGTCAGAGTCATAAGCTGAACACACGTGGACAGAGGCAAAATTTGAGTGATCTGTAAAGCAGAGTGCCTTAAACCACTCAGCCATCTTGGGCTCCAAGTGATCACAGAATGACACATAGGTGTTTGCCTCATACCAATGATGTCTGCAAAGTTTCTGGGCAATTAATCAAATACTGTGTAACTAGCTGCATATACAAGAATTATCATATAGTGTATCTACCATTAAAAAAGGGGCATAACTGAGTGTAATGAAAATTACATGCAACTTCATCCAAGGTAAAAAATAAATGACAAGTTTCAAGACAGTACATGTACATGTGTGCATGTGTGTTTGTATGTGTGCAAAATGGGCTGATGGACAATGCTTTTTGTTCTTGCCATATTCATGCTGGTGTATAGTAAAACAAAATCAGTTAAAACAAGCTTGCAGATTTTTTTTTAGAAACATTATTATTATTATTATTATTATTATTATTATTATTATTATTATTATTATTATTATTATTATTATTATACCCACCAGATTATAGTTAGTGGTCTTGACAAGTTTTCCCAGTAATGGTCTGGCATCAAAATAGTAGCCATTTTCCATGTAAGCTTCAGCCACATCCAGGAACAGATCTCCATTGACCTCAATGTCTTCTTCAAACAATGAAGACAGAACAGTCTGCATATTGATGTTATAAAATAGAATTACACAAGATTTGGGTGCACAGTGATACATCTTTAAGCAGAACAGTCTGCATATTGATGTTATAAAACAGAATTACACAACTTTGATTTGGGTGAGGCAGAAATATTCCTATCATAACTAACTACAAAAAAAGCCAAAATTTCTGAACAACTATAGATAAAAATCTCTTTCACATTCAACCTCTATATACAGGTCACCTGTCTATAAAATACAAAAATATGTGTTTGCTTGGGTAACAATATACACAATACTTGATTATTTAATATATATTTCACATGACTACTTTATTATTTAATTTTTTCACATGTCTACTTTGTAATATAGTTTTATAGAATGTAGCATTATTATAATATTTCATGATGTCACAGATGAAGTCATGATGTCACAGATGAAGTCATGATGTCATAGATGAAGTCAAGATGTCACAGATGAAGTCAAGATGTCACAGATGAAGTCATGATGTCACAGATGAAGTCATGATGTCACAGATGAAGCCATGTCACAGATGAAGTCAAGATGTCACAGATTAAGTCAAGATGTCACAGATGAAGTCAAGATGTCACAGATGAAGTCATGATGTCACAGTCAAGATGTCACAGATGAAGTCATGATGTCACAGATGAAGTCAAGATGTCACAGATGAAGTCAAGATGTCACAGATGAAGTCATGATGTCACAGATGAAGTCATGATGTTACAGATGAAGTCAAGATGTCACAAATGAAGTCATGATGTCACAGATGAAGTCATGATGTTACAGATGAAGTCATGATGTCACAGAGGAAGTCATGATGTCTGTGGAGGTGATGGAGTAATGATTATAGTTTCTAAAATCATTTCACTGCAACATTGTGATTTCAACAAATTAAATCAGTATTTTTCATTTACTACAACATTCTGTAAGATCATCAAAAAAAACTATATGACATTTACTACAACATTCTGTGATATCATCAAATTAAATCAAAATTTTTCAGTTACTAAAACATTCTGTGATGTCATCAAATTAAATCAATATTTTTCATTTCATTACACCAATCAATGATTTCATCAAATTAAATCAGATTTATTTTACTAAACCGTTTAGTAGTCTTATGAAATTAAATCAGCATTTTTCATTTTACTAAATTAAATCAGTATTATTTTTTTCCACTAAACTGTCAAGTAGTCTTACCAACTAAAATCATTTTTTATTTTACTAAACCAATATGTGATTTCATCAAAATTTTATCAGCATTTTTCAACATTCTGTGACTTCATCAAAGTATATCAATACTTTTAATTTCTCTACATCAATCTGTGATTTCATCAAAGTATATCAATACTTTTAATTTCACTACATCAATCTGTGATTTCATCAAATTAAGTCACTATTTTACATTTCACTACATCAATCTGTGATTTCATCAAATTAAGTCACTATTTTATATTTCACTACATCAATCTGTGATTTCATCAAATTAAGTCACTATTTTACATTTCACTACATCAATCTGTGATTTCATCAAATTAAGTCACTATTTTACATTTCACTACATCAATCTGTGATTTCATCAAATTAAGTCACTATTTTACATTTCACTACATCAATCTGTGATTTCATCAAATTAAGTCACTATTTTACATTTCACTACACCAATCAATGATTTCATCAAATTAAGTCACTATTTTACATTTCACTACATCAATCTGTGATTTCATCAAATTAAGTCACTATTTTACATTTCACTACATCAATCTGTGATTTCATCAAATTAAGTCACTATTTTACATTTCACTACACCAATCAATGATTTCATCAAATTAAGTCACTATTTTACATTTCACTACATCAATCTGTGATTTCATCAAATTAAGTCACTATTTTACATTTCACTACACCAATCAATGATTCCATCAAATTAAGTCACTATTTTACATTTCACTACACCAATCAATGATTTCATCAAATTAAGTCACTATTTTACATTTCGCTACATCAATCAATGATTTCATCAAATTAAGTCACTATTTTACATTTCGCTACATCAATCTGTGATTTCATCAAATTAAGTCAAAATTTTACATCATCTGATAAATACAATCTTACATTTCTTCTCATTCCAAATGAACTGTATGAAATTTGTTAAATAATTTCATCTTTTTGCTCACCAATACTTGTAAAAGATTATACTTATTCAACTACTTTAATAAATTTCATTTGAAATGAGAGTTCATATACAATTCTTTACCTTATCATTATAATTTTCACTAGATATACCTATATTGTTACAGTATAATGTATGTACCAGATATGCCTATAGAGTTATGCCATAATGTATCACCTGGATATGCCTATAGAGTTATGCCATAATGTATCACATGGATATGCCTATAGAGTTATGCCATAATGTATGGATATGCCTATAGAGTTATACCATAATGTATCACCTGGATATGCCTAAAGAGTCAGGATACAATTTATGTTCCAGTTATACTTGCTCAGTTAGGGTACAGTGTATGTCCCAGATATGCCTATAGAGTTACAATACATGTCCCAGACATGCCTACAGGGATAGAGTACAATGAATGTCCCAAATTATCTCAGATATGCCTACAAGTTTAGGGTACAATACATATCTTAGATATGCCTAGATATTTTTCTAAGATAAAAGTAAACAATGTAAGTGCTAGATATGCCTGTATTATTTTTCCTAGAGATGAAAAGGTATAATGTTTGTGCAATTAGTGGCAGTAATACTTTTTCCCAACATCTTGAGTTGCAGCTAAAAACCGATATACCCGTGTAAAGGAACATCTGATGATCAACACAAGTGATTTTTATGCACAATTTTGATCAGTTATATTTTACTACTATTTAAAGTCAACACTAACATAGGAAATCCTTTTTTTAAAAGTACAGTTCTACGTGTACATGTATTAAATTGACCTAGAATTTTTGGTCATTGTTCAAAAACTAATACCTTACTGAGACTACCAAAGGGATGACATGGAAATAAAAACTTTAAACCAATGACATTGTTACAGTAACTTGAGTGTTGTAAAAATGTGTGACTTGTTACTTAATCTCATTTAAAAGACCTCCAATTTTTTTTTCCTACAACCTGGCATGACAGAATTATTACTTGTATTGTGCAATAGAAATGCCATTTCTTTTTAGAAAGAAACTCCTCATTTTTGGTACTTCATATGCATAATCATTGTTTTGCATTAGATTTGTCAACTAAACCATCATATCTCGGGACCCTGTTATGTCAAAAATGTTTTTACATCCCCAACATAATCGAGATAGCCAGGTTTGACTGTATCTGAATTATTATTCATCAATTTCCTCTCAAACCATCCCTCTTAATATTTTACTTTCAATTATTTTGATGCTATAAGTTCTCTTATTGCAATGCACTATTTCCTGATATTAGAAAAAAACCTGCATGACACTGTCATCTTGATATATATGTGAAAATTACATTGAGCAACAGGTCCTAATGCACTGGTTGATAAAACTACATAGATTCAAATATTGGCTGATGAAAACTACATGGGTTTACACAAGGGTTGATGAAAACTACATAGATTTACACAATTGTTGATGATAACTCCAAAGATTTATGTAAGGGAAGATGAAAACACACAGGCTTACCTAAAGGTTGATGAAAACTACATAAGGGCTAATGAAAACTACACCACTTTACACATCAGTTGATTGAGGAAACTATATATCTTTATACAAGGGTTAATGAAAACTACATAGCTATATATAAGGGTTGATGAAATTAACAATAAAAGACTGCCTGAAATGTCATATTCTTAGACCATTACCTTGACCAGCTTGTGATAGTGCTGATGTATCATGCAGACAGCCAATTTGACACAAAGGTCTATTGGCAACAGTTCAGAAACAGTGCAGCTGAAATGGAACAACACAGCTAATTTAGTATTAAAATGGAAAAAATAAGCTATCATGAAAAGAGAACATCTGTGATTGTTAAAATTGTGGCACTGGCTGCAAGCATATATTGAAAGTATGAAAACCCTACTAATAATGAAAAGCCTAAAACTGCTAGATTTAAAAAAGCAATGATACACCAAAACAAAACTAGAATGCTGTGAATGGTACATTAGATGCAAGACTCATGCTGAATAGTTCTCTATGAAGGCACTGGCAGAGTATGGCTGACTCTGGAGATTATTCAGCAATGGATTTAAATGCCCTGGACCTTTCATCAAGGTATGCAGTCTTGCAGAAGCTTTAATTTTCTTATTAGACCTACAATGAATGCGACATTTTGACATTTACACCCAAAATCTATCAGTTTCTTTATTAACCTAAGTTCAAGTTGTTTGGTCAAAGAATTTACTCTTGAGCAAACGTTAATCTTCAAAAGCCATTTCTATGAGTGAGAATCATGATAGCATTGTACCATCTGATGTAAAACTAATGTTATTGTGTGCAAACTAAAAACTAAATTTTTCATTCAATCAATTAATTTAACATTTGACTTTTTGACCTCAAATTCAACTGGCTTTTTCCTTACCCATGCATAAGGCATCCACAAGATTTATCAAACTTCTGTGATTTATGCAATGGCAACAAGTAATATATTACTGATGTTAAACTTAAAAATGAGTTAAATCAAATAAACTTTTATCGTTTGTTATTTTTACGCTTAATCAAATAAACATTGCCAATTTGAAGCTTAATCAAATAAACTTTAACATTTTTTTAAGCTTAAGTGAATAAACATAAGCTGAGTCGAATAAACATTACCACTTTTGATGCTCAATTGAATAAGCATTACATGTTTAAGCTTAAATGAGCAAACAATATTTCTATTTATGTAGGAACTAGCAGATTATAGTTAACATGGAAATTACTATCCAATAGGTCTCAATGACCTCAACCTTTGCTCAACACATGAGGTTTTAAACTAAATTAATATGCAGACACTCATTTTTTTGGACTTTTTTAAAAAATGTAGTTGAATAACGTTAACATTTTCTAAACTTAATCAGATAAATGTTACTATTTGTTAAGCTTACATTAACATTTTATAAGCTAAATCAAATAAACACTACCATAAATTAAACTTAATTGAATAAAGTGTAACTTTTATAGCTTAATCTAGGGCATGGATGGGCATACAGAGAGATGTCACAAGGATAAATATACCGATGGGCAAACACATATGACACAGTGATCACTATATAAAGTCTTTGCCAAAACAGGCCTCACAAAAAATAAATTTGCAATGTTCATCAGTATTCAATTTTTCTAATAACTGTAATAAGCCAATTAAGTGATGGTGTTTTATTCAACCTTTTAATTGGTTGATTATTTTCTAACATGGCAAGAAAAGTTATGCTGTTTCCCATGGGGCCATTACAAAAATCAATTCTGATTTTTCAGGAATGTTCATTCATTCTAGTAACTGATACTAAGTACTAATTAACACTATGGTGTGTAATTCAACCTTTTTTCTAGTTTGATATCTTTTAAAGTGGCAAGAAAAGATGAAAACTTTTAATAGTTTCTGACAACTTGTAATGGCAATCAAGTTTACTAATTTTGATTTTGATCCTGAAACACTGTAGAAGTAATTCCTATAGCGTTTTATGTTTAATTAAGTCTATAATATTTATTGTGGTACAGATATTTAGGTATGAAGAACTATGTACCAAAATGTTATGTATTAATATGTCAAGACAACATAGATTGGACTGTTCTCTATGCTAAAGACACTTAAACAGGGTTCCTACACAAATCTGTTTTTTTGTCATGCTTTTTCTATGACAAATTGTACATCAATTACGATAAAAAAATTAAAAAGCTGAATCAACATAATAGGAAAAATAAAAACATAATTAGTTTTATCCAGATAGCTTGCACTTGCCCCTCACAAACATCTGCTCACTTTAAAATTACAGACTGACAAGCAATTTGTAACCATCATTCACATAGATTGGACTGTTCTCTATGCTAAAGACACTTAAACAGGGTTCCTACACAAATCTGTTTTTTTGTCATGCTTTTTCTATGACAAATTGTACATCAATTACGATAAAAAAATTAAAAAGCTGAATCAACATAATAGGAAAAATAAAAACATAATTAGTTTTATCCAGATAGCTTGCACTTGCCCCTCACAAACATCTGCTCACTTTAAAATTACAGACTGACAAGCAATTTGTGACCATCATTCACATTTGGTGGAGGGGAGGGCCTCTTCCATGAAAAATCTGTTTCCAGGATTTTCCATGACTGTGACAATAATTCTGAAATTACCATGCATATGTAGTAATGGCATTTCAGAAAATTGCAAGTCTAAAAAACTATATTTTTCAACCTGGGACTTTCTACTGTTATCATATTAAAAAAGAACATTTACAGCAAGTTATTGCTCTTCTTTTTCTCAAGAATTCATCTCCATCCATTACATATTGTTACACATAAGTCTGAATATTTCACACAAAGAAACTTAATTCTTACATTAAATGATATACCTGATCGGTTCGGATTTTATACTTCTTATTTCTTCAGTTGACATATTTGAGCTACTGGACCATTCTCTACCATCCTCAAACTGGATGGCAACTCCACAATGTTTTACAAGCACCTGTATATATTTGAAAACACGGAGTAAACACCAGAATCAGATTGTCAAAATTCATACATACACATAATATATTGTTTTTCAGTACTCCACACCAAATGTCACTCAGAAAAGGAAAAGAATAAAAACAAGGTCATAATTCCAAGAATAACACATTATATGCATACCTCATGTACAATATTCTTCTATATAGGAACAAGCAGGGTGTGGTTTGCTTCAGAGATTATTATCCAGTGGGTCTCAGTGACCGAAAACTTTGCTCAAGGTATGAGGTATTACACTTAATTTTATCTACAGAAACTCCTATTTTCTCACTGACCTTATATGACCATGACCTCTGACCTTTAGATGCCAGAATAAACAGATTTCTTAGCTATACTAAGTGCAAGCCATCCACAAAGTTTGGTCAAGGAACTTATTCTAGAACAAAAGGATTTCTGGAAATAAGTATTTTTTTCTTCAGCAACAATCATAACCTCAAAATTAATTGTCCTCTTCCATACCTTTATTGCAAGTTCTCCACATCTTTGGTCAAGGTACATGGTCTAGAACTCAGTATTTATAGCATTCTTGAACTCTGATAAAATTAAAAGAAAATATTCTTTTCCTGCATAAAAAAAACAGATAAATTTCATCTAATGGTACTAAAAAATTATTTAACTTGTGGGTTTGCCATTTGTCAAAATATCTTATTTTTTGTACCAAACATACATACATATATACATTCATATAGTACTGAAAATGTCTTCTATATATCAAAAAGAAAAAATGCTCAAGGCTTGAATTATTGCAACACTAATGGCACATTATTTCAAATCCCAAGACTTTCCATGTTAGATAGGCTTAATCATGCAGATTCGTTTCTGAAAATACAAACTCTATGTTAATCATGCAAACTATTATTTGAAAACAACATGGATTCAGACAGGCAATGAAATCTCAAGGCTTTCCATATGCATCTATCTGAATCATGCAAATATTTATCTGAAACAACCTATGTATAATAGACAAAATCTATGTTTATCATCCAAACTTTTATTTTTTGAAAACAACATGGATGTCAGATCAGCAAAATCTGTTAATCATGCAGACTTTTTATTTGAAAACAATGTGGAATCAGTTATTCATGCAAGGTTTAATTTTAAAACATCATGAATCTCAGATTGGCAAAATCTATGTTTAACATGCAAACTTGTTCTTTGAAAACAACATGGAGGTTAGATGAACAAAACCTTATGTTAATCATGCAAATTTTTAATTTGAAAAAAAATTGGATGTCAGATGAGCAAAATCTATTTTAATTAGAGGCCAACCAAAATTTGTTTCAGTTTCGGTTTCAGCACCAAAAGTTGGTAAATGGCCTCTTTTTTGGCATAGTTTCTTTTTTGGCTGAAGCCAAAAAGTTAGCTTTCAGTTTCGGCCAAAACTGATATTGACTTTCAGTCATCAGCTGAATATCTATTTTAATTTTCAGAATGCAATGCTAGTGCTGCATCTATTACACTGCTTATCGGCAAGTCAGATGGTGCTAGGCAATTCTAGGCACTAAGATACAAATAAACACAATTGTGAGCCAGCAGCAGTTGGCTAATAACAGGTCAACAGCCAGCAGCCTGTATCTCAATTCTTGGATGAACTCTCTTTGGCAGGATCGAAACAACTTGCACAATGCCTCTGTTCCCATCCCACCTGTTCACCTTGTCTTATGTGTTGCATTTCAGTCTACTTGCATGTTGAATATAGAGATTTTGAAGTCTGACAATTTCAGTTAGTTAAACTGTAGTGTTTTAATCTGTACTAATAAAAATTGAAGTCAATAATAAATAGATTAGTTAATCACTGCAAAGAATGTTGAAATATGCAGTGTGAGATTACTTCACAAAAATCAAATCTGATGCAGGCAAGGCGCAGTGCAAAGAATGCAACAAACTGTTATCACTTGGCAGTGATAAACCAAGACTTCAGACAGTTTCAGGCTTGAAAGGTCATATGGCCAGCTGCCACAAGGAACTCCATGGTACATATCTCAACAGGTTCATGAACGACAGAGCAGAGTGTGCCTCAAAAAAAGCTGATGATGGATGAGAAAGCAATTAAACATGCACTACCAAATTTTGTGCAGACAACAATGACATCAATGGTCGAGAATAGAATTGTCTGGCTTGATGACCATGTTGAAATTCAGTGAATTGATAAGTGCATCGTTGACTTGATTGTTGTCAATATGTTACCCTACTCAGTTGCTGAAAGTGTGGCATTCAAAAGACTGAACATCAGTGATTCACTCAGAGCTCATCGCTATAAGGTAAAACCCAAAAACTACTACAGAATAATGCTGATGTCTACCATATATGACAAAGTTGTGAAACATGTGAAAAATCTGTTGCATGAGGCCACCTGGATATCGTTTACTACAGATGGATGGAGCAATCCAACAAAATCATGTTCCTAACTAAGCTTCACGGGTCATTTCATTCATGATGCTGTGCAGCGTAGAGTTATTTTGAGTGTGATGGTGCTGGAAGTAGATCATGATGGAAATTATTTTGCATCAAAACTTGGTGAAGCCATGACGAAATGGGAGATCACAGAGAAGATTCACGGTTGAGTGTATGACGATGCTGCCAAAATGAAAATGGCAATGAGAGTTGCTGGCATCACTGATATTGGCTGCATGTCTCACACATTGCAGTTAGTTCTGCATGATGCCTTGTTCATGCAGACATCAGCAAAAGCTCTCATCAAGAAGGCTTGCAAGATTGTTACTCACTTTAAGCATAGCATACTGTGTGAGCAGAGAAGCCTTGACTAAAGTCTGATGGATCAAATAATACATGTCTGGATGACTACCATTGTGGGTGAGGCAAAACGTTACTTCACTAATCTGATTGTGCAAAATAATTTTTTAATTACCTTTACATAACATTTGCACAAAATTCCTGATTAAACAAGAATTGAACATCTAACACATTGTACACATGAAAGAAAAAAAAGCGTTTTCTAAGGATTTCTTCTACTACATTAAAATTCTTTGCCAAAGTTAAACAATTTTTTTTTTGTTATCAGAAGAAATCAGCTGCAAGTACTCTATCTAAAGTAAAATTAATAAAACATTTGACCGCTTCTATATAATCTTATCTGCAATGTTAAATCATATTCTTTACTTACCTCAATAGATTCCAGATAAAACTTGGCTAGCATCTGTAACTCTAGCAGAAGGTTGACATCTAAAATATAGGAATACTAGTTATTGTTCCTAACTTCATATTTGGTAATTTACTCAATGTTTAGGAATGTCATAATATCATTTATGTGAATGCTGTTGTTTCCAGGGAAGAATATACCTCACATACATTTTGCCATATATGCCAATTTGTTTGCTACAGAGACAATGGCTTACCATGTATTGGTATGTGCCAAAAGCAGACAATAGTCAATACATAATTTTTCCTCTATTTTGAGTTGCAGCTTGTACATTTAAGAAAACTACTGGTACTTAATTGCCTTTGCCAATGGTCTTCATAAAAAATGATAAAATGTTATTTTTGCATCAAATATGGATGATGTGGATTGAGTTTGTCTATTTTGGATATAAAAAGAACATTATAAGAAATTTCCAGTTGACGGTGGCTGCACTTCGTCTTAAGCACCAGTCTGTATGACATCACCAACTGCATCACTTAATTGAAATCACAGCATAAGTGATATGCTTTCTGTGATACTGTCAGCAAATGTCTTTGAACTACCTTAATAAGTCCAGCAACTAATGTCTAATAAAACACTTTTACGAATTTGTTTGGGAAACCTTGTTGATCTTTTGAAGATATATTTTTGACATGATAACATATGAAACAATCACACTAAGATAAATTATGTCCCTTTGTGAAATCTGATTGGCTAAACTTATAGGTTGCAAATGGCTTTAAACTCCTGCCATTGAGGTTAATTCAGCAGGTGGAGAAAAAAAAAAGATTTTATTTGCAATTTTCACTACCAGATATAGCAAGTTGTTTATCCAAGATTTTTTATATCTGAGGGGAGCAATCATGACAAAATACAAGCTTTTTGAAAGATCTTTATGATCAGAAATGTTTGAATGTATAAAAAAAACACTGCCAAAGCCTTCAGATGCAGGAGGAGATATAATCATTGGGAGTTTTGCATTCCACCTTGCTGCAAATAAATCCACCAGTAGTTATCCCAATGAGCACAGCCATGACTGAATATCAAACGATGAAGCGACCAATCAGATTGTATTTAGTTGATTCCTTTTAGATAAGTCTGCCACTATGTTTACCCTTCTCAGAATGTGACAGACTTAAATATTTTTTTGCCCTTGATGACGGAGATAGAAAATCCCAAACCACGAGGCAGTGGTCTTGGGATTTCATTCCCCAATGCTTTCGGTGACAATTCACTAAAATGGAGTTATTGGATAGAATTAGAATGTTCTTTCCATGAAGTGTTTCCTGATACCAAAGAAATTCTTCACTGTGGCCTTCATTTCTAGGATACTGATACTCAGTAGTTGATCTAGAGTGGGCCACATTTTGCTGGTTTCCTGAAACAATGGCAGGAGGTAGGCACTCCAACCCACCATGCTTGCATCCAAACAAATCATTTTTCCAGGAGGCTGGATTTGCAAAGAAGCACTCACTGTAAGCCAACTGAGGTTCTCCCATTTGTTAAGCTGTAACCTCATATCACCAGAAACTAGGACTGTTTGTTCTAATGGGAGAAAGTTTCATTGGCAAATCGGACAGGAGTATCATTTGTAGTTGTCTCATGAATAGTTTCCAAAGAAAGATGAGATCAGATGCTACACTGAAGAGACCCTTCAGGCAAAAGAGATCATGGGCTATGATGCAATTCATTGCAAGAACTTAAGCCAATATCAAAATAATTTCCTGAGGAGATAGATTCTGTTCAGATGCAGTTTCAACTCCATATCCTAATGAGTGAAATGCTGAGATGGGATGATATCGGATTTGACTTTGTTGACAAGGAATCAACGACTGAGCAGGAGTGAAACAATGGAATTAATGTCTTAATTTAAAAAGAACTCAAGTATGTTATCAAAATGGATATCATGGACCTGGAAAGTCCCAAAGTGAGACACTAACCTATCCAAAATTCTTGTGAAATAAATAAAAAATCAGATAGTGTTTTTAAACTTCTCTTTTCCTTCTTTATCTCTTTACCTGCTGTAAATATGCAACAAGTGGTTTCCATGACAGCATGTAATGCCTCATAAAAAGCAAACCTACAAATGACATAGACTTTCTTTAGTTGAACCTCTTCATATTCTAAAGGTCCTTAACTTTATAGTTCTAATTCGATCTTCTGAAACATGTCAGTTAAAGTTTTTCCTATGTACAGTAAATCATCGGCTGCTCTAAATGTGCAAAACGCAAAACAGTGAACATTAATTGCATATGAGTTCACTTCTTCAGTTTTAACAAGGGCTCCATTTTTCCTACCTATCAAAACAGAAGCTCCATCACTTCCAAATGAATAAACATTTTCAACATTAGAACCCTATAATCCATAAAGACTTTAATTTATCAAATGACTTTTACACTTACATGAGTCTCCACAATTTGTAGATTTTCCAAGAAAAATGTTTTTTGATCAATTTTTTTCTTTTATCATATATGCATACAAAAATAGATTCTTTGTTACAGTGTTTTCATCTTTCAAAATGACTGACAATGATCCCCTCTTCAGTTGTTGATTGATATCTGATGATATTACATTTGTAATGGCCTGCTGAATTTCCCCTGCACATTGCCACACTGATGTATAAGTTGCATTTTTACCCTGTTCCAAATTCATTAAAGCCTCACAGCCCTGCAAATGGCAGAAATCAATCAATGATCCATGCTTCATGGTTGTTATTCTTTCCTTAGCTAACAAGTATACACAATGTATGGCACCTGTCACTGCTTCAGACTGTGTTACTGCACTGTTGCACTGATAGCTGCCATGGCAAAATTACTGTGCAAAACATCATCTCCAAGGGCTTGCTGATGAGGATGTAAAGTTATGACATCCAGTGGTCATAGAGTTATCTATCTTGAAACTTATGCACAAGTTGCAATACATTTTTTTTTATCTTCATCTGATTCAAATTAATACTCACATTTCCAGGTTCTTGGAACATGAGCATGACTGTGCTATTCAGTAATCCAAATCTTTGCCAGAAATTTCATTTTCTTAGGTTTCTCCATTTTGTTCAGTGCATTCATCATCTCTAAGGTCATTCTGATTGCCACCATCATCTAAGAGTGATACTGGGGGAAAGAAATCTGTCATCTACCATTCCATATCTGCTTCATAGTAAAATTTTGCTGCCCATACAAATGCAAATCGCAATATGTCACAATTGCATGATGTAGCTAGTAGCATGTGACTTACAAAAACTGCAGAAACTACAAATTTTCTTTGATAACAAATATTAACTAAACAGAGGTGGAATTTATCTCAATGTTATTTGAAAAAGAAAATTAATATTTTCATTGAGGCTACTACAATTATAAGCCAAGACTGGTTCCCTGTCTCAAGAAAAATGTACTTGCATACCTAACATCTGGACAGATTACCAGTCTAATTCTAAGCTGAATATACAAAATATATCAAGTACATGATACTTGACTATTTCCAGATGATCCATAATTACATATATAGTTTTAGGTGGATAGGGAAAATAGCCAAGTTGAGCATAGGTAAAATTGGCAACAATTGCTATTATGGAATTTATTCATTTTTATTAAAGAATAATTGAGAAATTTGAATATTTAATGATTGACTGGGACAAATGTATCAAATTAAAGATAAAAAACATGATGCTGTCCTATTTATTTGCACCACTTTCAGCACTCTGAATTTCTTTTTTATGCAGAACATGATGTCTATTTTGCATCCCGCAAGGGCATATCTTGGCTTAAGTACTACCTTGGAGATCTGTTTGCACACTTCCTCCAAATCACCATTAAGATTATAATGGCTGGAAAACAAGCATTGCCTTGTTATGCTCTTTCAGAAGTGGAAAATAATGCATCCCTTTCAACAAACTATAAATCGATGCTGCTGTCATGACATTGTACAAAATGTGTTAAGCATCCCTGTGTAGCACTCGCAACATTTTTGAAACAGATTTCCACATGTCCATCAAACACAATTCCAATTGGGTGCAAGCTGTATTCCCCTTGCTGGAAGATTGTCATCAATACCAGATGCAGCACAAGTCTTGAACAACTGCTGTGTGTCAATGAAGTACTTTCAGTCAGTCCTTACTGATGAGGGATTTGATATTCCCTAGCAAGCTGTCTCTGTCAATGGCTGGGAATTCTGTGTGAATATAAGCATGTTTGTCTTATATCTAACAAAATCTAATTATGAATTAAATATAATTTCTATTCTATTTCTAATATCATATAGTACCCACAACAATTTTCATCTGAAATAATTTCAGTGTGAGGACCCTAGTTGGACTTATTTGTGTCTTAGGGTGGCTAACCAAAATAAAATCTCCTTTTTCCCAATCCCATGTATATTTTTTAATGGAACAGCCCTAATGAAGAGTACATTAATGGCAAAATTCAAGTTGCCTGGTTGTGCCATGTCTTACTAAAAAGACAACCTAAGCATTTGTTGTGTTTTCAGTATTCAAGATAGACCTACCTTCTGATGTGATCTGTGATGGGTGCTTCTCAAATGCTTTTCTTAAAGTCTGCACAGCCAAGGCTCTGTCTCCATTTTCATAGTGGCTCTGGTAAGTAAAATTGTTAAAAACTCTGTAGATCACTTTCACAAATTTAGCAAGTCAATTAAGCTTACAAGAAATTTATTCACTTTGGTTTCAACATGGTCATGACAAGCATTCAAGAGTATACTGCATCTAGTCTGTTAATGGTTTTATGCTGATGCAGGCAAGACACCTGAAATCTTGTACAAACTTCAAGCAAAGAGCAATGCTGTACCAAAGTTTCATCTGAATGCTGTCTGACATCAGCCATTTTGTAGAAGACATCTGACTTTCAATACATTTCATCTGAATGCTGAATGCTGTCTGACATCAGCCAATGCGTAGAAGATATCTGACTTTCAATACATTTCATCTGAATGCTGAATGCTGTCTGATATCAGCCATTGCGTAGAAGATATCTGACTTTCAATACGTTTCATCTGAATGCTGAATGCTGTCTGATATCAGCCATTGCATAGAAGATATCTGACTTTCAATACAAAAGTGTAACAATGTTGACAAAAGTCAACAAGCTTTTGTTACCATATATACTCACTAATAAGTTGAGTCAAATTCCAAACAACAAAGATCAAGATCTGCTGTAGTATAAAACACATACAGATTAGGACCTACAGTGTTTGTTCTACCGATTACTCCTAACAAACTGCATAGACCCAGATCTATCGCCATTTTTTGCAATGGCAGATATGCATCTGTGCAGTTTGCAGTTGGACTAATCTTACAAGGGAGTGCAAAGCTCAAAATGGCATGCCAAATTTTTAAATACATTTTTAAATATTTTTATGTTTAAATTTGCTCTTAAACTAGCGCATCCAACTTTTTAAATTTTTTGACAAAATTTTTGTTTATTCTTGTCTTAGGTCAGGCAATTAGTTTAATACAAAAAAATTGTAATTCCAAAAACGCCAAAGACATTCTTTCATAATTGTCAATTTTATAAATCCATGTGTAATTTCATACAAATACAAGTAGTTGTTACATTAGTGCAAGCTCCAGAGTATCCATGGTTACAGTTGATGCTTTAAAGCCCACACTTACCCTGGCTACAGATGAGGCCAGTTTGAAGTAATGTTTGCTGTCGGAGTTGGGTAGCAGTGGAAGGATTGCCTGGTAACTCTCCAGTGCCTTCTTGTAGTCCCTGATCTCTTCATACAGTTTAGCTCTCTCCCACAGGTAATCCACATTGCTACGGTCAAATTTTATTGCTGCAAATATACAGCATTTAACAATAAGCATTTATAGCAATGCAACTCCAACCCCCACCTATTTTCAATTTTTTTAAAATGTAGATCTTCAAATCTGAGAAACAAATTCTTTATAAACATAAAAATTATAATCAGATGCTGAGTAATACAATTTTATTTTTAAAGTCTTTAACTAAAGTAATTGTATTTCCTATCAAAACAAGAAATTTTGTTGAAATTCAAGCTTAAGTTGTACGGAATATATTACAATTCATCTGAAATGCAATTATAAGTTTTTAAGAGAGAATTTGTGTTCAATTTTCTTAAGTTGATATGTACATTTTTTTTTTTCAGACAAAATTTCACTCACATATTAACATTAATTTGGAATTATGGCCAATGATAATACAGCTTTGATACAAGTTTCGTCCAAGTTATAACAAAAATTCCATTTCAATGACCAATCCCAATAGAACTTTCATACAGGTTTTGTCTAACTTATAACCAAGACTCCATTCCAATGGTCAATCACAATAGAGCTTCCATACAAGTTTCAGACAAGTTATAA
Organism: Potamilus streckersoni; assembly: GCA_016746295.1. Taxonomy (NCBI): domain Eukaryota; kingdom Metazoa; phylum Mollusca; class Bivalvia; order Unionida; family Unionidae; genus Potamilus; species Potamilus streckersoni. Next base: position 2,064,981 of record JAEAOA010000712.1, read on the forward strand.
CAGAGAATCCATTCCAAAGACTGCGATATTAGCAGGGGAGAAGAAAGGAAATCTCTTGCAGAAGTAAATTTTTTACTATATGACCTAGTGGATAGTATAGTAAACTCTGTTGTACGATATCCATGCCATGAAAGACTACCTATCATGAGAAATCACACTGCCAATGCAAAGAATAATAAATTATGCAGTGTTTTGATACCCTACAATTCAGAGATGATACTTTCTTGGTCTCAGTAAAACTGCTCCTGGTGGATTGATCACGTGAGATGTTGTTGTTGTTGTTGTTGGTCTAAACGCCATTTTTCAGCACACAATAGGCTATTCATGGCGGCCAGTATTAATGGTGGAGGAAGAAACCGGGAAATCACCGGAAAGAACCACCGACCCACGAGAAGCTACTGGCAAGCTTTCTCACATATCCACATTCACCGAATCCTAGACTCAAACACACGCAGACAGAGGTAAGATGGCAGAGATCCATAACGGACAGCTCTTTAGACCACTCGGCCACTTGGGGCCCCCTCACGTGAGATGAGCCAAATATGAATGTAGAGAATCTATGGGGTGTTGTGTCAAAGAGACCCCTTGTGCTGTGACATGGGTCTCTCAATGGTAATCTCCTGGACTCAAATACCAACATGTTGATCAAGTTATTGAACCATAATCATTGTGGCAACAGCAGGGATATCTGGATAAGCTGAGAAGTCAAATCCTAACTTATTGGAGCACCTATGGAATTAAAATGAGTAGGGGTGGGGGATGTGATGCTTATACAAACAGATGAAAGCATCCACTGCCCACAACATCTGATCCAGAACTGGAAGACATAAATGGGGAGCCTGTTTTTCATTTTTCTCATGAAAAAGTTCACTAAGGGTCTCCCCATAGCTTGCAAATTGCCTCTGCTTCTGGTTGATGCATAGACCTTTCCATGTTGTTTGAGGTTACCATAATGTAGTAACCCCAAACTAGGTTCATACACCCTTGTATGGAAAGTGACAATACACACATATTTCAAGCTGTTCATGTGAATGGTCATTTCTTCTGGGGACCAAGAACCCTAAAGAAACACACTCTCTGACTCCAGGTGAATGCCCCACCCCAAATCCAAAGCATTGATGTACAGAAAGAGAGTGGTTTGGGTGGGTGGATTACAACTGTTGCTCAGTTCAATGGATCAAAAAAAGATGCTCCCACATATAATGAAATTATAAAAGCTAATCCATTTCTTCATGCCATAAATCAGTTACTTCAGTCACTGCAATGTAACAAGAGTGATAATGTCTAAATCATGACAAATCAATGTGTCAGATAAGTCATACACTTCCTTAATAAAGTGCCTTTAAAAACTTTTGGAAGAGTTGGAAGTAAAAATATTGGTCTACTGGATCATTGTTACATCTAGTTTTATCCATCTCCAATGACTGCAATACAGGACTGATACTGCTATAGGTGTCTATAAAAAATATCTTTCCCAAGCATAACTTTCAAACCAATCAAGAACCAAGACAATAGTGTAGGATAAGCTCTAATATACTTAACATTAATGTTAAGCTGAAAACATGGTATATTGCAATTAGCAGCTAATTAATGCACACACCATTTGAGTAACACATGACAGCCTGGTTGACATCGTTAAGCTCAAGAGCTAGTTCTGCCAGCCTTGCCCACTCTTCCGAGTCCCTAGGATTCAGGTATGCAGCAATCAAAAAGTACTGAAATAAAGAAACATAATTACAGAATTGTAAAAAAAAATCTAGCCATAGTGGACATCATATTGGTACCATGTTCATTTAGGATCAACTATACATCATAAGAAGTCTTCTAATGAAAATAACAGGTAAATATTAGAATCAATTCAGGAAGAGTAGTGACAAACGATTTTAAAGATGGCCACAGTGGTGGCTTTATTGAACCTGGACTGTTGTCATTTAGGGATAACCAGACATCATAAGAAGTCCTTTGGTGAAAACCCTGTGTCACTATCACTTTCAAGTCAGGGGAAGTAGTGATAACAATATTTTCAATATGTTTGCCATGGCAGCCACATTGGAAGTCATATTGCCACAATTTTCATTTAGGATCAATTAGAGAGCAAAATAATTTTTTTATGAAAACCCCATGTTGATATAATCATCTATTTGTGATGAGTAGCAAAACAATATGGCCCTTATGGTGGCCATATTGGATGTCAGTTTTAACTATTTTCAGCTAGAACCACCAGAAGTCACAAGAAGTCTTTTAGTGTCAATATGACTTATCATTTTGGAGAAGCAGCATTTTCAAAATTGTTGTCATGGCGGCCATACCGTATGTCTGAACATCAGCATTTTGATTTAGGACCAACCAGACCATCAGATGAATGGGGGCCCTCGAGTGGTCTAAAGCGCTGTCCATTACGGATTACTGCCATCTCACCTTTGTCTGTGTGGGTTCAAGTCTAGGATTCGGCAAAATGTGGATATGTGAGAAAGCTTGCCAGTAGCTTCTCATGGTTTGGTGGTTCTTTCCAGTGATTTCCCAGTTTCTTCCTCCACCATTAATACTGGCCGCCATGAAAAGCCTATCATGTGCTGAAAAATGGCATTAAACCCAACAACAACAACAACATCAGATGAATGTGTGTGCATAGTTTCATGGCAAACTTCAAAGAAGATTATGTAGAGGTAGGGATAACAAACGGATGACAGACAACTGATCAAATATCATTTCATAACCTCTTCTGGTCTGTCAACCAGAAGAGTTAAAAAAAAAGAATAGAAACATCTTATTTTCTATTCACAATGACTTTCAATTGGGAAAAATAAAACAATAGCATATTTGACAAATTCGGAATTAAAATATTTTGAAAACCCAAAGTTAAAAAATGTTCAAGATTACTCAATGCTATAATTTGATCCTACAGTCACTTCTTATTACAATATGTAAACAAAGCAATAACTGAAAAAGATATTTCAGTTTTGGATCATTCATGCATACCCTTATATTCTGTAAACATATAAAAATGTGAACTACTTGAATTTTGTAAAAACTATTTGCACAATTTTACAGCCAAATTGGAGATCACAAGTCGTATCTAAATATTTTAAAAACATCAATTGTAATTTGAAGTCTTTTGAATGCTGATCAATGTTATGTCATGGTATTCTCAAATCAAATACTTTTATTAAATTTTTTAATTGGCTGGGGGGGAAGAGGTCTAATAGTACCTACCCTTTTACCAACATTCAATCAAACATAATGATGAAAATTGTTATTCTTGATTCACTCCACAAATTTCAAGACTTTAACATCGATGAAACCTTCTCATATACAGTATCAAAACTTATTCCTACCTGAAGTGCTTTCTCCATATCACCCATACTTTCATAGATCACACCTAGTGTCTGGAATGGTTTGCGTGCTTGAGGTGCTATATAAAAAACAAAATATTACTAATAATACTACTACTAATAAGGGTGACATTTCTAATTTTGACCTACTAGCCAGCAAGGATGATGAATACCTTGTGACCTTAACTTTGGTCCTTTACTACACAGTGGCATTTTCTGAAACCAGGCCTAACACTGTGCAATGTAATAACGATACAGAAAGAAAATATTAAAAAATTCATTAGAATAACAGCTGGATTAAAGCAAATTCAGTTCAATCTACAATCATTTATTAAATGTAACTGTGTTTACCATCTGTGCTCAGAATTACAATGGTTGCTGCTTATTGTAAGTCAAATAAAAATTTTAATATTACATTAGAAAGATGCTTGATAATACAAATGAGAATAAGCAATTCTTTCAACCTGCATAGTTAATTATTATGATTAATGTTTCACCAAAGAGAGAAGGACGAAAGTAAAATTATAACTGGAACATTACTGTACATTAAAATTATAACTGGAACATTACTGTACATTAAAATTATAACTGGAACATTACTGTACCTTATAAATACCTGCTAAAATGTTCTATACCTATCATTTCAGCATGGTGATATGACCAATAACAACCAAATTCACACAAATATGAATTTCCAATATTTCAAAACACTTCCACACTTTCTATCATTTATAATTTGTTAAATATCACAAGATAGTTGATGCATGATAGCTTGGAGTTGTTCACTGAGCAAGTCCCATGATGCATAGCAAAAGCTTGTTATGTATATATATTACAGAATGTGCTACATAGAAGTAATTTCAAACAAACCAATTTTGAAAGCTTGAGAAGAAAAGAGACATTACTTTTGTCAATGAAATCAAGCAATATAATTTCTGCAATAGGTACCACAGAATTTGGTTATTTGATCTAAATTTGGGGGCAGGGGAACAGATTGAAGTAATTTTTATCAATTTGTCACACAAATTAAAAGGCACATTATAACAAGAGAAATAAAAAAACCCACCTAAGATAATCATCAATCCATTCATTATTTGGCTTTATTTCATACACGTTTTGTGATTTTATTTCAGAATATCCTATTTATCTAACATATTTTCTAATAACTTTTATCATTGTAATCCTTAACACTATGAATTATGATCTTGTAAAACAAATATTTGTTACATGACTTTTAACAGACATCAAATTATATGCTTTTTGTATTCTTTTCCATGAATGGGTAAGTTAACGAAACTGGTAATACAATCAGAAATTAAATATAATGCACATATCTCAGTATTATATGAGTTAGTCATGTTCCAGAAGGTTGTGGGATGTAATAATTACAGAGCCATATAATCCCTGTACTATTGATTGTCTACAATTAAAATATTCTCCCTCCTTATGTTTATTTTCATTGAAAATGTTTTTATAAGTTTTATTCCATGTGTCACTAATTTGATATTCTTTCTATATTATTTTCTCTCATTTCCTAATATGACCTCCACTGACTGGCAATAAACATCTAATATGCCAGATTAATCAGACAATAATTGCATGTCTTAAATTATCTTTCTTGCTCTGTTCAGGACTTCAGATTGATGAATAATTAATTCATTTACCTTTGTGACTATTTCATGGCTGATGAAGACATTTTCTAAAATTAAATCTTTATAGAGGTCTAAAATAATTTTTTTATTTATGATACCAAATAAATGGATGTAATTGTGTGCTCCATCATCTTTGCCCCTAATACCTTCCCCTCTGCCATTTCTGGCTACCCTCCCCCCAATTACCTTGATTACTAAACTACACACTCAAAACTACTGCAGGTTCTATTAATGCAGTGCTGCTGGCTTAGTTCCCAAGTCAATTCTGACCAAAGTAAATATCCAAGCTGTGCACCACTATTTTAATGGGAACAGTTCAAGTAAAACTAAAGACAACAAACTTTATATATGGTTTTGTGATACAAAATCACAGAACAGTGAAAAGAAAAATATTAATTTGAGAATGAGAATATGATCAATTACAAGGTAAATGCTTACCTTGTCTTATTATCTCCATGCACCTGTTGATGGCTTCAACATGGTCTCCTCTGGCAAATGTCAGATTCACATCCCCCATTTCTCCCTCTAAATGTCTAGGCAAGTCATGATGTTTCTTTCTCTGACAAACGAGAAAAATTTATAACAAAATAGAGAGATAGGTAGGTAGGTATGTGTGTAGGTAGAGAGATAGTGGACAGATTAAACTGATTTTTGCTACTAAAAATTTTACAATAATCTTGCAAAATTTTGCATAAAATGTGTTTCTACTATCAAAATTAAAATCATTTTCCCACCATGAAAATGTAATAACCATACAACAATGCAGAATTTTGAATTGATCATGTCTGCAACTTAGATCTGTTAGTAAGTAAGTTGTTGCTGTTGTTGTTGTGGGGTTTAATGCCATTTTTCAGCACAGGAAAGGCTATACATGGCGACCAGTATTAATGGTGGAGGAAGAAACCGGGAAATCACCGGAAAGAACCACCGACCCACGAGAAGCTACTGGCAAGCTCTCTCACATATCCACATTCGCCGAATCTTAGACTCGAACCCACGCAGATAGAGGTGAGATGGCAGTGATCCGTAACGGACAGCGCTTTGGACCACTCGGCCACTCAGGGCCCCTAGTAAGTAAGAGTTTACAATATGAAACCTAGTCTAAAAAAAATGACATCAAACAAATGTTTACCAAGTTCCATGATGATATCACAAAATGGTTCAGGAGATATCACAAGCAGAAAGAAAAAAATTGTAACATGAAGAGTCCTGATATTTCTCACCTGGTTTGTTAAGATATTTCAGTTTAAGAATGTAAATTCAAAAACATATGACAACTGAAGACAGGAAAGACAGATAGGGAACACATGATTGATAGATTGTCCATCAATTTTGGTGCCATTTATCTTCTTTCCCACATCATATACACAGTAAGACCGGTCTTGAATGACCTCTGTTATGAGCAATCACCAGTCATTCATGATCACAATGACAATGCTAGGAATAATATTATTATATAAATACAGTCATGAGAGACCACCTACAGAACATGACCACCAGTGATTTTTAGGCAAAAAAACAATACTGCTTAGGGAGGTCCACAAGCAAAGTACAGATTGTTCATCTTAAACAACAATGCTATAAATGACCGTATTACAAAAACAAAAACAAACACTACTGACCATTATTTAATCCTTTGTAACCATGACCATTTAAAATGTAAAGACTTCTAAATAAATTAAATAAGGCTGGCCACTGGTATCATAAATTCATTCAGTGTATTGGTCAATTACATCATTTGTCTTTGGAGTTAATCTGTAATGCCTGGGATCAACGAAGTCTTTGTCTCATCTTTAATACTAGTAAGTGATAATCATTTCCAGATTTGATTGTCATTGTTAAAGGGTTGTATTGTTTGTTGTTTTTTATGTTGATGTTCAGACAGTTACACAATTTGTTTATTTAGTTAAGAGCTGTTATAGAATTAATCCATTTATGTCATCGGTGAATAAGGCTTTTGGCTGCTGCCTCTTAACATGTATACTCCTTATTTATCCAATCAAAACTGCTATAATCATAATTACATCCGACCACTAATAATAATCTTACCTTCATACCATAGGCATAACCTAAAGCAAAAAAGACAAAATTTCTAACACTGGTGGAAAGATTTGTAATTGAAAGAAATGAAGGTAACTGATGGACAGGATAAATAAATATTACCTTATCTAATTTTGTAATTAATGTGCTGATGCATGTACCTCTAACCTTCAAATAAAAATGTGAATATTTTATGACAGTGTATATCTATCTTGCTATATTAATTAATTTTCAGTGGAATGAATGCAATATTTTAACAAGAATTAGGAATAAAGAATATAATACATCAACAGTGATTGTCTGTGTTGAATTTTAACATTGGAAACTGATTCTTTGCTTATCCATGTTACAAGTGAGGGCCTGTCAAGAGAGACTGCCTTTTGTTGGCAGAAGGGATGGTCTCTCATGGCAGGTTTAACTGGAACAGGATCATTTTCTTGCCAATTAAAAGTCATTTATAACCAGCATTGGATCCATGCCCCAGGGGACTAGGCACTGATTCCTAATTTAGAAACTGTTCATAAATGCATCATTTAAGTATAAACACTTAACTAAATTGCACATGATGTTAATCTGTTTAGTCAGCATGGATTATTAGGTCAATCCTTCTCACTTGTGGGCTGCATGCCAATGGTTTCAGGACTTGGAAACCACTGAGATCTCCAGCCAAAGGAGCAGAAGTGCCTCAATAGTATAGATGTTGACACATGACCAGAATGTTATAGGTTTGATTCCCACAGTATGACAGCCTGCATCCCTGCTAATATCTATGGATCTGTATTATAAACAAACTCATGCAAGGTCTTGATGATATGACTTACCATATATACTTGCTCATAAGTTGAGTAAAACTGCAAATAACAAAGATCCTGATCTCCTATATGCACATACAGATCAGGGTCTATGCTGTTTGTTCTACTGATTACTCCTAACAAACTGCACAGACACAGATTTACTGATGCATTCTGCAACAGCAATTCTGGTTCTGTGCAGTGTGAAGTTGGACTCATCTCATAAGCAAGTATATATAGCACATTACCAATCTGATCAAAAACAATACCTTCACAGTGTTCACAAGCAAGTGATGGAGGATGGACAATGGATGCTAAATCATACCATAGCCATGGTCATCCCTGTCCTAGTGATGTTATACAAATTGTGATAAAATGCTCATCAAAATAACCATAATTTTACAGGACATAATGTTTTGTCATGTCATCAAATAATGCTATGTTTCATTACAATATTTCTAACTGTACAAGAAACATTAAGTAAAAAAATTATGATAAATGGATGGATATGCCAAATCTAGTATACCTCCTTGCTATGGGGATGGCAGTATAATAAACAAAAAAATATCACCTGCCTCTTTTCTTGGTTTAAGCATCTCTGTTTGTTCTGAAAATATAATGAAAGAAACATTTGAAGAAAAAACATTTCTAGTAAAAAAAATTACTTACCATTTCGTAACACTTTTAGAGAAGTACTACCTCCTAGTTTAAACAATGTAGCGATAAAGCAGTAGTTCTCCTAAGGTTATAATTTAATTCAATTTAATATATTTCATATATAATATCTTTTTTGCATGTTTTTCTTTTTCTCCCATTTTTCATTACCTAGATAACCTTACTATTAGATGCTCTCTTCTTCCAGCATTTATCATTAAGTAAATGACAACATTTTGCCTTCTTGTATCATGAAATGTAGGGCCACATGATAATCGACAGGAGCTTTCCAGGTTAATGGTATGGTGAACTTGCTGAATATTTGGGTAAATTTAACATTTTGGTTTATACCCCATATTTGATGTAATTATGAACACTCCTATGAAATTAATAAAATATTCATAACAGGAATATAGGATGAATAATATATTACAAACATCTGATGACATTTTCTGTGATCACAACCATAAACCTCTAAAAGAAGCTATCACTAAAACTATCAATGCATTACATGGTGAATGCAAATACAAAATCGGATGACATCACATTGATGTATTAGAAGTCTGCAGTAAAATATCATTATTTCAATGACTTTCTTAGTTTTAATTATCAGTAGCATCCAAATTATGCATATATGCATACCATGTGTACTCACTTATAAGTCAAGTACAACTGCAAACTGCACAGACCCATATCTGCCACTGCATAAAAAATGTGCCAGCTGATCTGGATCTGTGAAGTTTGTCAGAAGTAATCAGTAGAACAAACAACAATGAAGAAAGATCATAGTATGCAGTTACATTATACTACAGCACATCAGGAACTTTGTTGTTGGTTATTTGACTCGACTTATAAGCAAGTCATACTGTAATTGTTCCCACTCAGACACTGCTCTGTAATTGTTCCCACTCAGACACTACTCTGTAATTGTTCCCACTCAGACACTACTCTGTAATTATCCCCACTCAGACACTACTCTATAATTGTTCACACTCAGACACTACTCTGTAATTGTTCACACTCAGACACTACTCTGTAATTGTTCACACTCAGACACTACTCTGTAATTGTTCACACTCAGACACTACTCTGTAATTGTTCACACTCAGACACTACTCTGTAATTGTTCACACTCAGACACTACTCTGTAATTGTTCACACTCAGACACTACTCTTAGGGAAAAAACTGTAATGGCTATCACTGACACTGTCCATAGGAAAAAAGCTGTGACAGTCCACACCAACACTACCATTAGAGAAAAAGGTGTGAAGGCTCAGTGGTTAGCATGCTGTGACTGAAAAGGCAGACATGCCAACTCTAACAAGACCTCATTAAGGCAGTCATTATTTTTCCATAAGTCAGACAAAATTTCAATATGGTGTACAAAATACTATGTACTGCTACTGACAAGAAGGAAAGATTACATTTTAAAACTACAGAAGTGTTATCAGAGATTGTTGCAGTGATGGTAAACAATATATTCAACTGAAAAGTTTCTAAAGTACACTTAGACCTTAATTAGCTCCAGTACAGTTTCACAAATTGCAGTCCCAAACCCTATGGAGCTCAATGGCTTCCCGCTTTCTCTCATCTTGATACTTAACTTTTATTTTTCAATTTCACAATACAATGGCAATCATCCGTCAGACATACTCAAATCAACTGTTGTCGTTCCAGATTTTTCACAAGAATATGAATATTCTTTATATTTACTCTGCTGTGCTATTTCAACATTTTAAGTGACTTACTTCCCATTTTGCCTATAACAGCTTGATCATACAGATTTGCATGAAGAAATGTGTAGTTTTAAGTGTCTGACATACTGTTGTAAAGTTAGTCCAGTTCCCTGATTCCACTTGAAATCTAAAATCAAACTCAGATCTGAATCAAGAATAGTATCCAAATTTCACCACAAGAATCATATTTACATAATTTACACTATTTTTCCTTAAGTCAGTATTATTAGGGTCATTTCCATAAGATTTATTGTCAAACATAAAAGTCAGCTGGGCTGAAAGGTACTGGGTCAAATCCTACCACAGGATCAGCCAGTGTCACTTAATATTGTGTGCCCTTGTAGAAGGTAATTTATTTAATTTACCTTTACATGATATAGCCTACCTGTATTGCTATGTCATAAAAGAAAAATAAACCAAAAACATGCTCCTATTAGGTGGAGAAAAATTCAAAAACTATTATGCACATCAAATGACTGACCCAAATAAAATCACAAAGTTTTTCTTAATTCGTGTAGGAACAGTCATTTAATATTATGCATGTATGCACAATATACCACATTTTCTTTTGGAACATGTAGTAATAAAATAAGTTATACCCAAACAACTCACATGATGCATTGTATTACAACCATAATATCTTGTCTCTTGTGAAATTAACTGCTTCAGGTAAGTATACTAACTTTGTTCCTTCTTATTCTTTTTACCATCTCCATCCCTATCTGGTTCTTCCTCTTCGTCTGAAGCTGTACTTTGATCAATTGAAACTTTTCCACTCTCTGCTGGGGAAGATGTTTCCTGGACGCCTATTTCCTCATGAGCATCCTTTTCCATCAATTCAATGAATTCCAAAAAAGAAATCTTTCCTGGAAAATCATCAAAGATATTTTTCATGCAATGAAAAAGTATTATTTTAAGTTCTTTATACAAATATTTTACCCGTCAGTCTAATGAGAAAGTATGAATGTATATTAAAAATTAATTAATAAAATTTATCTCATAATCTGAAACTGTACTTTTTTTGAATTTCAATAATCATGATATCACTCCATAAAAAGACAAAGTATTCACTCCTCACAATGTCATCCATAGGTACCATGAATGTGACCTGCATTACAAGGTCACCCATCAGAGGCATATATACACAAGGTTGTATCACAAAAAGGCATACAAACAAAACTAAATAGCATATAATAATGTAAAATCATATTATTTATTTTAATTAGACCAGGACTCAAATCAGACAATTTAAAAAGATTTAACTGAACCAAAGAGCATTCAGATATTATGAAGACCTCTTGACCACTGTAAAAAAATGCAAACTGAAGTGGTATGGTCATGTCTCAAGTTCATCTGGACTGGCAAAATCAATCTTGCAAGGCACAGTGTGAGAGTGCAGAAGAAGAGGCAGACTGAAAAAGAGGTGGGACAACATTAAGGCTTAGACAGGCATGGGATCTGAAGATTCCCAAAGGGCAATATAACACAGGGAAAGATGGACAAAATTGGTTGTAAAGTCAACTGTGGTGCCCTAACGACCTCTTGGGTTAAGAGATTGATGATTATGATGATGATGACGATGATGATGATGAAATGTCTGAAATACCAAGAGTTGTGTGCCCTATCATACTCTTTCTGCTAGCACTGGTTACAAATCTGTACCATGCATGTTACAAGGATCACTATAGACTTAGGCAAATCAGTAATGATTGTGCTGTCAGTTCTTTTTGTGACTTGCTTTGAGGTTGGAATTGAGTTGCGTTTTATTTTTTATGTAACCTGATTAATTCAGAATAAATGAATAAAGTTTTAAATGACATTTAGTGCTGCATATGGTGTATTTGTCAGACCCAACAAACCAACTGAGTACACATGAATTTATTGTCTCCATCAACAAAAATCACATAATAAAGAGCTACTGCAATTCAGATAATTTAATATTTTAAGAGCGTGTGATATATATTCTAATTGTATTTTGGACATGGGCAGAATGCTTCCAAATACTCTTCACCCCAAAGACTGTTTGATCTTATAGAGTAACACAAAATATTGTGTAAAGGCAACTATTAAGTTACAATATTGACTGTAAAACCCTGAAAATTAGATAAGAATGACTCATTAAATAAAGGCTAAAATTGGACAGAACCATTATGAAATCATGCGAGTCCCTTAATGTTATGCTAGCAGTTCTATATAGAGATGTTGTTAATAATGGAGAAGGGGCTTTTATGTCACTGGGAGACTGCTATTTACTGAATCAAATCCATAAACTCAGCTGTGTTTTAAGTGCAGAGCTTTATAGTGGTTTTTATCCTCAACAAAACTTAGTTTCAGAAAAAGTGTGTCCAGGATTAGTTTGGAGGGTCATAAAGATGCACAAACCTAGAACATTAGGGGTCCAACACTAATACTAAGGTCAGTATGCGCTGGAAGCACTTATCTTTTGTTGAATATATCCATGTATTTACTAGACACTATATGTAATAAATAGTTGTAAATAGTCCAATCTAATGGCATAAAGTGCCATCCCTTAAATATTCTACAATTCCTTCCATGTTTCTATTCAGATGTCTTCCTTAAAAGTTTCTTCTCCTGACCTCAAAATGTTGCACCTTACTCCAAACCTACATTTTACCTGAACACCAAAATTAGACATAATAAAGTATGGCAGTTCTAAAATGTAATTTTATCATTTTACCCATTCTACCAATAATATTTAAGATGTATAAGCATGCCCATGAATAGTTACATAATATGTCCCATTAGCTGCCTTGTCCTGTGACATGTATGAGGGCATATTAGACTTATCCCACATCCCCAAGCCTGCAAGAGATCAGTTCAAATAGAAAAGGACCTATCCCACATCCCCAAGCCTGCAAGAGATCATATCAAATGGAAGAGGACCTATCCCACATCCCCAAACCTGCAAGAAATTAGTTCAAATGGAAGACGACCAATCCTATATTCCCCAAGCCTGCAAGGGGTCATTTCACAGGGCATGTTGGGCTATTTCTGCATCCCCAAGCCTGACCTGAAAGGGTCATATTACAGGGCACATAGAATTTAAACTATATCCTAAAAGTACATTCCCAAGTCTGCAAGAGGTCATTTAAAAGGGAATATAAGACCTATATATATATATATATATATATATATATATATATATATATATATATATATATATATATATATATAAGACCCAAGATTGCAAAGGGTCATTTCACAGGGTGCATAAGGTTTATCCTACAACCCCAAGCCTGCAAAAGGGTTATTTCACTGGGCACATTTGGCCTTTCCTATAACCCCAAACCTAAAAGGATCATGTCACAGAGTGCATAGGGTTTATCCCACATACCTAAGCCTGAAAGAATCATTTCAATAACCACATTGTACCTATCCTACATCACCAAGCCTGAAACGGTCATTTCAACGAGCACATAGTACCTATCCAACATCACCAAGCCTGATATGGTCATTTCAATGAGTATTCAGTACCTTTCCTACATCCCCAAGTCTGTAAGATAGTTACATAGGGTTTATCCAACATGTATATCCCCAAGCCCAGAAAAGGGTCATTTCAAAGGGTTTATCCTACATTCCCTATGCCTGCAAGGGCCATTTCACAGGATACATACTTGGGTCGTTTTACAGGTATTCTGTCCTAACTTCAATTAAATTCATTCATACTGGTGATTAATTTGAGACAAGCAAAATTATAATTATACCTGATAAATATTCTAGTGTGGGTTCCAAATGGACACTTTTTGGAAGTCTGATTGGTGAGAAACCAGAAGTTGATGGTCTTTCTGCATCATTTTGGTCAGAGTTTGATTTCTTAGATATGGCCTCTGCTAGGGATGAAGGGTCCAAGAGGAGAGTATCATCTAGGATAATTTCTTCTTCTTCTTCTTCTGAGTCAGACATCTCAACCAATCCCTTTACCTGCAAAACATTGAATTTACAATCTCAAGCAATCTTTTTACCTGCAAACATTGAATTTACAATTTCAACCAATCCCTTTACCTGCAAAACATTGAATTTACAATCTCAAGCAATCTCTTTACCCGCAAAACAATGAACTTACAATCTCAGCTGTCACAAATGGCATTTTAAATGGGAAGCTCTGCAACTTTTGCTTTGAACATATCGACACAAGGATCATCTACTATTAGCAAGATATAATCTACCACAAATTACCATACTGCTCTGTTAGTCTAAGAGATTACAGCATCCACCTCTGATGCAAGAGGTCACTGGTTCAAACCCTGGCCAAGTCATACCAAAGATTAATAAAAATGGTAATAACAGCTGCCTGGCTTGGTACTCAACATTAAAACATCAGGTAAAAGTGGTCATTAAATGATAAGTAAAGTAATTCATTACAGGGGTCATGCTACAAGGCGAAGTGGGCGAAAAAGTCGCCTGAGAACTGTAAACTTCACCTTTTTCTGTTCGGAAAGCTACAATGACTTTGCCACTTCAATTTAATTTGTAGATGGTGAGTGATTACTCCATGAATTCTATATTATAAGTATAACAAAGAAAACTAATAATAATTATTCATGACTGCTTAAGACTAAAACAACTTACATATGGTAAGTAAAATATTGTATTGATTCTCCATCTCTTGTATCAATATGTGCATCATTACAGCAAAAGTAATGATGCATCAATATACTGATGAAATCATTTTATCCCAAGTAGAATTGGACTAGGATACTGCCCAAAACACTGATGATATTATTGATAACAAAAGGAGTAGGGTCTATAACTGTAACCACTGACTATAATCAGAATGGGTCATGTTCAACTAACTACTCAATGAATAAGCCAGCCATACACAGAACAATGTTTTAATTATGATAATTAATTATGATTGTTGATACTGTGTAATGACAATTGTAAACATGAGAAACAACTTGCAAGGTGCAAAGCTGCTTTCAAAACAGCAGAAATCTGATGATGATAAGAAAAAATTATCATCATGGATATAATCTTAATAAGAGATTAGGTACCAGAAATACAGTGCAAGATATCCATCACTTAAAACCAGCTGGATCTATAAATTCTCTTAAAATTTATCAGTGGTAGAAAAATTTACTGCCTGTGACAACTAAAACTTAAGACCTGGAAAACCTATCTAACATATATAAGAACCTGGTATGGTAACCAAAAGCTATTAACTAAAAAAGAATAATTTTAAAAATTATAAGAGAATATTAGATATTTTCCAGCAACAAACATTTAATCCTTATGTTGTTTGGATAACTTCATATAATATAACCGAGTGTTGGGTGACGTGACTTATAAACCCATTATTTGATTACCGTATTTTATGTAATTTTTCGTACCCTTTAATTTTTCCTACACAATCCAGTTATCAAAATAATAATTACTTAAGTGTATCATAATTTTTTGTACATATCACTTTGTTTTATTTGAAAAATTCTTTAAATTTTCTTATATAAAATTCCCATTTGCAAAAAAAGATTGAAAATACTGTATTCAAATTTTGATTTTACAATTTTAAATATCAGTACATTTTCCCACCCAGCCACCAGTCAAAGCCTTTAAACTTGCTGCCCAGCCACTGCAAATTGTTCTTTTAATGTACTCTTATCATGGTGACATTCTGCCACTGAATTCTATCATTGTAAATATCAACACATTTTCCCACCCAGCTTCCAATCAAAGTCTTTGAACTTGCCACCCAGCTATTGCATCATGTTCTTTTGATGTACTCTTATTAACATGTACACCAAGGGGTCTTTCAGCCACTGGATTCTGTTATTGTAAATATCAGCACAGCTAAATGATCAGCACATTTTCTCACAAAGCAGGTGGCTGAAGCAAGACTGGCAAGTCTCTGAAGTTTGCCACACATGTATTACATGCGTATGAAGGACTCCCGTATAAAAGATTTTTTGCATCCAAGAAAACAAATCAGCTTCCAAATACACTTGATTAAGCGTTTCTGAGACCTCTGAATTAATGATTAATTGTTGGTGAGAAAATATAATGATTGATGCATAAGCATGGGCGCCCACAGCATAGGTTGGGAGGGGGAACTTGACCCCTTCCCAAAAATCATACTGCAATATATAATTCCGACAAGTTTAGTCATGCAAATGAAGCTGAAAATATGTCACAAGATTCTGTCCAAAATGCTTAGTAAATATTAGCTTTAGTTTCGGACTGTTTACTATACTAACTATCCCAGTCATGAATGACTGACACCCCACCCACACTTTTTCAAAATATCTTACAGGGCCCATGTGCCCATGTTCTTGTTGTCATTACAATATCTACTGGTGTTTATCAACAAATGAACAAGGGACTTTACAGACCATACTTTAAAATATTATCATTAATTAGTTCTCCTTTTTAAGTCTGTCACAGTAACAAAACACAGCATGCATTTTAAAATGAGTTCGGAAGCCTTTTGATGTTGTCTTATCCAACAAAAAGTACATCTTAGTACATGCTAAAGTGAAGACCACAGACCACTGGTCAACTAGTCCTTTTGTTTCATTAGTTATACAAACATATAATATAAAAACCTTGTCATTTTCCATGTAAATTTGAAAGTCACATTAAATTGGTTTGTATATATACATAACAGCTTCCGATTTCACTTGAGTTTTTCCATTTAATCAAATCAGGTCTCTGCTGTGGGCTAAAATCTCTTAACCCAAAGTAGTAAAAGCACATAATGATAAATCTGTGCTTAACCAAATCTGGCTAGCCTCTTTTTGGTATAACCAACATGTATGGTTGCATAAGACCAAAATCTAGATAATTATGATTAGCCCAATTTGGCTAACAACAACATTGACCCTTTTCGTAAAGTATAATCCCACTTGAGAATATAAATATTTGTGTACTCAATGAAACACAAACCCAGTTATCTGATATCTTCGTGTAACTGAAGCATCTAATAATGAAAAAGAAATAAGCAACAACCGGTAAAGAAATAGTTACCAATTATAAGTACAGTGTGACCCCGCTATAACGAGTCCAGTTAAAACGCGAAGTCGGATATAACACAGTCGTGGCATGGCTCCCGAATTTTCATTCACCTTATTACTGATATTTTTCTCATAAAAAAAAGTATGTAAAATAAATTGCGTAAAGTTTTATTATCATGTTGGAAAAGAAATTGCTTATAAATTAGAATATAAGATGTTTGTGGCGTGGCTCCCGAAACATGTACATGTATTATTCTCGTACACGGAAAACATTTCTTCTTAAAAGTGAGAAAAAAAAACATGTAGAAAGTTTATTATTATTTTGGGTAGGAAATCATGTATGGATTATAATATAAAACGATCGTGGCATGGCTCCCAAAATTTCATTTACCTTATTACTGGTACTTTTGCTCGCAAAAAGTTAAGTACATAAAGTAAATTTTTCGTAACTGACAAATAACTGATTCCTGAACAATACAAATTACTCTCTCTCTCTCTCTCTCTCTCTCTCTCTCTCTCTCTCTCACACACACACACACACACACACACACAACAGATTTTTAGCTGACACCATAATTAGACAGAATTTGTACCTTTGTTTTTTTTTTTGTACTTTAGGTTGTCAAGTATCATGTGCTCCGTCAACCTTGTTTGGGTATGAAACCTTTATTTTTTCATACACAGTCATTACCACAAAATGATAATTATTTATTTTACATATAATTTTTTGTACACCGAAATTGATAATTTTTTTTTGTGTAGCAAAAATAACTTTAAATATGGTATGTAATCACAGTTCATAATACCAGCAAAAAGGATAAATCCTTAAAGAAACAAGACTCATGAATGATTGAATTTTGTCAGCAACCCAACATTTGACTTGGGGGGGGTCAGCTCAACACATTCAGTGCTTGTAAAAACTAACACCAACAATGGAGCATGTGATTGCTGCTTCTGCTGGCTAACTTAAGCTTATCAATCATGGAAAGCTTACAATCTGACTATTTAGATACAGGAATAATAGTATCAGCCTAATGATAATATGAACCATAATGATGGCAACTCCTATAAACATAAAATATGAATAATTTTCTGGTCTGGAATGGACAATTACTAGAAAACTGACAGAGAAGGCACTGAAAAATGAAATTGTTCCATCACTTGTGTAAGTGCAACATCCCAAATAGATTAAATGTGAAATTCATTAAATATATGTGAAACTGATTCAGTATATGCCAACTTTATTAAATCTACATGAAAGATTAAATTTGTGAAATTATATTTATGAAACAACTTAAATATGTATCATTAATTAAATACATGTGAATGACACTTTTCATTAGCAAGACTGAGAATTACAACTATTGTGTGCAATTAGATGTGTGTGTGTGTGTGTGTGTGTGTGGCTCAATATTTTAATTTCATTGATCATGACAATTTACCCGGCAACCAGACTAGTCTCTAAAGCCATGAGATTGTCAAAGCTCTTTACTTCTGACATGCGGAAGCAAAGATTTGTTCATATTTACATTCACTCTACATTAAAAGGTCGGAATAGCGAGCAATAGACTATAACAAAATCTCGAAAATAGGTAACACCTTACTCGTTTGTTCATTTCTTGCCATGTTGCCCATTGTTCCTCACTAACATAACTTTCGAAACATTGGAATGGATTTTTTGTGGATTCTTTTAAAAGATCGCTATTCGTCACACTTATATCACCCATCTGGGCAAAACTATCATGATCCATACTTTCTTCAGTATCCGTCATCGCCGTGACTAGTGAATATAACTTCAACGATGAAGAGCAATTAATATTCTTAGTCTGGTTCCCTGTTTACATACATCTTACACTCAGCCAAAGATTTTCGTAGGGAGCATACAAATGACGGAAGTTTGGGTTAGAAGTCGTTTCGGCGCAAGAACAGTCAAATAGGTAACGGTTGGGAGTGTATGTTTTGGACACTATGATCCAGGATGGTTCACGCCACATAAATGGGACGTTTTAGTCCTCTATACTTAATATAGACAGTATATAAAACGTACATGTATATTCAGTAATATTGATAAAGATCATTTGTGTCTTATTATATACATGAAAATAATGTGTTTGGAGCCTTTGCAGTTGCAGGAATCATGTCATTGTATTATTGTTCTTCTTTAAGTTCGAATATTGCCATGAAATCACACACTGTTTTGGTTTCTGTGGGTAAGTGAATGGCTGATTAGGCAAATCTGCTCGGAACTATCTATGGCACACTGGACGAAATGCCGCTTTGGTTCCTTTGATTAACTGAGGTCGTGCTGTAATTTAGATATTTATGCTGCTCGCGATTTCGCTCTGCCTGTAGATTTCAGTTCTTTTCTAAATCGAAAGCTCTTATATGGACGAGACTCCGCCAGATTGAGCAATACTGATTGCCATCTTCCAATACACTGGGATCGATGTTTAAGTGCATCAAAGATGACTGGAGAGATTCACGGAAGCGTACCCTGAGAAAATGGTTCCTCCTTAATTTTTTATAATAGATCTTATTTGGTAGTCGCTCTTTTGTTTTAGTGACTGTTGTGCTATTGTGTTAAAACATAACATGAGACGCCAGGTTCTAACTACCAATAACTTTAATATATACAAGTGACTACTGTGAGATCTTAACACAGAGTAGTATCAAAAGAGGCAGACGCCTGTAGATAGTACCAGTGGATCTATGACTTATGCAGAGAGTGCTGATTGGTCAGTTATACATGTATAATGCTACATCTCTCTTCTTACAAAGAAAGAGTTTTAATAAAACGTTTAAGAAACTAAATGAATCATGATCTATTATAAGTAATATATCAAAATCAAGCGCGTCTTTGATAGCAATGATTATGATGATCAATGAATAAATCTCTAAGACAGACTGAGAATGCATTGTAAATGTTTTAAAGATCCTGTTGCTTATTTGATCGCTATTTAATGTACAATGTTGGTACTTGTCTTGAAACATCGTCTGCGTTTATCAACAAAACCATATATTGTGCTACAATAATGACTGTTCTATTAACTGAGTTCCTCTTATCTGTGAGTGCATCATTTCATAACTGTTTCTTATCCTGGATAGGTTCAGGTTTTAGGAACTGATAATACACTGGCACTATTATCTTTGGTTTTACTAGCCTTCCTGAACCTGTGTAGCATCCGCTTTGCTAACGATCTTGTGAGATTGTTGCGGTAGATTCAGACGAACTTTGGCTGAAACATTGAGATTCCATTGATTCTGAAATTGATTTGCTGGCATTTACCTGGAGTGATACAGCTGTACACATTGTTTTTAATCTGAGAGAAGGGCGAATTTATATTACATTGTAGGGGGTGTGCTTCATTAGTTTTTATGAGCTGACGTCTATTGCGACGATAAATGGGACCATCTTTGGTGCGAACTGTGTATGACCTTTCGCTGTGTTTTCTTATTACCACGACAGGTTCCCAGTTTTGACCTTTCAATTGAACTCGGGCTGATTCCCTTTCTTTTAGTAGTTTTATTGGTTTTTCACTTTTTGCACTTTTATCATGATAATTTTTGTTTTCTTCTTACAAAGTATAATTTTAATTTTCTTTTTGACCTCCGCGGTGATAGGTATTTTGGGAGGTAATTTTTCTCGGGTTGTTGGAAGAATTGATCTGAGCTGTCTCCCCATCAACAATCATGCTGATGAGAACCCGAAATCATTAGCAATGACTCAATAATCTAATATGCCTATAAGTGGTTCTCTTCTTTTGCTTTTGAAAGAATTCTCTTTACAGATTGAACCGTTTTCTCTGCTTGTCAGTTCTACTGAAGGTATGTGGGACTCGATGTAACGTGTTTAAAGTCACATTCTTTTGCTGACAACGACTTCCGGTATTCCGAAGCGCGCAAAAATGCTTTTCATGTGATTGATAACAGTGCAACTTTTTGAAATAACGAGTGCCTTAACTTTGAAGTAGCGACTGAAGTAATCTACTACAACAATGTACTCTTTCTTATCCCATGTAAATATGGCTGTGGCGACTTTGTGCCATGAGTATTCAGGGACATTGTGGGTAATGAGAGGTTCTTTTCTGTTAGAACTGCGCTCCAAGCAGATAGAGCATTTTGATACTAAGTCGGAAATGTCACCTGAGATTATTGGCTAAAACAAAACATCTCACGCTCTTTTAAGACACTTTTCAATACCTAAATATCCTGAATGCACAGTTTTGAACATTTTCTGCCTGGGGGCTTGGAGTATGACTATTTTGTGACCTTTTAACGATTAACCCACCTACAACTGAAAGTGGATCTCAGTTCCAATAGATAATTATCTCTGGAACTGAAAGTGGATCTCAGTTCCAATAGATACTTATCTCTGGCGTCTCATGTTGCGTTTTAACACAATAGCACAACAGTCACTAAAACAAAAGAGCGACTACCAACTTTCAATTATGACCTGTTTCAGTATGACCAGCTCTGGGTCTTGGCCAGTGACAGATTGAATTTCTTCCTTCTTTTGATCAGATACAGGTAATCCTAATAACGCCATATGCACAGGCATATCTATACCGTCAGATAAGATAGGGTGTGTGTCAGATAAGAACTTACGGGAGAGTGTATCTGCTACGCGTACGGGTATGTTTTTACCTTGGAAATGTATTGCCTCTAGGTCATAACGCTATAGCCACAAAAACATGCGTTGTAGTCGCGGTGGGACAGCATAGAGGGACTTTTTCTTTATAGAGACAAGTGAAAGGTGGTCAGTTAGAACACGTACCTTTCTCACGTAAACATATTGATGGAACCGTTTTTATCTGAACAGTTTAGCAAACATTTATTTCTCTATCTGAGCGTAATTAATTTCAGTCGTGGTCAAGGATTTCGAGGCATAAGCCACGGGCTTAACATCTTGCATTAGGGCGACACCAAGCCCATATTTTGACGCGTCACCTTGCAAAGTCATTGGTTTCTTAGGGTCAAAATAGGACAAAACAGGTCCCGGGCTTATAGTAATTATATCTTTGACCTTTTGAAATGAGTTTATTTTAGGAGAGTATCATGAAAACTCTACGTCTTTCACTTTTGTCTTAATGGACTTGCAACCTCTGCCAAATTTGGGGAAAATTTGGACAAGCATTTAATCATGCCAAGAATAGTTTCTAACTCCGCGCGGTTACGAGGGGGTTCCATTTCTCTGACCACCAATACTTTGAGACCTACTGCTGCTAAAATGTGCCCGAAGTACTGTACTTCTGTGACGCCTATTTCCAATTGTTCCTCTTTTAGCCTGATTGCTTTTCGAGGGAACGTTTGAAAATATTTCTCATATGTGTATCATGTTCGTCGCGTGTGCGTCCAAACACTAGTATATATGGTTACAAATCAAAACGATACCACTTAAACCTTCAAAACTCTCATCCATCTGCCTTTGGGATTCATCTTGAGATGATTTCAAACAAAATGGGAGACGCAAAAAAAAAAACAAAAAAAAAACAGTAACGGCTGTAAGGGATGTAAAAAGTTATGAGGTATAAAGAGTCATGTGACTGTTTTATTGCCAATATCTGACCGTGCATCCAACTTGTTGAAGTATTTTGCACATGTTAATTGGAATATGATACCATCTAATGTGCGCATTGGGTATTGGGGACGCAAAATTGTCCTGTTAAGAGCTTATGGGTCGAGACATACCTTTAGTTTACCCAATTGCTCTTCCACGACAACCATAGAAATACTAAATCTGTATGTGATGTAACCGGGGCAATGATATTTTCATTTTCCATTCGATTAAGTTTAGTTTTGAGTGCAACAGGTACTGGCCCTAGAGGCTGCACTACAAGTATAGCCTTGGGGTCGATGTGTATGGTACATTCCCCCTGGGAAAAGACCTATGCCGTTGACGACTTCAGCATGTTCCTTGAGAACAACCACCTTAGTGAGAGGTTTACTCTTGTTACGTTGTAAATTTGACATCTATTTTTGAACAGAGTATGTAAATTTAACTCCATACAAGACTGTAAACCAAGTGTAGGTGGTACTTTCGTTTTAACACTGTAGAACTCGAGTTCATGTGTATGCTAAGTGGGTTTACATGTGACTGTAACCATTGTATTCAATAATTTGCCGTTATATGCAGATAATGTGTTCAATGAAGATTGCAAGTGATGCTTTATGCTTAGCTTTTTGAATGTATGCGAGGTTATAATGTTAACTTGAGAGCCAGTATCCAATTTAAAATCAATAGAAACTAAATTAGGTCCTTCTTCTATCATCGCATACGCATGGCCATTGTCTATATATAAATTCTGGTTTTGATATTCATTGTTAATCACACTGACTGTTTTTGATCTACAGACTTTCTCAAAGTGATTGAGTTTATGCCACTTATTGCAAATCTTTCCTTTTGCAGAGCACTTGTCCTAGCTTGAATGTGATTTGTATCCACAGTGTCCACAGGTTGCATTGATGCTCCATCTGGAAGACGTGGTACATTTCTTCTTCAGCCGTAGTTCTTTTGTCTTGGCCTGTCGTTGAATTGTCACATTTACTTCTGGTCTGGCTGATGCAGACATGGTCTGGAGCTGCTCCTGGGCATATTCATGGCTTTGACTTATGTTAATGGCATTTTCCAAGATCAACTTTTCACCTTCGCTAATAAGTTGTTTTCGTATTGTTAATGACGATACCCCGAAAACAATTCTACCACGAATTATATCGTGTTCCTCTTTGAAGAGACAGTCCTTGGCCAATAGTTTCAGTGAAGACACATATTCGTCTATTGTTCTGAGTCTTGAATTTCATTGTTAAATTTGAATCTGGCAAAGACCGGATTTAATTTTGGTTGCACGTGATGTTTGAATTTTGTAAATAGCGTTGATGAGTCCTTCTTTTCTTCATCCGTCAGAGTCCATATCTCTACCTTTGTCGCCTACCCAAAAAAGAATGTAGTTGGCTTTGACCGCATCACTTCTTCTACTCATCGGTCAGTTAAATATTATTTCAATGTGTTGCTTGAATTTAGCCTATGATGTGGTACGGTTTTGATTGGCCCAGTCCATGGAAGTTGTTGGTACGCCGGAAAGATCCGTTTCGAAGGTATTAAGATCGCTTGCAGAATTTTCAACGCTTTAAATGGTTCTAAATTCGTGTAAATCTTCCGTGGATTGTAAAGTTCTTGTTTCAAAATATCCATTTACGATCCATGTACTATTCCAATTATGAGCTTACATCTGACATCATGTTGTATTACTGTGTTAAAATATAAGATGATACGCCGTGGTCTAACTATCAATACCTTTAATATATACAAGTGACTACTCTGAGGTATAAACACAGAATGGTATAAAAAAAAAAAGGCAGACGCCTGTAGACATTATCAATGGAACCACGATTCATGCACAGAGAATGCTGATTGGTGAGTTATACATGTATATTGTTACAGTGACAGGCTGTTATTTTGATTTCTAATTTATACGCAACTTTTGTGCGAAAATTTACGTAGTGTGTTGAGTGTTGTGTGTTTCTGTGTAAGCATGGCTTATACAAAAGTTAAATACAGAAAAATGTAATATGACTTTATATTCTTAAACTAAGTAAAAGAAAGAAAACCAACAAGTTGTATAAAATTCAACAAATTTATTTTCCTAGACTACAAAGTGAATATTTTAAAAGAACTTACATTATGAAGAATAAGATACCAAATAGACCTACAAGTTCTATCACAAGAAGTATAGAATATTCCAAATCAATTCCGGTGGTTTTCCGAATGAATTCCAATTTTGAAAGTACTCAAGTACAAATAGTCTAGAATAATGTTGATGTGCCAACAGTCTTGATGTATCACAACTATTAAATGTAATGTTTCTAAATACTATAAATCTTGTTAAATGGAAGAAAAATCGAATCAGAAAATACCTAGGGGTCATTTACACCATATTTCTGCATTTTACAAACCATTTAGCAGAATAATTGCAGACTGCGCCCGTCTAATACCAAAGACCAAGTCAGGCAATCAATGCTAGTTGGTCATAATGTGTGCGTGCACAAGATTTCAATAAGATTATAAAAACTATAACCATATCAAAGCTTTAATAAATACACGTCTGACTTTCCCAGTTCTGTCCACGGTTAAATTTTATGTCAGGATGTTTCCAGCAAGTTATGTATGAATAAGGCATCAAACAATCTAAGTCTTCTGCCTATCACCCTGAAAGTCAAGAGGTTTAGAAATATTTTATGAAACTTTTAAAAATATGAGTCAGTAATATATAAAAAAAGTTGATACGAAGGTGTTTATCTACTGTTGTTTACTATTACGGAATTATTCAATTTTGGTCTCTTTGAACTATTTTTTGGACAGACTATCTGAGGACATTTCAAGAATTAGAAATGAATCCTCTTCATTATATCCCTGGTTTCAAATTTAAGTCGTCAATAGCTTGTGAAGTAGCACAAACTAATTTTCATTTTAATTAGTCAAAAATTAAATTAACGCATGGCACAAATACAATGGAAAGAATTTTCAGCCTAGTGGTAGAGTTCAAGCTCTCTTGAACAAATCAAATTTCTCTTCAGCTCCTTATACAGTTGGAGAGAAAGCAAGTAACTTAAATTGCGAAATATCAAGTCAGGCAACCAATACTACTTGACCATAATGTGTATGTTTACAAGATGGCTGTAATGTAACCAGCTATTAAATGAACATGGACACTTGTTTCCAGATGTTCAGAAATATTGAACACACTTTGGGAGACGAAAACAGAAACAACTTTGCAATATAAGTATGTAAAAGGAGTATGTGGAGATTGTAACAAGATAACCGAGTTTGGGATTTTCGGATTAATAACAAAACACGATTGATGGGAATGCAATACAATGTTTAATGTTATATGGTGATATGAAACGAAATATTATAGACACCTGCTTGCACTGGGTCCCAATATGAGACTAATTAACATAATAAGCACGATCTTTAAATGCAACAAATATGTTACCGAGACAAATGAAAAAAAAAAAACGATCCACGGTATATCACAAACAGAAATATGATCGTAAAATACGAATAATGTTATGTTCAAAATGACGAATTGATATAATGGCTAAAGTATGATTGTTCGTTCAAAAATAACGAATTGCAAGTTTTACTCATAGTAGTAAAACGAATAATGGTTCGTTCATAATAACGTCTTGATAGTTCTACAAACAAATGAGATTTCGCTCAAACTAGCGAAGTGAGGTTTTACTCACGATAGCAAAAACACTGGATATTACAAAAAACCCTGCATTAGCCCACGGCTAAAATAATATATATCTGGAGCAATGTAGACACTCCCTGAACTCTTCGCTACTGATTCCAAGCAAAGATTTGTAGTCACCGACCACCATTGATTCCTATGTTAGACTATCAGCGTCCACCACGTTGGTCCGCCACGCTTGATCAACCTCAACCCGACTAGCAACGTTGAAATATTCGAAGCACTCGAATACACAAGCACAGCACCCCTCAGCACTGCACACGTAGCTCTACACTGCTGTACGACACGTCACAGCAGCACAAAACAGCATACGCCATCACAGTACAGACAGCTGCACACGGCACAAACTGCTGCACCCGGCACAAACGGCTGCACACTGCACCAACACAAACACAGACAGACAGCTCTATAGCTGGAGGTTTGTGTCTCAGTAGACAGACGTCCGATTGACAGAACGGTCAGTAATGTAATATTTTCGTTACAGTTTGAATCATATATACACAGGCAATGTAGCTCAACATCGTCCGTGTAATCAATGTATTCGGTTTTTCCAGCCCGAAGCACTTCGCACGTGCCGAGCAAGGAAGAACCGAAATCACTATTTTTCGAAATGTATAATAACCGAATTCACTATTTTTCGAAATGTATAATATACATTGATCACCCTCGGGTATCACTGTACACTAAAAGCGAAACCCGAGTACGTTTACTTAATAAGAAAAAACACATTTATACAATTCCGTGACAATACCTCTCCCCTTAAAAAAGTGGCAACACCTTTAGAAAAAGTCATGGAATGTGAACCTGAAACATTTATTAAAACATACAATCCTGAACCCTGAAAATAATCTGTTAATTACACCCTACTTAAAAAATTAGCACCAACATTTTCCGACCCTCGAATCGCCTCGATCCGGAAACTATACGGTTGCAAAGATAACACCCAGTGCATTAATCTTGCGTTGGCGACCTTCGCTTTGTTCAGATACAAGAGCGGCTGATGGTCCGTCTGCAAGGTAAATTCCCTCCCGAAAAGGTACGTATGGAATTTTCCTATCCCCCATACTAAGGCTAGGCACTCCTTCTCAATCACGGAGTAATTTTGCTCCCTAGGAAGCAGTTTCCTACTTGTATAAGCAATGGGCAATTTCACCCCCTCCTGCTCCTGTAGCAAAACAGCCCCAAGTCCCGTATCGGACGCATCAGTCCTCAACACAAAAGTTTTATTCAATTCTGGCAACTTTAAGATTGGTGCACTTATCAGTCTTTGTTTCAAAGCGTTAAACGCATTTTCCTGGCAAACACCCCAGGGAATTTTATTCGGTTGTCCTTTCTTAATCAGATCTGTTAATGGGCTGGCAATAGCCGCAAAATTGGGGACAAATTTCCTATAAAACCCAATCAAACCTAAGAAAGATCGAACTTGTTTCTTAGTTTCCGGTCTAGGTGCATCTTTAATCGCATCTACTTTGTCTGGGTGGGGTTTCAACTGGCCTAGTCCACTTACCAGATGTCCCAAACATTGAAGGTTAGAGTACCCTACACTACATTTTGTGGGCTTAACTGTAAGATTAGCTCTACGAAGTCTGTCAAATAAATCCCTTAATGTCTGAACATGTTCTTCCCAGGTATACGTGTAAACGAAGATATCATCCACAAAACTGTCTACGTTTTCCATACCGTTAAGTAACTTGCGCATAAGACGAACGCACGACGCGCCGGCGTTAACTAAACCGAAAGGCATGACCCTGAATTGATAGAGACCTTTTGGAGTCGCAAATGCCGTTAACACTCGGGCATTGTCGGCGATTGGAACTTGCCAATATCCTTTGGTAAGGTCAAACTTAGAAATAAATTTATAGCCTGCCAATTTTGAAAATAAGCTTTCCATATCTGGCATAGGCTCTGCGTCAAACACGGTGATTTTATTCAGCTGACGAAAGTCAATACAAAAGCGGTTTGTCCCGTCCTTTATTCTGACCAACACAACGGGGGATGAGTATGGGGAATTAGAAGGTTCGATCACTCCCAGGTCTAACATTTTTCCCACTTCATCATTGACAGTCTCCCGTGCATTAAAGGGTATTGGGTATCCCTTAATTCTGATCGGCTCTAATGTATTCAACTTGATCTCATGTTGAATCAATCCAGTCCGGCCTGGTTTGTCTGTAAACATGTCTGTGTATTTGGACAGTACCTGTATTATCTGTGTACGCTGAACCTCAGCTAAATCTGGGCATACACTGATCTGGTCTACACCCTCTTTCCCTACGTCACTGGGGTATTCAAGGGGTAATTCGGTACTGGAGACGAATTCCGATTCGTCACACGACCTATCCTCTATCACCGCCATGCATACTACATTCAAGACCCCTTTATCAATAGCCTGACTAGGTCTATCTATGTAGAGTTTTAGCATATTAGCGTGAACTATTTTGGACCTACCTTCCATGTTGATAACGTAGTCCATCTCGCCTTTCACGTGTTTGACTTCATATGGTCCCTTTCATTGGACTAGCAGTTTGTTTCTGTTCGTAGGGAGAAGCACCAGCACTTGATCACCTACGTTAAACCTCTTGCTCCGCGTTTCCCTGTTGTAATACTTCGCGTGTCTATGACTCGATTTCGCGAGTTCGTCTTACGCCATTTGGCATGTACTCTCTAATCTTTCGCGTAGATCTACTTCGTATTGGTAAATGGTCTTGACCTCTTCGTTCGCGACTTCGCCCGACCACAATTCGCGTAAGATACGCATAGGACCACGAACTGTCCTACCGTACAACAGTTCGAACGGGGAGAAACCTAAACTTTCGTGAGGGACCTCGCGATACGCGAACAGGATTGCGTTTAGATACCTATCCCAATCCTTAGGTCTTTCTGCGCACATCCGTCGCAACATTTGCTTTAACGTCCCGTTAAATTTCTCTACTAACCCATTGCACATAGGATGGTATGGTGTTGTGCGCAACTGTTTAAGGGACAACAACCTACTTATTTCCGCCATGAGATCTGAGGTGAATTGCGCCCCACAGTCTGTAAGAATCTCTTCGGGCACTCCTACCCTGCTAAACATGTCTACGAGCGCTTCGGC
The DNA here is from genome assembly GCA_016746295.1 of Potamilus streckersoni. Taxonomy (NCBI): domain Eukaryota; kingdom Metazoa; phylum Mollusca; class Bivalvia; order Unionida; family Unionidae; genus Potamilus; species Potamilus streckersoni. Next base: position 2,094,497 of record JAEAOA010000712.1, read on the forward strand.
TACACGTTCAGTCTCAATTGATGGTAAGGCTATGGCTTCAGGGTACCTAGTCACGTAATCTACCAGTGTTAGGATGTAACGATTTTTACGTTCCGTGTGCGAAAATATGGGTCCTACGATGTCAACAGCTACTCTTTTAAACGGAGTATCTATCAGGGGCATCTGACCTAACGGTATTCTAGTTATCTTGCCTTTAGGGACAGTCTTTTGGCAAACATCGCACGAACGGCAAAACCGCGTTACTTCGCCATTGACCCCAGGCCAATAGAATTCCCTGGTCACCCTATCCGATGTTTTCCTTACACCTAAATGACCGGCCATACTTGATTCGTGCGCGACCTTGAGTACATGCACCCTAAATTTCTTGGGAACAACTAATTGCTGATATTTCCTACCATCAGGAGTAGTATACTCTCTATTCATGAAGCCTTTACGCTTTATAAACCTGGAGGACCCCCCGTTCTTGCACTTTCTCACGCTACCCGACAATATTTTCTCCCTGATCGCGTGTAAAGTCTCGTCTCGTTCTTGCTCGTTTAGAAATTCGTCGCGGGAGATATCAGTAATGGCGTCAGGTACTTTCAATTTCCGTAGGGGTTTGTTATCCCCCTTCACCTGAGCTCTAGTCTGCACTGCTTGGATGATTGGGAATCTGAAATCCGACATGATCGGGAGTCTAGATCCCTGTACATTACCAATGGTCAGTTCATAGATCGGATTGGCTATGCACAACGCTTCAACGGTTCCGGTCAGAAAAGGTGTTTCAATTTCTATCCTTGCGACCGGAACATGGTCGATTGATTGGTCCAGTAGCATACATGGCGATTTGAACCTCAGCAATTGGTCATCGCGAACGAGGCTCCGTTTCACGACTACGCTAGTGCATCCAGTGTCTCGTAAAACGGTCACTTCCTGGCCATTTACAGTGCCATTCGCCGTCGGTACCCTTGCTTCTGGGAAAATACATGTACCGATCGATTGGATAGGGTCTCGACCGATCCCTGCACGCATTACTGGCTCATACGCTGCTTCCCGGTTAGCTGGCTGGGAAACATCGAATTTTCTATTTATCGACCGCCTGCCTTCAATGGCTACTGCGACTCTCTGGACTGGTCCCTTCCGCTTTGGACAATTGGGGGAGATATGACCCCACTCCTTGCAAGTGAAACATTGCTTGTCCTTATACCTCCCCTGGTTATTTCTACTAGGTTTTTCAGGTTCCCTTGGTTTTGGGTCCCTAGCCTGATTACCGCTTTTTCCATCTCGCGAGATAACGTTCTGGGAACCTCCCCGAGCTTCAGCAAATAGGTCCGCCTGTGTGGTCATGTCATATATACTAGTGAAGGATCGTTCCTTCAAGAACAAGTACAACTCTTTGCCACAAGTTGTTAATAACTGGTCCCGAAGCAAAAAGTCCATAAGACCCTCGAATGTCTTCACGACTTTATACCACATTCCACCCATCGCTGCAAGTAATTGCACGTCCTAGTGACGAATTGAGTGAATGTCTCGCCTCTCTCGGGTTTACTATATTTAAACTTCTTGCGAAACCCTTGCTCGGTTAACTCGTACTTCTTCAGAAGTGCCTCTTTCAACGCGGGGTAATTAAGCGAATCCGTCGCGGGTAAACGAGATTAAACATCTAAAGCTTTACCCTTGAGCAACGCGCTAAGATGAAGCGACCAATCATCCTTTTTCCATTTTTGTGCAGTGGCGTACCTTTCAAAACTATTAAAAATAGCTGTCCATATTATCTCTATCGTGTTCGAATGGGGGTAGTTTTGGACCTTTCAGTTTAAAATCACATTCCCCCTCCCGTTTTGTTTGCAATAGCTCAGAATTTCTTTGAAACTCCTTGTCCCTATTTCTATCTTCTATCTCTAAAGTTTCTAATCTCGCTTGTTTTTCCCTTTCTGACTTCCTATCTTCTACTTCTGTTAGTAGTCGTACCCTTTCGGCTTCACTTCCCCATTCTATCCTTTCCTTTTCAGCCTGTTTTTCTAATTCTATCTTTTCTAATTCTATCTTTTCCTTTTCTAATTCTATCTTTTCCTTTTCGGCCTGTTTCTCTAATTCTATTTTTTCCTTCTCAAAAGCCCTTTGTCTTTCTGCGGCTTCCCTTTCTAATTCTACCAATTCCCGTTTGGCTTCCCTTTCCTTTTCCCTCAGGTCCCTTTCTCTAGCCTGTTCTTCACGAACAACATTTCTTAGATTCCCCATCGTACCCAAACTGCTTCCCCAGTTCCACAAGTTCTTTCAACGAAGACATTTTTTTTTCAAAAAAAAATATGATAACCAACCTAAAAGTGCACAATTATTTCAAAAGGTGAAATCTTTATACACTCTGAACAACTAAACCGTATTTTCCTTCTCGGAAGGCAACAACAACATACAACTGTACGATGAACAAGGCAAATGTAAAATGGCTACTTAACTTACTGTCTTATCAAGAAAGTATGAAACATACAAAAATAATCATACACTAATAATGAAACAATGTTTTGTTAAATCCGAAGATCCCACATCTGACACCATTTGTAACAAGATAACCGAGTTTGGGATTTTCGGATTAATAACAAAACACGATTGATGGGAATGCAATACAATGTTTAATGTTATATGGTGATATGAAACGAAATATTATAGACACCTGCTTGCACTGGGTCCCAATATGAGACTAATTAACATAATAAGCACGATCTTTAAATGCAACAAATATGTTACCGAGACAAATGAAAAAAACGATCCACGGTATATCACAAACAGAAATATGATCGTAAAATACGAATAATGTTATGTTCAAAATGACGAATTGATATAATGGCTAAAGTATGATTGTTCGTTCAAAAATAACGAATTTTAAGTTTTACTCATAGTAGTAAAACGAATAATGGTTCGTTCATAATAACGTCTTGATAGTTCTACAAACAAATGAGATTTCGCTCAAACTAGCGAAGTGAGGTTTTACTCACGATAGTAAAAACAAACACTGGATATTACAAAAACCCTGCATTAGCCCACGGCTAAAATAATATATATCTGGAGCAATGTAGACACTCCCTGAACTCTTCGCTACTGATTCCAAGCAAAGATTTGTAGTCACAGACCACCATTGATTCCTATGTTAGACTATCAGAATCCACCACGTTGGTCCGCCACGCTTGATCAACCTCAACCCGACTAGCAACGTTGAAATATTCGAAGCACTCGAATACACAAGCACAGCACCCCTCAGCACTGCACACGTAGCTCTACACTGCTGTACGACACGTCACAGCAGCACAAAACAGCATACGCCATCACAGTACAGACAGCTGCACACGGCACAAACAAACTGCTACACCCGGCACAAACGGCTGCACACTGCACCAACACAAACACAGACAGACAGCTCTATAGCTGGAGGTTTGTGTCTCAGTAGACAGACGTCCGATTGACAGAACGGTCAGTAATGTAATATTTTCGTTACAGTTTGAATCATATATACACAGGCAATGTAGCTCAACATCGTCCGTGTAATCCATGTATTCGGTTTTACCAGCCCGAAGCACTTCGCACGTGCCGAGCAAGGAAGAACCGAATTCACTATTTTTCGAAATGTATAATATACATTGATCACCCTCGGGTATCATTGTACACTAAAAGCGAAACCCGAGTACGTTTACTTAATAAAAAAAAAACATTTATACAATTCCGTGACAGAGATATAACCCTGTTAATTATCTAGTATAGCTAGTCGTATATGTCCCAAATAATGAAGATTTAAAGAATGGCATGCAATCGGACTGAAGTGACTTTGGTTTAACTAATCTTCGGAAAATTCAGAAATATTGAACAACGCGGAGCAGAAACGTTCACACTTACAGACACTGGAAAAGAGTGAAATGGCCCAACTATGATATGAATATAGACATTTGTTTCCAAAGTTTCCAACACAAACAAATAAAATCTACTATGATGTTGAAATTGTAGATTATACCCCCTGTAAAACAGTATCCGTGAATCCTTTCAAGCGGGAATGTTTGAAACAAAAGAAAATCAGTCACTCCTCCAGAATAATTTGATAGAACCAAGTAACAATAACTCGAGATTATCATTTATTCTTGTGTTGAAATCATATAGTGCATTCCTTGTATGCAACAACTGAAGAAAAGTGAATATTGCACCAAGACAGATTTATTTCCATTGCCAAATATCGATAACTGCTTTGACAAAGTTAGAAATGCAAAATATGTCGCCTGGGTTTGACCTTTTCACTAACCGAAAGAGAAAAGGAAATTTGTCTCTACCGATTGAGGGTATTCTTTTATTATTTAGCAATGACCTAGCTGGATTTAAGGTTGCAGTCAATGCACCTGTAACTAACTAACTTTAGTTGGATAAAAGTGGTGATCCAATTGAAACTGAAATTTCTGATTTATACCCTGCTTGTGCGTTTATCAGAAATATGGCAAACCAAGCTTCTGAGAGATGACAAATGACATTTGACATGTAGGGTCCGACTTCTAGATACAGCTTTGATTCTGACATTAGAAGTTTCTAGAAACACATTTTGTTTACAGTTAGATAGAACTTTCTATTAAAACGACCCCACCCTAGTCCTCAAATTGTGTCTTAGATATTTGTATTAATGTTGATTATATTAGAATCATTCAAAATTGGAATTCATTCAGAGCACTAATAGAACTTATTTGGAATAATCTATACTTCTGGATTTGTGATAGAACTGTTAGGACTATTTGGAATTTAATTCACAATACTGTAAGTCATTTCCAAATTGTCAATTTATATTCTAGTGAAGTCAGTTATTTTTGTTGAATTTTACAAAATTGTTGGTTTTCGCTATTTTAATTTTACTTAGTTTAAGAACATAGCATCATAACAGTTGGTTTGAATATTACAGAGATTCCTGCTGATCAACGAATATTACCGGCAGGACTCGACAGTACAATTACAATATCGGACCAGACTTTGTCAGGATCATCAGTACGATTCAGGTTAATCTGACATGTGACGCCATTAGCGGAAGCTACCGTTCAGGCTTGGGAAAGGTATCCGCAAGAAGAGTAGATTAGATGACAAAAGCGTTGCAGGATTACATATTGATCGAGTCTTCCTGAAAGTACCCCAGGAACATCTGCTTTCGATTAAATTTACGTCGCCTGTGTATCTTCAATGCAACAATTCCCATGTTGACGCGCTTCGTGTGGACCAGGACGGTCATGCATTAGACATCTAATGAGAGACTCTGAAGATACAACTGGTCCTTAAAGAAGGACCTAACATTTTTAAAAAATGAGTTGTACGCGTGTATATAATAATCATTTGTGCTACCAACTGAGAAAACCAGTTGTTTACGCGACGTATTGCGAAATTGGCCTTGACAACGTTGTCCTAGGATTGTTCACAGGTGCTTCAAAGATATCGAGAGCCTGGTCGCGTATAGCACAGATCGCTAAGAAAGTTATAGCGTGGGACGTTGATAGTACCAAAAGCGATGTTGTAAATCGGATGAAAAATTTGGGATAGCGAGTGATTCAGTCATTTCGAGATTGACTGAGACGATTTGTGATTCGAAAAGTGAAGTTTAGTAAAAGTGAAGGTTAATAAACATCATCAACGAAGCTATTAACCACCTCGGGTAGAAGCGGCACACGCCAATACTGATTGAATGATTGCAAATATGGCAGTGGAGAGCGGATTTCGGCAGTGGAAATATAAAAAAGTATTAGACGAAAATGATAATGTTTCAATAACGTTTACTCATGGCTAAGATTAAAGATTATCCTATCCCGCGCTGAACATGGACGTGCCTGTGTTTCGAGATAGAAAATTTATTCGTTTCGAGTCAGGATCCACAATGAACGTGATCGAAAAGAATTATAGGTATTGAACACGCCTAGATGCGTTTACCCATATGAGTCCTTTCTGGAAATCGAGGGGAAGACCTGTACAGGCAAAAGGTAATATTATGCAACAGGGTACAATATCTTATAGGTGGAAAGAAAATCGAAGTATATTTGAACAGCGTCGACGTTACCGCGACAGTTCTAAAAATCTTCAGATTCAGAGACTTATTTGTATAGCCCACTGACAAAGCCATGCTATTTGTTAAAGATGCATCCGACCATGCACAGATACTTCGCATATCCTTCTTCAACTTGCGTACGGTGCTTTCGCAGACAAGCATCCTGCTAGTATTACTATCATACATAGTGCTAACGGCATCCCTATGCTGTTTAGTGCCAACCCGAATTACAACATTGGATTCACCAAGCGACTAGGACAACTATTTGTTAGTTCAAAGATTACTTTAGCGAGGGATTTATCTCAGCTATCTATGCAGAAATGCATTTTCGCAGCCAAGCACACAGTCGTGTTAAACCGAAAGGTCAAAGACAAAGATGCAATTAACAACGTTGATGGTGCCGCTGGTAGTCAAGTTTTGTTATCGAAACTGACATTTTGGATGCCTGCTATAACCTCCATCGTTAGCCACAGAAACTATGTTGTTGTTCATGTTTATGGAGCCTGGAACAAAGTAAACGTTATAATTTCTTGAGCTCATCACAGACAAATCAACGTTAAGGACTGTTTTCATGGCAAAAAAGCTTCCAACAAAGTATAAGAGTCAATTATAAATGCTCTTTGACAACATGCTGTTGTTGGAGTGCAAATGTGGCCAGATGATGGTTATCGACACTTCTATGGCGAACAATGTTTTATCTCAAAATCTCATATTTTTTCCTCCCAAATTTATGACTGAACATTTAATGTTTTAAATAAAATTCTTCACCAAAGTAAACTTTTTACGTTGAGTCAAGCCCAACTCAAAAGTTCTCATCCGCGATAAAAAAAAAAAACAAACAAAAACGAACCGGAGTTCATTTGAAACGTTTCCGGGACAAATTATCCGAGAACATCCAACTGATGTTTGCACCAATACAATTCGAAACAGCTAAGCATCATCATCGCAGGATACCTCTTAAGGTTTAAGAGGCATGGATCGACTCTATGAAACGTTACAGCAGATATTTCCATTCCTAGCGGTTATTCCGACAATGTTTGGGTTCACTACATCATCTGTTGAAAACGGAGTCGTCGAAGCCGCATTTGGAATGGCTCTGAAAAAGGCCTTCGCTGGAAAATGTCTGGAGCGTCTCTGAATCACACAGGTCTTTGACTACTCGGGCAGACTCGAGAGCCAAATGCTGCCGGGAAAGGTCTTCGGTTGTGGCCTCGCCGTTTACGACTATGGACAGAATCTCTCTGGGCTTCTGTTTACAACTTTTGATTTACTAGTGATCACAAAATCAGTCTTAGAAATTCTATGGGTATTAACGTGAATGAACTCTGAACCAAAGGCTCTCATGATTTCGTTCGCGAGAAATGGTCTTATTAACATTGATTCATCAGCAGGACATAGAACTCACTGGATCGAATAAGCGATAATGTCTCAACATCTTTTGTTGTTTGACTTGATTTGATCGAGTTCAGCAAACAAGACGAAGTTATAATTTGTCAAAGATCGAACTGGAAAACGTTCAATGTAGACATCAACAACGTTTTTAAAGTCGCAGTAGCCATTCGGAAGAGCCTGTACAAAATTACTGAAAATGAGGAATTAGCGACGCCGGCATATCGGGTGCTTTTATCAAAGATATTGCCAATGCTGAAACGAAATAATAAGTGGATGTAAAGGGACAACCCTGATGTACCTATACCATCCTATATCAATCGTTTGGTATATGCAGCAATCTGTCTGAGAGTTTGCATTACTGCAGTCGCAATATTAAACTGTAGTAGAATATCTACAATTAACATGGAGACAACAAATTTGGAAACCTTCAAAATACGCAAAGGTCGAGAAGTCCTCCAACTAACATTAGCAATTTGTTCTATCCTTTCAATAACTTAAAATATAAAAGTAAGTAACAACGTAATAATAATTATGACCCACGAAAGCTTGTCTGTGAAAATATACAAGGATATATCAGCAATACATTGCACCGTAGGAAGATCTCTGGTAAAGTTCACTGAAAGGAAAAGAAAGTGGGGAACCAGCCTAAGGCAAATTATGTACGAGGAAGGAACAACAACCCTATATGTATCATTTTAAATGCGGAAGAGAAAAATTAGGAAACCCGATAACATAACTATGATGACCGAACAAATCTCAGTCAAAAACATGTCTGAATACATTTTAAATTAAAATTCTGTTTGATTTTTTTTATGAAACCCACAAAAACAGACCTTTGCAAGAAACAAGTACATACAAAAATACCTTATAAACTTATGGACCAAATGGATGGGATAACCTCAAAAGATATTAGTTAATAGACTTGAAAGCTTGAGAGAGATCTATAAATAAAGCGACAGAGCTCACGAGGGTTACAGTTGCGGGTGCACGCGTGTACAAATATTTCTCAAAAGGGGAAAAAGTGGGATAAAAGTCACGGTATCATAGAAAGGATTTAATGTTTTGGGGCCTGGGCGGATGAGATAGCCACAAGTTCCTATTATGCAACTAAGGTAACAATATATTCCAATGAAAATATTCATTATTGAAGTTGCACACTATAAACCTAATAAAACGCATCTGGATCAAAACATCCCGACCGAAAGTAGGTTTATGCCGAATCGTCAAGTACCAAACTGGTTTAGTGTTGAAATGTCCCAGAGCCGTTAGTCTATTACCGAAACATTGCCCCCGGTGCCCGCCTGGTCTAAAGCGCACGCCTTTACCAACCAGTGGATCCCAAAGTGGGCAGTACCGCCCCTTTGGGGAAGGTGGGATTACTGTAGGTGGGCGCTAATGCTGAATAATGCTTTGTACTGGGTAAGGTAGGGGGCGCTCAGTATAACCAGGTGCAGTGGCCAGAAAAAATTTGGGAACCACTGTCTTTACCGACCACTTCCTATTCTTACATCTGTCCGCATGGGTTCTCGGGCTTGGCTAATGTGAGTATGTGAGAAAGCTGCCAGTATATACTGACCGCTATGTATCTAGCGCTGAGAAATGGCGTTAAGCCCTAAATGACATTAACTGCACTCACACCCCACCAAGGACGGATTAAAGGCTTCCAGGGCCCTAAACACTGAACATATTATGGTGTCTCCCATTCCCTTACAAAATGTGAAACTCAACTAAGACAAAAAGTAGAACAATATTATTAAAAGCTAACAAGTTGGGAAAACACCGGTGTTACCATCATTCCAAATCAAAATAATCGTACATGCAAATCAAAATGGTCATTTATAATTCATTAAATTTTATCATCAACAATTAATATTAATTTTGTTTCTGGTGCCCCTGTTGGGCTGATGCCCTAAGCACGTGCATAATGTGCTTAATGCGTAATTCGGCCCTGTACCTTATTTATAACGAACGAGCAACGAGTTCAATCAAGGACATATATCATAGAGTAAATGAGTCGTGTTTAAACCTCATCAGTTAAAGTAGATAATTTTAAAGCTCTCAAATATACGACGATCGATCCATCTCTTCCCTTTCTTCAGTCATTTTACATTATTTCTACATGATCTTATGGTTGTTTTGCTTCATCATTGCTCGCAGAATAACATCCGCGGATACAAAATATAATGGAAAAATATATACATACACCGGTTAGTTGTGAAGGCAAACAAATATGGATGAAAGAGATTGAAGTGTGTACGCTTTCTTTCTCGAAAAGAATACATAATTTCAAACACACGCTTGTTTCCTAAGTAAAATTATATGTCTTAGTCTTTAAAAAAAAATGAAAGTTCTCTTGAAGAGAATCTTTCTCTCAAACTGAATACTTTAGGATATTTTACTTAGTAAAAGTTGTATGGGTCGACTATTTCAGGAATGAGTTTGTTTTTTAGAATCTGATTACACATACCTTTAAATGGCAGATATATATATATATATATATATATATATATATATATATATATATATATATATATATATATATATATATATATATATATATAGTTTCATGCAAACAGTACTATCATGCAGGTTAAAGAAATTAAATACGTACTCTATGGAGTTTCGAACCCAGGTCCGCGAGTAAATGGGTGGGCGCTAATGCTGAATAATGCTTTGTCTGTATTAAACTTTTAATTCTGCCCACTATTATCAAGATTCTACTACAGAATTCAGGGATAGCACTGTTTGTTCTGTCTGGTATATATATATATATATATATATATATATATATATATATATATATATATATATATATATATATATATATATATATATATATGTATATATATGTATATATATATATGTATATATATATACATATATATATATATATATATATATATATATATATATATATATATATATATATATATATATATATATATATATAGTTACATGGCTTTCAAATTTTTGATATATGCATTTTTGATATACCAATAATAATATTGGTATACCAAATTGTGATCTGTCCATGACACAATAATATGCATATATAAACATTCTAGCATTTGTGTGCTGTCGATTCTAGGCCTATGGATCAATGATGAATTTCCACTCATTAATTATTAGTGAAGTCTGAAAATAACTTTAGAAAGTATCAATAATCCCAGTTTCCATATGAATTAAGCATCATACACAATTTCATCAGAATCCTTTCTGCTTTCTGGACCTATGAATGATGGTAAAACTTTAAATTATATTAACCAGAGGAGGAAATTGTTTTGTGGTTTGCTTTGTTTCTATTCCAGATTAATTTCCATGTGCAAGCCTTGTTAAATTTAAATAAAAAATATATAAAAATATATAAATCTTGTATATATTTTGGGCAGGGAATAAAGCAAATTTTAGAAACATCTATTGCTGCAATGGAAAATAAACTTTGTTGTTAATTTTGAAATCCCTCTAGACTCATATGAAAAATCTTTATAATCAACCTAGTCGAGTCTTTCAATATAGTAGTAAAATATTACATACAAATAAAATTGTTTGGACCATTTTTTAAAGAGCAATATCAACCGTGAGTTTGAGCCTCCTCTAACTTTTCTCATCCCTTGTTATATATTTAAACTGTTATTTTTAGTGGGGTAACTGCCCAGATATATATCTAACATGCAGTGTGAGATGTCAGAGGAAACTTGAAGATTATTCACCATCTATTAATAAATTAATACACAGTGCTTTCCCAATATTTTTTAGCCAGATAATCACACATGCTTAGTTTACATATACCAATCCACTGATAACTTGTGAAGAACAAGGTCCATAAACATTGACTGCAGCATAAGCAAAGATGTGAGACTGAGAGGGTATGAATTTTGGTTAATATTAACAGCTGGTGTGGGAATAGCGAGACAGAGCTAGCAACTTTTATTGGTACGGGAGAATTATAATATACTTTGTTCCACACATAAATCTATTTATTGGATTGTAAATTATTGGCTATTAGAATATCCATCATTAACTTTGGGTTGCCTTTTTGTCAGAATCAAAGCACATGTAGCAAACATAAATAAAACCTTCGCTTCATAACATCTAAAGCCCAAAACTTATTTCTATGTTTGCAATGGATAATTCCTTAAGATTGCCAATTTAAATGATATATAACTGCAGATTTCAAGAATAATCCACAAAATTAGCTCAAAGTAAAAGTTTAGAAGTAACGTACAGTGTGTGATTTTAACAAGAAGTGAGTGTGATCCACACCCAGATGTTACATTACAGTGCACACAAATTCATGGTTAGTAAAGTTTGAGTTGCCTCCATCTCTATATTGTGTATTGTAGTTGATGGGAGATTATCTGTTAATTAATTTGTGCCATCATGTGAAGGACAGTTGTCAAAATAAAGCCAGCTTTGCCACTGAGAAAGCACTTAATTAGGTTTTCAAGTACTTATTGGCATCACAATAATAGTCATTTGATTCTTTTCATGTTTGAATAGATGGTTTTGTGTTTGTGGGTTTAACATAAGTTTTCTGTGAATGATAGGCTATATATGGGAGCCAGTATATTTCATGGAGGAAAAACCCTGCAAGACCATATGAAGAACCATTGATCTGTGACAAGCTATTTTCAAGCATTATCACATACTCATTGGCCAAGGCAAGACTTAAACCCATGCGAACAATGTGGAGATGTGAGTGATCTGTACACCTTAGACCACTCCACAACCCAGGGTCTTTCATGTCTGAATAGAAGTGGCATAACACATTTATAATAATGACATTGAAAATGAATTAAATAATAAAAAACTAAAGCATTAAATTTACTTGACAAAATTTCTTTAATTAGTAATTATTTCTTACATTATTACCACCAGTATACATTTGCCAACATTTTTACTGATCAATATTTAATTATGTACTATATAATTTTTTGCTAAAATATTTTGTTTTAAATATGATTTATTTATAAAAATTGTGAATTTCATAATGATTTCAAATTTTCAGGTACTAGATACCATATTCAATGATAAAATGAGTGATAGATTAAAGATTTCTATATACCAATTTCAGTAATTATTTTTTTCTGTGTTAAGCATTGACTGCAGACAAGAACCGATTTTGGTCTTAATATAAGACTATACATGCCTCTATTTTATCAGCAGGGTCACATGTTATCCATCACATTAAATGTGAAAGCATTGTACACTTAATTCTGTATACAGCATTTTTTGTGTGTGAATGGTGCCTGCTTTGTCAGTTTCTGTTGGTTTTTTTTTTGTTTTAAATTATTAAATGGCAAATTTTGGTTGAATATTGATGGAAACAACTCAAGCTGAAACTGAATATTGTTACATTTATTTCTTGTTATGCCATTTAAAGAAATACATATGGCATGTCTCCTTTGTAGATATAGGTAGAAATATGTAACCTAGTATTCTAAAAGGCATGACTGTTTACAGTTTGTACTACAGAAACATAATGATAAATTATCTGGGTATGATCTTTAATGAACAGAGCATTTAATTTAAAACCTTGATGTATATCTTTTGTTCATGGTCTCTGCCTGTTGTCCTAATAAATTGAGACATTACAGGATAGTACTGCCTGTCCTTGTTGTTAAGAATACAGTTTATTATCCATTCAGCAAATGAATTGTAATTTGTTTTCAGATAAGTTACATCCGTAAACAACATATTAGGCTTACTCTTAACTCTCTATATGGAAGCCATTGACAGTGTGTATGCTGTATCTTGACTTGCAATAGTTTCATTTTCAGTATATTTATCTCATGATATGATTCAACTGAGGTAAAAACATATAAGAAAATAATAAAAATAGTTAATGCAGCCCATCAAAACTGCCTGGATGGGAAAGTCAGCCAAAACCAGATGTTTGTTTGTTTTGTGGGTTTAATGTCATTGTTTAGCACATAATAGGCAATAAATGGTAGCCAGTATATTTTGTGGAAGAAAAACTGAGGAAAACCCCAGGAAGAACCACTGACCCACAGGGAGCTTCTAGCAAGCTTTCTTGCATATCCACATTGGCCAAACCAAGACTCAAACAAACACAGAGGTGAGATGTCAGTGATCTGTAAAGGTGAGTGTCTTAGACAACTCTGCCACACATGGCCTCAACACCAGATGTACCACATGCATGATCATTTACACAATTATAGATTTTGTAAACTTTTACAGATAGTAAAATAAACTAAGTCATTTATACATAGAAAAACTACAGGCTTAAAAGGGAGTGGCATGCTGTCCTAATTACCATGCATCCATCTTTCTGTATTACAAGTAATTGTATTATATTTATAATTAAATATGTTTTCATTCTGTTATGCACTTTGCTAGTTTTTGAGGTATTTTTTTCTGATTCAGATCTTCAAGTAAGATTAGAGAAGAAACATGTACTCTAGAGCCCATATCTTAATTGAAAGAGAGTATGAAAAATTTAAGACAGATCCACCTTGGGTAAGTAGCACAAGAAAACAAATTCATCAGTAAGTTAGGTATCTATAATAACTACTAAATTTAATAAGTTTTGTTTTACCTTGCATTTAGATATTTTATGGTAAGCATTTGGAAGAGATTTCTTTCTTTCTTAAAGTCACTTGTAGTACAGTAACCTCTCATTACAAAGCTGTACATGGTGGTCATAGAGTATGCCATCTTATAGTGATACTGCCTTAGAATGAAGTACATGATGCTACCCACTGATTACAAAGCTATACATGGTGGTCATAGAGTATGCCATTTTATTGTGAGACTGCTTTAGAATGAAGTACATGGTGCTGTGTAACCTCATTAAAGTGCTGTACATGGCAGCAGTCATACAGTATGCCATCTTATAGTGAGACTCCCTTCTGTAACCAGACACACCTTTTAAAAAATGTTGTAACAATGAGACTTGTATAGTGATTGGATATTTATCCATGTTATAATTACAGGGCACATAGTGATTAAGTGCCATATTTATCCATGTTATAATGAAGGGACTTATAGTTATTGGGTGCCATGTTTATCTATATTTTGATGAAGGAACTTACAGTCACTGAATTGAGGGGACTTTTAGTCACTGGGTGCCATGTTTATCTATGTTATAATGAAGGGACTTAGAATGTAGAGACTTATAGTAATTGAGTGCCATAATTATCTCTGTTTGAATGAAATGACTGATAGTGACTGTGTGCCATATTTATATACCTTATACATGCCATGTCGCAGCATGTCAAATGAAAAACATGATTTTATAGTTTCAGACCCCTGGACATGATCATATTTATGAAAACACAGTTTGTAAGTTAAAGAATTTTTAACAAATGCTTTATGCTTAATATTGTTGCAATTCACAAAACTTCATACTTAATAATTAATGTTCATGGAATACTGTCATCTCAGGATGGTTCATAAAAATAATTGTCATAGAGGCAATTAACAGGTAGAGGTGGTTAGAGATAAACAACCACTATTCTACAAATTATATTTATTTGATTGACAGTGGATAGAGTGATTTGGTGTTGTTTGTCTTTGGACTATTGTTGAAGGATAACCCATTAGACTAATTTGCACATTATTTGGTAAAATACACAAAGAGGAATAGCCCAGTTGTGTAAGTAAGGCAAATCAGAGATATATGCTGAAAAAACAATAGCTATTACTTTGTTTTGTCTTTTATGAGATTATTGAAGTTATCTTAATTGAAGATTTTGGCTAGTCCATAATCAATGGCGACATTTCTTTCAGAAGTAAGATTTTGTAACATATATGCAGTCATGAAAAAGCAGAGTGTGATTGGTTGTTAGAATGGTTAGGAGGTGCACAGAATCAATTGATTGGTTGTTGGAATGGTTAGGAGCTATGTAGAAGTATTATTCAAGGCAATGATGTATAATAAAGTTTGCTCTTGAGCATCTTATTTTTTTTTAATTACGTAACTTAAAATAAATTGGATTGTTTCATTTAGTATCTTTTCCTATGCAAATTAGCCTAAATGGGCTTTTTAACAGCACCATTCAAAAGATTTTACACCTAGCTATTGTTAGCCGATTAATCAATCCCTGGAAAGGTGGTTGTTTATCTCTGACTGCCTGTGGTTTTAATTGCAACTATGATAATCAGCTGTATAACCTGTCCAGAGGATTGTTTCGTATGAGCACTAAGCAAAACTGTTTACTGATTCAGTCCATAGTCTTCATGCATATATCATGGTGGTAAAGAAAGGTCTCTGTGTTGTTTTTTTTTGTTCAATTTTGTTGCTAAGGTTACAGAAAACTGGCTTTATACAACTATATTAGTTGTTTGGTGGTCAAAAAGCAATATGCTTGCATGGCACATTGTGTTATGGCAGGGATGCAGGCAGCAGTTACCTGTACCATTATTGCTTCCATACAACAACCCTGTTTATACCTAACTAGACTCAATCTAGATGCATAGGAAACTTAAAGATAGATTTAGCAAAAGCAAATGTCTTGGTGAGTAAAATTTTAATATATATTTTAAAGTTATAAGATGATTCCAAGACTTACCTCAGAAGATGTGTAAAAAGACATGACAAGGGATTATTTCTATATATATCTTTCATTTTTGAAATTAACAGTTAATTTATGCAACTAACACAAAAGTTAGATGCAGTAATTTGTTTGCTACTAGTAACTGTTATATAATGCCAATGATCACAAAATTAATGCTTAACAGAGGAGTTTCATTTTGCAGGGTATAGAGGCATCTCCACTGAGTGATGATAATATTTTCGAATGGGGTGCAAAGGTACAGGGACTAAAGGACACAATATGGGAAGGTTGGAAATCAGTTTTGTCATTGCTTTTGTTTCATTTTCAGTAAATTAACGTTGAACATCAGTATTCACTAATGTATTAATTTTATGTAATTAGAGATTAATTGTATTTTGTCAAAGTTTTAAGTATATTGCCATGACATCATAGTGTAACCTATTATGACAACAGTTCATTATAAGACAAATTTGAATGCTCAATAGTCATGTTATAGCTCTCAAAATTTTAGAATAAATTTACATTTCTCCTTCAATAACTTGCACATAATGGGGTCCATAAACTTAAATCGCACTATGAACAAGGGTGCGAGTTACCAAGGGACATCTGAAAAATAAGAGTTATGCCATCCCCACTGAACAAAACCACAGATAGGTGGGAAGAAACTGGACTGTTTAATGTCTGAATACTCATTTTATGATCACTTTGAGAATATTTATTAATAAAGTACTTTTTCTAATGAAGTTATTTGTTATTCTGTATAAATTACATTTTTTTTTCAAGATGCCCAACATCTGGTTTCAGCAACCTCCACATTTACACAAAAACATTTGTGAATTATGTCACTGAATTTTGTTGTTGTTGATTAGTCTGGTTAATTATTAATTAATTTTATTAAGGTTCTCCTTAATAATATTAGATGCCTCTATTGATTATCCTTCAAATGCATTGTTTACAGAACTTAAATGATTCACAATATATGACAGGACAGATTTTCACAAAGCAGTTCTTTTATATAAATATTTACATGGAACTGCACCAGGACTTCAGGACTTATTCAGGCCTTTTTCAACACAATACCATTTGAGATCAATATCACATGGAAACCTAGCACCAAAACCAACAGAGCAATTTAAAAATAGCTTCCAATACTCTTGTAGAACAAGCTTCCACTACATGTAAAATCTGCTGAAAATATTACTGTAGTTAAGAAGAGATATCATGGGTATGTGTTTCTAATAATGGAATTTAGTATTTTAATACTAAACATGTTCAATTACACAGTAATTATTACTATCTTCATATGATGTGCAATGTTATACCCTCCTTTAGAGGGCCTCGGAGGAAAAAAGTCCTTGACTAATAAGCTACCCTCTACAAATAATGCATTATTATTATTATTATTATTATTATTATTATTATTATTATTATTATTATTATTATTATTATTATTATTATTATTATTATTACTACAAGAAAGTTTGAAGCATGGATCTATAAAACAAAGTAGTAGACTAAATGTTGATATATGACAAAACAAGATTTGTTTTTTCCAAAACTTAGTGACATTTACTTCATTTAACAATCATCAGCATTGAAATTCAATTTGTCTACTTTCCAATTAGTAAAAAATTGATGCTGTGATCATATTGCAATATTGGTGAAATGTTTTCTAATCTTTGAGGATGTCTCTAAGTGCCAATTCAGGATTTTGTTGAAGCACCTTTGTGGAGCAATGATCCTTATCTGTGAAACAAAGCTCTTTATTTGACAAAGTATTAATTTTTCTTAGTTGCATCATCTTCAATCACATTTATGATTGATTTGGTTAATTTAAGGTAGTCTAATTATGTTAAGTACACAATATTTATCAGAGTGTTTGATTGATCAATTGAAATTAGTTCACTTGACATACGACTAGGGCCACTAGATCTTATGCAGTTAGGATTTGTATGCATTTTAACTTTTTTTTTAGTCTACACCCTTAATTTGATACAAAATATGCAATATAATGATACAAAAGAAGTCAGTTTCCAATTGAATGCAACAATACAACAAATGCATCTGCAAGTCAGATATCAAAGCATAATCTGTACTTCATTAAGTTCTAAAAGAAGTGCTTGCAGACATAGCTGTTGAGGTAGATCAGTGGTTCCCAAACTTGTTTGGGTCACCACTTCTTACATGACTCCATAAGAAGCATTATTCAGCATTAACACTCCACCACCACCACAATACCAGGGGTGGTATCACCCACTTTGGGAACCACTGAGGTAGATAGACACATTTTACATTTTCATACAAGAGGACACATTACATTTATGATCATTACACTTAAACCTAACCTAAATTTTGATTGATAGAAAACATATTGAATTGGTTCTTATTATTTATTAAAATACTGCCTCAATTTGGCATAAGCGACATTTTCATTGATCAAAATTTCATTGAATATCATTACTTAGAATGTCGTTTGGAAAGAAAATGTCAAAAAGGTATGATATATTATTAAAAGTTGACAATTTCATAATGTTGATTCAAATTTGCAGATCCTATTTACCATTTTCAAAGTAAAACAAGCGATGTATCAAAGTTTCAGTTACAAATTGTGATCATGATTTTCTTCAACAAATAGGAATACATCTTTTGGATAAATTTTAGTAAAAGAAAAAAAATAGGATCAACGAGTTTCTAGCATTATAAGCGGGTTCACAAGTGATTAGGGTGCAAGTTATAGAGGGTGTGGTGTAATACAAAGACTCAAGTTAAAAAAAGAGTTTTGATTTAATAATTTGGCAAGATGTGTTGTATTTTCTTTTTACAAAAATATGTCTTATCAATATATCTTTATTCATATAAATAAATATATTAAAACTTTCAGTTTGGTAATGTTCATTTAAATTATTTCATTAGTTAATCACTGTATTTTGATACTTGATTATTTTTTAAACACATTGGCTTTTTTGAAAGCTCATAATTGTTACACTTATTATTATTGAACCATCAAGAATAAAGCCATTAAGTCATTTTCTTGTTTGTCTTTAATGCATCAAGTGTACAACCAAATAATTTTATAGACAGGGTAAAGATTAGCTAAATAATATTTATTTAGACAACCAGCATACACAACCAGACACCAAACAATACAATGGTAAAAATAAGGTTTCTCATTTAAATTTATAAAGTGATTAATTTGCCCATCTAATTAAGTAATTCCTAATCAACAGTTTTAATCTGAAATTGAAAGTTGAAATTATTGGATACAAATTATAAAGATTTCCATAATTCACACATGGCTTTACCATATTGCTGGATGATGGAATTATTATGGATTATTATGGATGAATGGACTCTGATCAAATGATGACAGTGTGTGTGTATATATATATATATATATATATATATATATATATATATATATATATATATATATATATATATATATATATATATATATATATATATATTTATATATATATATATATATTGATACTTGAAGTCAGATCAGATGCTGAGTATATGGATACTAGAACTATTCAGGCTATACATTTATATAACAATGCATGGTACTTGGCCTAAATTCAAATAATAGCTATGTAATCACTGTATTTTCATGTTTTTGCACTTATTATACATTGATTAAAGATTGTATTTGTGCCATTGTAGAACAGGCTTTGCATCCATTTCTATAACCCCTGCTCCATGTTTGAGAGGTTACAGCATATGTGCCCATTGTTTTGTTTCTTCACTTATCTGACTTTGCAGGGTACATTACATAGCATAGTGACACTGTGTACTCCAACCAGCCTCTGATAGTGGGATTGTACATTGCTGTTACATGGCACAATGACATTCAGTGGATTCCAACCATCATGTTAAAATGGGATTTTACTGTACATTGCTGTTACATGGCACAATGACATTCAGTGGATTCCAACCATCATGTTAAAATGGGATTTTACTGTACATTGCTGTTACATGGCACAATGACATTCAGTGGATTCCAACCATCATGTTAAAATGGGATTTCTCTTTATATTGCTGTTACATGGCACAATGACATTCAGTGGATTCCAACCATCATGTTAAAATGGGATTTTACTGTACATTGCTGTTACATGGCACAATGACATTCAGTGGATTCCAACCATCATGTTAAAATGGGATTTTACTGTACATTGCTGTTACATGGCACAATGACATTCAGTGGATTCCAACCATCATGTTAAAATGGGATTTCTCTGTATATTGCTGTTACATAGCACAATGACATTCAGTGGATTCCAACCATCATGTTAAAATGGGATTTTACTGTACATTGCTGTTACATGGCACAATGACATTCAGTGGATTCCAACCATCATGTTAAAATGGGATTTCTCTGTATATTGCTGTTACATGGCACAATGATATTCAGTGGATTCCAACCATCATGTTAAAATGGGATTTCTCTGTTTATTGCAGTTACATAGCACAATGACTCTCTGTGGACTCCAACCATCATTTTATACTGAGATATTGTAGTAAATTGCTTCTTTTTAAAAGCCATAAAAGTACCATGTTGTAAGTGACATCACTGTATTATAATGTATAATGTCTGTAACATACATCATGGATATACATTATAATAAAGTACCTTATAAATATCATGGATACACCTTAGAATTAGGTATGTTATAGTCACATTAAATTAAGGTATTTATGAACATCATGCACATACAATAGAATAATCTGTTACAAAAATCATCAATATACATTATAATAAGACATCATATAAACATCAATCATACACATTGGAATAAGGTATCTATAAACATCATACATAAACACTAGAATAAAGCATGGATGTACTTTATCATGGATATACATTAGAATATTGTATGCTTCAAACGTCTTGGATACACATTATAATAATATCTGTCATAAAAATTGTAGATACACTTAATAAGGCAAGTTATAAACATCATGGCTACAGATTATACAAGGGTATGTTATAACATTATCAATACACAGTATAAGACATGTCACAAATTTTGTGGATACACATTGTAATAAGGCATGTTATAACCACTATGGGTATGCATTGTAATAATATGTTATAAAGATTGTTGATGCAAATGATACTGAGGTATGTAATAAACATCTTAGATACACATTATAATAAGGTATGTAATAAACATTGTGGATATACATTATAAAAAAGAATGTTATAACGTCACTGATGTATATTATAATAGTGTATGCTATAAACATGGTGGATACACATCATGATAAGGTCTATACCAGTAATAAACATTGTGAATACACATTATAATAATACATATTAGAAACATCATAAATAAACATTGTTATAATATATTTTACAAAGATATATGGTATATTATAAACCTTATAAATATGTTGTATACAACAGTAGAAATTTTCATAATTTTTCCTAATAAAACAAGAACTAAAATTAAGTGAAATAACATAAGTACATGTACATTCCTAAAAAAAACAAGAACTAAAATTGAGTGAAATAACATAAGTACATGTACATTGATAGAATTCAGTTATGCTAATTATATGAGATAAGGATTAAATGAGGAGCTGCATTATAATGGTAGTTGGCTGCATACAGAAAGGACCATATTTTATAGTGATTGACCATTGTGAATACATATGTAAAGGACCACAGTTTATAGTGAAAGACCACTGGCTACATATGGAAAGGACTATTGTTTATTGTTGGGAACCACTATGGCTACATTTGGAAATTACCATTATTTATAGTGAGTGACCACATGTGGAAAGGACTAATGTGGCTAAATATGGAAAAAACTATATTTATAGTGATTGACCACTGTGACTGCATATGCATATGCAAGGAACCACAGTTTATAGTGAGGGACCACATTGGCTAAGTATGAAAAGCATTATAGTTTTTAATGAGGGACCACTATGGCTACATATGGAAGGACCAAAGTTTATATTGAAGGACCACTGGCTACATATGAAAAGTGCTGAAGTTTATACTGAATGACCACTATGGCTGCATATGGAATGTACCATATTTTATATTGAGGGATCACTGTGGCTACTTAAAAAAAGAAAAAAGGACCATATTTTATAGTGAAGGACCATATTTAAAAAAAATTAAAAGATTTTTATGCAGGACATTAATTTCCAAATGGTCTTATTGTGTATTTTAAATGTGAAATGCCTTTGAATGCACAACATTTAATATTTGCCAAGAAAAGAAAAATTATTAAATTTAATTAATCACTGATTTTAAGGTATCTTAATTTTCAAATTTATAGCACTTGAAAGGATTGGAATTATATGTTATTTAAGTTAAATGATAAGACACTTCTATAGATGAATTTATTATTTCAGGGGGAACATTTCGTCTATACATAAAGTTTGATGAGAACTTTAACTACCGCCCACCTGAAGTATGTTTCCATACAATTCCATACCATCCAAATGGTGAGTCTTAATGTACATTTTATAAGATCATAGTAATGGTAAAGAAGTATTCTACTCAATGTTCTTGTTGCCTAATAAAAATCAATGCAAAGTGTTAGTTATTTGTAATTTCTAGGGAAGTAGGAAAGTTTATGACATACTGAAAACCTTCTCTTTAGGAAGGACCCTTGTTACATACAGCATTCATCTGGAAATAAAATTCCATTTAGGTATAATTAGATAGAAGCAAAAAGCAATCATGTTGTTGTGATTGTTGTGATGGTGTTTAACACCATTTTTCAGCACAAGATATGCTATACATGGTGGCCAGTTATTTTTACACAAAATTACGTGCCTGAAAGTAACAATGATTACAAACAAATATGGCTGAAATAACAGAGATCACTTTTGTATAATATTATGTGCCATAAATGTGGCAGAATGAAATAGAACAGAAAACCATGTAACAGAAATTTGTCAAAGATATATCATATACAGTATTCATTTTATTTTAATGAAAAGTTGTCCCTGTAATTTTAGCTTCAACCATAACTGACTTAGCATGGTAACACTAACAGCATCCATGACAAAACTGAATTTTTAAACAAATCAGCTCAAATTAGTCTTCAGTTCTTTTAGCTCAGTCAGTCATTTTAACTAGGCTATAATCTTGCAACATTTTCCATGATTTTGTTTTGTTGAAAGCATATGACTATGATATTATGTAATTTTTATAATCTTGCTTATCTTCAGTTATTTTGTTATTCTGGATGGAAAATATTTACCTGGATATGACTAAACTAATTTTTGTGCCAGGAATAAATTTACAATGCATAATGAATCCTCATCAGGCAAATTCTGTTTAGACCTTCTTTTTATTAGCTCCTAAAATAGTAAAAAATAATTAAATAAAAATCACTGCATAACAATAAAATCAGGGTATGATTATTTGAAAATTTTATTCTGGAAAATAGAATGACTATTTTTCTGTACATATATTTGGAACTCTTCCTAATTCACTGGCAGGATAAATTCTTTCTTTAGTTTTTTTGCCTTTTATAAATGATGTGTCTTGACAACATTTAGAGTTTTAAATAGTTTTGAAATGGTATTAATAAATAATTAAAGAATGATATACCTGAGACTTTTCTTATGCAAATTTAAACAAGATTTTGTTTATGTTACTCAATCATCATGATTTGTAGTAAAGAGTAAATCCGTCCCGAACCATTCATTAAGTTAGATCCCTTTCCATTGTTTACTTTCTCTACTAAATTTATGAAAAAGTTAAAAAAGAACAGACTGAAAATGCCTCAGATATCTTGTTCTGTGCACTAAAATGTGTTTATTATAAACTTTAGGTGAAATACAATAGATAGTGATGTTGATAAATCTCTATTTGCAAGGCAATGATAAGCATGACTTCTTTGAGGATGATGTTTGGTGAGCTGCAATACAGGGATCCTAAGTTCTATCTTTACAATCTGCCTAGAATGAAAAAGCAGGTCAATAAATGCCACAAGCCTTATAAAACAAAAGTACTATCAGTAGAATATGATATGTCTTCCATTAGTCTTGAATGGAGGAACTAGTAGGGCACAGTTGACATTCAAGATTATTTACCAATGGGTCTCAATGAATGCAGTCTTCAAAAAAAAAAATAGAACATCTGATTCTTGTGGTTGTTTTGAAACTTCAGCTGCATTATACACTTCTTGCTAATAAAGCCTTCAAGTTCAACTGACAACACTAGCATCTTTATGTCATTTGCAAACAGAATAAATTTATGACCATCTGCTGTTGAGTAATGATAGGGGTCATGTTCTGGTGGCTAATGTTATTACTACGCTCACTAATTTTATCTGCCAATCAGATGAAGTCTTCTTGGTTGGGAGACTGTGCAGTATAGCTGAAAAACATCAGTGTGTGCCTATCATTTTGATTCACTTCAAATTTCGGAAGGCTGCATTTCCATAGGTTAATTCAAAAGTCACCATAACATGACATTAAAGTGATCACTGTCAAGTCTTCACCCAGGACAGTGGAGATCTGATTTTAATCAGATTTTAGTTTTTCTTGACTTATAAGTAAGTAAATATGATAAAATATAAGCTGATAACTATGATTTGATATTAATGCAGAGCAAAAACAGAGACTATGAAATCTGACTGTAATAGCAAACTCACTGACCTCTACAACTTAACAGGTTCTCTTATTTTCAAGCACACTTGTCTTTTAGCTAACAATTCTATCTTCTGGCAAAATTCAGGCTCCATAAGTTTGTATTCCGAAATTGAACCAGAATTAGGTATGCAGTGACACACTCCTATGTCCTTCTGGTAAATTAATTTGTGAGCTGCAACTTCGGCACAACAATGTGATTACATTATATTATTTACAAAAGCCCCAAGTCAATTTCACACATGTTACATCTTACAAGGAAGATGAGATGAACACAGATGTGTGAATTTCAGTTAAAACAGTTATTTATCAAGTCTGAATAAGAATTTATAAGAAACTCCAAATGTCTGATTAAGGTACTTTATAGTTGTTCAGCTAATCAGATCTAATGGACAAGTCTGACACATGGCAAGTTGCAGAAGCCTGATACATGATTAAAATTAAGTTCTCACGTGGAAGTATTATCCGGAAAGTTACATACATATTACAGAGCCAAATTTGCAGTATTCAAGAACCATGGATTCTAATTGGTGTACAACATGTTACTACTAAACAAATTAAAATATACATGTATATATTTAGATTTTGTTTGAAATTATTTTTCTTTATTTTTCAGTTGACATGATTACAGGCAAGCCATGTATAGATTTTCTTGATGACTTTTCCAAGTGGAAAGACACCTACAGTTTATCTGACATACTTTTAACTATACAGGTGAATTCAATGCACTTACTACTTCATCTCTATCACTTTCTCCTTCTATCAATCTGTTACTTTCCTACCTGCTAATCCATATGTTTTGATGTTATTGATCTGTTTATTTCTCTCTGTATTACTTCCCCTTTCCATTTCTTATGTCAGTATTTTTTATGTTCAACTCTATCTTTCTCATCCACCTTTCTAAAATCAATGCTTACTGCATGGCTTGTAATTATGTGATCATTACATTATTACATCTTTATATGGTGCAATTTTTTTTATCTAAGTGTATCATAGTTCTGTCAGTTCTGGAAGACACTGAATGAAAAATGACATTGTTGTGATTTTTATCTCATATTAAAAAATGGACTAGAAAATATTTTAAATAATTTTAATAATCATAATAACAGCATTATAAAAGAAAATGATAAGGCAACAAAACATATATAAGACTTTCAGAACCCTTTTAAAATTTATGACTTGATGTAAATTGTCAGCACAAGCTTTTGGTTGAGAAAAAGAGTGATCTCAGTAAATTTGTAATACTTAAAATATTCTTCCATCAACACACCATTTTGTTTGTGTATTTGACAAGAAGTCTATGATCTTTAACCTGTGAATATTGGATGAATTTTTAAATACTCATTCAGCTTTTTGTTTACTAAGCAACAGGGAAATGTTTCCCTATACTTTTATATGTAATAACCCTTGCTTGAGTATTCAAATAGAAGTAGCACAGAAATATTCTATTCAATACATGGGGATAGATACACAACTATAAGTAGCACAGAAATATTCTATTCAATACATGGGGATAGATACACAACTATAAGTAGCACAGAAATATTTTATTCAATACATGGGGATAGATACACAACTATAAGTAGCACAGAAATATTTTATTCAATACATGGGGATAGATATTCAATTAGAAGTAGCACAGAAATATTCTATTCAATACATGGGGATAGATATTCAAATAGAAGTAGCACAGAAATATTCTATTCAATACATGGGGATAGATACACAACTATAAGTAGCACAGAAATATTTTATTCAATACATGGGGATAGATATTCAATTAGAAGTAGCACAGAAATATTTTATTCAATACATGGGGATAGATATTCAATTAGAAGTAGCACAGAAATATTCTATTCAATACATGGGGATAGATATTCAAATAGAAGTAGCACAGAAATATTCTATTCAATACATGGGGATAGATACACAACTATAAGTAGCACAGAAATATTCTATTCAATACATGGGGATAGATACACAACTAAAAGTAACACAAGAAAATTCATACTTGTCTATAAATGGAAATATGGACTCAGGTCACAATTATTTTCCCTATATAGTGTTTGCATTTGTTTTTAGTACTGAACTTGTCACTGTGTCCAAATTGTAATGAATCATATGTTAATCTAAAGAAACTTCAAAGATGAATTTATTTACAGGGAGGTTCTTGTCATAGGTTTTTTGGCTTTTCATTGTCAGGCTGGGCAAAGCAAAGTACAATGGACCACAGATTTAACTTCCAGATCAGCATCACTGCCTCATTGCTCACTGTGCACCGTCACTGAAAAACACACAGACAACATTATGCTCAGATTCTAAAGAATAAACAGTTATGTTTTAAATTAATACCAAGAATGCCTGAATCTAACTTTTTTATCAACACCCAAATGAGAGAAGGAAAAAATGCTCCAAAAAATTTATGACTACATTTGTGGGTACTGAACTGGAAGTAATAAAATATACAACTAGAAGAAGCACAGGAAAATTCATACCAGCCTGTACATGGGGAGAGATATACAACTAGAAGTACAGTAGTATGAGAAATTTCATACCAGTCTATACATGGGGAGAGATATACAACTAGAAGTACAGTAGTATGAGAAATTTCATACCAGTCTATACATGAGGATAGATATACAACTTGAAGCAGTACAGGAAAATTCAAACCAGTCAATAACATGGGGATAGATATAAAACTATAATTAGCATAAGAAAATGAATATCATTCTAAACATAGGGATAGCTATACAACTAGAAGTTTCATAAGAAAATGAATACCAACCTTTATATTTTTCAGTGATTTTGGATTTCTTTGATGTTTAGTTATGAAAAAATATAACAGTTTTAAAAATGTATTACTGCAGCCACATTAATCCTTAGATTTGCATGTATTTTCTCCAGAGTTTATTAGCTAATCCATACCTTCACAACCCAGTGAATCCTGAGGCAGCAGAGATGATTGTTCACTCACCGCAGGCTTACAGACAGATGGTGCTTGACTGTGTGTCTGCTAGTCAGAGATTGGAAGGTATATTAATTAATTAGACACCCATTTAATCTTACATGCATGATCTGGTGTTTGATACATTTATATAACACTCAGATGCAAACTAATTTTTTTCTTTTTGACATCTGCATGTAAATATTTTTAGATGTAGTGAATACAATTTGTGTAAATTCCAGTTCATTTTGAAGTTAATACAGTAAAGCTAAAAGTATTAGAAAGCGTAAAAGGAGGTATATGTAATGAATATTTTGGTTGGTTGGTTGGTTAAATTTTTACATGTATATGTGGTTGGGATGTTCAAGCTAAACTTTTATGTTCAGTTAGGGCTTTATGAGAATTTTTGGGTAATTTCTAAAAGGAAAAGAAAGTGAATGAAGGATCTTTTCCTCCCCCTTAAGGACTCAGCTGTTATTATATCTTTCACCATTTCAAGGTGGATAAAAATAACTGTCAAGAGAGCTGATCAGTTCCCAGCTGAGAGGGACCTTTCTTTTATGGAGAAAACCCATGAGGTTTCAAGCCATTGTTCTCTCATGAATCTATCTAACTCCTTTATCTTCAAAGGCTGTGATAAAAAAAACACATTTGGGTGATCCCACCACTATCTTCTCCTTTTAACTTTGCTAGTTGGCTCACCAAAGCAAAGACAAATTTTGTTTGTAGTTTGTCATAGCTCAAACGTGACCCAAACAGATACCACCTGGTAGTAATCTTTTCTTCTACAGCATAATAGAATATTCATTGTGGGTTTTTTTAATAACTGTAGGATCATTAATCTCCCACCAATTTGGCAAATTAAGTTGCATAATAGCAGTAGTTTAGTTTGCAATACTGATTTAATGATGTATCTGTTTTCGGCTGCTAGATTTTCTCTTGGTTCAGTCTGAGTCCTGAAAAGGAATGAAGGATAGTGTGGACATAAGGTGGTTATGGGTTGGACTTAAAAGCATTCTAGAATCTAGAATTTTCTAATCACTTTATGGGAGGATGAATTCTCATCTAACAGTAAATAGTAAGTTTTATCTGGAAAAGAGTAGATACAAAATAGCATCAAGTAAGTTTTGCATCATTCAAATTAGTTATATCTACCAGCACCATTCACTACTAAATTTTACACATTTTTCAATTCTTACAGTTTTTCCTTTTCTTTCAGGTACCAATAAATATGTCATTTATCATAAAACTATCAAATTTAATACTGACAAAGATAGATTAATCAATAGTTTTTTGTTTGCCAGAATTATTTGGCTATTTATGGTTTACTTGAATCATTTAGCTAATTATCTAAATGTGTTTGTTTTTTGGGGTTTACCTAAATTACTTGGCTATTTACCTAAATTAGTTTGCTGTACCTGAATTATTGGCTGTTTTCCTGAATTATTTGGCTATTTAGGGTTTATATTGAACAGATGAAGCTTACTGTGAACAAAACGTTAAAACATTTTCATAACCTGTACTTAACTAAACTTGACACAGTATTACATTCTTTGTATAAAGTATTACAACTTACATCCTGTATTTAAGCAAACTTGATACTTTATTATAAATTACAACATTATGAATTACCTCCTGCATTTAACTAAAATTGATTATTTATTATCAATTACATCCTGCATCCAGCATTTAACTATAACATTACAAATTCAATTCGGTATTTAAAACTAAAATTGATACAGTATTACAAATTACTAAAGGAATTTTTGTTGAGCCTCAGTGCTTCTTATGAGCTTTTGATTGTTTTGCAGTAATTATAAATCAAATAAACTTGCAATCAATTCAAATTAATGTACATTTTTAATTGAAGATGTATTATTTGCCTGTTAATAGAGATACCACCAATGTATCAGCTGCTATCTTGTTCTTACTTCTATTCACTATTAAAAATTAAT
Source organism: Potamilus streckersoni (assembly GCA_016746295.1). Classification (NCBI taxonomy): domain Eukaryota; kingdom Metazoa; phylum Mollusca; class Bivalvia; order Unionida; family Unionidae; genus Potamilus; species Potamilus streckersoni. The sequence goes on from JAEAOA010000712.1 coordinate 2,123,963, forward strand.
TGGAATATTTTTTATCTTACTGCTATTCACTATTGATTGGAATATTCATTCTCACTGCTGTTCACTATTGATTGGAATATTCTTTTTTACTGCTGTTCACTATTGTTTGGAATATTTTTCCTTACTACTGTTCACTATTGATTGGAATATTCTTCCTTACTACTGTTCACTATTGATTGGAATATTCTTCCTTACTACTGTTCACTATTGATTGGAATATTTTTCCTTACTACTGTTCACTATTGATTGGAATATTCTTCCTTACTACTGTTCACTATTGATTGGAATATTCTTCCTTACTACTGTTCACTATTGATTGGAATATTCTTCCTTACTACAGTTCACTATTGATTGGAATATTCTTTCTTACTACTGTTCACTATTGATTGGAATATTCTTCCTTACTACTGTTCACTATTGATTGGAATATTCTTACTACTGTTCACTATTGATTGGAATATTCTTTCTTACTACTGTTCACTATTGGTTGGAATATTCTTCCTTACTACAGTTCACTATTGATTGGAATATTCTTTCTTACTACTGTTCACTATTGGTTGGAATATTCTTTCTTACTACTGTTCACTATTGGTTGGAATATTCTTCATTAATACTGTTCACTATTGATTGGAATATTCTTCCTTAATACAGTTCACTATTGATTGGAATATTCTTCTTTAATACAGTTCACTATTGATTGGAATATTCTTCCTTACTACTGTTCACTGATTGATTGGAATATTTTTTCTCACTACTGTTCACTATTTACAATTTTGCTGAACTATTCTTTCTGACCTTAGTTTAAGTTAAATGATGTAGCCCTGATAGCATAAGGGTATCACACTTTTTTGCATCTCTATAGTGCAGGGTTCAATCCTCAATACAATGGTCACATTATGATGTTACTAGAGCTGTAGAGGGTATTTGAGTATAAGTGGTCAGAACTTTCTGCACAATCAGTGTACAGTTATAAAAAAATTGATAAATATCAGGAATTCATTGAAAAGGGGAGTTAAATATATGTAACATAAATCTGCAACACTCCCAATGGCTTTATACTATCATCCAGCAGTGTTTTATATGCAAATAAGGGTGATTAGAAAATGAATATTCAGATAAGTGCACACTTATGCATGTACTGCTGCGCATGAGTCAGGTATGTAAACATCCAGTGACTATGTGGTGGTAGTAAGCTGGTGATAACACTTTAGCCTTTATATAAACAGCAATCATTTTCACAGTTACAAGTTATTTATAAGTCACAAATTAAAGATGTGTCATTTAAAGAATAATGTAAAGCCACTTGATAAAGGTTTGGAAGATACAATAAAGAACTGTTCCATACATCTTTATCCAACATCATTATCATCAACCTGAGAACTGATGTTTGAAAAATTTCATGTTATGAGTTTGAACAAAAATCTCCATAAGGAATGTGTTAAACTGTAATTTTAGTTTGGTACTGACCAGTAAAAGTATGAATACATTTATACAGTGTCTTTCACCAGCAGCTTGATAGTTGCAATTTCTTGACGAAAACTCTTGCACAATAGCAGTCAACACTTGAGCTGTCAGATTTATTGAAGAATGACCAGACCGTTTTATTTTATATCTGTGAATAGATTAATAATGTTTTTAGTCCTTCAAGCTTTTTCACTTGGATTAAAGAATTTTCACTACAGAGTTTTGTAGTTTACCAAACCATGATGACAGTTATGCAATAGCATCTTAAGAAAAAAACATTTAGTAAACAAAGTGTTAAGATTTAACATTGAGCTGTTTGCAGAAAACACTTGTTATTAAATTATAACAATGTGCTACTTGACTTAAAGGAAGATGAAGAAATGCTTTAAATAGCATTTCAGTATATTTGACAGTTGCATTGGAAAAACAGATCCTGTTATGTCAGAGGTAAATTTTGATAGTTTTAACCCTGTACATGGCCCTTAAAATTAAAATTGGCTTTCTAAGACCTTAACAAGTTTATGGAAAAATTATTTAGATTTTAAGTGATAATAATTATGATTTGATTTACTGGAGGATAAATAAATGCATCAAATGGAGTTGTTGGTAAAAGTTTTTCAGGTTATTTCAAACATAGAATTATGTGCTTCTGTTTGAATCCTGGATATGCCCTTTAAAATTATGGTATGATTATGCCCATAAAATTATGGTAGGGATATGGCCCTTAAATTTATGGTAGACATGTGGCCCATAAAATTATGGTATTGATATTACCCTTATAATTATGGTATGGATATGAATATTGCCCTAAAAATTATGGTATGGATATGGCCCTTAAGATTATGTTATGGTAATAAACCCTTAAATTATGGCATTAATATGGAACTTAAAATTATGTTATGGATATGACCCTTATAATTATGAATGTGGCCCTTAAAAGTAGAATAAACTTCATAAAAACTGTAGTTTACAGAGAATTTATTTGGCTCACAGTGATATTAAATATGACTTCATGGAAGATGAGAAATGGATCGTGTAAGGACAATGAAGCCATTACCATAAATTGAACTGTTGATGTTACACCTACACCTTGTAGTCATGACCTGCAGCATTAAAAACCTTTTCTAAAACAACATGTTAGTGAAATCAAAGCATATTAATGATAATACAGTTTTTTTTTTCATATTAAACATCAGTATATCCAAGAGATGTCACAGAGCAATATGATCAAACCAATTTCAATTGTGCAACTTAAGAATACATGAACTTGTGGCAGACTTACAGTATGGCTGTTCTCATTGTATTCTTACTTAATGACACATGACCAAATAATGCTACTGAAATGTTTAAATTTGGAGATCATTTGCAAATGTCTGTATTACTTACACCTCTGCTTGAAATATTTATAAATGTAGTTTATTTCTAGTCATGACCCATCTCAATATTTTTCCTTCAGCTGGAGCCTTGATCACCCCTCATGAAGGACTGGATTCTCGAGTACGATTTGAACTCCCACAGGGTTCTACAAAGCAATTTGAAGCTCAAAAATCTGTCCCACCAAGGATAAGCAAGCTTTCATTTGAAGACTATCATTTAACATGGAGTGGTATAGCTACCTCTAAAGCAAAACAAGACTCCAAAAACCCATGTATGTAACACTTATACATATGGTAGAACAGACATGCTATTTCAGGACAGTGTCAGATTTCCAAAATTTGGTTAGGATTTTTGTCCCTATAGGAGGGAGGATTTTCTCATCAAACCAAGTTTTAGCATGCAATTTGACAAATATTACAGCTACTGAATAAATTTACATTATGGTAATATAAAATTATGCACATCATCTTATCAAATCAGTCCTTTCACAGTAACTTGTTGTGATACAAACTCTTCTTGTGTGTACCACCACTAGTAGGGATGGATTGGTGCCTGGTCAAGCAATCCTTGTCCTGGCTGGGTTTTGCACAATCTGGAAATAATCAGCCTGGTGTTAAGATAAAAATTTGATCTTGCCAGGCTGGGATCCTCACCACACCCTTTGCCTTTCTGTGTATTAGTAATAATAAGAAAGCTGCAAAAAAAAACATTTTATGGTTGATTAAAATGGGGGTGAGATGGTGGTTTGTAAACTAGATAAAATAGGAGTGGAGAAACCTGACCTGGTAAAAATAGACTTGGCTGGGTACCTAGCAAAATTCCTTACCTGCATCTATCCTTAGCCACTAGCATTTTTAGAAGTTCTTAGGAGATTATTGCCTGGATTATACTATACTGGTTACAGTCATCATTGTTCATCTTAGCACTTAGGAGATTATGTACAGCTAGTGTATCAAGGTTTCAGCCTGAATTTTCCTCAGTATCTGCATTGGAATATGGGAATGTTAGTACAACTCTACTGAGTCCACCAAGAAGTTTAAATTGCTTTAGATTGGTACTATTTATGTCTGCTGTTTTAATGTCAGTATGATTCTTTACTCAAAGCACAAACCATCACAACCTTTGTAACTTTTAGGCTGATTTGCAGATACTGATTTTGTCATCATTATCATCACAATCAGATCCAGAAAACTAATATCAATTGCTAGTATTATTGAAAAAGACAAAGACCTCATTAATCCCAGGTGTTCTGGTTTACAATGGGAGTTCGTGACATGTACTTTTTTGTCTGGTTTACATCCATGTCTTCAAAGTTTTAAATTAAGTTCATTAGTTGTGTTCTGCAGTTGTTTGATAATGACAGTGAGTTTTCATAACAAATTAATTATTTTATTATTATAAAATTAAGATTATGATTTTTTGTGAATAATAAAATAGTCACATTATGAGTAGTTTTTGCCCATTTGCATAAAAACATAAGTGCAGTTTCCTAATTCAGGAACACTAATTTGACTATATTTAAAAATGATCTGCTACCAGAAACAGGAGATTATGTTTGGCTGTAAAGTTGACAAATAAATACCTTGGCATATGTAACTTTATTCACAAATGAGGTAGATTCCATGAAAATGGATTTCGGTAATGTCATATTTATTGTAGCAAATAATATCCCTTTATGAGATGCAGTTTCTGTATGATACATTATGTCATTCTTCTTGCCACTGTAACATCAAATCAGCTTTACAGGAAGAGCAGAACACATATTCATGTCCCTTTGAACTTGATTGCGACCTTTGAACTTCCAGTTTCCATTAGTCATTCAGTTTTGTGTAATATTTCAGTTATTTTGGATTTTGGTGTTTTAGCATTGCTAGATAATCCAGTTCAACTTACCTTTGCATTATATATAATAGATAATGTAATGTTTATTGTTTTATGATAATTGAGCAATGTAGTAATCCAACCATAATCAATCAAAGTCTTTCATCTTTATGGAAGTACTTCTGCTTATATATATTATAATCTACCTCAGCTAACTTCAAACATAGAAGCCAGCTAACCCTTCCAACAGGATCTGAAGGTGAAATTAGCAATTCAATTGCCTTGCCCATCTTAAGCCAGTTAACAGTCACATGATCACAGGCAGTATTACTGTAAATGCTGAAACCAGAATTAAAAATATTGAAAGATTTTATTTTTCAATAGTAATTTTTATATGCTGGAGATTTTAAGGAGTGATTGATGGGGAAGGGAGTCACTGCTAATCTCAAGAGAAAAATTCTCCTGTGCAGGAGGTTTACATGTATGGGCACTGATTGATGCATTTATAACAGATTGCTCAGAAAATTCATCCTGTTGGTGACAATCCATTATTAAATATAATCAGAGGATTTGGTTCAGTCAAATTTTTATTCTTTGGGTTAGAATTTCTAGTTCAAAACAATGTTTACAAAAACACTGGTATAAGATGCAAACATTTTATAATTTATTCTCCTACTTTGAAGAGAGCAACCCATTTTTATTAACAACGTTTTTCAAAACTTTTCTCATGTAAGTTTTATTAGTGCAACACTCTTTATACTGGTGTTGAGAATTAGTATGCAAAGTAGATTGGAGTTTTGGTGAGCAAATAGAACAGCAAAAACAGAAACTGAAGAAACTCATCGAGGCACCCTGAATAGCAAATGAAATTTCATTTTTAGCTAAATCTGTCACATTTAGCTTGATATAGTCAGTTCTTATTGACATCCAGACAATTAAATCATGTATATGTTTCAATTAATGACGAAAAAGAAGATATTGAGTTTAGTTAATGGCTAAAACAAAAATATTTGTTGAATTAAAACTGGAAGAAAGGTAACTATTTCAATTAATGACTACAAAGAAGGTGTCTAGATTCAATTAAGGATTGGAAGAATATATATTTCTATTAATGGCTGGAAAGAATATATATGTTTCAATTAATGACAGGAAAGAAGGTATTTATTTCAATTACATCTAATGACTGGAAAGAAATTATCTGTTTAATTAAAGACTGAAAGGAAAGTATCTTTTTTCAATTAATGACGGGAAAGAATGTATGTATTACATTTAAAAACCAGAAAGAAAGTATCTGTTTAAATAATAGCTGGAAAGAAGGTGTTTGTTTCAACTAATGACTTAAAAGGAGGTATCTGTTTCAATTAATGACTAAAAAAATGGTATAGTATGTGTTTCAAATGATAAATACCCATTTTCAATGTTGCATATTTTGGACATAATCCACTCACACAGGCAGATTCAGGGATTTATTTGGATACATTCCATACACACAGGGATTATTATAAACAAGTACCTGTGTGCTAGAATAAAAAACAGTCTTTAAGTCATTATTTCTGAAGTAAAATACAATTAAGAATCCATAATATAGCATCAGTCAGTAAACTGAATGATTTTCTGTCTTCTTTCTGTCATGTAAATTTAACATTCATACCTGAATTACATTTTTTTCTTCTTCAGTTTTAGAAGTAATTAAAGATAATACATTGCACCAGAAAATTCATTTGGGATTACCCAGAGAAGAAATAGAAGAACAAATGAAAAGGCAGTTAGAAGAGTAAGTTTATATATATTTGTAGATTATTGGTTCAGGTTGAAATAGCTTGCTTAATCTTTTTATTTCACTATGTCTTACCATAGTTGAAACTGAATAGTACATGTTTACTTCTGAGATAAAAACTATAGCTCTACAGCTCTATACATGTTCATAAATTTGAATAGTACATGTTTAATGTGTGAGGTAAAGTACAGCTCTTTATCAAAACATTTTAATAGTACCAGTTTAATGTGTTTAGTGAAGAACAGTTCTGTACAAGTTCATACATTTGACTAGTACATGTTTCATGCATGAGGTACAGTACAACTCTATACACTTCATCCTTTTGAATATTATATGTTTCATGTTTGAGATAAGCGCACCTCTGTATGTGTTTTTACATTTTAGTAGTACATTTCACCTTTGAGGTAAAGTACAAATCTGTACATTTTCATACATATGACTTCTACATGTTTGAGGTAACATACAGCTGTGTACATATTCAAACATTTTTATCAGTACAAGTTTCACCTGCGAGGTAAGTATAACTTTATACTAGTTCATATATTTGAATACCACATGTTTCATGTGCAAGTTGAAGTACAGCTCTGTAAAAGTTCATGAAGTTTAATAGTACCTTTTTAAGGTGTGAGGTAAAGTACATCTCTGTACATGTTCATGCATTTGAATTGTACATGTTTGATGTGTGATGTACACTACAACTCTGTACATGTTCATATGTTTTAATAGTACATTTCATCTTTGTGGTAAACTACAAATCTATATATTTTCATACCTTTATATCACAGTAGATTCTTACATGTGTATAGTTTTTAATGCTTTTTCCTGATCATAAAAAATACATTAGAAGTACATCCACCATCTTGCAAATTCAGTTAGTAAAAGAGTTAACAAATCATCTGCTTGCCAAGGTGAAAGTCCAATGAAAGTAGTGTTCATACACCAGGAAATTATATCCAGGTATATTTCTGTACCTGTATATTCCTATAGTTCTATCTTGGTCATAGACAAATACTTTACACTTGTCAAAATTTGTCATACTCTAGTACTTTAATTCATCATAGTACTTGACTTTGTCTACTTTTGTGAAGTGGTAGTTTGGTATTACATGTTGTAAGATCATGCATATAATTTCCAAGATATATTATTTTATCATTGAGTGTCTTCTTCACTCTACGTTCAACACAATGCTAGACTGATTTCACCTGTAAATGCCATAATTTCTCTCTCTGTATTTACAGGTGTCAGTTCAGTGCTCATGATTTAGTTCATTTGATGTAAATTCATACATGGATGGGATGGTTTGACTTCCAAGATGAGGGGTGTCTCCCATCCCTCCACTTTCTGAACTCTCCTGTGTATTCAAAATTATTATTCAAAATGTTATTTACCTCACACTTATTGAATTCTCCTGTGTACTCAAAAAATTTTTCCATTTTTATCAACACCTTGATTCTAATGTAGTATATTTATATCAACACTGCCTTTGGTCACGTGATTGTGAACTGACTTATGTCAATTTATTTGTTAATTTCATGCAGCATAAAACAATTTGCAAGTTTGGTTGGCTTTGGTATTTGAAGTTTGTTGACACTCCTTATTTTATGTGTGATCAGATGTAATTCCAAAAGGATTAAAGAGATTAATTGATTATGGATGGATTACTAAAGAGCTCAATTGGTATAGAGTTGGTTTGGCCTTGGCATTTAAAGTTTGTTAAGATGCCTGAGTATGTGTTTTCTCCCAATTCTAACCTGAATCTAAGCAACTGAAAAATCCCTTGAAATTTGGTGATGCATATAAATGGGAATTTCATTTGATGGAATCATGTTCATGGGACATGAATGTAAATTCTTTCCTTCCCATAAAGCAGATTATAAAATATGGTGGTAGGAATGATACTATGTGTCAAGAAGCATATTAAAACATAAAATATGAAAACAAATCACTGAAATCCATCATTGTAGAATCTGCAGGGAAAGATACATATGCTGAGAAACTGTGTGCAAAAATTTTATTGCCTAGCATAATCTCTCATTAACAGTAGCATATCATTTATCATATCTAGTCAAAATAATATTAGCTGACATGAAAATCTCACAAATGTTCTCATATAAACAGTGGCGCAAGTACACCTTTATTTTTTCAGTCCCAGATTCAAAGTGATGAATGTTCTCACACTTAGAGATGAAATGGACAATATTTCAGCTCAGGCTGTGTCTTTTTGGATACAATGTTTATCTTCTCATCTTATAAGGAACTAACTCAAGACCAATGCTTTTCTGGTGCATATCAGATGATGAGATTAGGGCAATCACCAACAGCTCCCAAAATTATATAAACATATTTTGTATAATAACAAAAATAATACTTTTGTTCAGTGTACAAAAAACAATGTGTAAAATGTTCATTGTTATTTTTGTGCCAATATTTGTTATTGAATATTATGGAATCACTTATGCATACCATAAATTGTCTGGAGAATACACAGTGCTGATGCTCAAGGAATGCTTGTCTGAATAAAGTATAAAATAAAATATTAGAGATGCAATCTTTTAATTTATGTGTATTTCTCATCATTAAGAAAAGTAATCCATCCATTGACCTTTTCTGTTTCAGACATGACACTCTGATGTATGGGAGATTCCAAAATAAGCCTACAGTAGAAGAGGAGAAAGCCACTAAGCTGGCTAGACTACACAGGATGAGGAAAATATACATTGCACCTCGCATTTCACCCAGTAAGGCAATACAGAACTTACCATGAATTAATGGGTATCAAATCACATGGAAATCACTTGAAGATGCTTGACCCAATCCATCATCAGGGAATAAGACTTTCACTGGGAGCATTTAAGACATCCCCATGTGAAATCCTACTCGTTGAAGTGAACAAACCATCATTATCACAACATAGAGAAATGCTTTCTGCACAGTATGCTCTCAAATTAAGATCCAGCCCTCTGAACCCAGCTTTTTTGGCTGTTTTTGAACCAAAATATAAAATCTTATATGACAATAAACCAAACATCACACCTACTATTGGCATTATAATATCACAATTCCTTGAATGTACCCAAATTGATCTTTCAAAAATTCTGAAAATGACCATCTCCAAAACACCCCCATGGCTACTTCAACAACCAAGGGCACTTTCCACGATACATGATGGAAAAAAAAATCAAAGACAACCCCTTCCATTTTCCACAACTCTTACCATAAACTCGCCCAACTTGAAAATTATACAAAAGTATATACTTATGGATCAAAAGATGAGGAAAGGCTGCTGCAGCCTTCGTAAATGGGAAACACACAACCAAAGTTCGATTGCCAAATGGTACATCAATTTTTTCAGCAGAAATCAGAGCAATAGACCTTGCCTTGCAATACATTGCAAGCAATCATATTTTAAACGGCATCTTCTCCAATTCACTATCAGTACTTCAGTCACTACATAATAGAAAACTGGAGAATCCATTACTAGCTAATATTCTCCTTAAACATACTGAGCTGAGTACCTCACACAATATAGTATACTGTTGGTTACCCAGCCATGATGGAATTAAAGGTAATGATAAAACAGACTGTGCTGCTAAAATTGCCCTATCGTTAAAACCATCTGATTTTAATACACCATACACATTTTAAACGTATCAAAGACTCAAATGGAATGATGCTGTGAATAACAAATTCCATGCCATCAAGCCAACACTAGGAGAATGGACTCCTTCCTACAGAGCTGTCCATAGGGAGGAGGTTGTCATTGCAAGAATTTACTGTATCAGCCATACTTATATATTACATACTAAAAGGAGAAGACCCACCAGAGTGCATAGCTTGCAATGAACCATTCACTGTTAAGCACTTTATCTTGTAGTGTTTCGACCTCCAACCTACATGTAATATATATTACAATGCTCAAGACATGAGGGAACTCTTTGATACAGTTAGCATTTTTTATCTTATAAACTTCCTTATGGAAGTAAACATATATCATAAGTTATAGCTTTTATGTTATCATCTTAAACATTTTTATGTGATATATATATGTACGGATGCTAGATTTTAATTACCTTTCATATGTTTTCGTTGTCATACATTATTTGCAATCCCCATTGATTGGGAAACTTTATATTTTATCACTGTTACTATTTTCATCATTTTACCTTTAGCTATTTGGTTTCATATTGCTGGCTGATACAGAACCTTTTTACCATTTGTAAATAATGAAAGATATAACCTTTTATCTGGAGCTAAATGGCCTCATTATGCTGGTGCGCTGTAAAAATTCAACCAACCAAGCAATCAAACTTGACACATTATTGTCTGAGAATATATATCCCACTACCTGTCACATAAGACTTAATTATATCCAGAATATATACTCCACTACCTTGATTTTGTAAATACATCAAGATATTTCTGTTGTCTGTTCTTGTAGTTAATGTCTTTATTTGGACTCATTAAATATGAGGGTGACAGAAGTTTGTCACAATGACTTAATAACACAGGTGCAGTCATGAATTAATTACTTATTATGATTTGTTCATATTGTGTAATATTGACCACCAATATATTTCATGCCTAGTGCGAGGCTGTGTCAATAGAATAATGAGGGACCTCCATCTTGCATGAAAAAAAAAAAGATTTATTTGTATGTGAAGACCTGATACCCATTATATTTATCTGTATGTGAAGATTTGGTATCCCATTACATTTTATCTGTATGCAGTTTGATACCCTGTTACATTTTATCTGTATGTGAAGCTTTTGTACCCCATTACATTTTATCTGTATGTGAAAATTTGGTATCTATTACATTTTATCTATGAAATTTGATACCGTTACATTTTATCTGTGTTAAAAGACTTGGTACCCTATTTAATTGTATCTGTATATGAAGATTTGGTACTCCATCTATTATATTTTATCTATATGTGAAGATTTGGTATATTATTACATTTTATCTGTATGTGAAGATTTGGTATCACATTACATTTTATCCCCATTACAGTTTATTTGCATTTGAAGATCTGATACCACATTATATTTCATGAACATGCTTGTATCAGAATATGCATACTATCTGAGGGTATGTGTGTGTATGTGTGTGTGTGTGTGTGACTCATGTATATTTTGTCTGATACAACTTTTTTATATGAGAGTATCAGTGCTAAAATATTCACATATAGAAGAAATTTTAGAGGTGAAAAATTTAATTGGTTGAATAACATTCTTAGAATCTGAAACATGATATGATAGTACTGAAGGATGTTTGTTTGCTTTAGATATAATCTGTTTGCTTTCATTTATGGTCATAAAGTAAATAAACTAAAGTTTCTATGATGTGAGAATGTTCTGCAGCATTGACATTACAGTTTCTGTGATGTAAAAATTTCATGCAGCATTGTCACTACAGTTTGTTTTGTCATAATATCATGCAGCACTGTCACTACACAGTTTCTATGAGGTCATAATGTCATGTGGCACTGTCACTACACAGTTTCTATGAGGTCATCATGTCATGTGGCACTGTCACTACACAGTTTCTATGAGGTCATCATGTCATGTGGCACTGTCACTACACAGTTTATATGATGTCATAATGTCATGTGGCACTGTCACTACATTGTTTCTGTGATGTCATAATGTCATGCAGCTCTGATGCTACACAGTTTATTGGATAAATTAATTATTACCTTACTTGTGTGCTTCATTTCAAAGAAACTTATGAAATGTGTTGAAAAATATCATTAGTTTGCTTACCAAGGCTTGCAAAAATGAAATTTTCCTACTCATTTCGCATTTTATTTTATATGGCTGCTTTTGTGATATCCCACATATTACTCACACATTTTGTATGGCTATTTTATATGGTCACTATGCTCTATAAAGTTGACAAAAATATTTTTCATGCTACATCGAAAATGGTATGCAATACCACAGCTATGTCAATATTGGACTTATTATTAATACTATTAGTGATTTTCTGACTAACCCAAAAAAATCAGATAAAAATCATGCCAGGGAGTTGATGGCTGTCATTGCTAACTTGCATCTGGTGGCCGTCAGTGCTAACTTAGACTTGGTGTGACCAGGCACATGACTTCATCCGACATTCAGAGGTAAAATGGTGGAGAAAGTGAGGAGACAGCTGCTCAGGAACTGCTCCTCCAACTTGCTGCTCAACCTTCACTAATGTACAAGCCCAATCAATCTCCATCTCAAATGAAAATGACTATTTTTCCTGGTAAATTTCAGGTCCTTTTATCCTAGCTGATGTGTGCTTTACACACTACATACTCTTAAGTCTCCAAAGATCAGAGTTGCCTCATGAACATTTCAGCTTAAGAAGTTAGTGATCTCTGAGAGCCTCTATTTCAAGCATAATGTTTTGACCTGAGATAACAGGAAGCTGTTGGCTAGCATGTACTGTCAACCTTTGCTAGTTTTGACCTCTGGGGCTTAGCTCTGTAGATACAAAATTTGATTACTTTTAAAATCCCCCAACACAAGCATCCTCATTAATACATTGCTCAGCTTAAAACTAATGACACCTGGTGATAGCATTGGAGATATTGGGCAGGAGTTACCACCCTTCATGTACACAGCATATATGGAAATGACATTTTGGCTTTTTAGAAAGGCTGGATTCAGGATGTAGCAAGCTTATTTTCCTAATGTTAAAGTGATAAAGCATGCATTCTTAGAGAGGCATAAGGCTCTGAAAAAATTGCTTTCTTGGATCCTATTTTGCCAGCACTTATGATATTGGTAGGTGTTTGTATCTCAAGAGAACAAACAATTATTCCAAAATTTAGTGTAACTAATTTTCAATGCTTGGGTAAATTTTGTAGCTTCAGTACCTTGTTATACCCTATTTATTTATGCTAATCAAACAGGCACATTGATACATCTCAAGACAGTAAACATCATACTAAAACTAGGTCACTGTGACCTTTTGCACTTATGTGAATTTCGTATTTTTAGCTATCAAATTATTACATACCCATTATCTTGAACCATATATCACATGAACTCATGATAATTGTTATAAAATGAGAATAATTCTATCATAAAAGTAGGTCACTGACAAAATCTTCTGACATGAGTGACTATTAACTTTTTTCCATATGAGTCTGTGTATTGTCTGCTACTCCAATGGTTTTCTATTTGCAAGGGGATGTATTTATGAGTAAAAACCTTGTTTACATATTTAAACTGAGGTAAATTAATCAAATCCATTTTTTTCAAAAACAAGGATGTGATCATTTTGGAATTTATATTTAGATATTAGAAATTTAAAATGGCAACAAATTGATAATGAACTTCATATGAACCTCATATTAAATATTTTTAATTTCAGCACATTCCCATCAGGAAACTTTGCCCCCTCCCCCAACAAAGATGGAAGGTAAGGAGGAGCCATGGGACAAGGAGGTAGATGATTTGGTGGACTGGTCCTCCAAACTGGATGAGGCTGCTCTTGACAAACAATTAACTTCATAAAGTAATCCTGATAGGCAGATCTCTTTTCATTTTCCAGTTTAGCCTCACATTAGAAAAGATATAGACTTTTATACTGAACAATGTGATTTCAGTACCTAATATAACATTCATTTGATGTGGAATTGTTTTTACTGAAACAATACCTATAGAGTATGAAGATTTTCTTTCATGAAATAAAACCAATATTTTGTGTGAATTCATATCTTTGGATATGGGCCAATAAATTGTAAATGTGCTTTACAAGTCCATATTGTACATTCTGGAATCAAGTGTTACAGGAGATATTCACAATATGCTGAGATAAAGTGGCATGTAATGAATTAAGAAAGAACTAAAGTACCAACATGATGTAAAACAAGTAAAAGTGTCTTTGCTTTTAACTTATAATCTGTGATGTCTCTTTTCTTAACAATGTATTTCTGATAACTGTTATTCTTGTAACTGTTGCAAAATAGTTGTATTAAAACTTCTAATACTTCTGTGTGAGTGAAGTGATTCTGACTTCTTTGGAGACACATCAGCACCACTTGGAATACAAATGGAAACATGGGATACCCAAAAAGTCTAGACTGACAGATACATTTAATTTGAGACACGATTTTAATATTGAATATATTTTGAACGTTTGTTACTTGAGATTTTTATATTGCAACTCTTATTTTACTCCTCCTGCACAAATTCATTATTCTCTCATGTTTAAATGCTAAACTATGCTAACAGAATGTTGCTTGAGCCCATACTGTCTATATGTTAAAACAAACTAACAACAAAATTAGCTTGATCCTGCACCTCTCCCCTCTCTTTAAGTGCTAAAAGCTAATAGAAAGTTAGCTTCAGCCTGTTCTTTTCTCTAGAAGTTGTAATCTTCTGGTACAGAAAAACCAAAATAGGCAGTCAAGTCTTTGTCTTAATCATGAATCAGAACATATCTTAAATGTTTATGTTTTTAAATGTAAAATGTATGTTATTGAACATAACCAAGCTGGCATGTTAGAATAATTGTCAAGCAAATGGAAAAAGGATTTTCCTATACATTCAATATTTTACTAATATCTTAAATGTTACTTGTTACACATAGTTGTTATAACAGGAGTATTGTGAGTGGTACATAATACATATGCTGCATGTTTATTAAACCTGTGTGTAGGCATCAGCATGGTTGATTTTGGGGATTATTAAGCAGTGCTTCTCAAAGATCTTGATGCTATCTTCATGATATGTGATCTCAAAATAAACTTACTGTGCAGAAAATCTAGGTTTTTTTCTCTTACCCTAAGTGTAAGCTATTCACAAAAATTGATTTAGGAACTTAATCTGGAAAAAAAGTTATTGTGCAAACCAGATTTTTCTTCAAGTTTCATAGACATAGATTTTTGACCTTTTGATCCCAAATGAGCTTCTTCCTTAAGTGCAAGTTTTACTATAGTTGTTATAAAAACAAAAGATTCTTCTTTTGATACATTGATTTTGGTCTTTGACCTTTTGACTCCAAAATCAATAGGCACCTAACTTACTTAAAGAGAAAGCCACCAACAACCTTTAGTGATGGTACATACTGAAATTTTGGTCAGAAACCATTTCAAAGTTTTCAGTCACAATGATCAGAATCAAAATGCTTCCTTTCTTCCACAGGTGCATGCTATCCAAAAAGTTTAGTCCTTGTCTGTGACATAGAACTTTACTGTGATCAATAGGTTTCTTCTTTTTCCAAAGTGCAAGCCATCCACAACCTTTGGTAATGACTGAGAACATACAACTAAAGTTATTGCATTGAAGTGTCAAAGGTAATAAATGACTGTACAGACAGAGATCATTATAAAATTTAGTTTGTCTTTTGGTGGGCATATACAATATAAAATAGTAAAGAGCTAGATAAGTTTCTTTTTATATCTAAATATCTAAATTTTACAAGTTTAAAAAATTTTAAAACTTAAAAGACATTTTTTTAAATATTGCCTCATCCACATTCTAAATTTATCAATTATGTAAAAGCTATAAGATAAGTTTAATGGAAAATGTATATGCATTTACTAAACAAGTATATAAAAAAAAACCATTATGAAGAATACGGAGTTCAATAAAAACAATTTCATTAATTAATATATTGGTGCTCACATGAATATTTAAGTATGGAAATAATATTTCTTCTCCAATGATATATCAAATATCTTATTCATTTAGCCAATAAATGCAACAAATTAATGAATCAATTGCCTTAATAATGATTATAATATGTAGTCAGTTGTCAATACATAAATAATATTAGGTAAAGTGGCAATTTCAATTTATAATTGAATTCATAGAGCTGCACATGTACATGTAAACAAAATGGTTATTTTTTTGTATTAATGACCTTTCAATATGGATCACTTCTTTCTCTAATGTAGTAATAACTGTTAAACTACTAACACTTTTCTTGTGGCAGGTTTATTTAAAACATGCTCACCACAGTGCAGATCTTACAAAGAGACCAACACAGTTGACTTAAGCAAAAAAGAGCAAACATCCATTCTAATTTTAGAAACACAAATGACATTATATAAATAACTTCAGTAAAGATGTTCATTTGTTGTAATTGAAAACATATTGTTAATTGGAAAATTTCATTGTCTTCCAAAATACAAATCTAATGAATCAGCTTAAAACTATTGAGCTATACATGGTGTCATCTTCCAAAATACAATTCTCATGAATCAGTTTTGAACTTTTGAGTAATACTCAGTGTTGTCTTCCAAAATACAATTCTCATTAATCAGATTTGAACTTTTGAGTAATACTCAGTGTTGTCTTCCAAAATAAAATTCTCATTAATCAGTTTTAAAGATTTGAGTAATACTCAGTGTTGCCTTCCAAAATACAATTCTCATGAATCAGTTTTAAGTGTTTGAGTAATACTCAGTGTTGTCTTCCAAAATACAATTCTCATTAATCAGATTTGAACTTTTGAGTAATACTCAGTGTTGTCTTCCAAAATACAATTCTCATGAATCAGTTTTAAACTAATGAGTAATACTCAGTGTTGTCTTCCAAAATACAATTCTCATTAATCAGTTTTAAACGTTTGAGTAATACTCAGTGTTGTCTTCCAAAATATAATTCTCATGAATCAGTTTTAAACTTTTGAGTAATACTCAGTGTTGTCTTCCAAAATACAATTCTCATTAATCAGTTTTAAACATTTGAGTAATACTCAGTGTTGCCTTCCAAAATACAATTCTCATTAATCAGTTTTAAACTTATGAGTAATACTCAGTGTTGTCTTCCAAAATACAATTCTCTTTAATCAGATTTGAACTTTTGAGTAATACTCAGTGTTGTCTTCCAAAATACAATTCTCATGAATCAGTTTTAAACTTATGAGTAATACTCAGTATTGTCTTCCAAAATACAATTCTCATTAATCAGTTTTAAACTTATGAGTAATACTCAGTGTTGTCTTCCAAAATACAATTCTCTTTAATCAGATTTGAACTTTTGAGTAATACTCAGTGTTGTCTTCCAAAATACAATTCTCATGAATCAGTTTTAAACTAATGAGTAATACTCAGTGTTGTCTTCCAAAATACAATTCTCATTAATCAGTTTTAAACTTTTGAGTAATACTCAGTGTTGTCTTCCAAAATACAATTCTCATGAATCAGATTTGAACTTTTGAGTAATACTCAGTGTTGTCTTCCAAAATACAAGTCTCATGAATCAGCTTTAAACTATTGAATGATACTCAATATTGTCCTCCAAAATACAAGTCCTAATGAATTGGCTTTAAACTATTGAGCCAACCGCAGGGTTTGATTTTCATTTTTCTTAACAGAAGGAAAGAAAATTTGGCTACAGGTTATGCATTGAATCAAGTACTATAAATCAAGTAAAATTTATTTATACTCCCTTTTTTACAACATTAAGATAAGCTCTACTGAGCTTTTATATCAACATTATTAAAAGACTTGTATATAAGACATGTGCAAAATATAAATGCAAGCCACACATGTATCATATGCTATGACTCTAGCAACATTCAGTGACAACATAAATAAAATACAAAGACTTGTGCAACTTTATGTACTGACAAATTGCAAACATAACATTCAAGACTTGACTACTTGGCTGTCTTTCTGGTCGGTTATTATAGTTGAATTTAAGTCATAATGTGGAACAAATTTTGTTCTCTAATTCATAATGTGAAACCATCTGCTAACACAATAGTTTCGATATAAGAATACATGAGACTTGCTGTGCTTTCAGCTGATTAAGCAAGGATTAAACTAAACAAAGCCCTGCAATCTAGGTGCAAGATTATTGATGTTGCCACAGTCAGCTGCTGGCTCAGATTAGCACACTCTCACTGAAAGATTCTAGGCTGAACTGATCTGCTGTTGAAAGCAGTTGCTCTCAGTATCTCCTGAGTTAAGTTTCTGTATACTTTCTAGCTGTAACCCTTTGCACCAGCCATTATGTCCCATTAGATACTTACATGTGTATCAAGGTATAGTTGGGATTCATGTATACCAATCCAAAAGCTACAGTCACTTACTGTATCACTGTTTAATTGGGATGCACATACAACAATCCAAATGCTATAGTGATCTATTGGAGTAATGCTGAATTGCATCCTGTTGGGTCAAAATCCAAAAGAACTGTGGATGGTTCACAAACTGTACAGCAAAAGTTACTGGTTATAATAAGATTTTACTTCTCATATGGGAGCATGCACCTGTTTCAGACACTGAGACAGTCGTCAGTACCATAATGGTATGAATCATACAATATATGTGGCATTATAAACTACAATGACATAATTCAAGACATATTGTATTACATATATCTTAATTGTGCAAAATTACAGTACACATACACTCACACACACACACACATGCAAACTATGCACACAGTTGGAATTTGTCATATATATGGCTTCTATCACATATTTGTATGTAAATTAAGAAGAAAGCATAACTTGTAATTAACTGAAGCAATTAACTGAAGCAGGCATATCCTAATTTTTAACATAGCTTATTAACAAGCATTGAATTTATTGGTATGGCAAAAATTAATAGGATTTGTTGTTGACATAGGGTTTAAAGCCATTTCTCAGTGCAAGATAGGTTATACATGATGGCATGTACAACTAGCGAAGAAAGAACCCTGGAAACCCTAGAAAAAAACACCAACCCACAGGAAACTCCTGGCACCTTTCTCTCTTTTCTGAAGATTTTTTTACTGGAAGAAGAAAGTATACTATAGTTTGTATATAGCATAATAAAATTGACTACAATTAGGGAATATACTATAATTAATGAGCATTTGCATTTAATTTGGATTTTTAATGTGGCTTTAACAATTTTTCGGTCATATCTCTACCATATCTGCAGTGTAGCACTTTATAGTGATGTCTAGCACTGTGGCATCATGCTACACACATGCAGCATCATGTCCCACCCAGTCACATTATCCAGACACCATGATGACCAGTCCTAACACTAACCTCTTAATGCTGAGCACCAAGTCAGGCAGCTGCTAGTACCATTTTTATAAGTCTTTGGTATAACTCGGCCTGAGTTTAAACTTGTGACCTCCCACATCTGAGGTGGACGAGATAACCAACTAGGCCACAGGAGCAGTCAGTAAAGAGTGCAGAAGCAACTTAAAGCATGCAAAGCAATTACAGAATGGACTTTTCCAACTAATTATTAAGCTGTGAAATTTACTCAGAGACATTTCTTGAAATTATTAGAAAGTGAGTTCCACAGGTTTTCACTAAAATATCTAAACAAATAACATTCCTTGAAGTTCTTTCCCTGGGCAATTCAACTGTATTTCTATCTCTAAAGAAGAACAGAATTGCTTAATATGTATAAAACTATGCAACAACAGTGAAACTGAACATAGCCTTCTTAAATGTGGTAAATTTCATCTTGACAGCATAGTTGCATGTGAACTCGCAACATCTTCATATATGAACCTAAGCTCTTTCATTGATTTTCTCTATTTTCTGCACATTACCATAGTCAAGGACAATAGTTGCACATAAATCTACCACCCAAAAGTACCATACCCAAGGACTTAAGTCACAGCTGGGCATAATGAATAAGCAATACATTTTTAGCCTTCTAATCTATAGTTACTTGCCTGTCCTTTTCAGAATATTGTTTTCATACCTTCTGACAATTCTGACAAGAGTCATGTTCCTGACCAAATCACTAAAAACGTAAGCATATTCATGCTGCTTGAGTATCACACATGATTACCAATCAATCCTACACTTTATTAGTCACAAGTCCAATCCATGGTCAATGTTTCATTCCAATAGCCAAGAATTTATCTCCTCAAACACCATTTTATGCTTTAAGAATTGCCTTGAGTTAATGAACAAATGTTAAGTACTGTATGCTATTTAACAAATCAATTGCATTTACTTGTGTAAGTAATTAGACACTAATCAAATATGATGTTAGACAAACTATGTAACAAGAAATACAAATACTTTAAAAAAAAATCACACCTTTATGTACATAAAACAGAATTAAACACACTTTTTCTCAACAAAAAGAGTCAAAATACGTCCATATTTCATGTTGCTTGGTTGAGCAAACATCATTGGTAGTAATAACTATGAACCTAAATGTCAAACTCAACAATCTGATGCACTAGGTTTCTATCTCCTAACAAGATGATAGACTAATTAAATAGTACCAATAGTTTTAAGGACTTAAGCTTTCTCTATCCTGGACAGAGTACTACTTGATTAAAAGCACTTAAATTTTTCCTCATATCATGTGTACAGTACTACTTGTTTTAAGTACTTAATCTATCTCTTTATTCTATGCTCAATTTATTCTCCATAAACTTTACATTGTCAGGATCATGCATTATTTTTCCATACACAGTTTCACACTGCATGACATGCATGTCTAAAAATAGCTTCATTTATTATGAACGACATTTATAAGCAAACCATGCACATTCATGTCATAGATGCTTTAGCTTTGGTTTATTAGATTTGTTTGGGAATGAACTAAACAAACTCTTTTGTCCATTTGAAAGTAGAGATGATAAAGTCAATGATGTAGACAAGTTCATTGAGTCATAAACAAAAATTTCAAACAAGGAAATGAATAACTGTGATGGAGACATACCATTTTACAAGTCAAAACACTAAATTAAAGAAAAAATGCATGAGTGTTTTTAGTATGAAACTAAGAGCATCAGAGCCAATAAGCCAAGATGATGAAACAGTATTCTGCTGGCTAAATGGACTGTTATGCAATACATGCTTTGCAATTTACCTGTTTAACTATTTTGATACAATGTTAGGTTATCAATACAAGTCATATCGGTCATAACTGGGATCCCTACAACAGCAAACATGCAAGTGATAGGACATAAACATGTTTTCTTCAGCTGTTTATTAGAATTGCAATAAATATATTTCATTTATGCATCATGAATTTCCTCAAAATGTATATTCTTAGTTCTGCAAATCAGAATGACATGACCCATATCAGAAAACTTGTTTTTCAAAATTGAAATTCCTCTAGTTTCAGAATGTTTGAAATCCCAAGCATTATTTTTCATTTTTGAAATTTTTAGTAAAATCAACATGCTTTTTTTACAGTGTCGTCAAATGTGGAGATCTTTCTTTCAAATCCTATCCAGGAACAGTTAGATTTTTTTGAAAAAAGATGAATTGTTCCAGCTTGCCAGAAAATATGATCTTTCTGAGGCAAAAGCTTCTTTAATGAAGTAAGAAAAAAGATATTTTTGGCCAGTATTTGGTAGAAGAGAGTGTTTTGGATAAACATGATTTGGCTTTGATCACTAAGTATGTATCAGACTATGACATAAAAGTAAAGGAATTAAAATTAAAATACAAGATGGAATTAGAGTTAAGAAAGATTGAACTTGGAAAAAGAGGAGAATGAGGACAGAGAAACAAATACAGTTTCAATTTGAGAAAGAGGAGAGAGAGAGAGAGAGAGAGAGAGAGAGAGAGAGAGAGAGAGAGAGAGAGAGAGAGAGAGAGAGAGAGAGAGAGAGAGAGATGAGAGAGAGAGAGAGAGAGAGAAAAGAGGAGAGAGAGAAAAGAGGAGAGAGAGAGACAAATGCAGTTACAATTGGAGAAAGAGAAGAGAGACAGATGCAAATGCAAAGAGAGAAAAATGAAAAAGAAGTTAAAATTAGGTTAAAAGAATTGGAGCTGGCAAGTGAAATGCACATTCCCAATTTACATACAAATATAAATTTTCATGTTACTAAGAATATTAGTTACTTTTGTAGGCAAGTCTTTCACTCAGATGTCTTGTGGTAAGAAAGTATTTCAGCCAAATACAAGATCTTCTAAATTGCAATCTAGCACAACTTTTACAATTAAACTTCTGATAAGTTTGATTAAAAATCCTTATTTCTTCATACATGTAACTATTGCAAGAAAAGTCACATTATTTCTGATTGCAACAAATTGAAAAATAAGCAACAGAAACAAGACAGATCTATTCCAAATGCTTTTATTTCTAAGAGGTTATGATCATGGTCATGTTTTGAAAGCAATACATTTGTTGGGTCTAATAAACCCAAGTCTGATTTTATTATGGAGAATTATGAACCATATATGTTGCAGGGTTCTATATCGCTCTTAGATAATTCAGCAAATCCCATCCTTATTAAAATTTTAATAGACACAGGAACTTTTCAGAGTCTTTTTTATTATCAGGTACTTTGCCTTTTTATGAGTAGTCTTTTTCTAATGAGTGTTCTTATTCCTCTCCATTGTGTAAATTTGTCATCAGACTTAAGTCTTAGAACCCATGACAATTGGAATAGTGTGGTCTTTACCAACTGCAGGCATTTATTTATTACTAGGCAATGACCTAGCTTAAGATAAAGTTGTGGTTAATCCACTTGTAACTGACAAGTCTTGTTTGGATCAGAAATTG
The DNA here is from genome assembly GCA_016746295.1 of Potamilus streckersoni. Classification (NCBI taxonomy): domain Eukaryota; kingdom Metazoa; phylum Mollusca; class Bivalvia; order Unionida; family Unionidae; genus Potamilus; species Potamilus streckersoni. The sequence goes on from JAEAOA010000712.1 coordinate 2,146,838, forward strand.
ATCCTATTGAAACCCAGCTTGTGCAATTACTAGAGCTATGACAAAGAAAGCTCTTGAGAATGAGGTTGATCAGGAAAGTTTTCCTTTAGCTGACACATGTATTGGTCAGACTCTTGATGAGTTCACTTTCACTCCTTGTTTGGATCAATCAAAGGGTATTGATCACATGATTTTTTTAAACTATGTATTCTCTTTATTCTAATCAGGGTGACAAATGACAATTACTTGTCATTGAACAGGAAAAATATCCTGAGATCTGTTTGTTTCAAAATGCCATTAGTGAAACTGAAGTCTGTCTGTTATTCTTATGAGAAAATGGGATTCTTATGAGAAAATGGAGACCTCTGCTGGTGACGAGTGGTCAGTAAAGTATCAAATTGTAGTTCCAAAATCATACAGGCAGGAAATTCTTAGTCTGGTCCATAAAACTCCTTTGGCTAGTCATTTAGGAATTAATATGAGTCATTACAATACAATTTACAATTACAATTTCTTGAATAACTCGTTACAATCTTTTGAATCGCTTCTATTTGAAAAAAAGTAAAAGTGATATTTGTAAATGCTGCAGATATTGTCACACTTGTCAAATGGTAGGAAAACCCAATCAGAAGATACCTAAGGCTAATCTGCAATCTATTCCTACATTTGATGAACCATTTAGCAGAATAATGGTAGATTGTATTGGTCCCTTACCTAAGACCAAGTCAGGCAACCAAAACTTGTTGACCATAATATGTGCATCAACAAGATTCCCAGCGAAAATTCCTTTGAGGAATATTAAAACTAAAATAATAGTAAAAGCTTTGATAAAGTTTTTGACTCAATAAGGCCTTCCCAAATCTGTTCAATTGGATCAAGGGTAAAATTTTTTTGTCTGGAATTTTCCAGCAAGTTATGCACAAATCAGGCATCCAACAATTCCAATATTCTGCCTATCACCCTGAGAGATAAGGGGCTTTAGAAAGATTTCATCAGTCTCTTACAAATATGATTCAGTCATACTATTTTGATACGAGTAAAGATTAGGATGAAGGCACTCATTTACTGTTGTTTGCTGTTCGGGAATCAGATCAAGAATCTGTGTGTGGACCACTTAAGTTGTTGAAAGAGAAATTTCTAAAGTAGATACTTAATTAATTTTTCTCAAGTGTGTTTCAAATTCTAAGTAAGTTGTGAAAGGCTTGTGAGGTTGCAAGAGCTAAACTGTGCTCTACTCAGTCAAAAATGAAATTAAGGTTTGATGAAAATGCAAATAAATGGTGTGATGTGATGTGACTTGGATTTTTAATGTAGCTTTAACAATTTTTCAGTCGTATCACTACAATGTCTGCAGTGTGATAGTTTATAGTGATGTCTAGCACTGGGGCATCATGTCACAGACATGAACGCCAAGCAATGAAGCTGTTAGTACCATTTTTGTAAGTCTTTGGTATGACTCGGCCAAGGATTGAAGCTACAACCTTCCGCATCCAAAGCAGACACTCTAACCACTAGACACCGGAGAGGTTACAAAGGAAAGGAGTTTTCAGTCTGGTGATAGTTCTGGCTGTCTTGCCCAAACCACAAAATCTCTTCAGGCCATATCTTGGTCCCTACACATAAACATGTTACAGAAGTACATTGAGAGAGAAAGCCGGGTTAATCATGCAATTAATTTAGTTGTACCTGTCCCACTCATTGAGGATTAAAGTGAAGGAGTGCTATCAGATTTTGGAGTGACAAATCTTTGGAATTCAGAAATTATGAATAATCTGGACCAAAAGCTTTCACAATTGCAATAACAAGAAAGAAATGAGCTTAAACAGTTATTATATGAATATATGCACTTATTTCCAAATGTTCCTACATAAACAAATTTTACCATGACATTGAAATTGCACAATTTTTTCAGCTCCAAATTTCAATCATTTAAACTATCTGCAAATGCAAGTGATGTTGGGGTTAGAGCAGTCAGTATTGATTCAAGAAGATAAAAATATTGTTGATCATCCAGTGTACTATATTTCTAAGAAATAAATAAGCACCAAAGAAATTATTCTATGATCAAAAAGGAATGTTTGGCTTTAATATTAGAATTACAACATTTTGAAGTTTACATTACTTCAGCGTCTTCTCCAATTATTGTGTTTAGTGATCACAACTCCTTTACTTTCAGTAGCAAGATGAAAAACAAAAATCAAAGATTATTAAGGTAGAGTTTTTTGTTACAGGAATATAATATTGACATCAGACATATCAAGGAAAAAGACAATTTAATAGCAGATGCACTTTCCCATGCATAGAAATATTTTATTTCATGTATACTTTGTATCATTCATAAGATTTTATCTTATGTTATTTTTTTTATATATCTAATGTATAATTGATCTATGGTAAAAGGAAAGCTTTATTATATAAATCTTTCTTTTTCTTTTATGGATGGGGAAGTGTTATATAAATTAAATTTGTTTTTTTTATTAGTTTTAAATTTTATAATTCCATTATAGGCTATTGTAATGTAACTTTGTTTACTGGATTTGACATTGTCCATAAATTCACTTCAATTCTGTTAGACCTTTTTTTAAAATTTCATTGATAAGCAACTAATAATAGAAACACCATATCTAGTTTCTGATCTTGTTTCAGAGACTGTGACAGTTTTGGTAAACAATTTTTTAAAATTTTCTTTTTATCTTTCTCATAGTAAGAATTGTTAAGTTGAATCAAAGTCATACTTGGACAATGTGACAAATAGCATAACAAACTTCTGTATCTTTTAGATGACTGACCTTCATCTGGGAATTTGTTTTGTGTCTTAAATTATGTATAACTGTTGTCTTAACAGAAGATTGTTAGTTGGGCTTAAAACACTTGAGATGTCAAGTTACATTTTGTTGTGACCAGTTTGAGTTGAAATTTTATTGTATTGAATTTCAACTGATTCTTTTCATGAAAATACATAACTGCTCATATAAAATTCTTGGCCAAAGACATTCACTGAAATTTTTACGGAATTCAAAACTGGTATAATAATTTATGTGATTCAACAAGGAACTGTTGACACAACAGTACTTCTCAGTCTACAACAGATGTCATCATCCTTCATTTAGGATTTCATCAGGACTCAAACTCAGATTCATTCAGGACTATTTAGTAATAGGACTTCTATTTGTTTATTCTTGGAATACTTTTGGATTTGATTCATAAAACTCAGTTATTTTTTTCTCATTTTTCACTTGATATTTCAGGGGAATAAATTTGTTAAATTTTACAAAGCTTGTTGTCTTCACTGTTTTCTGTTACTTTTTGTAGGAGCCTAGATTCGTAAGAAAGAGACATATGACATGGTTAGGTGTTATGTACCAGTATGAGCTCTGTCAGGGACATATCACATGGTTAGGTGTAATGCACCATGTGCACTCTGGAAGAGAAATATCACGTGGTTAGGTGTAATGCACCAGTATGCACTTTGGAAGAGAAATATCACATGGTTAGGTGTAATGTACCAGTCTGCACTCTGGAAGAGAAATATCACATGGTTAGGTGTAATGTACCAGTATGAGTTCTGGCAGGGACATATCACATGGTTAGGTGTAATGCACATTGTGCACTCTAGTAGGGACATATCACATGGTTAGGTGTAATGCACCAGTATGCACTCTGGAAAGGTACAAATAACAAGGTTAGGTTTAATACACCTCTATGAATTCTGGAAAGGACTTATGACATTGTTAGGTATAATGTACTCTGTGATAAATCAAGCTCCAAATCTGTGCTGAATATATGAATAATGAACAATATGTTGGTCTGATGTCACCTGTTTATTAAAATGTGCAATTTTACTGCATGCAAATCTTTGCAGAACACAACTGCATAGATTTTAAACACTCACCAGTATTTGGTAATAACTATATCTAGAAAAATTAAAATGGCCACATGACAGAGCGTTGTGCCTACTTGGTTTTACAAGTCACCAAACAGAATTTTATCTGGAAAAATATCTACGTTACAAAAAGAACACTTCAGTTGATGGTAGCTCAACATCTGTAACGAATACTGGTAAGTGTATAAAATGTACACCAATTGTGTGGAGACAAAACTATCTGCAGACTTTTGCAGGTTTTAATGAACAGGTAATATCAGCCCAGAAAATGTCAGTCTATTTCATTGTAGGTGTTGGACTAATTTATTGACCTACAACATATGATTGGTTGCAGCTTCTGTCTCTTACTCAATAAAGAACAAGAAAAATTGTTTCACAATTTTAATAATCATAGTAACAGCAATGTAAAAGAAAATATTAAACCCAACAAAAAGTATGCAAGACATTTTTAAATCTATCATGATTTATTACCTGCAATAAATCAGTCACATAGGCTTTTTGCTGTAGAAAACTGTAAGATGTCAACAACTGTGTCATGCTTAAAACCTAAAATCACCAACATAACCTTTTCCTTGCTTATTTGAAAAGAGGACTCTATGACCTTCAAACCATGCAAACTTAATACAGTTTTAAATAATCATGTAGCTATTATTTTTAGGGATAATTAGTGACAAGGTACTTTTTCCCATACTATTCTATATAATGACCCTTGCAATGGGGTTACATATTCAGCTAGAGCACTAGAAAATTCACTCCAAGTGGTTTTTGATTGCTCTTGCCCATATTTATATAAAACATTTGCAAACAGTTTGATGTTCCAATATTTCCCAACCAATTATCATGAATTGTTTTGTTTCTTGCAGATAACATTATTTTTAGAATGTTACATTTAATCTGTACAACATAGCCAGTATTGTGCCAAAATGTTAAACCTTAACATACATATATTAACAAAAGTTTATTGAAGGGACTGAAGTTCTTTTGGGCAAAAATAATTTCAGGATAAGACCATTTCTTCCTGTTAGCTGCCAAATATTGAAACCATCTCTGATATTCTTCAGTGATACTGTATTTACTGTATATACTGGGATACAATGAAATAATTCTTTTTTCTTGTCCCAGAACTTATGCTAAAACTGTTTTTACCTAGGTCCTATGTCCTAAGACTTAAGAAATGAAATAAAATTTGTACTGAATTTGTGCCCCCTCCCAACTGCACATTGCAATAAACATAAACAAAATTTGATAATAAAAAGAAAAAAAACTGTATTGTCATCATTTATTCCTTTCTTTCATCATGAGCATTAAACAATAAAATATATGTACAAACTCCATATACTGCATGTAGCATAAGCTTCCATACTGTAGCGTGTATTGGTTATGTCTCGTAACACATGACATGTTCATTGACATGAACATTGAGAAACAAATCATGTTTGGTAGTCTTCAAAGGTCTTAATATGTAAACAGACTGAAAACTGAATCCAATAAAATCACACATGTGTGAGAAATAATCAACTGATATCTTGAAGACAACTGCCATTCATGCAAGACAGTGTTAGGTTCAAAATAACCAAGACTGAATTATATCCAGGTCAACTATATGACAATATTCTTGCAAATAAAAACACATTGACTTGAGTGCAAGTGACCATTTCTTCACTAGCACAGGTTACAAAAGTATCATTAAAGCAAGTTATTACTGTGACTTGGCCTGGGTTAGAACCCACGACCTCTCACATCAGAGGCCAATGCTCTAACCAAGGACACAGGAGTGGTTCTGTGTAGGAGGAATAGCTATGGCAAGATTTTCAAGATGGGAATCCAGATGAGCTCCATTTTCATTTATGCCTAACACATTGTAAAAAGTCTTTCATTGAAAAATCTGTATTGATAGGACCAGCTGGTCCTCTAGAGTTTTTTTTAAAAATGGGTGCCATGGTGGCCATTCTGTACTTTAGGTTGGCAATATTTTCATTTATGACCAGCTAGAAATCACAAGTCTTTCAGTGAAAACCCGATAGATATGACCATTCAGAAGGAGTAATGATAACATGGCTTTTAAGATGGCCAATGTAATGGATGTGTGAGCATCACCAATTTCATTTAGGACCAATTAGACCATAGGATGAATGAGTACGGCAAACCTTTATGTAGTTTAGTTGTAGTAGTAATAAAATGCTCACTAAATAACTAGCAAACATAATACGACTGGTTACAGATAGATAAATCACAATAGACCATCCCAAAACTTTTCTGTTCTATGACCAATAACTCCTCTGGTCTATGCTCATTAGAGTTAAAATTAAATCTGCAATGTATATCAAAACCCTCATGTGCATAGTAACAAGAGTCCCTTGAAGAGAATCATGATCTACTATGCAAAACAAATTTCCTGGAATTCAAGATAAGACCATTTCTTCCTTTTAACGGTTTAGTGTTGAAACCATCTCTGATATTATTCTGGCCAAAAATTTTGAACTAGCTGCTGTGGTACACAAACTGGATATCAGCTTAAAGCAGACATCATTAGAAGTCTTATTGAAAACCCTATGTAATAATGATTGTCTAGTTCAAGACAGATATTGTAGTAGCGACATTGGATATATGATAGGACTAAGTACATAAGAAGCCTACTGGTAAAAACCCCATGTTGGCATAGCCATCTATTTAGAGAGGAGTGAGAGATAATATTTTCAAAATATGTCTTTCCATTCTCATGGAGTAGCAATAATAATATTTTCAAGATGGCTATTGTGGTGACCATATTGGAGATCAGATTGGTGACCACATGTGGTAGACATACTGGAAATCAGATCACCATCTTTTTTCATCCAGGACCAAGCATATATCATACTACATCTTTTAGTGAAAACCCCATTTATTATGACCATGCATTCAAAAGGAGTAATGATAACAAGATATTCAAGATGGCTGCTGTAGTGGCCATATTGGATGTGCTAGCAGCACCATTTTTAACTGATACCAAAGAGCCCATGTTATGTAAGTATGTGTAAAGTTTCAAGGCAATCCTCTAAGTAATTTAACAGGAGTCTAATAACAAACATGTACTAAAGGATGCATGAATGAAAGACCATTAGTGCTTCTGGTCTATGACCAGTAGAGCTGAAAATTAAATCTGACTTCTTGTGACTTATAAGATGAAAATATTATAGACTACAATTTTTGGCAGTTAAACTTTAAATGCAATGCCCATTTTTAAATTTGATATTCTGAGAACTATCAATACATTTCTTTCCTGACACTGTGATACGTAGCAAACAGTATGTAAGGAATAGTACAGCATCATCTATAATATCACAAGATTATATAAGTATAGCACAGAAATAAATCCAAATGCATAGACACTGAAAATATTGAAAAAGTGATTGTAAATAACCAGGAAATGCAAATAATTTTGCATCCTCAATGTGCTTGTGGGACATGTCCATCTACATAAAAGTTTCGAGTTGCTGGAGGTAAAGTTAGTTCCATTCCATCTAGTTCTTTTGTAAGGATTATCTGACAACCTGAAAGAAAGAAATCAAAGTATTGAAAATACTGATGACTTGAAAGGTTGGTATGATACTAATTTACACAAGAGCTGATTGCTTGAAGGGTTGAAGTGATACTTAATTACATAAGATCTGATGGCAAGGGTTGAAGTTATACTAATTTACACAAGACCTGCTGGCAGGGTTGAAGTGATACTAGTTTACACAAGATCTAATGGCTTGAAGGGTTGAAGTGACACTAATTTACACAAGATCTGATGGAAGAGCATGACTCAAGAGATATTCATGGTTCATTTCATAATCTTTGTAATATTCCAAATTTTCTTTTCTATATATTTCTTCACTAGAGAATTTATATTACAATTTGAAACATTATTTGAGAAATTAGAAGTATATGCATTTTATATTACTGTTTAAAGTATTACCTTAAGACAAATGATATAAAAGGGAGATAAATATAAGGTTTAATATTTTGCATCAACTTGTAGTTTTATACTAAAACATCTTCAAATTCAAAACATAATTTAAAAGATTTAGTTTATCCTCATATGGTCTCAAAAATTCATGCATCACATGTTCTATAAAAATCTAAAACTTATCAACAGAATGAAAGTTGCAAATGGTCAAAATGCAAACAATTCATAGCTTAGCAACTATTTACCAAAGAATTTACCGCTGAAAATGCTTGAAGATAATAACACTGTTTCTTGGTATGAAAAATAAATCCCTCTCTGAAGAATGAAGAAATGATCTGCAACAAATCTCTACTCAGAAAAGATGCAGTCTGGTACTATATCTTTAGCATACAAAATAATTACATCTTACAAAATAAATCTCCAATATTGATCTCAGGCACTGCACACACTTATAAAAGTCAAAGTGATGGAGATAAGCTAATCTAAAAGTCTGAAGAACCAGACTTTAAACCTGCTAGTCATATTAAATATGCGTACAAGAAACTCAGTATAACATTCTAAGGAAAAAGAGTAATATTGTTTGAATAATTTAAATCAGGGTAGTCCAACATCTTCAACACCGTCAGCAACATGGATAAAAAATGTAAAGTTCATGGGCCATACATACATATTATATTTTCAAGATATGTCTTTCCATTCAGGAGGAGTAGCAATAACAATATTTTCAAGATGGCTATTGTGGTGACCATATTGGAGATCAGATTGGTGACCACATGTGGTAGACATACTGGAAATCAGATCACCATCTTTTTTCATCCAGGACCAAGCATATATCATACTACATCTTTTAGTGAAAACCCCATTTATTATGACCATGCATTCAAAAGGAGTAATGATAACAAGATATTCAAGATGGCTGATATATATATATATATAAATATATAAATATATATATATATATATATATATATATATATATATATATATATATATATATATATATATATATATATAAAATTTAAAGAACTGACTTTTTTGTGAGATATTTGATCTACAGGCCTGTACTTGGACCACTCTGATTTAAATTATTCTAAAAGGATTCTTTTGGTTGGCAATAAAAAAAACTGATGAGGATATAGTTTAAAATAATTTACTTATTTCTACATTGTGAATCAGATTATAAAAATATCTGCAAAGTGAGAAATTATTTCAAAATGTATTCTACTCAAACAGTTTATATATAAATCTGTTACCAGCAGCTGATGCCATATTATTCAAAGATTTTTCAAGCTTTGTATTGATATCTTTTATTTGATAAACACATTTTATTACCTATCCATCTAGTCATCCATTGTTCTGGTTTTCGATACAAATGTTCAATCCAGATTTCTATATCACATGTCCAGACTGAAAATATTTACTAGGTGCTTTGCTAATATATGGAAATATTCTGAAATACTATAAATCAAATTTGTTTTAAATTTCATCTACTCTGTATGTCTAAAAGTATTTGAAAAGCATAACACAGTAATAATGAAAACTGACTTCATGCTGTTGTTTCGAGAATGGTGAAAGAACTGAAATATGACATGTGAACATGTCTTGGCCAGATGATTTCAACCTCTCCCTACACAATATCAAATTAATTTTTTCCTCTAACTCTGAACAAAACACTACTACTTACTAAGCCTGGAGTTGTCTTTTAAGAAAGGTGCCATGTCCAGCATATCTTCTTCCCTGCAGAAAATCAGTAGAAAAAAAAATGTAATTTGTTACCTTCTTTTAAACCAGAATTTTGTTTGTAAAACAACAAACTTGAGGAAAGATGAGCAATATTTGCTCACATAATTATAGCCCACCTCCCACATGAATAAGATGTATCTACAGTCATCAAACTACTCCTCTGAAAATAGTGCTCGTAAAATGATTGGTCACCTTGCATAACTTCTGATGACGATCAAAGTATATACTGAGTTTAATACCAATACACTAAAACTGCAAGAGTAGCAAAATTTTGATTGTCTACTTCATGCACATTATTTATAATAGTGTAAATAAAATGTTCATTAAGAAAAGTCCAAGACTAATATATAAAAAATGTGTAGAATATTGGATAAATTGTTAGAATGGACTAAAATCTAATTAGGTCATCTACATATTAATACAATCATGCCTATATCAGGTGATTTTAACATGCTAACAAGGTTGTCAAAATTATGTCAAAAATGTCAAGCCTTTTACATATGTAAACAAATAGGCCTACCAAATTTCATTTCATTTGTCTCACTAAAGTCCTTTCTACTTACTGATGCAAACATAGATATTGTCTAAGATGTCCAAATCCATAAAATTAAAAAGTACTTTAAAAAAATTCACAAATTGTTAGCCTGAAAACATAACAGAGACATCTAATGAAATATGTATGAACATCCAGTGTCTTAGTGGTTAGAGCATCCACCTCAGATGTGGGAGATCATGGGTTCGAACCCCAGCTGAGTCATATCAAAGACTTTAAAAAAATAGTACAAACAGCTGCCTCGCTTCATGCTCATCGTCAAGAGGTTAGCGTTAGGACTTGTCTGCCTGGTGTCAGGATAATGTGCCTGGGTGGGACATGATGCTACATGTCTGCAGCATGATGCCCCAGTGCTAGACATCACAATAAACTGCCACACTGCAGACATCATAGCAATATGACTGAAAAAAACTGTTAAAGCTACATAAAAAATATAAATCACAAACACACACACACACACGCACACACACACACACACACACACACACACACACACACACACACACACACACACTAATTATGAACAAAATAAATAAGGTGTGTAAACTGTAATGGCTCTAAGCTGAACAGTTTTTGTGTATCATGCTAAAATAGATTTGAAATGTACAGTCCATGGCTATTATAAGGGCAGGCAATATCAAGTAGGTGGGGTGATGCCATTTTGCAGTTACTGTTATTTCATTTTTTTTATTTTACTTAAATGAACTTAGTTTTTCATTAAAATACCAAAGTGTGGTTATTATTTTCATGAATAATTTTATATTTACAAAAAAAACCAATTTGCAATTTTTTTCCAAGTGTGATGTGTGCTGAAGGCAATCACTTAGAGCACTATTTCCTCCAGCACAAACTTGCATCTGCTTGGTATATGGATAAACAGATGCTCATATCAAGAGCAGCAAAACAAGAAAATGATGTCACACTAATCTGGTTGAGTTGCTTTCCAACAGATTTATCTGCATACCAATTTTCAGAAGTGCAAGTTAAACATAGTCCAAAATATTGCTGGTGCAACAAACAAACTGCAGAATATATAGTCACTTTAAAACACACACACACACACACACACACATATATATATATATATATATATATATATATATATATATATATATATATATATATATATATATATATATATATATATATATATATATATATACACACACATACACACATACATAAAAGTTGATAATGGTGCAAATATAAAACAGTTTCCTAATGTAGTGAGCTAAAAAAAACTCTTAGGGGAAGAAATAAGTCACATCCATAAAACAAACAATTAACACAAAAAAAATAGTGTAGTCTTAAATTGGGTAAACTATATATCAATGTTATGCTGCAATCAGCCCAACAATGATGTATAACTAAAATCAATGATGGGATTATCAGGCCTATCACACTGAGAACCAAAGTGATTTGGCCTAATTCCTAACTGAGAGTATCCAAAAAATCCAAAACAATGCCATTAATAAAATGTCAATGGAGGGTATTAAGGAAGTATGTCAAGAGCATGGTGCAGCAGGGTAATAGAAAAAAATAAAATAATAATAATAATAATAATAATAAAAATACATGTAAAGAGGTTGCATTCTATATCTGTCCACCCTGGGTTTGATTCAGTGGGTAGCATATTGATTAGGCTCAACATAATGCTCACTTAGGTTTAAGTGGTTGACAACTTTCAGACTGATTTTGTTGCAAATATGGCTGTTATGGTTAGTTACATTATATATATATATATATATATATATATATATATATATATATATATATATATATATATATATATATATATATAAATTAACTACGTCTCAGAAGATACTGGATATAATATATTGAGAAGAAGTAAATACAGTGGACATTTCTAATCTCTACTGGAATACCATTCCAAAGTATTGAAAACTCTTTTCTAATAATTCTTTATTTGGTTTTGGAATTATATACATAGAGTATTTTGGTAAACATGGATCACAAGGTGGGGTATGTTACCAGACGACCTATAAAGAAATTGTGACTGCAATTAGACAGGAGTTCTGTTATTGGATATCTTGTACATCAATTTGGTTTATCTCAAATGGATTCAGTCTTCAATAAGTAATATTTTTAATTAATTGGCTATGTTTTCTGTATTCTTTTTGGTCTGAAATTAGCCTAAATGCTCTTTTTTGGAGATGTCCTGGCTGCTATGTTTTTATCAATTAAATTATCCAATACATCATTAGAGTAATCTAAATAGGGTTAAAATAAAATACCCTCTATACTGTTACTCTCTAGAAGACAATGTTTTTTACTGATATATTTCATATGTTCAATCCATAAAAGATTATAATGTATTAAAACACCAAGTAATCTATCATGACAGATCAAACTCATGTCCCTCCATATTAGACACATTTTATCACTCAAATGATTTGTTCTTTATCAACATGTTCAGCAGGTAATATTTGACTGTTACTAGTATTAACAACCTTGCTAATGTGTGTGCACCTGTTGTTTAGGGCTGCCTGAAAAGAAATTTGGATGTCTAATACTGCTGTGTCACCTACATAGAGATCTGTAAATGAAACTGAGTCCCATAATAAAAGTGAAAGGTCATTAATAAACAAAATAAGTAGTACTAGACGTTGAACTGAGTCTTGTGGGATTCCATATCGAAATGTTCCAGGTTCAGACAGAACATTTTTTATATAAACATGTTGTGTTCTCCATTTAAGTATGAAGTAAACCATCTAATTGTGCATTAATCACATTGATAAACTTTAGTTTGCTCAAAAAGAATTTCACAAACCGCCATGTTAAAATCTTCACTGAAGTCTACAGATCCTAGTATTCTATCTTGATCAAATGGTTCAAGCCATTTATCAATTAGGTAGATCAAAGTAGATCAAATGATTTTGTCTAAAACCTGACTGGTTAGTGTGTACATCAAGAGTTGGTTAAACATGACAAGAATTAGTCAAAGATATATTTCTGAATCTGGACAAGTTTGGTGATATCTAAATTGGTCCATAGTTGTCTGCATCTTTCTAAGAACCTGATTTGCAAATAGTCATTACTTGTTCCGTTTTCAATATTTTGGGGGCAGATGAGGTCACAGTATTTCACCAGACCAAGTTCCTGAGCTTACTTAGAGTCATATTCAGTGATAAATTTTTGAACAAAATTTTTAAGTACTTGAGGGATGGAAAAACAGTCCTCAAAATAGATTTTGTTGCTGCAGAGCTTTTCCAATTCATCAATTTTGTTTTCCATCATTGGTTCTTTTAATTTTGTGATAATGTTGATGAAAACAATTATTGAAAACATCTGAGTTGCTCTTTTTGTTTTATAACATTGATTGTTATTAAATTTCTGTTTACCTATCTTAATCAAACTTCATATTTTTATTTCTCTATATTTTATATTACACATTGTTTCCCATAACCTTGAATTGACATCATGTTTTTATTGCATTTAATGTTTCAGATGTAAGCCAATAAGGTTGGATTTCATACATTACCTAATGCACTTTCTATCATGAATGTTTGGAGACTACATCCACAAAAAAGTTAGATCACACCCCCAAAACTTCATCTAAATCATCAGAATTGTTAATTATATTCCATGGAACTTACTTTGGCCATCAAGACATTGTTCTTCATTAAAATATTTGAACAATCTATACAGTGATAGTCTTGTGCATTGTTTATGTTTGTCTTGCATCTTACCTTGTGAGAAAAAAGTAGGGTATTGGTCACTAAGAATGATATTTGGTATTTTATATGAGTGTAGTAGTGCAAAATATGTAACAAAGATAAAAATAAATGAATATACATGCACATAGAAATGTATGAACACATGAAAAAATGGCCAAAAATGCTATATTTCCACCAGATTTAATTGGTGAGGGGATATAAAAACCAACTTCAATGTTGATTATCAAACTCTGAGATTGTGAGATAAATTCATATTCCAAGTTATTGCAATCTGCAAGTATTCATCAATAAATTTTTTAAAAAAATTCTAGTTTCTTTAGTAATACTTACCCAATCATAACACCTTAGAACTATTACTACCTTGCAGATCCAACCCAGATTAAAACATTTTAGCTCAAAGGTTAAAGGTTACCTACTCACCTAGGTGGCAGTTAGAGTTATCTACCCATGACACCATGATTGTTGCAAAATTCCATGAAATCATCATTTACTACTGGAATGAAAGGCATACTCTCTATATGGAGTAACTGCTGGGAGATTGGAATGATGTGTATTATGATGTGCTAAGTAACATTTTACCAGAAATAATTGTTTTCTTCTTCAAATGTATTACCGAAGATACTAGCCCAATCAAAATTACCTGGGTAATAAAATTGGCTATTGGCAAAAATACCCCAAAACTCCACAAAAACACCCACAAAACAATCAAAAAACCCATATTTCCCAATTCAGATTAAAGATTATATCTGTCAATTTCAGAAGCAAGTGAGACACAAAATAATGAGTATAGTCTGAGCTCATTTCATGTAACACTGATCCACTGTAGACTTCCATTTACTGATCTTCATATTATTGATGTGTGTGAACATTTGGCTATGTACTCAAACAAATTCCTTATTTTCTATTTGTAGTAAATGTGCATGGCATGTTTTGAAGAAAACAGATTGGTTTCTTGAATCTGAAACACTCTTATGCTGCAGAACAGACAATATTGAAAAAAAATTGCACCTAAAATTATCAAGTGACACTGACTTTATTGATGTCGCTCATGAATGTTATATGACTGAAAAATGTTAGAGGGATCTTGTCAAACTGAAGAACATGTTGCATCAGGAAAAGGACAAATCAATAGCACTTTACAAATTTGTAGAGTTATTCTACAGTGATATTACACAGCATTCAGAATTTATGGACTTTATGACCTTTGAGCGAAAGTTAAACATGTGATGTAGACTAAATAAAGTGAATGTTGTGTATTAACAAAATATCATTTTGTGTTGTGTCCATATTCTCTTACTAATCCACATGGAATTAGTTGATTTGAATTTCAACTAACTACAGATTCAGGTAAGCAGCTGAAATAAATGTAGGTTTTTTCATATGGTTCTATGTAATTATGGCATGTAATATACAGATCACTTTTTTCAGGTTGTGTTTTTTTGCCGCTCGTATTAGTAATAATTACACTTATACCTCTTGGGGGGATGGTGTTATGTATATGTAATTTAATTGCTTGTGTGTTAGTTTTAATTTTTTTTAATTTTATTTTTATTTCATTGCAAGTTATTATAATGATAACTATATTCACTGGATTTTACAATTCTTTTCCCAGAAAATCCAGTTCAGTTGTAGTAAACAACAGTGTTTGCTACAGTGTATATTTAGCTGATTTAGTTCCTAACCTTGGTCCAGAATATGTAAACACATAGTGAAAATCATTGGTCATAATCATTGTGTCAGCTCTGTTGTAAACTTTTTTAAATTTTTTTATTATTGAATTTTGTTAGTACAATCGAACCTGTAAATAGCCTATGTGCTATTTGACATATTACTTTACTGTGCCATTCAAATTAAGTGACCGCGTGACCCCATCACATGATCTAAAATTATGCATAAAAAAAACTAATATTCATTACCATTCATAGCGTTTTTCAGGCTGTCATATTTCGTACCTTTTGGAGTTCAAAGGTATTTTGTGTTATCACCAGCTGAGTTGAAATTGTTACTTAAAATAATTTATTTTTCCTGGAAAATAAGTGCTCTTCATCAAATTATTGGACAAAGACATTTATTGGAAATTATTCAGAATTTTAAAGCCAGAATATTATTCTTGATTCATAAATTCAATGATGAACTGTAGACACATCAATACAATACTGCATTCATCTGACATCATTGTCCCTCCATATTGGTGCTTCATCAGGATTCAATTAGAACTTTTTTTGTGAAAAGATTTATATTTATAAATTTTAGGATAAATTTTTGGATTATATTCACAAATCATAAGTTCCTTTTTGATATTTTTACATTGTTTTCTAGTGAAATAAATTATTTTATTACATTTTACAAAGCTTGTTGACTTTACTCTTTCTTTGTTACTTTTGAATAAGCCTAAACATGTAAAAGATGGCATGTATGAATTTACAATAAAGCAGTTCAGGTTCACATTTAATATAATTTCTCTTTGATTCGGTACTCAGGGAATCAATCACTAGGATCATCTGGCACCTAGTTGACTTTTTCTAAAATTTTGACATCTCTAATAGTGGATATGAAAGGAAAACAATTTCCCTCCCGCAAATCCAGTGGAAGTCCACATCCTTATGAAGCTGTCAAAATGACCTGCAAAAGAAAACCTTTTGCACCATGGGTAAAGGTTCCACAGATCATGGTGAGCCATTCAGAAAAAAAATACCTGAGATAAAAATGGAA
This sequence comes from Potamilus streckersoni, assembly GCA_016746295.1. NCBI lineage: Eukaryota > Metazoa > Mollusca > Bivalvia > Unionida > Unionidae > Potamilus > Potamilus streckersoni. Next base: position 2,163,337 of record JAEAOA010000712.1, read on the forward strand.
AAGTGTACTCAAGATCTCCATCCCAGGGCACAGATAATAACAGTCAGAGAACAGTTTTGCTCATATGCAATTGCAACTGTCCTAACTTCACAAGCCATGAATTATTTATTAGTGTAAAGTTTATTCTGATGTGCAGAATAGATTAGCAACTTTATCTAGAACATGTCTGTGCTGATACACAGTCAAACCTTGTTATCTTGATTATGAAAGGCTGTCTAAAATTTTTAGACATAACGGGGTCCCAAGATATCCGGGTTTAGTTGATAAATCTACCGGAGAACATTGATTATGCATCTGAAGTACCAAAAATGAGAAGTTTTGTTTCTAAAAACAAATAACATTTCCAATGCACAATAAAAATAATAATTTTTCAGTCATGCCTGGTTGCAGAAAAAAAAGATTGGAGGTCTTTCAAATGAGATTAAGTAACAACTCACATATTTTTACAACAATAAGTTACTGCAACAATGTCAGTAGTTTAAAGTTGTTTTTATTTCCCTATGAATAGCCTCATACCTTCGGTGGCCTTAAAAAAAGACAATGATATTCTCAGGCTATCCAAATTCTAGGCCATCTGACGTACATGTACATGTCAGACTATACCCTTTTTCAAAAGTAGTTTCTTTTGTTAGAGTTGAACTGTGACTAGCAGCAAAATGTAACTGACCAATATTGTGAGTGAAAATCAATCTTTTTTTTATCGTCATAGGCTTTTTTACACCAGTATATACCGGTTTTTACCAATAAATTTTGGCTTCTGGACCTGAAAAAGACAGGGCTGTTGGTATTCATGTACCAACAAACTGTAAAATATGTTTCAAGTCTTTAAAGTTAACTGTCTCAACTGCAAATTCTGGAGGAAGCCAACTTATTCCATTCACGAAGTTAAAAGACAATTTATTCCATTTATAGTTTTATACCCATATTTCTCCTATGATCATTGATTGTTGGCAAGAACACAGCACCAGAAGGAGAGTCAGCTAATCACTTTGATGGATTGCAAGACTGAAATTCAAGATAAAAACAACACAAATGAAAGCACTCTTCTGTTTCAAATTTTAATCCTATCAGTCACCTTCTGCTTCATTCCATTTGTGTTGAATAATATGTAATCATGGTACAGTGATCAACAATTTCAAAAAAAGTACTAGGCCTTATGGACTTAAAAAAAATACCATTAGTGCTTTTATTTACTCTTGTTCTAAACAAATTAATAACTAATGTGGATGGGGCACAGCTTAGTTTGGAGTTCTGCAGGTTTTTATTAATAGATTACTGTGAGTCACATGATCTAGCTGTGCTGATGTTTAAGACTTACACTTGCCCCAAGCATGGAAACACTTTAATTATTACCAAAATTGTGTTAAATATATTGCGTAAAACAAATTAAGTATTTTTAGCTAAATTTAATGATGTTAACCTGATAATTTTCTGAGTTATAGATAAGATTCAATTCACGATGTGGGATGAACTATATCGTCGTGGTGTGGTCATGTGACAATGTCCATTTTGAATGCAGCTCACATAAAGGTCAGAAACACATTCATTCAATTTCCTTACTGTAAAGCATTGTTTACCTGACAATTTTCTCCACTATATGAATGTGATAAACCATGCACTGATGCTATCAGTTGCTTTCTGCTTCATTCCATTTGTGTTGAAGAATATGTAATCATAGTACAGCAATCGCCATTTTAGTAAAAAACAAATACTGGGTGCTATAGACTTTTTTTTTACAATACTGTTGGTGCTTTTATTTACTCTTGTTCAAAACAAAATAATAACCAATGAAGGGTTTAAGTGGGGGGTGGCAGCTTAGTTTGGAATTTTGCAGGCTTTTATTTATAGACTATTAGTGACATGATCTAGCCATGCTGAAGTTGAAGGCTTACACTCGCACCAAACATGAAAATACTTTAATTATTACAGAATCTGTTTTAATATAGTGTGTAAAACAAATTACATATTTTTAGATACATTTAATGATGTTAACCTGATAATTTTCTGAGTAATAGATAAGATCAAATTCGTGATGCTGTGTGAGATGAACTATATTGTTGTGGTGTCAACATACAATAATGTCAATTTTGAATGCAGCTTACGTAAGGGTTAGAAACGCATGCATGCATTCAGTTTCCTTACACTAAAGTATTGTTTACTTTGTGTAAGTGATAAACCATGCATTGATCAGATAGGTTGATTAGCATTTGTACTGGTAAAATTTGGTCTTGTACTGACTTCTTCCATCTCTGCCAGTACAAGGTACCAGTAATAGCAGAAACGTCAGATCATTTCTTGTAAACATTTTCTGAGATGGACATTAAAAGTTGCATTTCACTGAATTAAGCAGTCCACATTACTTTGGACCAAAACTTATGTTCGACAAAATGGGGTTATTGACTTAACGAGTCAAGATATGTGGGGAAAAATTAGCATAATAAAGGACTTTTTTGGGACTGGACCAAAATGCTCGACATACAAGGGATCTCAAGATAACCCAGGTTGAGATAAGTGGGTTTGACTGTATTGTCCTTTCCTAAGAATATGAAGTACAAATACACCATGATACAGATGCAAGTCAAATTTCAAGAAATTATCATAAATGGTTCTGGACATATTAAGTAGACAAGTGTTTGATAACTGGACATATTAACCAGAAAAGTGTTGATGATTGAACATGTTGACAAGAGAAGTGTTTGATAATTGGGCATGTTAATCAGACAAATTTTTGGATAATTGGACAGATACAAAATTTGTAATTAAAATTGGGATAACTCTTAAAATGCTGATCAGATAGAGTAAATTCTTGCACAGGATAAAGTGTCTATTCATTATATAAAGGTTGTAAAGTTTCATTTTTATATCTTAGAGTTCAGATGTACAGTAAAAAGTAAACAAAATGGTATTGGCTGGACAGACAAGCTGACTCCTGTAACTTGCCCTCTTTCCCACTGTTTTTAGTCAGTACAAAAAGTAATTTTATTCATGCAAGATTATCTGTTATATTTTGATAATAAAATAAATGTACTGCCTAATAAATGTATATTTTGTTAAGAGTCCATAGTTGTATCAAAATGCTCAAAAATATCAATAACACTCCCAGAACTAGTCACTTAAGAAGGGACTGCAATCATTACTTACTCTTCTACTGGTTCAGGAATCTGGTCATTATATTTCTGTTGTACATACACATGGCAAGTACAGCATGCTAGTGATGCCTCACAGGCACCTGGAACAAAAGACAAAAAGTTGCATCAGATAAATGAAGAATCATACAACACTATTTTGAATACACCAGTTGGATACCAAATGTACTTTATACACTATTTGAATAAACCAGTTGGATGTTATATGGATTTTATAAAGATTTTTGAATAAACCACTTGAATATTATATACATATTTTTAATTCACCAGTTGGATTTGTACTTTATAAACTTTTTTGAATAAACAAGTTGGATAATATATGTACTTCATACATTATTTTGAATAAACCAGTTGGATATTATATCGTATAAATCATTTTCAATACTCCAGTTTTTATAAATTTTATAAACTATTTTGAATAAACCAGTTGGATAATATGTGTATTTTATACCCTATTTTGAATATACCAGCTGGATATTACATTGTAAACATTATTTTTTTATACACCAGTTCAATGTTATATGTATGTTATAAACTATTCTGAAAACACCAGTTTGATAATATATATATATATATATATATATATATATATATATATATATATATATATATATATATATATATATATATATATATATATATATATATATATATATATATACTTTATACACTATTTTGAATACACCAGTTGGATATTGTATGTACATTGTATACATTATTTTGAATACACCAGTTGGCTATTACATTGTATACATTATTTTGGATACACCAATTGGCTATTACATTGGATACATTACTTTGAATACACCAGTTGGCTATTACATTGTATACATTATCTTGAATACACCAGTTGGCTATTACATTGTATACATTATTTTGAATACAAAAGTTGGTTATTACATTGTACACATTATATTAATACACCAGTTGGCTATTACATTGTAAACATTATTTTGAATACAAAAGTTGGTTATTACATTGTATACATTATTTTGAATACACTATTTGGATATTATATTGTATACATTATTCTGATTGCACCAGTTGAATATTATATTGTATATTGTATACATTATTTTGATTACACCAGCTGGAGATTATATGGTATACATTATTTTGTATACACCAGTTGGCTATTACATTGAATACATTATTTTGAATACGCCAGTTGGCGATTACATCGTATACATTATTTTGATTACACCATTTGGCTATTGCATTGTATACATTATTTTGTTAACACCATTTGGATATTATATTGTATACATTATTTTGAATACACCAGCTGGCTATTACATTGTATATATTATTTTGATTACACCTGTTGGCTAATACATTGTATACATTATTTTGAATACACCAGTAGGCTATTACATTGTATACATTAGTTTGAATACACCAGTTGGCTATTTCATTGTATACATTATTTTGGATAAACCCATTGGCTATTACATCATATACATTTTTTTGAACACACCATTTGGATATTCTATTGTATACATTAATTATGATTGCACCAGTTGAATATTATATTGTATAAATATATTCTTATTGCACCAGTTGGATATTACATTGTATACATTATTTTGAATACACCAGTAAGCTATTACATTGTATACATTATTTTGGATACACCAGTTGGCTATTACATTGTATACATTAGTTTGAATCCACCAGTTGGATATTACATTGTATATATTATTTTGATTACACCAGTTGGCTATTACATTGTATACATTAGTTTGAATATGCCAGTTGGCTATTACTTTGTATACATTATTTTGGATACACCCATTGGCTATTACATCGTATACATTATTTTGAACACACCATTTGGATATTACATTGTATACATTATTATGATTGCACCAGTTGAATGTTATATCGTAAAAATATATTCTTATTGCACCAGTTGGATATTATACTGTATACATTATTTTTATTACACCAGCTGGTTAATATATTGTATACATTATTTTGAATACACCAGTAAGCTATTACATTGTATACATTATTTTGGATACACCAATTGGCTATTACATTGTATACATTATTTTGAATACACCAGTTGGCTATTACATTGTATACATCATTTTGATTACACCAGTTGGCTATTACATTGTATACAATTTTTTGAATACACCATTTGGCTATTATATTGTATACATTATTTTGAATACACCAGTTGGCTATTACATTGTATACATTATTTTGGATACACCAGTTCGCTATTACATTAAATATATTATTTTGAATACACCAGTTGGCTATTACATTGTATTCATTATTTTGAATACACCAGTTGGCTATTACATTGTATACATTATTTTGAATAGAAAAGTTGGTTCTTACAATGTATACATTATTTTGAATAAACCATTTGGATATTATATTGTATACATTATTCTGATTGCACCAGTTGAATATTATATTGTATACATTATTCTGATTACACCATTTGGATATTATATTGTATACATTATTTTGAATACACCATTTGGATATTATATTGTATACATTATTCTGATTGCACCAGTTGAATATTATATTGTATATTGTATACATTATTTTGATTACACCAGATGGATATTATATTGTATACATTATTTTGTTTTCACCAGTTGGCTATTACATTGTATACATTATTTTGAATATGCCAATTGACTATTACATTGTATACATTGTTTTGATTACACCAGTTCGCTATTGCATTGTGTACATTATTTTGATAACACCATTTGGATATTATATTGTATACATTATTTTGAATACACCAGCTGGCTTTTACATTGTATATATTATTTTGATTAAACCAGTTGGCTATTACATTGTATACATTATTTTGGATACACCCATTGGCTATTACATCGTATACATTATTTTGAATATACCATTTGGATATTATATTTTATACATTATTCTGATTGCACCAGTTGAATATTATATCATATAAACATATTTTTATTGCATCAGTTGGATATTATATTGTATATATTATTTTTATTACACCAGCTGGATATTATATTGTATACATTATTTTGAATACACCAGTGTCTATTACATTGTATACATTATTTTGGATACACCAGTTGGCTATTACTTGTATACATTATTGTATTCTCCAGTTGGCTATTACATTGTATACATTAGTTTGAATACACCAGTTGGCTATTACATTGTATACATTAGTTTGAATACACCAGTTGGCTATTATATTGCATACATTATTTTGAATACACCAGTTAGCTATTACATTGTATACATTATTTTGATTACACCTGTTGGCTTTTACATTGTACACATTATTTTGAATACACCAGTAGGCTATTACATTGTATACATTATTTTGGATACACCAGTTGGCTATTACATTGTATACATTATTTTGAATACACCAATTGGTTATTACATTGTATACATTATTTTGATTATACCAGTTGGATATTATATCATATAAATATATTCTTATTGCACCAGTTGGCTATTACATTGTATACATTTTTTTGAACACATCAGTTGGTTATTATATTGTTTACATTATTTTGAACACACCATTATTTTTATAAACCATTTTGAATACACCAGTTGAATATTATATGTATTTTATAATCTATTTTGGGGCCCAGAGTGGCCGATTGGTCTAAAGTGCTCTCCGTTACGGATCACTGCCATCTCCCCTCTGTCTGCATGGGTTCCAGTCTAAGATTCAGCAAATGTGGACATGTGAGAAAGCTTGCCAGTAGCTTCTCTTGGGTCGGTGGTTCTTTCTGCAGATTTTCCAGGTTTTTTCCTCCACCATTAATACTGGCCACCATGTATAGCCTATCGTGTGCTGAAAAATGCCATTAAGCTCCATAACAGCAACAACAATACCAACATAAACTATTCTGAATAAACACTTGGAGATTATTTGTATTATTGATGGGTAAATTGTATGCCATGATATGAGTCCACTTTGTCAAGAAATTAAGTGCAACTTGTAATTTTACAGCAACAATAATCCCATTATCAAATTGCAATAAAAAATAAAGAACTTGAATTCACATTTTAGTTAATGTGTGTGAGTATGTACATGTGTGTGAGTTTTTGTGTGAGAGATGAAACAAAATTTTGTCACTATACAAGACCTTATTTGTTCAGGGTGGTTTTTATTTGTTACCTTAACTAACATATGTTCAAACCATCTTAATCATTTTGCCGACATTATGCAACATTATGCCAACATTATGCAACATTATGCCACATTATGCCAACATTATGCAACATAACAGCTACATATGCTACATATGCTTTAAATGCAAACAAGCTTGCACACTGAGACAACTCTCTCTCACTCTCTGGTTCACTAATAACAACAAAAATCGTACATGTATTTTTATTGTAATTAGATTCTTGAGTTAAGGCAGAATGAGACAGAAAATACATGTTTACTTTTTACATTTGTACCGTTAGGTTGTCAAGCAGCATGTGTTCTGTAGAACTTATTCAGGTATGATCCCTTTATTTTTCATACATGGTCAGTACCACCAAATGATAACTGTTTATTTGACATAATGTTTTGTACACTGAGATTAATAATTATTTTCATGTATGAAAAATTGCATGAAATACAGTACAGCAGCTGGATAATATATGTATTTTATACAGTATTTTGTATACAGCAGCTGGATAATATATGTAGTTTATACAGTATTTTGTATACAGCAGCTGGATAATATATGTAGTTTATACACTATGCTGTTGTTGTTGTAGGGTCTATTGCCATTTTTCAGCACAAGATAGGCAATACATGGCAGCCTGTATAAATGGTGGAGGAAAAACTTGAAAAAAACCAAAAAAACCACCAACCCTTGAGAAGCTACTGGCAAGCTTTCTCACAAGCCACATTGGCCAAACCCAAGTATTGAACCCACACAGATGGAGGTGAGAAGGCAGTGATAGGTAACAGTGAGTGCTTTAGACCATTAGGCCACTCAGGGGCCCCACAAAGTTGGATAATTTATGTAGTTTTTATACACTATTTAGAATACACCAAATGGATAATATATGTATTTTAAGTTCTGAATAAATTGGTTGGATATTGTATTGTATACATTATTTTGAATACATCAGTTGGATAATATATGCATTTTATAAATTAGTTTGAATAAATCAGTTGGATTTTATATTGTGTATATTATTTTGAATATACATAAATTAATTTGAATAAACCAGTTGGATATTATGTATTTTATACACTATTTTGAAAACACCAGTTGAATATTATATGTATTATATACAATTCATTTACTGCATCAACATACTACCTCATAATTAAAGATAAATAGTCAAAAAACATCAACTTCTCTACCTTTCTTCAAGCAACTCTCTGTCTCTCAAGCTAATTAACCACAGGGTGTTTTAGAATAGGCTTCATGTATCCTATGAATTTTCACACAACTTCAAATATTCAAATTATTCATACAAATGTTGTTGTTATTATCATTATTATCATCAATGCTGTTATTTGTTATTTTTGTTCCTGTATAAATTATATTTTATCAAATTAGTAATTTCAAGCCGCTGGCCACTAACATTCATGATAAGTGTTGATTATCTACATTATATCAGACAACAATAGTAACGCAATACATATTTGACGTGTATAAAACAAAACTTCAGAAAAGTACTTCATGTAGCTTTCCTTATATTTCTTCAAAGCCACAATAGCTCAATGGTTAAAACATTGGACATGTGACCAGAAGGGTGCAGGTGAGATTCCCACCAACAGATCAGCCTGGATCAGCTATTATGGTGTTTCCTTGGGCATGGGACTTGACTCTACCTTCCATGGCATCAAATAATCTACAAAGTCCTGCTGTGTCATTAAAATTCCCCAAAACAAACAAACAAACCTTCTATTTCTATTCCATATCTGTGGGCTAGATACATGGCATTATCCCCTATCTTTCCCTTCACTGGATATCTTTTACCATTCTTATCAATGTACACAATGTTCACTCTGAAATAAACCAAAAAAGTTTGAAATATCTTCAACATAGATGAATCATTACTATTATTTGCTATTAATAAAACTGAAACTATACATGTCAAATTTGTAAATCTGAAAAAACCCCAAGACATTGTACCTATTACTAGTTCATTGTGAAAAGAGTAATCAAATGGAAGAAAAGAAAGAAAGTTACAAAATCCATATACAGTAAACACCTACAGCAAAGAAACATCAATGATTTGTCTAGCAATCTTCCCATCCTATATCACTATGCTGATCACACAGCTGTACACCATGAATTCCCCTCCCATTTCACTATGCCAATCAACCTGTCTTAAAGAATGAATTCCCATCCTATCTAACTAAGCCAATCACACAAACTTACACCATGAATTCCCATCCTATTTCACAATGCCAATCACATAGCCTTACTCCATGAATTCCACCTTAGTTCACAACATCAATTACACAGCCTTGCACCATGAGTTCCCATCCTATTTAACTATGCCAACCACATAACCTTTTACCACGAATTCCCATCTTATTTCATTATGCCAATCACACACCATTACAACATGAATTCCCATCCTATTTCACTATGCCAATCATGCAGCCTTGCTCCATCAAATCCCATCCTATTTCAATTTGCCAATCACACAGCCTTGCATCATGAAATCCCATCCTATTTCATTATGCCAATCAAACAGCCTTGAACCATTAATTCCCATCCTATTTCACTATGCCAATCACACAGCCTTCTTACACAATGTATTTTCATCCTATTTGATTATGCCAATCACATAACCTTACACCACAAATTCCATTCTTATTTCATTATGCCAATCACACACACACCATTACAACACGAATTCCCATCCTATTTCACTATGCCAATCACACAGCCTTACACAATGGATTTTCATCCTATTTGATTATGCCAATCACATAACCTTACACCATAAATTCCCATCTTATTTCAATATGGCAATCACACAGCCTTACACCATGAAATCTATCTCATTTAACTATGCCAATCACACTGTCTTACAGCATGAATTACCATCCTCTTTCACTATGCCAATGAAACAGCCTGATACCATTAATTCCCATCCTATTTCACTATGCCAATGAAACTGCCTTACAGCATTAATTCCCATCATATCAACTATGCCAATCACATAACCTTATACATGTACCATGAATTCTATCTTATTTAACTATGCCAATCAGTCTTACATCATAAATTCCAATCCTACTTCCCTGTGCCAATCACACAGCCTTGTGCCATGAATTTCCATCCTATTTCAATATGCCAATCACAGTCTTAAGCCATGAATTTTCATATTTCTCTATGCCAACCACACAGCCTTAAGCCATTAATTCAGATTCTATAAGCAAGTCATACATCTGCATCTCTTCTAATATTTCACAATTAAATTTCTTATCTTGATTGCTCTATGAATAATATGTTAAACAAAATGACCCTCACATGCACATCTGATATAGCGTGATTTACACAAGAAATATAATAAACCTTCTGGTAAATACAATAAAGTAAAATTGGTAGCACAGTTTGTACACTTATTACCATAACTGTATTCCCTTAATTATTAGATCCTCTATATGAAGCTAGCAAAACATAATGTGACAATGATGGGTAGAGACATGGACTACTCCACTAGCAAACATGTGACAATGATGGGTAGAGACAAGGACTACTCCAATAGCAAACATGTGACAATGATGGGTAGAGACAAGGACTACTCCAATAGCAAACATGTGACAATGATGGGTAGAGTCTGGGACTACTCCACTAGCAAACAATGTGACAATGATGGGCATGGACATAGACTACTCTACTAGCAAACATGTGACAATGATAAAGTAAAGACATTGACTACTCCTGTAGAAAATATAATGCAACAATGATGGGTAAAGACAGGGTATATTCCACTAGTTTGTTATCAGTGTATTACTGTCACTCAACCAAAAATGCAGACAATGGTATTTTTAAAGTAATAGCAACAGCTTACACTTCATCCTCAGATTTTGGATCCTTCCATTCATACTCTCCATGTCTCAGCTGACCTGAAATTTAAAGACATTAAAAGTAATGATAAAAATGCTCTATATATTCTACATCATGGCTCCTGGTAGAATTTTCAAAATGCAAATTCTGGGGCCATATTACTCCAAACTTTAAGTCCAGTATATATGAAACTAGTGGTTAGATTCAATATAAATTTGAGTTCATTATCAGAAATGAATGGTCCTGAATGAAAATGCTCTCAGTAAAGAAAGCTCTGAGGTGCTTTTTTTATAAGATCTATATTAAATGTAAGTTTACCTAATTAGCTAATAATCTGTACATAAGAGAAAATTTTACTGATTCAAAGTATGATCAAACTGGTAACAAAAGACTAAATTTCAGTCCTATGTGTGGGTTTTACAGAACTATTGGTCCTTGTATTGGTTATACAGAACTATTGGTCCTTGTGTTGGTTTTATAGAACTGTTGGTCCTTGTGTTGCTTTTATAGAACTATTGGTCCTTGTGTTGGTTTTATAGAACTGTTGGTCCTTGTGTTGTTTTTATAGAACTATTTGTCCTTGTGTTGGTTTTATAGAACTATCAGTCCTTGCATGGGTCTTACAGAACTATTGGTCACTGTGTGGGTCTTACAAAACTAATGGTCCTTGTGCAAATTTTATAGAACTATCAGTCCCAGTCCTTGTGTAGGTTTTACGTAACTATTTTTCTTTGTGTGGGTTTTACAGAACCATCTGCCAAGCAAGACACAATATCTGTGTAAAGGTCAGGATCCAAAACAAACGATTCAGATTCAATCTGCCCTTACATGAAATGAGAACTTAAATATATACTGTAATGTATCATTAAAAACCAATTCATCACTGAGGAATTGTTCTGTAACACTCATGACGTGTATCACACCTTCATTGTAACATTCATGCTGCATATATATTGCAAAATGAATGAAATTAAATATTGCACAGATAAATTCAATCACAAGTATACAGTCTAATATAATCAATAATAATTCAATCACAAGTATACAGTCTAATATAATCAATAATAATTCAATCACAAGTATACAGTCTAATATAATCAATAATAATTCAATCACAAGTATACAGTCTAATATAATCAATAATAATTCAATCACAAGTATACAGTCTAATATAATCAATAATAATTCAATCACAAGTATACAGTCTAATATCATTTATCAAAAGTATAGTCTCATCTCATTTGACTTTATCAAACTGACTGATGCAATAAGTATCAAAAATGTGAAATGTGTTTATCTGACTGATGGCTTATTACAATTTTTTTTGTACATGAAAGTTTGAATAGCTGTCAAGTTTACAAGACAAGGCAGTGCCAGGGTTAGCATTACCATCAAACACCAGTAATCACAGTTAGATAAGAGCAATACAATTTCTTTATTTGTTTAAAATATAAATAACACATTAATACTTACCTTGTACAAACTAAGTATGATGTGGATAAATTTCCTGAAATCTGACAAAAATCATGTGATATCTGCATATATATGACAGCAAATAGCACTTAAGCTTTAGGTTTTATTAATTTCATATGTAATATCCAGCAAACAGAATCATGCTTCAGGTTTTATTTATTTCATATGTAATATCCAGGAAACAAAATCATGCTTTAGGCTTTACTCATTTCATATGCATTATCCAGCTCTGATTAAAAAGTGCAGCATGTCTGTAGTGCAATGATACATGCAAAAAAGGTTCACCTTCACAGGATATGAGGTTGCATATGCCATAATCTAGTGCTTTCCTTTCAAGGTAAATTGTCAAAAATATATACAGTATGCTAGTATTTCATTTTGTATCTATTTTTTTAATTTTCTTTCCCTTTTAACTTGCTGATATTAATTTTTGACCTGTTAATATCTGTAGATACAAGTTCCCCTTTATTTTAGCATGTGTAATGGACAGTGTATGCAAAACTGAAGTAGAATATCCAAGACAACAGGGGTTCAGTTACATGTAATGTGTCATTTTGGAAGCTTTCATGTCATGGTTGGAAACTTGGAGGTTCCATATCATAAGCCTAGATAACCAATCATTGTACCTGCCAGATAAAAACTTATGTTAATTTATACAAGTTTTTGGTGATACTTATGTAGGATAACAAAAGATATTAGAATACAAAGAAAAGAAAGTTATTCAAAACTTCCTCTGGATTGTCTTTATATATTTTGATACAGTATTTGAACAAATTTAGAAAGCTTTTGAAAATTAATTTTATGTTAAACATAACAATAAATCATATATTGTTTAGCATTTATGAACTGTGTTTAGATTATGGTCTATTTAGGATACTACTTTATTAATATGCATGTATTGCACATACATGTAAATGGAAATAATGTACTTGATTGAAATACATGTACTAACATAAAAGGAGCTAAGATACTTTGCTGATATACATGTACTGAATATAAATGGAGATAATGTTAATTTATAATGACCAAAAAAATTAAAAAATATGCCAGTATTCTGTCCAGAACTAGAGATAATGGGTCCAATGGGCCCATACCAAGTCAAAATGTGGGGTAATTTAGAAAAGAACATGATTCACAAATATCCTGATCTGTTTCACATTTTATTATCACCCTCATCTGCTGCTGGCTTTCAAAATTTAAATTCTCAGGCACAAGTAACCATCCCATCTTGATTTTTTTCTTTTGAAACTCAAGCCTACATTTTATATCCTTGTATACAACATGGGAAAGAAATGCAGCAGTATTTTTTATGATGTTTTCATTTCTTCTTCTTTGTTTTCTATGTATGGTTGCTCACCATGTGCTCTCTACTTGGGCCCATACTAATCAAAATTAGTACAACATTTCTGCCAGTCAATGAAATTTATCATTTTTTGTTTCTTGGCAAGGGTCCATTCTATTTTGTAAGCCAGAATGGTGTGTACTTGATTCATTCTAAAATCAACCATAATGATCTGTTATCTGTATTTTATGACACCTTTTTATGCACCACACAGAATATAGATTATAGGTGGAACTTTCTTTTTTTAAACATCATTTATTTACATAAGTCATATGGAAAGTACATAGAACTGAGTAAGAGATAAACGGACAGAAGCTAGAAACAGTCTCAATCTTCATCTTAATTGGAATCAATTATCACATATGAGGACTTAAACTTATATTTACTTTGATAATGTGGCTGACACAAGTAACAAAGGTATTGGATTTTGCAATGATAATCTGGTGGCACAAGTAATAAGGGCACAAGATTGCTTTAACACAAGCAATAAGGGCATAGAGATACTTTGATAATGTTTTTGACACAATCAATAATGGCATAGAACTTTGATAATGTGGCTGACACAAGTAATAAAGGCATAGGAATACTTTGATAATGTGGCTGACACAAGTAATAAAGGCATAGGAATACTTTGATAATGTGGCTGACACAAGTAATAAAGGCATAGGAATACTTTGATAATGTGGATTGCTTTGATAATGTGGTTGACATGCATAATAAAGGCATAGGAACGATTTGATAATGTGGCTGACAAGAGTAAGAAGGGCATAGGATTACTTTGATAATGTGGCAGACACAAGTAATGTAGGCATAGGGTTGCTCTCATAATGTGGCTGACATGAGTAATAAAAGGCATAGGATTGCTTTGATGATGTGGCTGACAAGAGTAATAAATGCTTAGAAATGCTGACACTGAAAAATTGTAATAAGATATTAAAATAAAATTGTACATACAAAACTGCAACAATACAAATCAGAAGTAACTATTGTAGACAGCTTCTGTATATCTGTGCCAAAGATACAAAATAAGGATCAAAGGTGCCATGGCACAATCTAGAATTAACAATGATTTGCTAATTAAGAAAACAAAATACATGTACCTAATAAAGTTTGTTATTAATCAATGCCCATAAAAATTCATATACCATTGTTATGTATATTTATTATATCGTGTACTTAACTTTTGTCCATGAATGTATGCTGTAAACAGAACATTTGCTTAGCATTAAAGTTCAAAGTCAGTCTTGTTTACAATGAAACTAGCTTTTGTACTGGAATGCTTTATATTTTTACAATGTAGGTAAGTTGAAAATGTGTATAAATAGGGACTGATGTGCAAATAACTCATTCATGTTCTATATCAGTCTGTGGGAATCAAAATGTAGTCTGAGTATGCAGTTGTGTTGTTGAAATCAGATACAAATTGAGAGGAATTAAAATTTAAAATATTTATTGGTATTACTAAAGTGCTGATTGGCTTTTGGATTATTATTTTACTTTGGATTTAGTGAACTCATTACTAATTATATTCTAGATGGCATCATTTTGCTATATGAGGACATTTAAGACTATTGGAATACATTTGGAACATTCTATGTTTTTAAACTTAGGATATTTAAGATTATATGAAATTTAATTCACAATATTATAAGTATCTCATGAATTTTCACTTTGTATTGAAGTGAATTAAATTACTTGTTGATCTTACTTAAATTGTTGGTTTCACTTTTAGCCAAAACATATTTTAAGGCCTAGAGTCAAAACACCATATGCAATGTTTATTATGGTTCTGGTTTGGGTATACTTTTTCTGTTAATTTCTTATCATCATTAATCTTTGCAGCTATCTTGAAATTACCAACTTTCTATAGTTCATAGTTACTTCCCATTAGAACTAATGAGATAATCTTGCAAAGATATTTGAAAAATTTAACTAGGCTAAGCAGTGCTAGTCTTAACATAGTAGAAAGTGACTAAGGTACTCTTTAAAGCAGTGCTGGTCTTATCAGAGTAGAAAGTGACTAATGTATTCTTTAAAGAAGTGCTAGCCTCAACAGAGTCGAATGTGCATAATGTACTATTTAAATCAGTGCTAGTTTCAACTGAGGAGAAAGTCACTTATGTACTTTTTAAAGCAGTGCTAATCTCAGTAAAGTAGAAAGTGACTAATGTACTCTTTAAAGTCTCCTGACCAGTAAGGCAGTGAACTAAATGTATGCTGTAATGTAAATGGAAACAAACATAGCTGTTAGGGACAATTTGAAAAAGCATGTCTAAATCAAATACTAACTCCTTAACCTCCTTGATATCAAGGTCAACACTAAGGTCACATAATAATGAATAGGTCGGAAATGATGTGTGTTTGCTCTGCTTTCTTTGTTGGTATTGTAAATAAATTAATATGGACAATTACTTGTCTCAAGTGGAAAAAATAATTGCATTTCAAATAGTTTGGTGAAAGGGTTTATTATTTGTGAATAAATATAAAAAAGGGAAGTCACAAGACTGCCCTCTGGTAGAAGTCTGGACACACTGGAGAAACAAATTAGGTATATAGTACAATGCTGAAAAAAAAAATCACACAATGTCTCTTCATTTTGAAATCTCAGCAAGCTATAGTCACTCCCTAGTTTTTATCAATTAAATATTAAAAACAAACACTTTCAAATGGTGTAAAGTGCCACTTGTGAAGGAGACTTTTACAACTGCAAGTCATATCTCCAAGGCAGAGGTATTTCTGAACAAAAATTCAATAAAGAATTAAAATTCAGAAAAATAAGAAAAAATATTCGGCTGACTGAACTTCATGCTGTGCCATATAAAAATATTAATATTCAAAGCATTAAAACACTTACTTTGCATTGGGACAAACTTATGTCACAATGAGACACACCTTGATGACATCATGTAATGTGAGTAAATGCATACACTGGATTGCAAACCTTGTGAGCTCTCTATGATGTCTCTTTTATCTTAGTCTACATACTGCTGTACCCTGTTCATGAGATTTTTTTTTTAATCAGCTGCACATCTTAATATGGTAGTGGAGAAAAGGAAAAGTAAAACAGCTGTGGGAAAGGGGGAGATAAAAGCAAAAGATTAATGAACTTAAAAGCTTGAAATATGATGATCAAAAATGGTTAAAACAGCAGAGTATCACCTGGTGGTGATGATATCGAACATTGTGAGCAGTATTAATATGGTAAAATAAACATGGCAACATGGAATATTTACATATTTCACTACAAAACATTGGGTAAGCAACATAAAAACACTATAAAAGGTAAAAGGTAACATTTTAGATAATACATATACAGTAGTACTTGCAAACATAATATACAAAAGTGGTGATAATTATACACACATACAAAAACAATATGATGATTAAACTAAGGATTCCTAACTCTGTTACAAGATTTATCATGCAAACACTTTAGGAATTACATGTCAAAAATAATTAAATTAAAAGAACAGGTTACAATGTACATATACTTAAAAGATTACAAACCATACAACTGAATTCCTACTGCTCCGGTGGCCTAGTAGTAGGAGCATCTGTTTCAGATGCAGGAGGTCATGGGTTTGAACCCTGGATGAGTCATACCAAAGAGTTTAAAAAATGGTACTAACAGATGCCTCTCTTGGTGCTCAGCGTTAAGAGGTTAATGTTTGGACTAATTGTCCTGGTGTCAGGATAATGTGACTGGGTTATCATGTTATATGTCTGTGGCATGATGCCCCAGTGCCAGACATCACTATAACCTGTCACAATGCAGACATCGTAGTGAAAAATTGTTAAAGCTACATTAAAAATCTCAATCATACTCTAAATCACACAAAACCAAAATCTTGAATTTTATGGCAGTAAACTAAAGAAAAATATGTTGGAAGATAACTTGAAGATATGTGATTAAGATGGATTCAACACTCATTATTTGCTTGGAGAAAAATATGGAAACATGTATTTCATTAACAGGCAATTACCTAAAATTAATAATATAAAAAAAGTCCACTTTTCAGCAATTTCATCTTGGTTAAGTGAGACTCTACTGCAGTTTTCAATCTGTTTTATTTGGAAATACTTTTATATTCTGTGCTTCTTCTTGATCTTGATTAGTTCAGTGCTTCATTCATAATATTTTTTTCACTTTAACAAGAAAAAAGTTTTAAGAAAATATATGTCTGTAATAATTTAAAAAAGTATTCAATTTTGTTTTCTGAAGATTTTGCAGTTGTGATTAATATTTGTTGTAATAAATTCCAGCTTTTGGTTGTTTTGGGGTAAGAGACTTAATTTATACCTATCAATTTGTTTGTATTGTATCATAGAAGTATATTCATACTGATTTCTACTGGTTCACCTTGGTTTGATTAAGATGCGACAGTGTATATTTACTTCATTTTTCAGATCTTTGTAGGAAAAAGTATTAATCAATTTTCCAGTCTACATTTCTGTAGTGGTTTCCAGGACAACTTATGCAATACTGAGATCACACTTCCTGGGGTTTAATCATAATCACATGTAAGAAACCTGGCTGCTTGCTTTTGGATCCTTTCAATTTCATCTTCTAATACCTCTGAATGAGGCTCCCAAACAATACAAGCATATTCCAAAATAGGTCAAACAAAGCCCTTGTAAGTCAATTCTTTTGCATTTTGTGTGCAAGATGACAGTAGACATCTTAATAGTGCTAAAGGATAATTTGCTTTGGTGCATAATTCCTGAATTTCAATGATCCATTTCAAATCACTAGTTATTGAACTAAATATTTTATTTTGATTTAAGTTTTCTATAGTACTTTCTAGTTAATTTGATATACTAATTTTCTGGCATATCTTTTTGGCCACTTTTGTAATGATGCATTTTTAAATGAAATCACATGCCCCATTTTTATGCTCATTGTCCTACTATTCTTTAAATACCTTAGTATTGTAATGAGAAAAATAAGAAGTAATTTTTGTTTCTCATCAGCTAATTTTTGTTTTGTTATAGTCAATGTTTGATTTTAAATGTTAGCATGCTTTGTAGTACCATCCAGCATCTTAGTATTTGGGTCATGTGATTCCTCATGGGTATATATATATGTGTGCCAGCTGTGGGTGCAACAGTTGTCTGTTATTAAGTGGTATTGTGTGAAGATGTCCCCTTGAAAGTGAAGCAATATAACCACCTGCCAGAGGAAGTACATTTGGTCATAGTTCACCAGACAAGAAAGTGCCAGGCTAGGGAATTTAAAAAGTATAGGGATAAGGTCTTTCATTGACCATGGATACAGAAGCTGCAATTGACCATGGATACAGAAGCTGCAAGTCCAATCCATGAAATGCAGAAATCTTGTGACAATATACATTTTAATTGAAGATATAAAATATTTTGTCATTTCACACCATTTGTCTCTCTCTTTCAATTGAACTTGATCAAGCAATGACAGCAACCCAGTTGTCTGCTCTGTGATACAGTCAGTGACACTGACAGCAACTCTGTTACCTAGTCAGCGACATGGTCAATGACTGTTGGTGACTCTAAGACCAAGTCAGTGACCCAGTCAACATCTCTGTAACCAAGTCAGTGATAGAGTCAGTGACTCTGTGACCCAGTTGGTGAGTCTGTGACCAAATCTGCAACTGTGACACAGTCAAAGACTCTGCAACTCATTCAGCCACCTAGTTGCTGATTCTATGACACAGCATCACAGTCAGCAACAATACGAACTCTGCAACCCATTTGGCTACTCTGCAACCCAGTCAGCAACTATACAACACAGCAACAGTCAAGATCTCTGCGACCCAGTCAGTGATTCTATGACTTGTTTGGTGACTCTTTGACCAAGTCAACAGCACAGTCAAAGATCAATGACCCAGCCAATGACTCAGAAGCACACTCGGCGACTCATTGACCCAGTGAATGACCCATATTCTGTGACCAAGTCATGGACACAGTTAATGACTATAACCCAGTCAGCGACTCTGCCACCAAGCCAGCAACCCAGTTGATGACTCAGCAACTCAGTCTGTGATCCAGTTGGCAACTCAGTGAACCAGTCAGCAACTCTGCAACCCCGTTAGCAACTCTGCAACCAAGTCAGAAACTCTGCAACATAGTCAGCAACACAGCTATGATCATGTGACAGAGTCAGCGACTTTGGAACCCAGTCAGTGGCTATACAACACAGTCAGCAACTCTGCAACCCAGTTAGTGACTGTGACTTGGTTGGTGACTCTGTGACACACTCTGTGACTCAGTGATCTAGTCAATGACCCATATTCTGTGACCAAGTCAGAGACCTAGTCAATGATTCAGCAACCACAGTCTGTGAGCCAGTTGGCAACTCAGTGACCCAGTTGATGACTCATCAACAATCAGTCAGTTAGCAACCCAGTTTGTGACTCAGCAACCCAGTTAGGAATTCAACAACCCAGCTGATCCTTTAGTGACACAGTTGGAGACTCAGTGTTTCAGTATACGACCTTGTGATTCCACAGTCTGTGACCACAGGACACTCAAGTTAATTTCTCAGGGACCCAGCAAATCAGTTGGTAATAAGAAGCCAGGAATAAGACAGTAACCTGCTGGGGTAGAAACTTGTCACTCTCGGGAGTGCTAGTTCTCATACAGTGGAATATCATTCCAAATACAAAGATCTATGTGTAG
This sequence comes from Potamilus streckersoni, assembly GCA_016746295.1. Lineage (NCBI taxonomy): Eukaryota > Metazoa > Mollusca > Bivalvia > Unionida > Unionidae > Potamilus > Potamilus streckersoni. Next base: position 2,183,970 of record JAEAOA010000712.1, read on the forward strand.
CTGAGGGAGTTTTCCTTATTCTGCTCAGTTCTAATTGAACTGTAACATGCAAAGTAATCTGCAAAGAGTGAATTTCAAAATCAGTTTCAATCCTGATATCTCTGATATGCAAGAACAAGAGCACTGTTCCATGTAGTGTGCCTTAAAATACCCACGAAATTACTTTGTCAAGGTATTCCAATCTTTGATTGCATTATAAAGGTTGAAGACAACACAATTTTTATTCTTGGTACTACAATTATAATTACTGCCTAGATAATTATTATGGTAACAGTCTGATATTACATAGAAATTATTGTTGCATATAATATTTTACCAAAGTTTATTAACCCATTTACCTTATATTATTATATACAACCTAACATTGACAATTGAATAGAAAATTTTGTTTAAAATCTGTTCAGTAATCTAACAGTTTTATTTTGATGACTGTCTGCCATGTCACACAAAAAACTCAACAACAAAGAGAGGAACAACTTGTGCAAGTCACACATATCATGTAAGTACATTTACTGATATAAATTTAAAAAATAATTTTATTTTTAACATTTAATTGTAACTAAAGTTATAACAAAGTTAATTTAATTGTGAGTTTTGATTGATCTACACAGTAACTATTATAAAGAGATTTCTAGACATAAATTATCTATAGCTATGGATATTAACAATGGCAGTTCAGCATTACACTGGGTCAGGAAAGTGGATAGGTATTATAAATGAATTGAAATGAAATACATGACATACAATACAAAAGATATATACAAAGTTACATAACTGTCTCCAGTTTATAGGACTTATGTGGCAATTTTTACTGCCATTGTTTTCTCAGGCTTGTGTATAAATGACAACCTTGTGTCTCTGTTTATTTATTTAGTACAACTATTTCTCAACTGCTGGCTCTTTCACTTTTAAATCATAGTGTGCGACAAAAATAATTTAAACATGATCACTTTGCTTGCTTTACTGTGCCTAAAAATGTTGAAGTACATTAACACTTAATTTGCTGTATTTTTCGAGGAATTTATACATTAACCTTTAATGGCATTTTGATGGACACTGCGTGAAATAAAGAGAATATACGCCACAAAAAAGTATTTGTAATCAAATTTTTCAAAATGACACATGTAGCTGCAAAAAGTGACCTGGAGCTATGTGATTTGTTCTACAACTGCCGACCTTACATTTACTCCGATGATAGTCAGCATCATAACATAAAACTGTTGACAGTTCACGGATTATGCATTCCTTATTTATTGATGATCTCAACCAATGTTTGCTTAACCTTTTGTTTATCATTTTAAATATATTATTAACTTTTTTTTCTTTTTTCTACAATTACTTTATGTAATTCGCATTGGGTAGGATATTCAATAACTTTGTGGAAAAAATGGAAATTTACTATTTATGCGATGAAAATATCTTGTTGAAATGTGTCCATATCTTAGCTGAATTGATCTTCGCGAAAAATCAATGGCTTGTTGCCAAAAAAGTCGTCGGCACTGAATGCAAATAATTGGAAATATCTTTCCGGCAACTGTGACTATGGGCGCAGCCATATTTTGCAGTCTTTCACTTGAAAGGTAGCGGTATATTCGTATTAACCTTAATACGAAACTTTTGAGTAAATATGCGTAGCTCTGTTTATTAACAAGCAGGTTGTGTGAGTGTGTGAATCGTGAACAACGTAAAGAGTACCAGTAGCTGTAATTCAAGTAAACTTTGGAATGTAACTACCAATTTTCAAAATAGGATCGGAAAGAAATTATCTTATGCATTTATTCAAGGTGATTGGTAGCGAATCGGAATGTACACGGAACCATATTTAATCAAGATTCATGGACCGTAAACTGCATTATCTTGCCCAATATGGCGACCTGGCGAACGGAACAACCAATTTGTGATTTATTTTCAGTCAAATTAGTCTGTTTCTTAATAGTTAGCGTGGTTCATGTATCTTCGCAGGATACAAATGACTTAAAAGAATGGCTCAAAAACGGATTAAATGGCGCTGGCCGCATCACAATTGGAGATGTCGAGTCGAATGACGACCTGTCAAAACTGTTTACACAAGATGGGTATTTTACTGACCTGGACATTATACAGGATCTTCCTAACACCAAGGCATTAGGAGGCATAAATATTGAACATGAAGCCCAGAAATTATCTGCTAGATTAAGATGGTTAAGCAATGAAGAGATTGGAGTAACAGCAATGCAGGTAAATAGTTATAGTGTAACAGAAAATGTTTCCACTCCACACTACCAATTTAAAAAAGATAAACATCATAACGGTATACAAAATGCACAAAACGTAGTAATTTCATTCATTCATTGATAATTTTTAACCCGATTGTCGCTACGAGTCCCAAACACAGTTTGCTTGGTTGTGTTTAAAACCAACGGGAGATTCCTTACACGTCCATCTTGACAGTGGTTCTGTTTTAGTTTTCAAAAGCAACATGAGTAATGCAGTTGATTATCAATGAACATCTGATAAATTTTGTAAATTTTCTTAACTTTAAAAGTTATGTCCATTTGAACAGGGTACAAATAAATTGTACTTCTTGCTTTTTTTTATTTGTTCATTTTATTTGATAATTATTATTACTCAGTTAAAGTGTTACAGGTGATTTAGAAGTACAAACCAACTATTTAAATAATGAGTCACTTTTAAGGATTTTATTGCACATTCCTTAAAATAGATGTTATTCACTTTATTTTGATCATATATTCCTCAGCAAAGACTTTATTTATATGCCCTGAGAAGTATTGAGACAAGTTGTCCCAACTTCACTAAAAGACCATTCAGTTTGGCCCAACTTAACAATACAACTGTCACAAGAGTTTTAACAAGTATTTTTGTGAGAAAAAAAAGTGACAATTTTTTGGCAATTTTTTTTAATATAATTTGCTTATTACCATATAGTTCAAAATTCTTGCTTTGGTAATAGAGCTGTGAAAAATTGAGATTTTTTTTTTCATTTTTGGGCTGTTGAGTGTAGTGTATGAAACAAAGGGTGGTCACCTTTTTCTTTCCAGCATTTGTTTTGTTCTTCAAAGTGTATACTGCCTTCAAATCCTAACAGATTTTCCCTGCATAACACCGATCTACTGTCATATACCATATTCACTTGGGATGGTATCTTTTGTACCTCAGTGAGGTAGTGTCAGCTTTAGGCAGAACTGGAGGTTATTTTACTGTGCTTTGTGGTTCAGTTGATAGATACACAAATATTTCATTGTTTGAAATTACAAGATAGACATAATAACACTATAGTTCCTAAAGCCAAACATTTAACATTATTAAATAAAAAAGTATCAACATACTATGCAAGAAGTATGTATGTACAAAAGTAGGACTTTTGTGCTAGATCAGAAATAATGTAGATGCATTTGGTTTGTGTTATGGTTGTATAGACCTAAACTTAACACAGGGTACTCAAAAAATAGGAATTTGAAGGAAATATAAAAAAAGATGTAAAAACAATTGACCAAGCATACTGAGCCATTAACCAATCTAGTGAGCATCAATTAGATACACCTCAAGGCATTGGTTTCATTCAAATTTTTCTTAGACAAGCTGCCTGTTGATTATGCTAAGTATTTACAAATTTTGCAATGATTTGTTTATTTCTTGATTGATAAGTGTGAAATTAAGTCAGTAGGAGCAATGTAATTCTTACAGTTGATATCCAGATTGTCAAAATAGAGGAATTAGATTTATTTCTTTCCCAAAACATAGACAAACCTTTGATAGATAAAGACTATTTTGTGGTCGTGTGTACGATCAGCTGAATATGAAAATAATTGATGACAAAAACATGTTTCTCTAAATAAATTTATGTAGAAAAGCATTTTGATGGTTTGAAGGGTAAAAAAATTGAAATTGAAAATATAGATATAAATGACCATTTTTAGAGTATGAGTGGAGAACCCCAAAATTTCTGGCTTTGATGTATATTATTTTCTTGTATAGGATTTATTGAACCCAAAACTGCATTATTGAAAATTTAAAACTTTTGACTTCAGTGTTGGTTTGTTTTAAAAATAATGATTTTTCATCTGGAGTGACTTTCTCATTGATCTGAAGGAGTGGTGTGGATACAAAAAGGTTGTAATAATAAAGTAATACAAAAATGATTGTTTCAGATTTTATTTTCCAAAATATTAAGCATGCATCTAGATGCTTCCATAAACAGACATCATTGAACAAAATTCCATCTGATGAATAGTAGAACTTGAACATAAATTTAAATTTGATTTTATTACTTACTAAATAAAAACTTAGTTTATTACTATACGAACTTGAACTAAAAATATAAATATTGTGTACTGCAGTATAATTATTTTTGTAATTTTAAATTTTTAAGAATAATACAGATCATTTTTAAAAAATATATCCCTTAAGCTGAAACATTTCCTTGTCCAATGCTGCTTGTTTGTTAATGGTTAGCAGGTGGTCATGTCATATAATTCAGTAGGTGGAGTGATCTGTCATCTATCGTAAGGTCAATTCCCATAACTCCTTTGGAGTTCTTTAATGAAAGACTATGAAACACATATCATGGGTATTAAATGTCTGTGATTTTCTACTCATCACTAATAATAATAATAATAGATTGGATTGTCTAATTGATTCTAAAACAAAACCAAGCAAGTAAGTATCCATTTATAGTCCATCAAACTGAAATTTAGGCCAACAAAACTTGACATGTCCATTTCTTTTGTAGGAATTTGAATTTGTTAGAGAAAAGACATTCAGAGTAAGTAAAGTCTGACTAAAACAGTATGACTTTACCTTTTAAAAAGGTCATTGGTTTCTAGTTGTATGAGATATTCCTGAAAATTTACTTACATTATGATGTTAATCAATATCAAACATACTACACAGTGTCCTTCCGAAGTAAGACCCAGATGCCCAAAAGGTAAATATCAGCATTGAGGTTTTATAGGTGAGACTACCATTAAAAGGTAATCACAAAAAAATGCTTTTGAAGTATCCCTATCAAAGTTGAATTTGTGTGGTGGTAAGGCAAATGCCCTGCACCTACACATATTGCTAATTTTTTTAACAAATACATCTGTATATTTTAAAGCCATGTGAAGTCGAGTGTTTAATGTGCAGCAGTGTGAAAATATGATGCCTAATATTAAAAATATATTTGTTATGATATTTCATGGATGGTGTTACCATTCTTAGAACAATATTTACATATTCTTTAGAATATTGTACAAATCTATTTAAATATGTGTATATACTCAGTATTTTTGTTTCAAAAATTAATATAGATCATTTGACCAAAAGGCATAAATTGAGAATGTTGTGGCGTGGTACATATTAGTTTTAGCATAAAAAAATGTATAAAAATATCTTAATTAAAATGCTCAAGATACATCATTTTGTTTTATATATATATATATATATATATATATATATATATATATATATATATATATATATATATATATATATATATATATATATAATTCGATTTTGTTTATGAAAGAAAAAGATCTTGTTAAAACTATTGTCACAGTAGCCTAGTTAAAATGGGTTGAATTGTCTTTCATTATTATCTTGCAAGATATCCTCAGTGGTCTCTGTTTTAATAGGTATTATTTGTCCTGAGAAAAACATAAAGCAAAGTAAACTTGAACTCATTAACCCCTCAGCCAAATAGCTAGGCAGTCCTTTACAACATACTTGCAGAGATCACCTAAACCAGTGTTAGTCTTACCAGTGCCTGTATCCCTGAGACTTGCTGATAGCACTTGGCTTGCATATTTTTCCAGATGGTTTACTTGCAGTAAATTTGTTATTATTTTATTTATGTTCATTTAATTAGTCTGAAATTTGGCACAACAGTTCTCAATAAAATTATGTACATAATGGTATAAACTTCATGCTACATGCGGAAATGAAACTTGTGCATAAAGGCGAAAATAAATGATATACTTTTCGATTTCCTTCTCTTGCCATGAATAATCCATAAAATCCCATTAGGAATTTACACACAATAATTAACACATGAAATGATTATATTTTATGTACACAGAAATTTCATTTGTCATCTCTCTTGTAAACTTAACCTCCTGTGAATGCTGTTCAAAGATGCACATATTTTCCTTGCTCTTGAATTAACTTTCTTCTATAGAATTCTCACTGAACATTTAAAAGCTAATAAAACACTTAACAAACTTTGATGAACTCATTCTCATCACTCTTGCTGTTATCATCAATGGCTTTTTCCATGTCACTATCAATCTCATCTGATGAAAATCCTGAAAATTCTCAGTTTGTCAGGTAAAAGTCTGATTGAACTGGCTGATTCCTGTCAATTTTCATCATTTTCAGATCTAAATATCTTCACTATTTCTGCTGCTATTGAAATCCAATTTTTTCGGTGTTTAGCAGTGTTCACTCTATGTAAGCTAAAATTTTATTGGTTCAGCTGCCTGCATAATTAGGAAATGGCTTAAAATGAACCAATGGTTTGCCACGACTTAACTCCTGCATGAAATAAGACTAAGCAAATACTGCCACTTATTTTGGTTCCCAAGATTGAAGCTAGGTAAACTCTGCCACGCTATCAAGCGCTATCAAGGTGCTTGGGAGATGAGGGAGGAAAAGTATGACGAGTTATTGAGGCGCCAGGGGTTAACGAGTTAACAGGGATTGTGCTAGACTTTAATTTTAGAGAGACTTTGCCTTTCTGACAGAACAGGGAGAAGTGAGAGCTCGACAGGGTAAAGTGGTCGCAAAGCAAGAAACACATACACACACACATACACATGTGTGTGTGTGTGTAATGTTCATGTTCTTTTATTTGAATTATGCCTTCTGTTTCAGAGTATTCATATTTGCAACATTGGATTTAACCCTTTCATCACTGCAGACCGCAAAACCGGTCAGGGGGACGTAAGTCCGTTAACACTATGGACTGACTTTTTGGTCTGGGGCAGTGTTCTTCTTTAACGTTAAAGTACCCGACTAAATATCTTTCTGGGTACCTCTAATAACTTCCATCTGGTAATGTAGATGTTATATTTGGATGATCTCGTGAGTTTAGCTTGTATACAACTAGAAATATCGAACAAAGTAGGAACTTTTAACGTGCTTTCCAAATGCTGAAATTTGTATCCAAAATGGCGATGTTTGAAGGAATTTTTAGAGGAGAGTTTTCGGAGGATTTAAATAATTTCAACCTGGTAAATTTGGATGAAAATGAGAAAAGACGTATGGAGAGACAATGGAATGCACTTGTGGGTGACAGTTATGAGGATGAAGAGGACTTTGAAGGTTTTGAACCAGAGAAATTGTATGCTCCACATAGTTTTTCTTTTGGATGAAGCCGGAAAACCAAAGAGATTTGTTTCAGTTTTCTGACAGAGTTGTGCACACCTGAGTGTTAGATGGCTCCAGGAAAGCTTCAGATTATTTTCAAATATTCTAGTCAGATGAAGTTTTTGGAAAAATTGTCCGTTTAATGAACTTAAATGCGACGATCAAAAGTATCAGAGACGATATAGGTGTGTGGACAGATCTCACCTTGGAAATCATTTTGGTTCATTTTATAGAATCTTATATATTATGGACACCATGAAAGAAAGACTTGTGTTGCTACTGTGATTATTCACTAGTACATCTAGGGTCAATTGATCAAGTTTTGAGAACTTTATGTTTTCTAAGAGGTAATAAAATAATTACTTGTATTTTACCTGTTGTCTTACCTGTTTGTACCTGCATTTTAAAGGTTGTAATAGATATGCATATTGTATTGAATTAGTCATAAAATTTGATTTATAACCTTGATTGTGACACCTAATCCAGCCAGATATCTTTAACATTGTCAAAGTTATGTTGTTTCAAAGTCCACAAGTCATTTTGCTTTACAACTCCAAAGTTACTTAGTGTTGAGAACTCTATGCCTACAAAGTGAAAATGAGAGAAGGCATATGGTGAGACAATGGAATGCACTTGTGGGTGACAGTGATTAAAGAAGAACACTGCCCCAGACAAAAAAGTTGTCCATAGTGTTTATGGACTTATTTCCCCCTGACCGGTGGTTTTTCAGTCAGCAGTGATGAAAGGGTTAAATGTGCAAGAGTTGGTCAGCTAATTGATATCAAAACTAGGCCTAACTACTGATGGCTTGATAAATACATTTTGCTACCACAAAACACTATAACTAACCTGGCTAAGGCAAGGGGGCATCTCCTAAAGTATGATCAATGTACCTCAAAAAATTATCACGGGTCGAAGCTGTTTTTGCTTTCCTAACAGAAGGTCACATTTACAAATTTTTGTGGTAGCTTAGTTGCCCACTTTGCCCAGTAGTGTGACCCCTGATTAAATTACATGTTTCATTGGAAGAGGTCATCTTTAAGGAGAGATTCAGTAGAAACTGGAATGAATGTTTCATTTTATAGTGTCACAGTTAAGGAGTGCATGTTACAGACAAATTCATGATACCCTGTTATTTGTTATCATATACTCTATATCTTCTTTTCTTGACCCATATTAGTACATGCCCACCATTGTTAAAGTTCATAGCCTCAAACTTTTTGGTCTGCAAGTTTCTTGATGGCATTTAATCAGCAGAACATTCAACAATCAGGATTGAACAGACCATGGTGTAACTATTTTAGTATTAAATTTTGAAACAAAAGTTTATATTTAATATGAGTAAATGACTGTGCATCACCACATTGACATGCACATTAGAGATTGCAGATTATTGGATGCAGATGACATAGTTTTTATTTTCTATGCAATGTTTAGTCCTAGGAAACTGACCCCCAAAATGGACTTTAATATTCCTCTTAAGCAGTGATGTGAAAATAATCAGATAATTGAACTGGAATGGGTAGTTACAGGCACCAGGTACCTTTTAAAGTTTATCTGGAGAAATTAATGTGGGAGTTATGTTAATTTTTATGCATTTAACATTTACCAGTTTTCCTAACATTAATCTCATGGGTCTACAAGAGTATACCAGGGTGACCATTGACAGTCTCTTTGAAGTGAAGGGGAACCTTAGTGGTCAAGTGGTCTAAATCGATTACCATTCTTGATAACTGCCATATCACTGCTCTCTGCATGGGTTGAGTCTTGGGCTCCGCTAATGTGGGTTCATGAGAAAGCTTGCCAGTTGCTTCATGGCTTCTTATGGGTTAGTAGTTCTTCTCATGGTTCTTCCTAGCCAGTTATGGTAACTGTCATGTATAGCCTATTTTGTGCTGAAAATTAGTGTTAAACCCAACAACAACAACAGTTCCTTTGAAAATTTGTTTTAAGCACAAATTAAAACATGTAATATTTCTGTGTCAATGCTAAATGCTGTACATGTACTATGGAGATACAGTTCTAAGATATAGTGTGTATGATACAGAATAATTTTAACAATGTCATCACTGGTACTTTATGCAGTATTGTGTAGTAGTGTTTTATGGCACCTGTATGGTAGTACCTAAAGGTAAAGTTAATCACTTTATGCAAGCATGTACACACATAGATGCATTAGTGTCATTATAAACACAAAAAAATGTCTTCTTCCTTTGATAGTTCATACATCTAACAGATCTGCATTTAAGTCAGTTTCACTCTAGTGATACACAAATTTTACCTGTGTATGAGTGATTCTGACATTTGGCCTGATTGGTACTAATTACTGCAGGAAATGTTGGAACATCTGACTAAATAATCAAATATCTAGACCTCATGTAAAAACAGTGTGAAATATCTTTGTGTCAGCAAGTTTCACTAGATTAGCTTTGATTATGTTGTATTTCTTGGGAGTTCATGCTCTGTGATAGAGATGTTTTTTTGACTGATCAACTGGTTACAGCTTGATGATGTGTTATGGGTAACTGGTTAAATCATGTAATAACCATTTCAGATCTAAAATCCATATGTAACATTAAAACATGTTTTGGTTGCCAATTGTTTGATCAGGTAATAAAAATAATTTATTATCATAAACATGGACTAGAACATGGGAGATGTTGAGATGCCATCTCAAATCTTTTGCTTTGATGTGTAGTATTGAATGACTTGTTAAAGTTAATTGTATCTCTTTTTATTTGATATAGTATGGTTAGATGTTAGAATTGTTCAGAATTTGAAGCCTGCCTTACCTCCTTTCTCCAACTCTCTAAACATAGGACCATAGTCCAGATATGCTATCCAAAAACCAAAAATCTAACACATGCAATCTGATTGAAATCAGATCAATGTCTTATGTGAAGAGCTAACAGCAACAAATTAGGGGGCATGTTTTTAGTGACCTTTGTTATTACCATAAACACTAATTTTATTGGGGACCTCCTAATTGTTACTGATCACTACTATCTCCACACCGTCTGTATATGTTCAAGTCTCAGGTTCAGCCATAGTGGGTATGAAGAAAGCTTGCCAGTATCTTCTTCTGGGTCAATGGTTCTTTCTGGGTTTTTCGTTGATTCTTCTTCAACCATTTATACTTGCTACCATGTGCAGCCTATCTTGTGCTGAGAAATGGCTTCAAACCCTACAACAACTACAAACACTGATTTTGTTATCCACTCAGATGAAGTTTTATATCTTAACATTTGGGAAAATGAACAGCATAACAAAAGATTATGAAATGTGCAGAACCATTTGTTTCACATTTTCTTATAATTGAATTTACATTAGTTTACTCATAGGTCACCAGAACATGATGCCTAAACTCTTGCTGTAGGATTTTCACATTGGACAGTGGAGATGTGATTTTAAGCAGACTGAACACACACACATACCCTCTATTTCCTTCATGCTTGCACACAGTTCCTACAACATTTGCTTTTAGAAAGTGGAGATATGATTGTATTAAAATCTTGAAAATTTTACCTTTGGTTTCAAATCAGATAGTTACTTTAAATTACATTACTTTATGTTCCTATTGACAAATTCTAACATTTATGACAATCAGTGTTAATACACATTTATGTTGTACAAGTATGACTGACAGATGGATATGCATGCAGATAAAGGGTTTTATAATTCCCCTAATCCTAATACTGCCTTCAGGAAAACCTTAGGACAATTTTATCATCCCTACTCAGTAATAATTATTCTCTATTGAACAGGCTGCAATATGTGGATGTCAACTACATGTATTTTTCTTTGTGTGTGTTCATGATAAATAGCCATGGTTGATAATCAGCTTTGCCAATTTATCAGCCATGAGGAGATATCTTCCTTTCTGACAAATATGCATAAACCTAGGGTTCTGAAGAGCCATTTGACCGTGACACCAAAACTCCAGTGTCAGTATGAAAATATTTAGAGTTCCAACTGAAATCTGAAGAGCAATTTGAGTAATGAGCTGATAGCTTGGATTGTTCCTTATTGATGAAGCAAATTGATCTAATGATTTCTTGACAACTTTAGGAGATTTATTCTCTTTCTCTTCAGAATTGTTACTAATTTTCTGTTTCCTTGAATTCTGAGGGCCAGATTGATAATCACTTGTAGGTTATTTTTGAGATGGAGAAAGTAAAGATGTACTTCTTGGATCAATTGTGATTAATACAAGTATGTTAATGAAAATGGAAAAGTATATTTCAGGTGCAAAGTCCTCTAGCACTTTTATTTCTTCACAACACAGATGACATTAATTGTGATTTTAGTGAACACTGATAACATTAATTGTACATGTACTTCTTAGCTTCACACTTAACATTCTGTCTGTAGTTTTCTGGTCCAGATTTCTCCATGAATTGGTTATTTTTTGCAAAGAATAGAGAATGTCTTCTCTGTGAGTAGAATGTGGCAATGACAAAATAACCTTGCTTAGTATGCAGGAAAGTCAAAATATCAGTTTTCCTGTGGTTTTAAATGTTGCTGATTTCAGTTTTACTGTGTCCGAGTCTTTTAGGTTTCTGAGTGTATTCCTTCTCTCCAAGTTTGTCTAGAGGGGAAAAGTTTCTGAGTTGGACATGAGATGTAATCTCAAGCATCATATTTATTTGCCAGTGTTTTTTGTTGCTTTTTTAGCATTGAAAGAAAGCTTTTTGGCATTTAGACATGTATTGAACTAAATATATGATTTGCCCTTAAATATTCCTGTTAAAAACATTTTGAACCATGTATTGACAATTAAAGTATAAAGAGAAATTAAAAAAAAAGCTATTCAGGTATTCTGCCAAAATCATTTTTGTTTGATCTCCTTATTTTATCATACTTCACTAAAGGTAGCTGATTTGTATTAGTAAAAAAAAGTCCCTTTAAAGCCATTGCAATCTTTGATCCCATTATTACTTATAACACCCACTTAATACAGACCCTGTATGCCTTAAACTCTTGAGATTGCAACAGTAAGATGACAGTTAACATGTTGTGTACACTTAATCTGATAGCAATCCATACATCATTGCTCCAGTACAAGAGTTCCATTCCCTAGCAGACCAGTTCCCACTGATTCTTGTAAAATGGGGATTGAGTGCACCAATATGCCATTTTGGGTCTTAATAAAACAATAAATAGTATTTAATTTTTAGAGCAGTAGGTTAGATTTCCACTATAAAATGGTATTATGGTGACAGCCTTTAGAAAGGTATTTTTGTCTCCTTGCATGTAGAATCATGTGTATGTTGATGGGCAGTCAAACAAATGCAGATATTTGATAAGAAGTTCATCCAATAAAATCATAATTGATTCCATCTTCATCTGTCATGTAGGTTGCAGATAATCTCAAAACAGGCTATCTTTGAGTTATGCCCATCTAAGAATGACATCAGTGACATGTTAGATCTGCCCAGTTAATATTGATAATTGGCAAATAAGGTCTAAACAGTAGTCTAGATGAGCACTGGTCTTGGGATCCAGTTTGTTATAGACATCATGCATTCAGTATGAAATTATGCCATAAGTGAATGAAGGCTACTTAAGGCATCTTTGAAAGCCAAGTTTCAGATATAATAAGCCTGTCTACACCTTGGCATATTGAGCAGATATTTCTGTGTTTTTTGTCTGTGAGTTTCATTGGATGCAGCAGCAAGCCACCACATCCAATCAAAATTATGTTGTTCAATTTTGAACTCTTCCTTCATGATCAAGACAAGGGTAGCATACAACTTGAATGGACTGATAAATAAGCATTTTTCCAGGGCAGATCTGTGTTTGTACAAATACCTTTCACTCAAATACAATTGTAATGGCTTCCCTCTGGTGCATAGTCATTGATGTTAAACTTACAAAGTATTATTTTAGGTAAGTTCCCTCCACCATTTTTGGCCAATTTACAACACTGGTGGTTAGATGGCATTACATACTAATGGAGGCAACTCATGAAATCCAATAGATGTCACTAGGACAATGCACCAATATATATGTTTGATCTCCATAGGTTATGGTAGGGTTATCATTTCCGAACCTTGGCTAGTGAAGATGACAAAAAGGTGGCTTTAATTTATGTTTTTAAAAAGCCTTATACTCAAGGAACATGTGAAATTTTAATGTTTGAGAGCATTGATAAATACTCCTAATAAGCATTGTAATTATGTGCTTCCCTACCAAACATAATGAGGGATTTGGGTGACTGAGTGATTTTACACACTTGCCTTTGCCATCACTGACATCTCACCTTTGTAAATGTGACTTTGAGTCTTGAACTCAGCCATCATGTGTTTATTAGAAAGCTTACATGTAGCTTCCTATAGGTCAGTGGTTCTTCCAGGCTTTTTCCTGGATTTTTCAAAAGATATACTGGCCACCATTTATGTTGTACTGAAAAATGGGTTTTTCGATAGATATACTGGCCACCATTTATCATGTACTGAAAAATGGCATTTAACCCACAACAAGCAAGCATTATAACATGTTCATGCTTTCCTACTGTGCATTATAAATATACTTTTTTTCTGAACATTATAACTATGTTTTCCTACTGAGCTTGTAAGTATATGCTATCTAAACTGAACACTACCAGTATAACTATCTTTTCTTACAATGTGTATTTTGGGATTTTTTATGTAGCTTTAACAGTTTGCATCATATCACTTCAATGTCTGCAGTGTGGCAGTTTAGTTTTATAGTGATTTCTAGCAATGGAGCATCATGCCATAGACATGTAACATCATGTTCTGGCCAGTCACATTGTCCTGACATCAGGCTGACCAATCCTAACACAATCCTCATGATGTTGAGCATCAAGTGAGGCAACTGCTACTACCATTTTTTTATGTCTTTGGTATGACTCAGTGGGAGTTTGAACCTATGACCTGCATCTGAGGCAGATGCTCTAACCACTTAAGCCACCATAGTGGTCTCTTACCTTACCAAGCATTATAACTACATGTATGTATATGCTTTCTTACAGAACATTATAACTAGTATTCGCAAAACCTTATGTTTGTACCCAATTTTAAAAACAAAGGCATCAAGGATATAAAAAAGGCACAGAACTTAGTCATTTAATTCTTTGATTTATCAGTTTTAAGCTGATGTCACCAGGGGGTCACAAATGCTGATCTTGTTGGTCTTACAATTCAAACAGTAGTTCTTTAGTAACACAGTCACCATATTTGCATGGGCAAGTCAATATTTTAAACAACAGTTGTGATGTAGTTCACTTTGGTAATCTCACTAATTCTGTAGTTTTAGGAGTTAATCTCTTTGAATAGTATAAATATATGGTTTGCTAGAGTTCCTCACATTTTTATATTCAGCAAAAACTGGACACAGACAACACAGTTCTTACTGATATGGACTGCTCTATAAATCTGAAAAGGATGGAGAACAGTCAGTTGGCTTGTTTACATTAAGAGCTATCATTTGCTTTGAATCACCACAAATAAGTTGACTGTGTGAAGTGACAGGTTAAAAATGAAAAAATAATGAATGATAAGTTTTTTGTGCATTTTTTATATCCTTGGGGCTTTTCATTTTTAAAATATGTAGTAGTATACAAGCAAATATGAGAATATGTAAATATCATACATGTATATGCTTTCTTACAGAGCATTATAACTGTTTTCATGTAGAGCATTACAAATACATGCATGGTCTTCATTATCATTGTTTATTCTTTACAAATTAGTTTTCCTAACCACTGACTATCCAAAGTAAGGCAGTTCTTTTCAGAAGAGAAATAACTAGCAGTAGGACACTCCAAAGGTATACCTAGCTATCACTGGTGACAATATGCTACCTATGGGATTAAGGAGCTAGAATACAATTGTTATTGGTCAGAGGGGTCTAAGGGTTAACTTAGTGTACAATTCTATCAAATCATGTTGTAACTAAATTCCTTCTGAACTATGAATACAAAGAAGACGTGTTAGTATACTTGGGACAATAATGTCCATCTCATCCAAACTTCATGTTCATGTTAGTGATAATCATCTACAGCATGGTGTAGTAATGTGATTTGATGTTGATTTTTAATGTAGCTTTCAAATATTTTCACTCATATCCCTATGATGTCTGCAGTGTGGCAGTTTATAGTGATGTTTAGCCACAGCATGATGTCCCACCCAGTCACATTATCCTGGCACCAAGCCAACCAGTCCTAACACAACCTCTTAATGCTGAGCACCAATCGAGGCAGCAGTTAGTACCATTTTTGTAAGTCTTCCGGGATTGAACCCACGACCTCCGACCTCCGACCTCCACATCGGGCACTCCAATCATTAGGAGCAATTACCTGTAGGATAAGTTTTGTAATCTATCCCAGTCTGAATAAAATAATCCTACTTTAAAAAGTTCTAATATTAATACACTACACTTAGTAAAACCTGTCTTTAACCACCCACCCAGACAACAAAAAACAGTCTCTTAATACTGGTGCCACTCATAACAGGTTTGTATGGTTTCCCAATTCTAATTTCAGCACTATATAACAATAAATATATTTCTATCATTAAACATGAATAGCATTTAAATTTGAAGATCACATATACATGTATTAGCATATGAAATGTTTCTGATGTACTCCTTGTACTTTATTTCACCCAAAATTTTTAAACCACTATTTTGTGAGTAGTATCTTTTTCACCTCTTTCACAGTTACAATAATTATTTTCTCAAGTGTTAACATTTGTCTATTTTTAGTTTGAGGTTCTGCCATTGTTACTAAGTTGCTAGATGTGAACATTAACAGTTTTCAGTTTTAATCTCTATCATAAGGATGGTTATGACCAAGTTTTGGGAAAATATGAAAAGTCTATGTACATTGTATATCTACCAATGAATGAAATGAAAAGAAACAGTTATCACATCCTGAAACAGAATAATTTATTCAAGACAGATAAAGTGATTAACTCTTATAAACAAAATGTTTGGGGTTGCACCAACTTGAGTAAATGATGGTTTGGTGTGTGGGATGTAATAACTGTAAACAGAAAAAAAAGCAACAAACAGCATAAGCCTTTAAAAGTATCAATCAATTAAATTTGGGAAATGATTCTCACTTGCTGTTGTAACAGACAAAGACTGCATTACCCCCTGGCAATATGGACAAACAATGTACCTGACAACTGCCTGGACTTAAGCATGAAGACCATCTTAAAAATGTTGTCTCTCCCCCCCCAATGGATTATCATTATGACCTAAGATTTTACCTAATGACTTCTATGATACCTGGCAGCCAGAAGAACTGGGGAAAGGATGAGCCTGGGGAAAACTCCATAAGAACCATTGATCCATGGAAAGCTATTGGAAAACTTTCTCACCTACTCACATTGCCAGAGCCAGAGACTTGAACAATGTAGACAGTGGTGAGATGGCAGTGATTGGTAACAGCAAGTGCTTTAGAGCACTTGTCCACCCAAGGCCCTCTTTCCACTCATTTCCAGTGTCAATCCTTTTGAGGGACTCTTGTTATAATTAAAACAGAGTATTTGCCAGGAATACCTGAAATTTATTGATATTGTTGATAAGACTTACAAAGTGGTTTTTCATGGAATGACAGTGCTCAGAGATGTACAATAGAAACTGTTTTTGTCAGTCACTTTTTCTACAAGTGCTTTGTATCAATATGACAATACAAATTCAAATGTGTAGCTCTAAATTAAACTCGGATTTAGCATTAATATTTACAATTTCAATTTTGTTGCCACTTAAAAAAATAATTTGAATGAAGTAGTTGAGGCTCAAAAGTTTGTTTGATTGAAAATATTTCTGCATGAATGAACCTGAAATCCTTAATTTCTTTACTGGTACAAAATAACAGAACCTGGTCTATAATGGATTTTGTATTATGGGAATCAAATATAGCAGTCTTGCTTGGTTTGAAGATGTAGGTTTCTTGTATATGTCTAATTTATCATACTAGAAAATGGTGAGAGCATTTCTGCATCATATCTAATCAAGGAAGAAATTTTGGAAAAGGCACTTGTGATATAGAAAATATTGTCCCAAATATGCGTTGAAATTCCCATACCCTCAAATCACCAATCATATTGTATACTCATTTGTGAGCAGTGAAGACCTTGATCTGCTGCATGTGTTGATCTGCTGCATGTGTTAAACCAGCAGATTGCAGTCTGTGTGGTGGTAATACACTACTACAATTTTTTACTAACCATGTTCTTAAATTACATCCTATATTAGCCTTTTCTTTTTTTCAATTTCATGTATTGCAGTAGACCGTAAGAACATCAATATTTTTCATGCTTTAAATGGAAATTGAAAAAAAACTAAATTTTTTCATAATATCAGACTGTTTCTGATAACAATTTTTTTTTTCTCACTATACAATGAATAATTTTCTATTCCAGGCCATTTATGACTCCTTACCCTACACAGAAAAATCAGCTGATCATAAAGCACACTTAGAGCAGGTAATCTTCATGCATTTAGTATAAATAATGCTTTTTTAATATCATTAATATTAGTCCTGATATTATGTTATTTTATCCAGCTGTCTTGCATCAATTACCCCAAAATCAAAACATTAAATTACTAGGGATAGCATAAATTTTGGCATTGAAAAAAAAATTAAATTTGAGGACATTCTACATTATCTGTGTGAGATCTGACTTAATCTGGTTGTGAACCTAATTATAAAGTTCTTCATTACAAGGCAGTTATGGCCATGAATTCCATTTCATTAGTGTGATGTGTATCATGCGTTTCATTTTATGGTGGGATCAAAGTAAGACAGAATAGTTTCCATGTATGGCATTATACTGGGGTAGAGTACTGTATTTTTTTTTGAGAAATTTTATTTTAAAAATTAATGCTTATATGTGATTATGAACCATTTTGACATTGAGATACAACAAAATATTATGGCAGTCACGGTATATAAACAACAACAAAGTTTGTTAGTTTCTGTTCTTACTTATTTCTGAAACTTTTTTTTTAAAGATGCATTTCATTGCTTCTCCTTTTCAGATCACAGAACAGTTACGTCAGAAATTTAGAAACTACCAGCAAGTGTTGCGAACAAACAAGATAACAGTAGAAAATTTATATAAATTCCATGTGAAGCAGCCAATAACAAAAATCTTGGACTGTTGTAGCCTGAACTCCTCTGAGTTAAGGTATGATTTTACTTTACCAGAGTATATTTTGGGTATTTGCAATTGCAGAATTCAGTGATTCTCAAAATGCACACCAAAAAAATAATAAAATGCATTAAAATTGTGCATGATATTTGCACGCCTAACATTTATGTATTCAATAAAGCCCTCATATGTTTAGAATAATCTTCCCTTTTTTCAGAATGATGTGGAAGAAAATTCATCCCTAAATTTTCATTTCTACAATAGATCCTGCTTGAAATATGTATCATACATTTTCTAGAATCAGACCCAATTCTTATAAGAATGTTATATAAACTTTATTGCACATATTGGGTCAATTTTTTAAAATGACACTTGATGCATCTTTCCAGTACCAACATCATTGTAAAGGCAGATGTTGTATTTGCAAACTACATGTACTGCTTGCATTTGCTAAGAAGTATTGAATGGAAATTTACATTTGACAATGGTGATAAAGAAACTGAACTTATTTAAGACAGAAAAAGGAGAGAAATTAATTTCTTAAAATTACAAAGTTTTTGTTCCGTCTGCTTTAGTACAAGTAAGACAGGTATTGCTCAATTTGATTTTGCTTTGGTTAAAGTTTTTCAGTATTGTCATAAATAATAAATGCTGGGAGAGGACAGTCATCTTAATTTTATTAAAATCAGATTGCTTTGCTCTTCAGTATCCCTACACCCCAACCCTTTCTGTCTGACCTTCAGACAAAATCGAGGTAATTGGAAAATCTGGCTCAAGTTTTGGTAAATCTTTTTTCAGTATGGTCATACAGGGTTTTCATTAGATTATAGCCTCAGATTTTGATGCTTTAAATTTCTGATGGATAGAAATTCAGACCAGTGCATTTTTATGAGGTATGTAGATTTGGGCCTCAGGGTCAATCTTTATAACCCTTGATTAGGCTAGTTTCCTACTGAGCATGTGTTACCTGTAACAAATTTACCTTAGGAGACAGTGATTGACATCTGCAGTTTAGATCCATAATATTGCATTATGTAATATCATTGTAAACTGGGCAGAGCTAAAAGGTCATTGAAGCCACCCTTTGGTGTAATTGAATTAAAGTTAGGTTGTTTAGAGACTGTCTTTGATATTTATGTAAACTAGTTGAAGATAAACAATTATGACTTGAATGGATTATCATTTTATCCAATGTCCTATTTGATTGCACATCAGTTTATAACCAATTTGATAAAAATGTGGAACTTTTGGCAGGCTTGTATGGACAGTTGTTCAAGTTAAGTGGACCAACTTTTAATTGTTTTGTTTACAATTCATTTGCTTCATTTGGTGAATTGTTAAAAATGACAAATATGTTTATTTGACTGGATTTACTTGTGATAAAATATTAATTTTATTTGATTATGCTTTGAATCTTTAAATTATAATCATTTAGACAAAACTGGAAAAAAATTTGGTATGTGAAGCCAGTTATCGAAAGTGGACAGACTTTATATAATATATATATATATGGGATTATAGAAAATTTTTGATTTGCTGGTGAACATTTTTCTTTTGTTGTTGCAAGTGCTGAAGGGTCTAACATGATCATAGTAAAATTTCCAGCTACATTTCAGTAATATATAGCATATTTTCTGTATGTTTTTGAATACAATAACTTTTTTTGCGAAAATAGTGCTGAAATGCCTAGTATTTGTCAGGCTATGTTTTTGATAATTGTTTTCAGGACATGTGTTGTTGGACACTATCTAAGAAGAGCTGGTGCCTCATTTTATGATTAAAGTCTCACTGTTTGACCTAATTATATGGATAAGTTTGCTTCAGTCAGACAGCAAGACATATTTAATGTGACTATGAATTTACCAATATTCACAAAATAATGTTAAGTTCTTCATATCAATTGCTGTGAAACCTATTTTGATTTTGTTATTGTTGCCATTTTGTACAGGCTGCCATCTCACTGCCTGAGTTCAAAAGTGAAGTCTGACAGTTGTATAAAATATGTGTATGACACAATGATATTAGGAAGATTTCAATAGATGCATTAATATAATAAATTGATACTGGTTCAGTATCTGAATTATGCTTTGACTATATTGGTCATAAACCAGAGCAGCTTTTGGGATGATCTGTTATCAGTCCAATAGCATAGATTTGTTATGGCTGTACAGCTATGAGGATTGCCATAAAACTTGTTCATACCATGGTCTAGTTGGTCTATATGAAAATGGGGCTGCTCAGACATCTAGTATGGCTGCAACATTGGTTATGTGGAAAATCTTATCTTTATGCCTTCTGAATGGATGGTCATATTAATTTGGGGTTTTACTAAAAATGAATCAACCTCTTATGATTTATAGCTTTTCCTAAGGAAAGAGGTACCATTTAACATCCAATATGTCCAGCATGGCAGCCATTTTGATAATCTTGTTAACAGTACTGCTGAACTGAAAGTCAAATCAACATGTGGTTTTCACAAAGGTCTTTTTTTATGATGTCTGGTATCTTGTTTTTATTTTTGCTACTGCTCCTTAATGGAAAATCTTGTTATCTCTACTCCTCTTCAGATTGATGACTATATAAATATGAAGTTTTCACAAATAGACATACAATATCTAGTCAGTCCTACATGAATATAGTGCCAGTTGCACATTCAGTATTGCTGTCAGGACAACTGTCTTAAAATTCTTATTGACACTACTCCCCCATTTTATAAATGATCAGAATGAAAGGGAGTCATGGCCAAAAGACTTGAAATGATATCTTATTTGTTCTTTAAGCCAGGCTTTATCCATAATGTGTACCAAGGCAGTTAATTAATTTTTTTATTGCTGAAGAATATCAAATATGGTTTTAACATTAAACAGTGGAAAGGAAATGGTCTGAATTTCTGGAAATTCTTTTTGCCCAAAAAAGCATCAGTCTCTTTACTTGTTCTCCATCAGCTTTGCTCATCCTCTGCTTTTAAGTGATATAGAATATTCTTAAATTCCTACTGGTTCAGTTTGATCATCTTGATAAAATAAATTCTTCAGGCACCACTCATACATACAAATGTGTAAGTGGAATTTCTTAGCACTTTTAGATATTTTTTGGGGGGTAGTAAGTCTATTTGATGTGAATCAGTAATTAAAAAAAACAAAAACAAGTGAAATAAAATGTTATTATGTGAAATTTTTTAACATTTTTCTGAAAGAAAAATCATTTTTATAAATATATTTAGATTAAAAACAGTGAAAAATTGAATAATAGAACTGAAACTGAATCAAAAGCAAGTCAATGAATCAAAATAGATACATTTTGGGGTACATTTAATATTTAAATATATCAATACTGTCTTTTTTGTTAAAAAGTTTTCATATTCTTTTGAATGTTTTAATAAAACATTTCACAAATATCTGGTTGCCACATTAATCTTTATGACAATGGCAAAAGCCATTAGAATTTCAAGATCATTGATATAAATGAATGTTAGGTACTGCTCCAGTCATTGTGTGGTGCAATCTTGTACCATGTAAACTGCTTTATATGAAACTAATTGACAGCTATATATATTTCAGTAAACAGAAACCCTCTGATAAAGAGATTTTGATTTATTGGAAAGAAAAATCTTTAAAATGCTGTACTTATGTAGATATATTTATAAAAAAAAATTAACATCTTGAGGAAGAAGAGATATCATTGAAGAAATCCTTATGGAGATCATTAACCCCTGGAGGTTTTTGTCGTTTTCGCCTTAAATGCGAGTAGGAAATCGATTTTGGGAGATATTTCTGAATACATCCTAATACATCGACTTCCAAGACATTTTCAGTTAACTTAATGCCTATTTGTGTTAGAAAGGTCGATTTTCATTGGCTCTTTCATCTGAGCATTAGCAGAAGGGTAAAAATTTGAGCTTTTTGTTTTTGCTTAACAGACCCATCATTTTTGTGTCGAGACCACTCTTCATTCTAAATGCCCATCTTATCCTTTTTGCAAAGGTTTACATGTCTATGTACAATTCAGACTGGTCTGTCTTAGATCTCAGGCCAAAAAGACTAAAATCTGGACACAAAACCCCGATCAAATTTTGGCTGAAACAAACTCTGGTCCAAAAAGTTCTGTTTTTCCCTCTGTATTTTGTAGTGCAACAAGAACATCCTTATTATTTGGTAACATCATAAAGCTACATCTGTCTACCTTTCTATAATACCACCCACTTTATTGTGTCGCACATGACCATAACGCTACAGAGCTCAGAAGTAGGCTACCACCTCCTGCCCCATAAACATAGCACTAGGGGTTCATGAGTTGAATAAACTTCAGAATTTGCTGATCTTTTTTTTTTGTTGATTTGCAGATTGGAAACCCAGTATCGGTGCATGATTTCCAGACAGACAAGCTGTGATTTAATCCCATATAATCTGCATAGAGGAGCTTTTAACCCAGGACGTAATCTTACCGAAGGTAAGTGTATCCTCTTTAATACATTGTATATAGTATTATGTTGGTCACTTACTGACAAACCTAAAGTCCATTTCAGCACAGTTTAATAAAGTAAAATTACTTCACCAAATTAAAAATGATATCTACAAACCTTGACAAGACAGAAACTCTTTTTTTTTTTTGGGCAGGCAAATGAACCTGAATCTCACCTAGAAGTGTAATGTGTAGTAGATGAGGGTACATGCAGAAATTCCTGTACAATTTTTTTTTTTTTTTTGTAATTGGGGCTCATTTTCTGCATGGCATTGTGGTTAACCTTGGTACAGTTGTATACTTTTTCAAGTTAGTTCCCTGAAAACAATTTAAAAAATTTGCATAGAAGAAATAAAATACCAGTAATACCCATAATACCTTGCAGAAAATTACCTACATTGACTTTTAAAATGTCTGTTTTTGTGTCTACCATTATCTACTGAAAATAAGAAAACCTCTCATGTTATCAATGTCAGTAGTTATCATTTTCAATTTCATAAAACATTTGTTCGCAAAACTGGAAGGGTATACCCATTAAACCTTGCTGAATGGTAGTTTTAGGAACTTTTGATGCAATAATCTGACCCATACTTGCCCTTTTGGATCAAAAACAATATTAAATTCTGTTAGGAAATTTTTTAAAGAGATTTGCATTTCAAGGTACCTCTGTGCCAACAGTCTGAGTTGCCTGAACAGATGAAGAAAGTTGTTTTTTCATTCCTGCTAAATCAACAAGCTGATTTCAGTAATGTAAGAAGTTCAGTTTTCTTTTAGGAAAGTTTTGGTGTTGAGAATAGGTACTATTAATAGCTTGCTTCCTTTCTTTAGTGCTGTGAATTCATTTATTTTCATGATCTATTTTTTTAAAAAAATTCTTACTGTACTTAATATTTACAAATTTGCACAGGAGTCCTACAATTTCCACAGAAGGTTCATTTTTATTTAATGGGTCTCTTAATCTTTTAGTTTGAAATGATTACAAAAATCACAAAAGTTCATATTCCTTAGATAGTCTTTCAGAGTAATTGTGTGTTTCATTTTCTAGTTGACTTTTACCACCCTAAAATGCATTTTGCATGAGAAGATTGACACCTCTTTCTTTTCTAGTATGTGGAGAGGGCCCTTTGTTTTACTCATTTTTCATCTTGCTCCAGTAAGTTACCCCATTGTATGGAGGGCACATAAAGTGTTACCTATGTTTATCCATCATCATTGTAATTTCATGCAAGAACTTTTCAAGTTCTTAATGTATTTTAGCCATCATCAATGTAGTTTGCATGCAATAACTTCAGGACCTTGATGGATTTTAGACAGTGTAATTTCATGCAATAACTTTTCATGGCCTTGATGGATTTTAGAAATCATCAGTGTAATTTCATGCAATAACTTCAGGACCTTGATTGATTTTAGACATCAGTGTAATTTCATGCAATAACATTTCATGGCCTTGATGGATTTTAGACATCAGTGTAATTTCATGCAATAACATTTCATGGCCTTGATGGATTTTAGACATCAGTGTAATTTCATGCAATAACATTTCATGGCCTTGATGGATTTTAGACATCAGTGTAATTTCATGCAATAACATTTCATGGCCTTGATGGAGTTTAGACATCAGTGTAATTTCATGCAATAACATTTCATGGCCTTGATGGATTTTAGACATCAGTGTAATTTCATGCAATAACATTTCATGGCCTTGATGGAGTTTAGATAAATTTGGTATGAGACTTTGTATTTGGAAGATTGTCATTTTTTTTAGAAACTATTTGACATAGTTATGGATCTAGTTTAACTTAAGACCTTGACCCAGCATACCAAACTACTTTTTGCTGGCAACACTATAGTTGCTTTAACTTTTCTTTTAAATTGATTATTAGCTTTACCATGTTATCAAATGGGAGTTAAATACCTTTCCCCATGATACACCAAAACAGCCAAAAAGCTGACTTAAGTGGGTATCGAAAAACATGACTCTAGGATCATCATTCTGATGTTCTACTGAGCGACTGTGTGTGATATATGTTGCAAGGGCATCAATGTTTTATAGACACCCCTGGTTTGTTGTTGTTGGGAGAAAATTTTTTTTTCTATAGCAAAATTGTGATACACAGTTACCTCAGTTCTATGCTGAGCTTGTTATGCTTTAGAACCTGTACAAAGACTTTCAATAGATGACACTTGAAGTCTTTTATTTGAAGATTGAATATTAAGTAAAAATTACATTAAAGTCACATAAATTTTTAATAGCTAATTTAAATAGGATTTCTAAAATATTAATTTTTTTATTTTTTATTTTGTCTTTATAATATTTTTTAATAGACACATTTTGACTGTTTTCTCAATTTTTGTACAAAAGCACATATTTTTTATATTTATTTATATATATTAGTGTGTGTGTGTGTGTGTGTGTGTGTGTGTGAGAGAGAGAGAGAGAGAGAGAGAGAGAGAGAGAGAGAGAGAGAGAGAGAGAGAGAGAGAGAGAGAGAGAGAGAGAGAGAGAGAGAGAGAGACTTCTTTGACTGGGCTGCAAGCTTTAGATCTCTCACCCAGGGATATCCTGTTACCAGTGTTCAAAGTACCAGTCCATTTGTTCCTCAGTCAAGGGTATAAAACAAAAGTAATTACCCTCTGATTATTGGCCAGACAGACTTTAAACAGAATTGCTCATAATTATGCAGTAATTTTAACTTGCACAGCTATTAATTTAGGAATATTTGATACATATAATTACATGTTTTATGACTGTATATTGCTTGAACAGGCAATAAAAGCTGTTTGCTATTATCCCAAGCACTTGAGCACAAAGGCCTCAGAATTTAATGCTCATAGCCTACAAAGAAGAGATTGCTGTAGTTTTTTGTCCAAAAGTAACACTCTTTACACCTTGTTCATAAGAATTTAAAAATATTGATTTTCTACTGTAGTTTGATGTTTGTCGTATTTTGCAGTAGCAGTTATAGTGTTTAAGTTTTATACACCAAAAAAGACTTTTTATAAATCCAGGTCTGCTACGGAACATTATTTTTATGTATGCTTTACTTCAGCTGTTTGGTCTTCTTTACCTTCTCTCTCAATATTGCCCATAATACACATACCAAAAGGAGAGCCATGGTAGCTCATCTGGTTGAGCATTGGACACAAAATACAATGGTCAAGGGTTTGCTAAACAACTAGGCTAGCCAAGGTCAGCTGTCATGGTGTGTCCATGGGAAAGGAACTATTTCTTATGCAAGATATAGCCAGTGTGTTAAAAGAGCCACTGTAACAAACAAAACAAACAACTGTACATTAAAAATATTCCTAGTCTGATTCTGATATTTAAATTCAATCTCAAGCATTGTAGTTCTAAAACTACTTCATCTAATTTAATGCATAGATATTTTACATCACTTTGAAAGGCTTGGAGATTAGATGGTATTTAAAGCATTTTACACAATCTACATTTTTCTAAATGAAAGATAATTTCTTTCAACAATAGCATCAAAAGAAATCTGAGCCCCCTCCCCAGTGTAATGGATTTGATAGGTCAAATGTCAAAATTTACACAGGACACATTCTAGAACTGAAGACTGGGGTGGGGTAGTGGTAAATTCTCACATTAATTTTAAAAAAGGAAAGAATTTTTTTAATGAAGAAATAAAGTTAGGACTTGAATGTATAATGCTTTTTTTGTGCATTCTGTTAATTTTTCATTTTGATTTTTTTTTTCAAACATGGAATTTATCCTGCATTTGCACATACTAGAAGAAAACCTGTTTACAGCAGTAAATTGAGTGATAAATTTACAGCAGGAAGTTTGGTGATACTTGTTTGGAAACATTGATGCAGTTATGACATTATAATTATTATTGCGACATTTTGCCTACAGAGAGCCATATTTTCAAGAGTATTAAAATGGTGGCGCTCATTTTTGTTTTTGTGGAGTTGGGGATGTTGATGGCAGTTTGACCATTTCTGGATATTACTTCTGCCACCCCTGATGATTCAAATTCTCCAACAAAAGAGTGTTGCTCACATTCTTACCCACTTGTCACAATGCTGAGATGCAGCCATTTTAAATGATTTCTTAGATTTAGTGCGTATGGACTATACATAAAGACACCTCTGTACAGCTTTTTCAGTTATTATAAGCTATTTGCAGGTATTCTGGAAGTATAATTTCCTTGCAATTGAATTTAAAAGAAAAACAGTATCAGATGTGTGAATGCAAAGTAGAGACCATGTTTAAATCTTGGTAAAAGCTAATTTAAAAGAAGTAAAGTTTTGTACTTTTTAAGCTTGACAACCTTGTAGTCTCAAAAACTAGAGAAACAAGCACAAGATATTGAGTATTTTAAAGTGCTTTCATTTCCAATATAACATTTGTCACACTAGGCCTTTCATTGGCTCAGAGTTCCTGTTAATAATGGATTCTAATTCTTTATAACATAGATCTTGTTATAAAGAAAGTATGGTAATGCATTCTACTTCTTGGTTATTTTAATAAGGGGAGTATAGTAATGGATTCTAATTTAATTAAACTGTTGTAAAATTGTTTGTGTTGTGTATTTCATTATAAGGCAGTCTCACTGTAGACTGCTGTACCTATAGGCTCATATATACAGTTTTATAATTGGGAAGTATTTTATCAGGTATTTCATTTATAAAGCTGTCTCACTGTAGGGTGATATACTTGATCACAATTTGTCGAGTCAAATTTTTGTTGCAGCATTATAGTGTTAATAATTTGTATCAGGTGGAATTCAAGCATTCCATGACATTTTTTAGAAGAGTTATATTCCTTGATTGTTTCTCATTTATGTTTGGATTCTGCAGCATTACTTTACTGAGGATTGATAGAGTTCAATCCTTTTTGGAATGCTACTTTATAATTATGGGTCCTTGAGTGAGATCATTATTGACAGACTCAGGGCTGAGCAAATCTCATAGCCCAATGTCCTGGACAAGTCATTTTTGAAGTATGGCAAGTAAAATTTTCCAAGTGCTTTTAAAAAAAAGTCATGCTAGTCCTTATTTTCATGCTTTAATCATTATATCTTACTTTATTTGGCCAATCATGCCTTCTGGGTTATACTGAATACTTGATTCTAGCACCTCTTCATGCATACATTTACATCCTGTTATTGCTTGTTAGTCCAGTTTCCTAAGAGTCCATTCCTTGTCAAAAAGTTGGAATTCGATGACACCATTTGGTGTTGGCATAGAATAGCCGATTACTAACCAGACTAGCAAACTTTAACAACCTTTCAGTGAAATAAGATCAATAAGATCAATAGGAATATGATTTATTTTCTCAGAAATATCGAGTGTAGCATTAATTATATCTCTAATCCACTGAGAGATGAGATGCAACTATAGTGTTGATGAAATTTAACCTGGAACTAGCCATTAACATTCCAAGTCACATGACTACACAAATCTTGCAACCTACATGTCAATGACAATGACATCAGATGTCCAATAGTCACATGCTAACAACAATAAATCATTTTGAATGTTGTTGTACATAGAATTCAAAAATATTAATTAAAAATCATGTAATACTTGACTATAAATATAATGCACACTTAATTCTCAACATATTTATTCTAAGAGCAATGACTAGCAGCTGGTTGGTATGCAGCAAAGTGTAGAAAACAAGATTCATCAAGTATTAAGCATGTGTCAGCAATGTATTTTGTTGGTATCATGTGACCTACTGACACAATGACCTGTTTTCTCTGATTGTTTACTTTTTTTCAAGTGCTGCAACATTTACAGATATCTGGTTGTTGTTTCCAGAATAAATATTTTTTAAAAGTTTATTTTCTTTTTTTTTTTCTTCTATAAATATTACATGACTTTCATTTATATGTCCAATTTGTTTTCCCACAGCAACATTAAAAATGGTTAATTGTTGATATCACGTGACAATTTGAACCCTGAAGTCATTGACATGTGGGTCATGATATTTGTGTAGTCATGTGACTCAGAATGTAAATGGGAGTTCCAGATCAAATTTCATCAACACTATCATTTGGACTAGTCTATCAGTGGATTTTAAGCTACAACCATATCTGAGAAAATAAACTATATTCCTATCCATTTCAAGCAGGTATATCTTGTTGAAAGGTCGTTAAAGTTTGCTAGCTAATCTATGTTGACATCAATTGGTGTTGGCAAATTCTAACTTTTCAATAGGGAATGGACTCTGACCCTACACCCCAACATAAATGTCCAAATATCAAAAAATGGTGTGGCAAGGGTCAGAGGAAACTCAGATTAGATCATAACCAGCAATGATTTTAATCTTTTTCATCTATCGAGTCAGTGTAATTAAATTAATGATCTGTATTTTATCAACATCAGTGTTGGTTTCCTTTATGAACTGATTAAATGACAGTAATGATTCTTTAATTTATAATTGATTATACAGATGATTAACTTCCATGTGTGATGTTGTGTTTGAATCAAAACAAGTATGCTAATTAATGAGCAGTTTCAGTTCATATTTAAAAGAGAAAATTGATGTAATGATCACTTTAGAAGTAGTTATCAAGCAAGCTGATAGATACTCTGTGGATAAAATCAGTTTGCTAAACTTTTCGTAAGGTAAAAGGTAAATTTGTTTGAAAATGGAGAGATAAAACATAAGACGACACTGAGTGTGGGTAGCTGTTTCTCCAAACAGACATAAGCAACAATTGTGATGGCAAAAAGTGATTTTTGCAGTTACTGCAAACAATATCCAAAACTGGCACAGGTGGGAAATTCACCCAGATGAAAGAATTTTGCAAATGGACTAGAGCTTGAGGACTTTAACCCAGACACAGCTATCAACTGCTGGCATAGTGCTGGTGCAGGTGGCAGACAAATACATGGACATATTTTCAAATTCATCAACTCAAACATATATACATGAACCTGAAGAAGCCAAATGAATAATAATGTTTTTGAAAAATTATTTTTTTAAAAGAAATAATTATGTTGTATATTATTTCATTTGTTTTTTTCTATGGATTAAGTACATACATTTCATCAAATCTCTTCAGTGATTACCATTTTGGGACCAGTGAAAATTAAGTGAATTTTATAAAACCACTTGTCCCGGACTAGTGGTTAAAAAAAATTTCCTCTGCTCTGCAGACTGGTCACTGATTATTATTGTAAACAGGCAAGAATGAGGTGATTGGCAGGCTACAATGAACAATGTTGAGAGAGGTCATGTTGACAGACTGGAACCAGAAATATGATGGGACTATCAATGATCTTCTTTCCTCATGAAATGTGATTTTTAAAAAATATTTTCTCAGTTTGTTATGTGTGTTTCTTTTATGTTTTTATTTCTATCTTTGTACATATTTGTATCTATTTACAGATGTGCTATTTGATTTCACATTGTCAAGAAAAATTTGAAATAGCGAATTTACTTACATGGCCTCATTTTCTGGGCATATTTTGAAATTTATGTAAGAAATACTTAGGGTCTCAGATTTTTTGAGAACCCAGCCGTTTTTAGAAATATAGCAAATTTTTGTGGAGTTCTGGTTTCTAGAATTCAATTACACTATCTGTAGTACTAAAATTTGCAAGTGTGCTGCATTGTCTCCACTTCTTATCAAAAACAGCACAAAGTTCTATTTCTTTTTCAACTATTCATGACCACTCTGGTGGCCTAAGTGGTTACAATATCCACCTTGGATGGAGAAGGTTGTAGGTTCAAACCCTGGCCAAGACATACTTAAGACCTTGTTTGGCACTCAGCATTAAGAGGTTAGTGTTAGGACTAGTTGGCCTGCATGTCTGTGGCTTGATGCCCCAGTGTTCAACATCAGTATAATCTGCAACACTGCAGACATCATAGCGATATAACTGAAAAATTTGTTGAAGCTATGTTAAAAATCCAAATTGAACACACAGACACAAGCGCGCTCACACACATACTCACAGAATTACCAGTGCTGATTTTCATGTTTGTAATTAAAAATTGTGTTGTTTGACAGAATGTTATATGTGACCAGACCTGATTTGATGACAAAGTTTATTGTAGTACCAGTTTTTGTGTAGTCAAAAATAGTTTTCTTTGACCATTTCATCAGTATGGACTGGTATACTGGTCATGGGGGAAGTAAGGCCGTAAACACTATGGACCGGTATATTGGTCTGGAGCAGTGTTCTTTAATGTTTTAGTACCCGACTATATAAATTTTGAAGTACCTCTAATAACTTCCTTCTTGTAATGTAGATATTATATTTGGATTATCTCGTGGATTTAGCTTATATACAGCTAGAAATATGAAACAAAAAAGGCACATTCAATGAGTTTTCGGAACGGTGAAATTTACATCCAAAATGGGGAACTTTGAAGAAAGATCAGATGAGATTGAAGCATCAGACTTTTAATTGTCTGATGTCTATATCATAAGTTTATACAGGGTTCATACTCTGATGTTTAACCCTTTCATCACTAAGTAACTTTGTTGGCATATAGTCCTCAATACAAGTAACTTTGGAGTTTTAAAGCAAAATGACTTGTTGACTTTGAAAACCAATAAAGTTGTTTACATAGTACTGCCTTACTGTTCCTGAGTCCAGGTCAGCAAAAGTTACAATGTTTCATCTAATGGATGTTTATCAGGTCTAAACAGAACTGAATTGAATATCTGAAGAAAAAAATCAAATGCAGTAGACAAAATTATCATTACAATAACATGTAATGGAATAAAAAAAAAAATTAAAAAAACAAGAACAACAAGCAAACAATTTAATCACACAATACATAACAGTACATTCTAGTTTATTTATATAAAAAGACCTTTATTACTTTAATAGTCAACATGCACCAGATGTGTGATATTTGTTAGTGTGGTTAATTCACTAGAAAGGCAATCCTATTATGAGTAGTGCAGTTCACTAGAAAGATAGTCATATTATAGTGCAATTCACTAGAAAGGCAGACTTATTATGTATAATGTAATTTACTAGAAGGCAATCAAATTGTGAGTAGTGTAATTCACTAGAAAGGCAATCTTATTAGTGTAATTCACTAGAAAGGCATTTATTATGTGTAGTGCAATTCACTAGAAAAGCAATCTTATTATGAATAGTATAATTCACTAGAAAGACAATCTTACTATGCATAGTGTAATTCACTAGAATGCAATCTTATGAGTGTAATTCACTAGAAAGGCATTATATGCATAGTGTAATTCACTAGAATGCAATCTTATGAGTGTAATTCACTAGAAAGGCATTATATGCATAGTGTAATTCACTAGAATGCAATCTTATGAGTGTAATTCACTAGAAAGGCATTATATGCATAGTGTAATTCACTAGAATGCAATCTTATGAGTGTAATTCACTAGAAAGGCATTATATGCATAGTGTAATTCACTAGAATGCAATCTTATGAGTGTAATTCACTAGAAAGGCATTATATGCATAGTGTAATTCACTAGAATGCAATCTGTGAGTAGTGCTAAAAAGACTTTATATTATCCTTATTGACATAGGTAGAAAGGTTTAAACTCTCTTAGAAAATGTCAAAATATGACAAATTTGAATTAAGTAGCACTGTTCATGCTTGGTTAAGATGGGACATATATGAGAGGCTGGTGGTAATCATTCTGGACTAGACTGGCACTGTCACTTTTCTATCAGTTTACAAATAAGAAAGTTATTGCTAAAAAATTGAAAAGAAACAAAGTTTGTCAATAACCTTGAGGCCGGATATGAAATAAGGGGACCTGGGACCTGGGGAAGCACAGTGTTCATTCAAGGAATGGAAAAGTGTGGCCTAAACTCCTTTACCAGGTCCAAATGTTTGGGTATTTAGACAAACAGGGGGCACAAATATCCTTACATGTTTATTGTTTATTTAAAAGTATTCAAATACATACATCATTAATCTCCCCATTACTTGGTTTTTGTAAGGGTTGCATCAATAATACTTCCCCACTATAATTTATTTTGTACTTTTTTGAGGCTCCATTTTCTTTTCTGTACATTACTTTGGAATTAAATACAGCAGTTTTTGTTGAAGATGTAATCTCTTCCTAACATTTGTATCCATAATCATTGAGCACATGTTTTCATCTGTTGCCCAAGAGTCAGGATCTGCAAGTCAGTCTGTCATCTTAAGCTTCCTTTGGCAATGAATGGATTCTGTTCTGTAAGCCAACATGCAATTTTTCAGTCTGTGTAAAATCAATATAATGATCTTGTATCTTTTATTTGTGAGATCTTTTTTATGCACACTATGGTACCATAAAGTAAATTTTCTTTGCCAAAGAAGACAAATAAGTGTAAATGTCTCAACCAAAAATAAAAGTTTTGAACCATGAATGACATAAAAATGCAGATATTTGCTTTGCTGTAGATTTTCAGTTTTAACTTGCCTTTCACTGCAAGTCTTTTCATTATACAAGAGATATGAAAATAATGTTCTACTTTGCATTCATTACTTATACTATTTCTTCCTATGATAAGACCATGTGACAAGCCTAAAAAATTTCTTTAAAGGTAGAGGGTACATGGTCATAGCAGACATTGATATATCCTTAGTAAATATTTGTCCAAATTTTTAAAGAACATGAGTTAGGGTTTATCATCAGTACATGTTGCCATATTTATTTCATGATGAGCCCCAATTTTATTTTTTCATAAAAAGTTGGTAACTTTTATCAGTACTCACTTGTAAGATATGTCCTGTGGCAGACTGCACAAATCCATGTTTGCCATTGCATAAGGTGCTGGCAGATCTGGGTGTTTGCAATTGGTTAGTTGTAATCAGTAAAACAAACAACATAATCTCTGATCTTAGGTGCATAATGCAGTGACATTTGTTGTTTAGTAATTTACAAGCAAATGTATATGGTATTTACAAATATATATGTTTGATAATAAATGCAACATTTTGACATACTTATTAGGCTTATATTTTCTTTCCACTTGCTACTCAAATTGACTTCAAGGTTAGTACTAAAGTTAACTCTCTTCAGAAGTCTCAGGCCAGCATATAATTGAAATCCCAATTAAACTCGGTCACAATTCAAATTGATTTAATGGCTAAGTCAATTCAGAAAATGTTCCAAGTGGTCCATTTGGCAGACTTGCAGACAGTGTGTTGTTTGAGATCAAATTAGTTGTTAAAATGGACAAATCAAAATTTATTTGTACTTTTTATGAAAGGAGAAACAGAAGAGTTCTTTGCTAAAGATCTTTCATGGCACTTATTTGGGGCTCTGTATTTCTACAAGAATTTCTGCCTTGAGTTCCCAATTTTTGAAAAGTTCATTTTTAAAACTTTTTTAATGCATTGCCATATTACATTGTCTAAGAGATAATTCATCTAATTAGGATATCATCCATGATGCAGACAGATCTAATTCAAGAAGATATTGGCTTATTCCAATATACTTCTTTCACAATTTTGGATTCAAAAAGTACATGTAGCATAAATTTGAGACTTGGAATGAAAAGGGGCAAGGGCAGTGAAAAAAGAAGTCTAATTTTCACTCTTTTGTACAAACCTAGTTAGAATAGAATTATTTTTCTGTACTTTGCAACCCAGATTCATGAAAATCTCAGATGTGTTTGGATGCAGTCAAAAGTAATTCCAAAATATTAAGAAAAAGTAACCTTCAATTCAAGTGAAAATGAAATGAATCTCCAGGGGAAAAAAAAAAGAGTTCATACCTCATGTAAAAAGTTCAAATATCCAGCCACCAGAATATCTAAATACTTTCACTCCAGACAGATCACATTGTCTTCTATTTTTAAATAAACAAAAGTATCTAAAAGCAGTATCATAAACCACAAAACAAATGATTGCAAAGTGTTTGCTTAAATAGATATTTTAATATGGAATATCTTAGCCAGGGACACTTGCCTGACTCCCTAGACAAGCATAAATTTGAGTTCAGGCAAGTTCAGATTTGCAATGCACTTGCCCACAGGCAAGTCCACAAAATTGTGAGAGGGATGCAAGATACAAGAAATGTTATTGAATGTCAATGGTCTGGGCAAAATACAGTAACTCATTGTTATCTGATATACTGAGGAGTCTTTTTTAGACTTCCTAATAACTAGTAATATGCCTCTGTGGGCAATGAATCACAAACTTGACTGAAGTCATTTAACAGACATTCTCCATTGACTCTCACCTAATAGATCTCAAATCTTAATTATGCAAATAAATTAACAAAATTCACTTTATGTCTTAACCATATATTTGCCAACTAGCAATTCATTGGCATAACATTTCCATACATACTGTAGTAAAATCAATTCCTAGCCTACATGATTCATATAATTTAAGATAGATAAATTCACCCATTCTTGCAATTGGTATCAGAATTACTGCATGAAATTCCTGAAATACATGATACAAGTAAATT
This sequence comes from Potamilus streckersoni, assembly GCA_016746295.1. NCBI lineage: Eukaryota > Metazoa > Mollusca > Bivalvia > Unionida > Unionidae > Potamilus > Potamilus streckersoni. The sequence goes on from JAEAOA010000712.1 coordinate 2,219,290, forward strand.
CATATCAGGAAATATTGTATGACATTCCCAGATTACATAAGTTATATAACATTCAAGACAAATGAATGCAAACAATTGACCTTTGAAATCAATTAAAATTGCTGTATTAATTTAAAACAAATTCAAAGAAATAATTAGATTTATATCAATGAATAAATAATATGCAATTGAAACAAACCTTGTGGTTTCTGAGACTTGCTTTTCATATGCAGCTGAATCTGTTTCTTTAAGTTCCATGTCCCTCAAATTCCAGACACTCATCAACAGAACAGTTTTAATGAGAAAGTACTCTTGACTAATCTCGGAGTCAACTTCTTGGCTTCCCACAGATGAATATTTCTTGGGAGTATGCTTAAGACATTGAATTTTGTCTGGTAAACACTTTACCCCCATTTATCTTAGTCTGTCAGAATTAACTTTTTCTGACTGCCACAAATTAAGCCATACCCATTCATTTTAGTAACACCTAATATTTCCAAGCTTTCTTGATAACTATCTATGGAAAATCTCAATTTATGACACTAATTTCAAATTTCAAAAAATTGTGTTTGGATTTCTCCTTTTTCTTCTAAACCCCCCACTCTCAACTTGCCTCTCCATTTCTCTGATCATTATCCCAGAGGATTCTAATCAAAAATCAATCATGCTCTGAACCAGGTCGGTTAAACTATTGCAGGCTAGTGATTTATTTTGGGTCTAGCCCAGTGGTTTCCAAAGTGGGCGGTGGGACTACTGAGGGGGGCACTAATGCTGAATAACGATTTTTACTGGGTAAGATAGGGGGGCACAGAGGATAACCATTGAGACAATGGCATGAAAAAGTTTGGGAACCACTTTTTTTAGCCCATATATTAATGTTAATTGGTACATGTCACTCTGACTGCATCAAGATTTTTTCAGTTAAGGCCAGTAATCATCTTTCAAAAATCACTCTGTTACAGTAATGCATCATATTCTGCTATAAGTTGAGCCTGATATGGGTATGAATATAATAATTTTTATACACGTACAAAATTTGTTGATAAAAAAATTATAACCATGTATTTTTCAACTTGAAAATAAGGTATTGCTTAAAACTGTTAAAAGCATACTGAGAAATAGAGCACATAATTAATATATATATATATATATATATATATATATATATATATATATATATATATATATATATATATATATATATATATATATATATATATATGGTTTTTTGATTTGGTCTCACTTATTCCAGTTTAGCTTCCACTTCTCCCTGTTTAGCTCACACTTCTCCCTGTTCTGTCAAAAATAAAAAAGCACTTCTCCCTAAAATCCAAGTCTAGCTTGACCCCTGTGTAGCTTAATGCACCTGCAGATTAGGGTTTGTGCTGTTTGTTCTACTGATTACTCCTAACAAACTGCACAGATAAAGATCTGTCAGCTCATTATATGCTGGCAGATCTGGGTCTGTGCAGTTTGCCTTTGTACTTGTCATACAGGCAAGTGTATATGGTAAGTACCTTTCCCAAGTATACATTGAGAGCCTATTTACACCTTGGTGGATTGATCAGATTTTTCTGTGGTTCAGATATTGTTAATTTCATTGGATGCAGTGGGAAGCCACCACATCCAATTCAAATCAAATTGTTCAAATTTGAATACTGTTCCTTCATGATCAAGTTAAGGGAAGCACACATCTGGAATGGATTCTTAAATAAATAATTTTTCACTGCTGGTCCTTGTAATGGTTTCTCTCCATTATGTTGTCATAATTTCAATGTTAAACTTGCAATGTATCCTTTTGAAGTTGATTGCCTCCATCACTTTTGGCTTGTGTATGATGCACAGCTGTTACATACTATTGGTTGGTTAGTTGACATTGCATACCAATGGAACCAACTCATAAAATCTAGTAGATGTTGGTGATAGTGTCTGCCTCAGATGCAGGAGGTTGAGGGTTCAAACACAGGCTAAGTCATAATGAAGACTTATAAAATTGATTATAGCTGTCTTGCTAGGGCTCAGTATGAAAAAGTTAGTATTAGGACTGGTTGGCCTGGTGCCAGGATAATGTGGCTGGGTGGGACATGATGCTACATCACAGTGCTAGACATTACTCTAAACTGCCACACTGCAGACATGGTAGTGATGTGACTGAAACTTGTTAAAAGCTACAATAAAAATCCAAATCACACACACACATGCATGCTTATAACACCAACACAGTGACCCAGACATTACATGCCAAGAAAAACAAACAAGGCAGGAACCTGTATCATATGTACATCTATATCTACTCCACTGTTTCATAACAAGTACTGTATCACATCAGACTATATAATACTGATTATGGTATAAATTTAATTACTACCTTAGCTTAATGAAATTACCTTGTAATTGAATTGTAACATAGCAGGTGTTGAACATGTGTGTATGTGTGTGTGTGTGTGTGTGTGTGTGTGTGTTTCCTCTGATATATTCAGTTTAAGAAGAGTAAGAAGAGACCTGCATTTGTTACATTAATGAAGTACTTAATCAATGCCTCTCAATTTCAAAGTTTATTAAGACTTTTAAAATGTATAATTTACATTTATGTAAAGTAGTCATTCCAGATTGACTTTCTAGAGATTTGATTTTTTTTAATCTTAGGTGTCATTTCTCCAATGTGTAACCCAGGGTTGAGATGGTATCCTTGGTACAGTGGTTAGTCAAATGTCTCAAGGCCTCTGCTTTTATCTTCTCTAATTATAGGATCACTGTTCCAAGTCAGTGAAGCAGCTACCAGTAGATCATTCCATTTAGTCTGTGTAATGTGGTCTGATCTAAGAGTTCAAGGGAAGAGGTGGTGACATTCCTTGGTTTGTAGGGACTTAATCCAATCTGTGTTGTACCATACATGACCATATAAAAGACTGACCCAGTGAGTTGCATGAAAATAGTCTTCCATAGGGGTGGGAATGCACACTGAGTGTTATAGATTTGCTTCAAACAAGCAAAATTTCAGTATATTGTTCATTCATCAGTTCATACAAAAATGCCTGCATCTCTAACAAGATTTTGTTTAGTGAACAAGATAATCAATAATAATATAAGATATGCATTTGAAATCAAAGCATTTTGGGGTAAATACTTCCCAACATGACCCTGATTGTTTTACCAGGTTATAAAACTGGGTCCTTACCATATGCACTGAAATGTTTAATTTTGTAATTTTTTTTTGGAGTGAAGTGTGGATCAGAGTTTTGCTAGTCTTGGATTGGTGGCAGTGTAGTTCTATAGTCTCATGCAGTTGAATGTCTATGGTACTATCAATAGTGTGTTCCACCAAGCATTCAGTTCTCTGTGCATTGTGTGTAGCCAGGGAGAAAAAGCCAGTTATCAAGCCCACAAGATTTATGGACACTTTATTACCCCCTCTTTGTGGATGAAATCATTGGAAAAGCCCCAAGCTAACTTCCATCTCATTCCCCATGAATCAATATACAGAACTGGTTTTGGAGAATGAGAGATCTCTACTGAGACATCTCTTACCAGCTAGACTGAATGAACATCATTTACATTTTACCTGAATGTATAATGGGGCAGATTTACATATATATCCATATCATGTCAGTCTCCATAACCAAACCTGAATTAAGACAGAACAAGTGCACACATTAACAAAACTTTATGTTATGTGCATTACCCTTTTGTTTATGTCCTAAGTGATGACAGACACAGTGTAAATTTTGTGCAAGTTCCTTTCTTTAATAAAAATATAGATTTTACATGGCTTTATACAGCTACATTACCATTCAGAGTTTTTTTTGAAAATACATCCATTCACTGAACATGCTTTGATGTCCCATAATTTTAATACTACTCTATGGTCATTTCAACAGATACAAGTATATTAGGTTTGCAAGCAATTTATGTGAGAAATTTCCTTTGATGTAGAAGGTTAATGATTTTTCTGCCTGAAGCATGAATTAAGAATGTGTACTGCAGTAATAAACTCATTAACAGTTTGCATTGAGAATGAAGCAAGAATTGATTTTCTGTTGGTGCAGTATTTTATCAGACTGATAGAGAGTGATTATTGTGTGTTATGGAAATATTCATCACCCCTAATCTATTCTTAATGATGAATTTAATAACTGAATTTTTTAAATATATCTATGGTTTGTATATGTATTTAGAAAGTTTTACCCCATTTGTCAGATCTCAGAGCTCTGTTTTGGCTTTGACTTTAAACTACATGTGTTATGAATTGTTTCCCTGTAAAATAAGAATAGTTGTGCTTTTGCTAAGTAAGATGACCAATGCTATTTTAACTCTCATATCTATTGTTTGTGAATCTTTTATAGCCCTGCTTCATCCTTACAAGCTTTATGTTTCTTCATCTTATAAATGTAATTATGCCTAAGTATTTGATTGCCCCCCTTATGAGTATTGTTTTATTTCTGTGAAACTGAAGGATTGTCTGTTGATTGTAATATTTATATGCAGTCATTTCTTGCAGATGTTCTGAGTTGAAGGCAGCTTTGTATTAGTCTTTAAGGTTAATATAACTCTGCCAAATATTAAATGCACAGTAGGTATGGGGACCTTTTCTGAGAAAACATCTATTTGTCCTGGTTTGCTTGGCAGTGAAAGTCAGTTGTTTTTTGTGTTATATTAATGCAGAATAATTTTTCTCCATCTGATGGTGTCCAGAATGATCAGATCTACTATCTTGGGACTTAGAATTTAAAAAACCCCACAAGAATCACTATTGAGGTTCCTGCTGTGTATAAAGAACATTAGGACTGTAACCTCATCTAGTTTATCACTTCTGGTTGAGAGCATTCTGCCATGGCACTTCTACTGTAGCCTAGAAATCTGAAAAACTAATCAGCATCTGAGCAACAACATAAAGTCATTCCTTTAGGCCAGATAGGGCCTACCATATAGTTCCATATTTCAGTTCTGACAACTAATTAAGCAAATAGACTTGGAACAGGTTCAGAAGCTCTTGGATCTAGACCATAAAGGCTATGGAAGATCTAGATGGAGTTTGTTTGGATACTGTGCTTAAGCTGTTATTGTTGAGATTACAATAGACCTAATTTTGTGGCTTCATCTGGTCCACATATATAAAAAACGATCTTGTTATAATTCAGTGGAATGTGCAGACATCATGCAATTTACTTGCAAGCACTAACTCTTCCTTTGATAATCACACCCTTATATTTAGAAAATTATCTTCTTTTTATTTGACAAATGAAAGTAGGGTTGGAGGATTTCACCTCTAAATTCAAAGTTCTAGAATAGACCCTGGGGGCTGGTGTGAGATTTCACAAGTTTTTGCTAACCTTGTTGTTGATTGGCTGAGTATGTTACATCTGGAAGCCATGTTTCAATTTAACTTGGAATTTGAACTTATGTCATCAGGATGAGTTAGTAATGAGTGAGAATCATGAACATGAATGAGGTGATCCTATATCTGATTTGCCAGCTTATTTCCACTCAGAAGATATATCATGAATGGGAAATATCAGATAATATTATCAAGATCTCTTAAAAGTTTGATAAAGAGCATGATCCATGGGTGGTTACTGAGGTAATCTTGCATCTGATTGACTGAACTTGTCAGCACCATAGCAACTCCATTTCTGATCAGTTGTTTTTAAACATTGCAAATTGGTTTATATCATCAAGATGTCTTGTAAGTTTTAGATTGAGATCTGACTATATCAATGAGTTGATATTGCATCAGCTGGCAGTGCTTATAATTAGAGAGACATTTTTTTTCTAATTAGATTTGGCAAACTGGCCAGTATCAGCAAAATGTTTTTAGAAGTTTTATTATGACAAAGACCTTTGAATGTTTTTGAATTAATCTTGTGCCTGATTGACAGATTGACATAGTTTTTAAACACTTAAGAATTGTGTTTTTTTAAACACTTAAGAATTGTGTTGATCAGACATGATTTTTTTTATGTCTTGGCCCCATTTTGTTCCAACTGTAAAACTTATTCTACTTTTCGAAAAGGTTCTTCAATTTACATGAAATTAATTTTGGTCTAAATTAGTTCCAGGGTCAAAATGTCTAAAATCTGAACATATTTTAGAGTTTCACAAGTAATTTTTGGCCTGAAAATAATAGGTCAAAAGATTTTTTGTTGCTGTATGTTTTTGTTTTAATGCAAACAGAAAATCTGTTATTTAACTTGATTGTACATCTTTACCATTTTTCTGTAATACCATCTGTGTATTATAAAAGATGTTGCCATTACAGAGTTCAGAAGTAGGTTATTGCTTCATAATGCATAAAGGTAGCATGTTAGGTTAATGAGTTAACAAAGTTACCTTATATGTGGGATAAATGAGTTAACAGGTTTTTTTATATATTGATTTTGCTTCCTAAGGCTAAGGATTGCAGCTGGAACACATTGTTTTGCAGGACACAATAACTTAGATCAAACACTGTTTACTCCATTGCCATTTGAGAGTCAACTGTAATGTGTATTTCAGCTTTGGCTTTGTTGTGGATAGTGATTACTATAAAAATTCCAGGATACAATAGATAGTTAAAAGCTGTCAGATTTGGTTAGAAAACCTGGATTGTAGTTTGGTTGATTTGTTGGTTGGTTGAACTGCACATTGAACACTTTTTTGTATCATGCACATGAAGTGGGAGCTGGGTGCTTTTCTCAAGGATACACCAAGACATCTGATTATGCTGCCCTGGGCAGGTATCAAACCTGCGAACTTTTGGTTATGAATTTGCTCCTGATCTAGCTCAGCAGACACAACTTTTCTCATGCAGTTATTAACAGCTGAATTTTGTAGTCAAAGAGATTGTATGTTCTGTCATAGAACTTTGTTCTTGGTTGTTCAAAGGAAACAGAAAGTAATTCCAAATTACCAGATGCATTTGGTAAAAACATTTTGGATCAAAAACATTAGCATCAGAGACTTTCTTCAAAGAGTTTACTCTGCGAGACTGGTGCACATTTTCCACTGTTTAATCTTGTTTACTTTGTGCAAGAATGATGTTGTTAAAAGAGTTTCAAATTAACAGGTTCATAGCAAGTGCAGAAACTATCCTTATTAAAAGAACTATTCAGGGCATTTCTCATTGTATTAAAAAGAATTTTTATTTGTTTTTAGATTGTCCACCATATAAAGTTACTAAACTTTGTGGATGCCAAGCCTGCATAGTAATATATTGGATTTTTTTATGGTTAAAAGGTCAAATGTGAATAATTAATGTCTGAGAGAAGAAAAACAAAATGAGTTTTCCACCATATACAGTTTCCAAACTTTCCTGGATGGCTTGTACATGGGGGAAAAAAATACCAAATACATGTATATTTGGGGTGAAAAGGTCAAAATTCCAAGACACTGTGACTGAAGAAAACAATGGTTTCAGCATTAGTTCTGCAATTTATACCTGACCAAACTTTGTAGAAGCAAATGGAATATGGAAGAACTAATTCCAGTTTGAAGACAAAAGGTGAAAGGCTAATGTCACTGTGGTAGAAAGAAGAAATATAGTCTTTACATAGTAAGATTAATTATACTGCACAGACTTGTACCAAGTTTTTGATTGGCTTACACTTAGGAAGAAGCCTATACATTTTTGGGTCCAGAGGTGAAGATCTTTGTGACTGAAAGAAGAAAAGTGGTTTCTGCATAGAAAACAAGAGAGGCATATAATGTGGGTCAATCCACATTAGGCAGGTAGAGTTGGAGTACATGTAAGCCAGGATAAGGTTACCCTAAGGTCTTCAGCCCATCAGCAGTGAAAATCATCACTGGCTTTCATTCATCAACATTCATCATTTTTATTGCCAGTGCTCAACCAGCAATGAAAAAAAAAATGTAGGGTTGATTACCATACTCATCCTAATAAAAGTTCTGAAATTCAGAACTGTTTTTCACTTTTCACTTTACTCACAGTGACTTGTTTAACTGACCCTTGAACAAAGCAGTTACTTTATTATAGAAAGTACCTACCACAAATGGACATCATTTTTTTTTTCATTACATGCCTTTTGTAATGTTTCAGTAAATGACTACAAAAGTCTAAGACAGAAGACAGTTTTAGTCTAATTCATTGTTTGGTTTTAGTTTAGTAATGGTTGCACTTTGTATATTGTTGTTATTTCTCCTTTGAGTTTTGAAGATGATTATCACATCACTAAGTGGTCAGTTTTATGTGAGCACTTGATTGATCAGGACATTGTGAGCTCTGAACTGTTTTTATCTCACTGGATAGGCATTGCTGTTTGGGCTAGCTTTTAGGACATGCTGAAAGTTCTAAATTTATGGTGCTTGTACTCCTGCACACCTGAACAGTTCTTCTCAGTTCTAGTCTGTAACTTCAGTATGGTAGGGGAAATGATCATGTGCATGCTGGATCTTCCCAAGACTTATTCAAGTATTTCAAGGATGACTTGAGGAAATCTTTGAAATGTTTCTTCTGATTTCCCTAAGATTGCATTTGCTCTTTTAGATCCCTGTAAAAAGAATATGGTGGTAGTTTGTCTGACATTGTGGTGATGTTATCAGCCTGTCTTATCATCAGCCAAGCATGGATGGTTTGAATGCCTGCCCATGAGATGCTCTGTATCTGTGACCTAGTCCTACAGTCTCATCTTCATTACTTTCCCCATGTGAAAATGATGCTTCTGTACTCCCCAGCTTCAGAAAGCTTGTGTAAAAATCATACCTCTGCACTCCTAAACTTTCCTCAAGAAACCCATGTAATATTGATACCTCAACAGTCCCCCATTTTCCCCAGAAAGCCCATGTGAAAATGTAATCTTTGCACTCCACCATTTTCCTCAGAAAGCCCATGTGAAAATGTAACCTCTGCACTCCACCACTTTCCTCAGGAAGCTCATGTGAAAATGCTAGCTTTGCACTACCACATATTTGCATATCGTTTACTAAAGGCCAAACATACTTTGGCAAATCTTGTTCTAGTTTTGTCATCAATGTGGACTGCATTTAACAGTTTGCTGCCAAGGTAGGCGAATGTTTCTACTGCCTAGAGGGTTAAGCCATTTGCAGTGATGGCGCAAGAAAAGGATTTTCTGTACAGGTTGGTGCATCATTTCTGTATTCTTGATGCCAATGGTGAAACCAAAATTTTCATAAGATGAAGAGAAATATTCATACTCTGTTGCAGGTCAGAGTCAAAATTGGCATTTAGGAAGCTGTCTTTAGAAAAGAGAAGATCTTGACCTGTCAACTTATGTCTCTGCCAGTTGTTTCCTCGTATTGAACTGATTGCCATCAGTCCAGTACCTGATGTCAGACCCAGTATTATTGTCATGGATGGCATCTCTAAATATGGCATAGAACGTCATGCTGAAGAGGGTAGATGCCAGAATGCAACATTACTTGACTCATGATACTGAAGTTAATCATAGACAATCATATTAAAACTTAAATTTATTTAGTCATCAGTAGGCAACTGCTTGTTTTACAGATATAATCATGATTATGGATGGAACATAATTGGTATCAGCAATGTTTGTCTGTATCACATTTTTCCAGAAAGACAGGATATACTGTACTATTGTCTAAATTGTTTGCTTGTTAAAATGTATTGATTCATAAGAACTTCATCTGTAACTCAAGCTAACCATAATGGATGAGATTTACTACATCAAGGTGCTTTAAGTTGAGTCATGCATTGATGCAGAAATAGCAAGTTGGTCTGATTTGGATCAATTATCAGCCATCCATGCTCATATTTAATCATTTTGTTTTCTTTTTTTATATTTCTTATGTGGCACTTCAAAGTACTATTCTTTAATGTTGTTCTGCAGTTATTAATTTCTGAGTAAAGGCCTGACATCAAAAGATGAAAAAGCTTTGGTAAGGTAATAATTGTAAAGATCAATAAATGTTACCTCCCTTCATTTGCAAACATGCAAATGGTCAATAGCAATTGTAAACCTGGAATATTATTCTCATTCTATATAGTTAGGTGTTGCCTTGAAATATAGTTTGAAAATATACTGTACTTATAACAGAAAATTTTGCAACACTTTGAAGAATGAAAAACTGTTACATGAATTGAGGGTGAGATTTGTATACAAATTTAATTATATTTGTACATTTACCAAAATATATACAAAGAAAGTGTTAAAAACTCCAATTTGTGTATCTTCTAAGTACAGTATAATCATGTTTATTCCATCATTCATTTGAAGGAAAGGTGGAAACTGTTTTCCAGCTTCTTAGGCTGTGTGTGTGTGTGTGTGTGTGTGTGTGTGTGTGTGTGTGTGTGTGTGTGTAAATGTGTTTGTGTGATCTTTCAACTCCATTTAAACCATTTTAAGATAGAGACTAAATGTGGGGTATGATTGGGAATGATCTGTAGATGTGCACAAATGTTTTGGAATTTCCATTCATGCAGTGAGAGCAGAGCATTTGGATTCAGGGCATGCATGTTGGGGGGGTGGGGGAGTTTGGCAGAATAGAGTTTTGGGTTAAGCATGGAATTGCTTGCTTTACTGCAGACTTTTTTTGTTTATACATATAAAATATTGGATTTTCAACAAGTTATATTTTGTGATTTCAATAAATATTATGTGTAGTACAGAAGACTTGGACAGCAATTTGAAAACCAGCACACTAGAATTAAATTTTCTGTGTGAAATGTACAATGTACAACTCAAAAATGTAATAAAAGCAGTGCTACTGGACTTGAGTAATAATAATTTTAACCCAAGTCAGAATGATATACCAGCTATTTTACAGAGAAAGTTATACTAGAAAAAATATACCAGCTATTTCACAGGGAAGTTAGAATGAAATGATTACTAGCTATTTTACATAGAAAGTTGGAATGACATATAGGCTATTTTGCAGAAAAAGTTAGAATGGAATAGTATTCATGCTGTTTTACAGAAATTTAGAATTGAATGATATAGAAGCTATTTTATAACTGGTCAGTCTGAATGATAGATTTATAAAGATATTTTTAAAAGTAATTTCACTGTTCATGAAATTTGTCTCGCATTTTCAAGATATAGAAAAATGCATTTAAAATAATTTTCTTGATCAGCCCATTTATAATTTATGATGAGTTAAAGATATTGACATTAAGTTGGGGGTGAGTGGGTTGTAGGTGAGGTAATATGAAGTACAGTAGTGATAAATTGATTCCCATTTGTAATGAATTTCTGTTATAATATGCAAATTTGTGGGTTCCTTATTGGTATCTGATTTTACAAACATAATTTTCTGCATTTTGGCTAGGCTACTTAATGTTAGTTGTCCTATAAGCCTAATGTTTTGAAGGATGAGGTTAGTGATCAAAAAGGTTTTTTTTCTAAGGGACACTCTGGTATAGATAGGACAAAGTTAATTTGATTGAGTGGAATTGACAGTGAGCCAGCCATGCATTGAAGGAATTTAAACATGTAAAGCTGATTTGTAGAAAAAGAAATTTGATGCAACTATTACCATCTAGAAGATCCAAACATAAAAACTTGTATACTGTATATAGTTCTTTATCGTTCAGTCCAGCTGCAAACATATATATTTTGATCTGCCATATCATAATGTGTCTGCAGGTCAAGCTTGCTTGTTCTACTGATTACATGCAGATGCCTCTCTGCTCTCATGTTGCACAAGGCATATCTAGGTCTGTGCAGCTTTCAGTAGGACTCTAATAAGCAAGTATATACTATTCTGTCACATCATGTACCAGCTAATCATGATTAAAATGGTTTGAAATTGTGATTTGAAGATAAAAGCATAGACATTTAATATTAGATGATGGATGCATTAGGTGAGTGTGGATCTGGTTCTACGCTATTCATTGTTGGTTGCACTATATACATGTATAAATATAGCATATTGTGTGGTGAATGTAAATGATACTCTTAGATCTCAGACTGGCCTTCAGTTAGTGATATGCATATCACTGTGGGTTTGCCTTGAGTTAGATATTCTTAAATAGTGCCTTTTTTGTAAAATTTTTTGTATAATCCTGATGCCAGGCAAGGGTCATGCTGCTAGGAGTTATTGCTTTGTTTTGTTCTTAATGGAGCAGAATTTGTCCTATTGATGCCTTCTTTCATCTTTTCCAAGGCTAGTTGTTATGAAATAGTTGCTGTTTTATGTTTGTAATTTCATATGCTTTCCATTCACTTTACCAAAATTACATATATTTAGAAAAGTCTGTACTGTTCAATCATTTTCACAGATGTTTTTTTTTTTTTAAATGAAAAATTAGTTCAACATATTTATTTATGAAATACTGCAAATTCGTCAGTTTTCACAATCATCAATTTTCATGCTTTTGCATGCAGAGATTTTTATTGGAACTAAAATTCATGAATAGGAGAAGGCATGTTATTTCAAAGCATTAGGGAAGGAATTAATTATTTCCATGGATTGGGGAAGGCATTCTATTTTTTCCATGGATTGGGAAAGGTATTCTTTTACTTCTATGGATTGGGGAAGGAATTCAGTTATTTCCATGAATTGGAGAAGGAATTTAATTAGTTCCATGAAATAGGGAAGGTATTCTATTAAATCCATGGATTGGGGAAGATATTGTATTATTTTAATGAATTAGGGAAGGAATTCATTTAGTTCTTAGAATTAGGGAAGAAATTTAATTATATCCATGGATTGCGGAAGTTATTCTACTAATTCCATAGATTGGGGAAGGTAGTCTTTTATTTCTATGGGTTGCGGAAAATATTCTATTATTTGCATGGATTGTGGAAGATATATTATTTGCATGGTTTGTGGAAGGTATTCTATTTTTTCCATGGATTTGGGAAGGTATTCTGTTATTTTCAAGGATTGGGGAAGGTATTCTATTATTTTCACGAAGTATCATTGTTTCTTGGTCCTTTAAATTGTTTGTAGTAACCACAGAATTAAAAAAAATTACATACCCCACAAATTATGATGAATTCTTGATGTGCATAGACCTGATAGAGAACTGTATCCGTACTTTGATTTTTGTTTTATGGTTATGTCCTCACTGCAACATCATCTTGTACATGTATATGGATGGTAGTGTTGAATTTGGGCTGGGAGACATTAAGAAGATTTAAAGTGTATTATCTTTTAGTCACAAGATAAGTCCTGTGCAGCTTTATCTGGTGTTATTTACAGCCTTGATTTTAACAAACTACCATTTTTCATTGCTCCATTGGACTACATTGATTGATTATTTTATCAGCTTAGACTTTGATTTATCAGTTCATCATGCATAATTAAATTAAAGACTTGACCATTCAATTTTTTGTTTGGTCTGTTTAGGGAGTGACCATTTAACTCTTACAACTAATTATATTTAGTATATTTATTGAAACTTATCTTGAGGTAAATGAAAAAAAATGAACTGATTTGAAAGAACACACTTCCTATCCCCTGGTGAAATGAATGAAATGGTTCTTTGTTGTATTACAGTATTACAGTGGGAGAACTGGGTTAGCAGCATGTATAGTTTGGGCTGTGATTTGATTTGAGTGACATCTGGTAAACTGACTTAGTCTTCTGAATAGCTCACAATACTTGCAAAATATTCAGATTCTTTTACAAGAAATAGAAAGCTGAATCAATTTGCCAAGAAAGTTCACTGTAGAATCTTTGGTTTTGTTAGCCTACCTTGCAATTTCAATCAGATCACCTGCAGTAGGCTCCAGCTTGAAAAACCTGGGGTGTAAAGCAGATTTCCTTTTATTTACATAGTGAAATTTGTTGTTAAAAAAAGAATTAGTTCTCAAGTTTCAAATTAACATAAATAATGATCTTGTAATGGTCATGTTTTGGTGAAACACAATCAAAAGTTTAGTTTGATAAATATTGTTTCCCACTGAAATATGACAAATGTCCTGTAAGAAGCTGACTATTTATTTAGGGAAAGGTCAGAGATAGTTTTGAAAATATTTCCAGCCTCATATAGCTTGCAAAAAAGTACTCTTGTTCTGTTTAAAGATTTATCATATGCATTGTGTTAGTTGTGAAAATTGAAATGTATCCTCATAAAAGGTGAACCTGATTTTGGTTTATGTGATAATTGATATCACTGGCTTCTATTTTGTTCTTGATATATACAGTAATGTGTAGTAATTTCATGACTAAAAATGTAATTGGATGTAACATCTGATTGATTCTGTTTAATTTCATTTATATACCTAGCACTACTGTATAATGTTATAAAATTTTTAATTATGTTTTTTTTGTTGTTGTGAATATTGTCAGTTGAAGTTATTATTTATTGAATCCATTGATATGAAGATAATAGGTTTTTTTTAAAGGTCTGTTCATAAGTAAAAGTTTACACAGATTTTCTTTTGTTAATATTTTTCATTGATACAATACTTAGAGATTTTTTTTGTTTTATTTGCAGTGTGGCGGAGCAATGTGCAGTACTTTCCAAGTCTGAAGTGGCAGTACTTTATCTCGGTGGATGGTGTTCATAATGAGTACCCAGCCAATAACTTCCAGTGGTCAGACTGCCCCAAAATGCATGACGTCAGGCACAGGTTTGTTAACTTTTTAATTGTTAAATTTTTAAAAGTCATATAATTTTAGTTTCATTATTAGAACAATTGATAAAAAAAGTTACAAAATTGTTTCATTAAGATAAGAGGTAACTTATTTATTGCTTAATTAACTCATTAACCCTGGTGCCGTGTTTACTGCCATGTTTACATGTCAGGAGGTGGTGGCCTACTTCTGAGCTCTGTATCATCTGGGTCATGTATAACACAATAAAGTGAGTGGTATTTTAGAAAGGTAGACAGATGTAACTTTACAATGATACCAAATAATATGGATGTTATAGTCGCACTACAAAATACAAGGGTAAAATAACTTTTTGGATGCTTTTTTTCCAGCCAAAATTCGCTGAAGGTTCGAATATGATTTTGTATCTGGATTTTAGACTTTTTAGCCTCAGATCTAAGACCAACTGGTCTGAACTGCATACAGACAGGTGAACATTTGCAAAAAGTAGGATAAGATGGGCATTTAGAATAAAGAGTGGTCTTGACATAAAAAAGATGGGTCCATTAAGCAAAAAAAACCCTCCAAAACAAACAACTTTTACCCTTCTGCTCATGCTCAAGCAAAATAGCCAATGAAAAATGATGTTTCTAACACAACTAGGCATTAGGTTAACCGAACATAACTTGAAGGTCGATATTTTAACTGTTGTATGCAACTTGAATTATCCTTGTCAACATATAGACCATGATATTTGGTGCAGAAAAAAGCTACTTTTTGTGATATTATAATAGAACGACCCACTTTCCATATCAATCTTTGGATTAATTTTTTTTCTGGCATTTTGTTCAAGTTTTGTGCTTCATTCACTTTTCTTGTTGGCTGTTTAAATACCAATAATTCTCTTTTGTTTCTTCCAATCCTTTTCTAGATTTATTATATACGTGCTTGTAAGATTAGTCAAACTGTAAACTACACAGACCATGATCTGCTGTCATAATGCACCAGATGATCCGAGTCTATACAGTTTGTTAAGAGTTTGTAAAGCAGTCATAATCACTCTAAAAAAAAGTATGTAGCTGCTTATGAAATAAACACATTTAAGTGACTTACCAATGAAATGAAAGCTTTTAGGTGACATATTGACCAATAAAATAAAAGCATATATACCGTCCTTCATACTCAATACCTTTTCATCTAAATCTTAATTAACTCATATCGTTTACATTCCCCATTGATTGGGAAGCTTTATATGTTACTCTTGCCATCTCATCATTTTGCTTTTATCTGTTTGATATTTATATTTCAGGTTGATAAGAAACCTTTTAAATAATCCTTTATTAACCTTTTCTAAGGCTCTAAATAGCCTAACAATGCTGATGTGCCATAAAAATAAAATCAATGAATCAGTCATGCATTTAGTTGTTCACCAATATAAAAGTATTAGGTGACCTGTTGATGAACAAAATTAGTGAATTTCGGTGACTTACTGACCAGTGAAAATGCTACCAATTGGAAAACAAAAGTAATTAAATTTAAATTACAGAGGTATAGAAAAGGATTTAAGATAATCGTGTTGTTACATTTGAAGACAGTTTTTTGGCTCAACACAGGTGGGGGATGATAGTTTCAAGAGTAGCATATGTAACAAGCAAATTTTGTAGTGGGGACATCTTTGCTATATAAACTGCATCAGGATCACAGCATTTCATTGAACATTTCATTTCCTAAGGAACCCCACAAGATCATGTATGACAGGTCATTATGTAAGTCCATAGTTCAATCATCCAAAAAGATGTAAGAATTAAACAATGCAGAAGGAAAAGCTGGACAATTTATTAAAAATTTCAGACCATTGTAGGTTTCATGACATTTTTGCAAAACCTGTTTCTTACATCTAAGTATAAAATATTCAGGGGTGCATGATAATTGCCATCATTCCCCTCCTATCCTCCATAATGAACCTTTTCCCTCACAATTAAAGAGAATAACAGGCCTCTTGAATAGACAGAATGTGCCCTCTCACTAACAGTTTATCCCCAAACTTTATTTTTTTTTAGGACACATATGGTCCATCTAATGCTCATCAGTCATATTTGCCATTAAAATGCAAAAAATAAGACAATAGTCAAAGAAGAAGCTGGCCAAATGGACAGGGCTAATCTCTGCATTGGAAAAATAAGACCCATAGTCAAAGAAGAAGCTGGCCAAATGGACAGGGCTAATCTCTGCATTGGAAAAATAAGACCCATAGTCAAAGAAGAAGCTGGCCAAATGGTTAGAGCTAAGCTCTGCATTGGAAAATTAAGATGATTAGTCAAAGAAGAAGCTGGCCAAATGGACAGGGCTCAGCTCTGCATTGGAAAATTAAGACACTTAATCAAAGAAGAAGCTGGCCAAATGGACAGGGCTCAGCTCTGTATTGGAAAATTAAGACCCTTAGTCAAAGAAGAAGCTGGCCAAATGGACAGGGCTAAGCTCTGCTAAGTAGGCTGCCACCAGTGATACTTTTGTCCTTACCTTCTAACTAATTGTCTTTCAGTTTTGTTAAAATTTCCAGTTAATTCATCGCTAACAAAACATATTTCAAAAAGAAAAACAACAATATAATAAAGGTAACTTCTGACACTTGGATTTTAATGACTTTACTGGAATATATAAATGAATGTGTCGTGTTTCAAATGAAAACTTTTAATTAAAAAAATAACTTTACTAACACTCAGGAAATGCTTAAATTGACTTTGAAAAAAAATCAGGTCCTGCTCCAACTTGTCAGCAAATTGTTAAAGCTATGTTAAAAATCATAATCACATTACATCACATGTCTTTATAACCTAGCTTTTTTGTATTGATGTAGACAATGGTATGATAGGGTCATTAGTCATCAGAAGAAAGACTGGCACATTAATTTTCCTATATCTAAATGCAGGTCTTCATTTTACAGTGCTTCTACTATGGTATTAAGGGTCAGTAAACAAGACTGATTATGGACAATGGTGTTGTCCTTTCATACAGTAATAAAATGGGATTATATGTGTGTGTGTGTGGGGGGTCAGGTTCAGGAACTCTGATCTGGCTTTTTGAAATAATGAGAATGGTGTATGGTGAGAGCAAAGGATCTTTTATTTATCATGGAGTAATTTCACTCTTCCCCCACTAAGTGTAATTCTTAGAGTTCTACAGAAATTGGAGGAGGGGAGGGGAGGATGGAGTCTTTAGTACTTAGCCATGGTTCCACAAACTTTTTTTGTGTCAAATTTGTCAAACATGCCTCTCAGAACTTAAGATTCCGTTTCTAACACAGGACCCCACCATATGGCAACATTAAAAAAGCTCTGCTTGGAAGTGTTGCACTTGTTTGGAAGGCTATGGAAAATGAAAACTTGTTGTAGTAACTTTTTGATAGTTTAAGCTTTGCTTTTCGATCATCAACTCTGTTACAATATCTGATGTATGCAGCAATGGATGTGCTTCTATGCCCATAAACCAAATCTATTTTGCTCATTTGTCCATTTTCTTTTGGAATCCTTAGTTATGTCCTTTCATAATATTTGAGGATATAGCAATATCAGTACAGTAAAACCTGCAAGTAGCACAATCATAGTTTTGTCAAATGGTTCAGATTATTCAAAACAACCTAATGCTTAAATGTTTTGGGAGGTGAGTGTTTACTAAAAGAGACCTAATTTATCCAAGAATGTAATTACATGCAGTGTTGTTATTGTGCTAAGATACAGTCACTTTCATTGGTTTGTAAAGTTCCCTTGAAATTTTACTCATACAAATTGGTTTTGCTTTTGGCATTGCTTTCTGGCCAGAAGAGGGCAAATCCATCTTTTCATAGATGATAGAAATTTAGATGTAAATAAGAACAGAGCTATCTTTGTAATAGGTGATCTTAAGCAATCATGTGCTGGAAATGATTTGGGTGAAATTCACACAGCAACTTATGCACCAGACAGATGACTGTGTAATCAGACTGTGTAATCACTGTGTAATCAAGGATACTTAGATTGGACAAACAGAAATAGGAATAAGGAAACCAATCTATTAGTTTCCAGGCCACTAGGCAGTGAACAGAGAGCTATTTCAAGATGGCTTAAATCCACCTTACAAGCTGTTGACATCAGTACTGTTACAAAATGGTAATCACCTGTGCTATTGTTTCCAGGTGGCTAATACACTTACAACGGCTGTTTGGAGCTGACACTGTTTCTGAAAATATTAAAAGAAATGTATCACTTCTTACTTGACATTCTGTGAAAAACTGCTTTAAACCAGCTCCAACTCATTGATATTAAATTCATTACTATAGTTACATATTAAACTCATTACATTTACTATGTTCTGTTGAATTTGCATAATCTCGGGATTTACAATACAGAGTAATTTGGCTATTTGTACCCTACTATACTTCTGTCAGAAGATGCACTCTAAACATCTTGTGGGGTTTCTGAGGGTACTACATGTTCAGTGAAATTGAAATAATTAATAGTACTTGCCAGGTTAAAGTTTGATGATAATTTACCTTTAGAGATCACATGCCCACCCATCCACCCTCCCTGTCCTGCATCTTGTATCCTGTGACCTCTCTAAAGACTGACCAGACACATGATTTGTACATCATCTTGTGTAATCCTTAAGGGTACCACAGGTTCAATGAAATTATCATTTAACTTCAGCTGGTAAGTGTTATTTAATTTACCAAATTTAGCTGGTATCTACAACATTGTGAGCCTTTTGCTTATATAACTTGGTATTTTACTGAGTGGCATCTTACAGCACAATGGTAGGTCAGTGAAGTCTACTTTTGATGTTTGAGTCATTCTTAAATTAATACACAGAAACTACCCTAAACTGGCTTTTCACTATAAAGATTAACTGGGAACTGGCCACCATATATGTTGGCTCCTGTATTAAGTGAGGCCAATCTTATACTAACCAAACCTGTTTATTACAGTTCACTACTATCAAAAGTCCATTTTTTTGCTGATTACATTTTCAGCTGTATGTGGACACTTCAGTCATGCCTTGAATGTATGTGGACACTTCAGTCATGCCTTGAATGTAATACCATCCAAAATGGCTGATTACAATAAAAGTGATAATAAAAATTCTAAATTATAACTATAGGCACAGTGACTAATAGAAGATTTTTTTTTATAGATATATGAAATGAACTGATAGTGTATTAGCATTCTCTTTATTAAGAGCTATTTGTACTTCTGAATGCAGTTTTGTATTTATTATTTTTAGCAGAGATGTTCCTGATTTTCTTTTAGATACAAATGATAAATGTGTGATCTTATCTCAAACTGTTTAGGTATCAATAGTTCTCCCTGTGTCCTTGCTCTGCTAACTTTCCACTATTAGGCACATAGATCAATAACAACATGTGGTTGATTAAAGCAGACCTGGTAATTTGAGAAAATTAATTTTCTTTATGGCAGACAGATCAAAGGGAATTCAGGCAGTAATACAGTTGAATCATTTGTTTGAATTGGTCCCCTGGAAGCCCAATGGTAGTGCTGAACAAAAAGCCCAAGATTATATTATACAGATGCAGACTTTGTATGGAATATGCTTGAAAGAAATGATACACAAACAATTGACAGTTTAAACTGGGATATTTTATGTCACATATTGCATCACAGGGTCAAAATCTTGGCTTTAACTTGAACAAGACAAGGTGCATATAGTGTTTACAGTTGGCTATATTTGTTCATCACACCATTCATCCCTTTGTTTACCTGTCAATCATTCGTTTTTTAAACAGATTTTATTGGAGATATCTTAATACCCTCCGTATGTCCATCTACCCCTCTGCCTTTCTGTTCATTTGTCAGAACATATATCACCAAAACTGCTGAGTGGACATTTACCAAACATGATAGACATATTGTCCCTGTGGTTACATCTGCAAAGGTGTATAGTTTTTGAGGCTCTTCTTTGGCTTGGTGTCCTTTGGAGATGGTCAACAAAAATTGCATTTACACTGTCATTTGTAAATATTGTTGGACCAAGCTTTCTACATGCAATCATAGATAATATAATTCATATGTGACAGACTTTGTAATACAGCCCTTGGGTCAGTAAGAAAAAGGGATCGTATGGGTGGATGAGTTTATAGTTCATTTAGCTTAGCATTTGTGAAAAGCATGTCTGTAGCTCAGTGACTTCTCACATGAACAAACCAAAATATACATATTACCTAATTCATTTTGCACACAAATAATTTCAACATTTTTGGTGCCAACATGTCAGGAAAAATTGCATTATCTAGTGCTCATTAAACTATTTTAAATCTGACTCAGTGCCTGTTTATTGTGGGATTCATTGATACATGATGATTATTTACTGGTGGCACATAATAGCTATCATCACCACTAAAAAATCGGACTACTTCATAACTGGAGGACCAACCAACATAGTGAATAACATGTACACAGGCCACTATTTGCCAATATGTTTAAAATGAGTCATGGTGCTATATATGTTGAAATGTTGTTGAAATCACTCATACATGATCCTATTTTCATTAAATTTAGCTACATTTTTCGAATGTTCATTTGAAGATTCACTGAGTGAATGTTTTAAGATAAATATTTTCATGATTAGATTGCCTCTTATGAGATCAGCTGTTTCAGAACATGTGATATGTATGTATGTCCCTTTACTAACATTATAACCCAAAAGACACTCTGGCCTATAGATGTTTTGGTGTAAGACAGTTGGCCTTAGACATTTCAGCCCTAGATGTTTTGGCCTTAAGACATAAGGGCCCTAGATGCTTTAGCATTAAGATAATTTGGCCCTAGACCTTTTGGTCCTATATTTCAATATTATTATAATTTAATTTAATTAGCTTTCATTGGAAACAAAATTATATTGTTTGTATTTTTTTCACTGCAATGAAAGATAAAGGATAGAGCATCTTGCTTTTTTGAGGGTCATATTGTGTATTTGCTTAGGGCTGAAATGTCTTAAGTCCAGAGAGTTAGTGGCCAAAATGCCTGATTTATTTCGGGCCAAAATATCTATCTACGTAGGGCCAAAATATCTATCTACGTAGGGCCAAAATACAATAATTGATGCAGATGCTTTTAGGAGTAAATCTCTTATGAAGTAAAATAATTAATGCAGAAATGCTTTATAAGTATTATTATTGACTTTTGATTAAATAGTTGCATTATAAGAATGAATATTTGTTTTTGATAGGATAGTTGCTTTATAAGTTTGAATATTTGTTTTTGATTGAATAGTTGCATTATAAGGATGAATATTTGTTTTTGATTGGATAGTTGCTTTATAAGGATGAATATTGGTTTTTGATTGGATAGTTGCTTTATAAGGATGAATATTGGTTTTTGATTGGATAGTTGCTTTATAAGGATGAATATTGACTTTGGATTGGATAGATGCAGTTCTCATGAGGCCACTGATAGAACAGCTTTAGACCATACTTTGAAAGTATTTAATGTTATTTATCCTGCTAGCTTTTGCAAACATCAAATACAATTTGTACAAATTGCTTCAAACATATATACCAAATCTTTCACTGGATAAGAGGCATGTGACGAACAGCTGATGAAGAGCTAGAGAGAAATATTAATCTGTTTTCTATATTCTGCATCAAAAATCCAATAAAATGCTGACTGATAATGGATAGCTTTATCAAGATACTTCTAATCACAGAAATAAAACATGAAAGAAATGAATTTAAAAAAATGATGAGCTAGTGATTAACTATGCCTGCAGGGTTGCTTGGTAGCTTTGTATTGAAGGAGGTAGTGATTAACTATGCCTGCCATGTTGCTTGGAAGCTTTACATTGAAGGAGTATTTGTTCTGAAGATGAAAGGAGGGATTATTATGTAGACTTTGAAATATCTTGAGTGTATTATCAGATTTGATTCACCTGTGATGTATTCCTAAGTTTAGGTTTTATATATCATGATTTTGTCTTTTAAAGGTCTATAATATAAAGTAGATGGATTTTGGATAGTCAAATTGTACAAACTTGAGATAAATATTGTTTATGGGTAAATGAAAAATGATGGTAAATTAATTTTTATTTATGCATTTTATGTTTATAATGCTGTCTTATTTTGCATATACATGTACTACTCAAAATGTACAAAAGACTTTTTTTCTCCCTCCCCCCCCAATTTGTAGATGATTGCCATGCTGATCTTCTGGAAAGACATGATTTACCTAGGCAACAAAATGTTTTTCAGAAAGAAATATGCCCAAATATATGGAAATAGCATATTTAGAATTATTCGAAGAGAAACTGGAGAGAAAATTTAAAAGTAGAGTTACAAAAATGGGTAATATGTCTTGTTTCCAGTTGATTATTACTTGTCTTAAAAAACAAAAATCTTCAACAACCTTATTCTGATAAGTGGTCATGTTCTCTTGACCTTGTGGCTCCTTCACTTTTACCGTATTGTAGTCTGTAAGATCCAACTCCAAGACTATTGTGAGTTGAAAACAAACATAAGTAGTCAGCTCCTTATTTGTAGTCTGATTTTATAATAAAATGGCAGTGGTTCAAGAAGCTGAAATTATTTGTTGTCTGCTCTGTCATGATATATCAATACTTCAGTAGGCTTAATACTATCTGCAGTTTGTGAATATCTTTTGAGTCCATTTATGGGGTCCACAAAGGGGCATTTGGTTTAAATAGTCACTGTGAAGTCTGTCATTTCACCTAAACATTGACAGAATTCCTTTCACATTTGACGATGGTTAAAAATGCTTAAACTGCTGTCTATGGTATTCCTGCAGAAAATACAGACATCCTTGAAAATGCTAGCAAAAAAAATGGAATAGCTGTCAGAAGCTGATTAGGACTCCGTGGACATATCCAGATCTATTACCAATAAATTCCATAATTTATCCAATATTTCATCCTATATAGCTTACAATATTGATCTAGGTTCCTGTATTGCCACATACTGTGCAAACAATTGCCAATTCTCCACTGTAACCTATTTTCGAGGTTGTTGTTTAATATGACAGCTTTATTGTGCTACTTAGCATTTTCTAGCTTTCAAACTATGCATTGTGAATTTGTTTAATGCATAAAAGGGTGATTTTATACAATTTTTAATACAATGTTAATTTACACAAATTTAGAACGAAAAGATTCTTGAACTTTCAAACACTTCACCTGTCTAGATTTCTTTGATGTTGCTGTAGTAATTATCTTGGCAAATTGTATTGGATTTTAAGTTTTAACTTTGGCATTTGGGTTGAATTTTGTGCCCAAAACAGGTCCAGAAAGATCCCAGACAACAAATATAGTGAAGCTAAATTAGAGAAATTTGAATGATTTTATAAGTTTTATTACTATTATATCAACATAATAATTTAGATTGAAAATATGCAAAAACTGAAGTTGAAAGAGACTTTTTGAACATTATAAATTTTGAACTATCTACTCACATATCCAAATGCTTGCAGACTTCATACTATTCTGTCTGGATGAGAGGGATCATTTCACCCAAATAGTAGAGTCCAGCATGGACTCAAAATGTATATGGTAGGTAAGATGTGGAAGGTCAAAGTGTTATTTCAAATGTATCCTAATCACATGGTTTAGAGAGAAACATGGGGGTGGGGTGGGGAAGTGGAAACATCAGTTTGTTTGAGGGGTTGCCCATCAAATTTTCAAGGACTGTTATCCTTACACAATAATATGAACTTATTAGATTTACATTTTCCATTTATCTTGACACTCTTAGATGCAGAGACTATACAGTATCTGAGACTATTACTAGATACCACAGTTTAAAAGTCCAAGTTTATGTGGTTCTTAGTACAGGTCATATGGAGTATTTATGTGGAGGTGTAGTGTACTACAAGTATTTGGTGAGAAACAAACTGATAAATTACATTGTTTGAGTGGAAGCCTGTTTGATAGGCAATAAGACCCAGCAAATTTCTTTGATGGCCTGTCTTCCATGGCCTTGTGCACCTATAAATTCTTAGTCTTCAAAGCTCTCAGGAAATGCTGTGGAGGGAGTCAATATTTGAAGTAAACATCAATGTTTGTACAAATTGGCCACATTATATAAGGTTTCTAGTTGGAGGACCTGATCTTCCTCTTGAAATGAAAAATGTGGGCATTGTAGACTAGTATTTCCAACATTTTTAGATACTGTTTATAAGTGATTGTTTGTCTTCATTCATTCAGATGATTGATATTGGCATTATTTCCAGCAGCTGCCCCCCCCATTTCAGTGCTGTGTTATTCTGATAGATTTGTTGTCTATACTAATACTGATAACTTGTCCTTTTGGGAACATGATTAACCCTTTTGGGGTTTAGTTGCTAAGATCCTTGGCACTGCCAGGGTTAGGGGTTTCAAAGAGGTGTGTACTGAAGGCCCCAGTTGAGTGTTTACACAGAGACACTTTGAAGTAGCTTTTTTCTGTTCTTCTGATTGAAGTGGTTTATCAAAGAGTCTTAACAAATTGTATTTATGTTTCTGCTAGTATTTGAAGTCTACTGAGGACTTTTTTTTTTAATGGGAGATGGTTGTGCAGAACAGCTAGTGTAGGCATGTTACACAATCATATACCATGATACATCAAAGATACAAAATACCATATGCTTCCCCATGAAAAAGCCCAGGGTTGTACATGCATCAGATAAAACTGGAAAGATTTGCCATTTTGAATAGTTATATGGAAATTTGATGGATCAAAATATGTAGGTATACTAGAGTGCACAGGCTTTTATGTTTGGGTATATTTTAGTTGTTGCCTTTTTTGTTTTAATTGCAATATTAGTTATGTCATGCATACAAAAAATTTGAATTCTTTTAATATGGCACTCCCTCTGTGGTGCAGAACATGAATTTAGATGGCATATGCACTGGGCAGATGAAGATTCATTTATTGTCTCCAGCCTGTAATGGGGGGGGGTACTGTGATAACCTCCACTGGCCCATCCATCTGTCAAGAGATCTTTCTATTCTTAACTGGCTGAAAAGTCATCAAACTTTGTACACAAGTTGGTAATGTAATGATGAACAACAGCAGAATGGAAAAGTTTTTGTTGTGCATTCCACTTTGGTGGTGGGTGGGTGGAAAGTCATTAAGGTTTGAATATAAGTTGCCCATATGTTAAACATCAGCAAGAGGAAAATGATTTTTCCTGTGGTGGTGGGTGGGTAGTCATCAGGCTTTGTAAGTTGCCCATGTGATAAACATCAGCATTTGATACAATTTTGTAACACTTCCTCCTGAGGCAGTGGATAAATAGCAATCAGATATACAAAAATCATAATTATACAGTGACATTTTTGGAATACTTAATACAGACCATCATAATGAGAGGACATAAATGCAATGGATTTTGGGTTATGACCCGAATGTCATGCATACATGCCAACCATTACGCTTTTGGTGTAATCATTATGATTTTTTCACTAAATTATGCCTTATGTGTAAATGTAAATGATTGCATGTTTTCGGTATATCCCACTCTAAAAAATTAATTTGTTTCTCATTTTTATTAACATCCAAATAATCCCACAGACTGTATTTTATGAAAGATGGCTTCTACCTATGAGATAAGAATATGCTTGTCTGTAGACTGGCATGAACTTTCCTAACAGTGTTAGGTTCTATTTTTAGCAGCTGCACTATTTCCAAGAATGTTTGACATAGGTTTCTATTTATAGCAGCAGTATGGCTTAGTTAGGAGAGAATAAACTGGTTTTCTAATTTGTAATCTTTGCTCACACAATCTTCTGTTTCATATCTGGTAGTAACCAGTCTGTGGGTATTTAATGCCAAAAGTCATCAGATTATTCTAGTGGATGCTTCTGTTCAGAACAGAAATGTTTTTCAAATATTTTCACAGATAGATTAGATAAAGATGAAGAACAATTTCAGAGATGATTACAAGAATTGCAAAATACAGCTTTCCATTGCAGGCTGTGTGGAAAAGATTTTAATATTGGTCTTGGTAGTAAAAGAAAGAAACCTTGAATTAGCGTGTTTTTCTAACTCCAGTACTAAGTTAACTTCTTTTTTACAGCAGAGTTCAATTGTGGATACAATTTTTTATAAATGCAGAGGCGTTATTTATCGAGTTCTTAATAGAACACATACTACCCCTAGCAGAAGATAATGACATTGGTCCTTTGTTCAGATTTTTACTGATTCCAGAATTGCCAAAAATATGCATGTGCAAGAAGAAAATCATCTAATATTGCTAAGTATTTAGAAGGATATACTGAATCACTCAAAATTGCAGAAGCCATGAAAATTTGGCTGTTTGGTATTGCCACAGACAGAAGTAGCGAATATAATGACAAAAAGTTTTACTCAGTTTGTTTAAGAGACTCTGACACTGAAAAGGGCAAAGTCAGAGTGCAACTTATTGAATTTCAAATTGACTATCTGTGATAAATGTGGCAACTTTATTTCTAGTTGGATATGGGTGTAAATGTGGCAACTCTTTAATTTCTAGTTGACTGGGAGGATAAATGTGGCACCTCATTGAATTTCGAGCAGATACTGACATTGGGGGATAAATGTGGCAACTTTCTAAACTTTTAGTTGATACTAACATTATGGGATTCATTGCATTTTTTGCTATGTAGGATAAATGCAGCAACACATTGAATTTCTAGTTGACTTGGAGACAAATGTGGCAACTCACTAAATTTTTAGTTGATTATGGTGGGTAAATTATTGAATTTCTATTTGATACTGATGCTGGAGAATAAATCTGTCAACTCATTGAATTCATTGTTGATTCTGACAAAGGGGAATAAATGTTTCAATTCAGAACTGTCCTGCTCCTTGGGAATGCAGAGTATAAGCATTTTCACATCACACAGTGGTAATTCAGGATTAAAATCCTGAATACAAGTCTTTGTTTTCAGTCTCTGTCTCCCATTGCAAACTAACATGATTGTCAAACAATATGATGTTCAGAATATAGTCATAGTACATTCCAACTACAACAAAAAAAACCCAGTTGATGTTCTCACATTTTAACTGCTTTTTTAATATAGAAAAAGCTTGTCTTGTGGTCATTATGGCATACCATAAGGACCAGGTAGCTTAAAACTCCAGGTTTTGCCAATTCATGCTCACTCATGCTAAGTATGATCATAATTTTGCATGGCTAGGTATTTTACTCTGCAGATTCAGGAGCAAGAAAGATAATTTCATTGGTAAATGGAGTCTGTGTCAGACAAATGCATGATTGATAAAGATCTGATGTAATGCTTGAAACTAATTTCCTGAAGCACTGACCACTGTTAGATATTGTACAAAGAGCTTGTGAATTTTCAGCTGGTGGGAGATGTAGGTCTGGAGATTGTGAACATAATGTTAGCACAGAACTTGCATTCTTACCTTGAGGATTAAAGTAATATTCCCTTAGACTGCAGGCTGATTCAGACGCAGCTGGAAGTAGTATTAGAGAACTTTTTTGGAAAATGATATTAGGGAAAAGTATGTTCTGTTGTGGCTACCTGTTTTAAGCTCTAATACTTATAGCATATCTCAGCTTGATTACATAGTCAACTCTTATTTCTTTTCCTGTCTTGAAATTTTTACAAAGAGAAATTTCATTTTGTTTAAATATTTTAGACCTTGCAAACTATATGTTTAAAGTACTTCACTTATTTTAGACCTTTAACACCATGTGCTAAAGTGTATTACACTTTTTATCGTGAAATAACTATTGAGTGGTTACTGTTTAGAAGGCTGGATGAGGGCAGTATAATTTATGTGTGGGGAATGGGTTTTTTGTTGTGTGTAAAACTGTCCTCTTTGACTGGTTGGTTAATTGCTTTTCAGGACTCAAAGTACTAATTCAGTTCCCATAGTAAACCTATGCAAACACCATGATATTAAAAATTCAATAACTTAAATTTCTGAGAGCCCATGATCAAACCTATATTTATCAGTACATTTTCCGAGGTTTCCTTGGACAAGACAAATGTTTCTAGGAAAAACCTCAGAGTATTGGTTACTGACTTTTCGAGGTTACAGTGACTATTTACAGACAAAAACTTTTGATAAATGTCCAAGGTTTTTATACTCAGATGCCTGAGGTTTCCTCAGACATAGTCCAAGGTTTCCTCGGACATAGTCCAAGGTTTCTTCGGATGTAGTCCAAGGTTTCCTTGGACATAGTCCAAGGTGTCCTAGGACATTGTCTGAGGTGTCCTATGTATCCTAGGACATCGGCCAAGGTGTCCTAGGACATACCATCCGAGGTGTTCTAGGACATCTTCTAGGTTTCCTAGGGCACCCCTGGCAAAAAATACATCAGATCAACAATTTATAATGAAGCAAATGATTATTACATCAATATAGTTTTAATTTTGTTCATCACAAATGAAATTTTCAAAAATATCCAGAATGCCCATCATGTTCCTTTATTGCTAAATTTTACATTTAAGTCTTGAAATATTTATCCATTTAGAAACATACTAATCCCAGAGAGAGGTATAAGTATTTATTCCTATTATAAGTGGCAAAACAGTGTGATTTAGGCATACAAAGTTTAAGCTATATATTACATGTCAGAATTTCAGTTTGTACGAAACATATTTTCACTACTTTCATGGTTCTGCAGCTGGTCAAAATTCTTATCACAATGGGCAAAATCCACATGGATTAGAACCAGAATGCAAATGCGACATATACTCAAAAATTATTTATATTCAGCATTCACTTCAATTAGTACACTTCTGTAACTTTTACTGAATGATTGTGAACTTGAAGTTTATAATGATCATGGTCAGGTGCTCAGAGTGCTGTATTTTATGACTCATATTCTTCTTTTTCTTTTATATTAAATAATTATACAGATATTATAATTATGACATCCAAGGCAAGAAATATGGGAAATGCTACTACTACTACTACTAATTTATTTATAGAAGGTAACTCAGTTACAGAGCTATTCTACCTTAAGGCCTTTTGTCTGTTATGTACAACATACACAGTATATACCACTGTGAAGAATCTGGCTTGACCCTAAATAATTGATTTTAAAAATCAAGTATCAAGCCTGGAACATATGCACAGGCATCTGTGGACATATAAACATATAAAATATTATCCTGCATTGAAAAATTCAACTGTGAAAAAGATGCAAAATTACAGAAAAGCATCCATTTGAGACGTTAATTATGAAAAGAATAAATGCTAGGAGCCTGCCTTATGTCGCTGTTGTACTGCAGACTTGGATTTTTTTATTAATATACAAACCATGATGCTCTTGTAGTGTCTTGAATTAGTCCTTGTTTCATAAAAAAACGTTTATCATATAATTGCTCTTGTTTTACAGTGAATTCTAACACACCTAGAATATTTTGATTATATACACAATAATACCACTCATGATATTGAAGGATTATTATACTTATGGGCCAAAAAAATTCCACAAAGATATGTCTATCTTTGATAGACATGGGTATCTGGCAACAATATCAACAATTTCCACTAGTGATCTATATGTTGTTCCTTCTTAAATTCTGGAAGTTAATCAGTTTGGATTTATATAACTTCAGAATCATCATGGTTCAATTCCTTGTCACAT
This sequence comes from Potamilus streckersoni, assembly GCA_016746295.1. Taxonomy (NCBI): domain Eukaryota; kingdom Metazoa; phylum Mollusca; class Bivalvia; order Unionida; family Unionidae; genus Potamilus; species Potamilus streckersoni. The sequence goes on from JAEAOA010000712.1 coordinate 2,249,310, forward strand.
CTAGCACGTTAGCTGCTACTGTAAAGCTATTTAAAGCAAAATGCTAGTCCTGGCATTCAGTTTTCATACAGTCTGACCAAATATGTTCCCATTGACTTGCATTCAGGCTTTTCTGACTAACGCACAATTTTCAATTGTTTATTCAAATTCGTATCTCGCTTAAAAATTTGATTCGCCATGCTAAGCAAATGTGCTCATTCCCATCAATTTCCATTATGCGACGATTCATTGGACAAGTAATTAATTTTGACCAATCAGAAAGCTCTTCACAGTGATTATCTGTTAAATAACAAAAATGGAACAAATACTTATTAGAAAGCTCATTGCAGAATGGGACTGGATAGAGCATTATTGAATGAAAAAAGTTTTGGAGATGATAAAAAAAAAGGTCTATTTTGAGGAAAATCAGATTCAGGTTAAGAGAAAGCAAAATTCTGATTTAATACAGAAAACAAGTTAAATCCAATTGAAGCTAAACAGAAATAGAACAACAACAATTGTGAAAAAGAAATATAACATGGGAATTTGTGGAAAGAAGTTATTGTGTCCAAAATGAACAAAAAATTACAGCTATTAGAAACAGGAAATGCAAATGTTGCTGAAAATCATTAAGATTGTACAACAAAAACCAAATTTTATTATATCTTGTTGATATTTTTATTAAAAGTAAGTGATAATACAATCACAAAATATCACTATATTTTCAGAATTTTTGACAAACTCCTAAGTGAAATTTCTATCACAAATTCTCATATATTTTCAGAAATATTGGTAATCACTGACATTTTCAGAAATTTTGGTTAAAATCTCCTTAAATACGATAATTTTAGTGAAAAAAGGATATTTGAGTGAATGTAGAAAACATTTCACAGTGAATTTGATGAGATTTCAGTCACATTTTCAGCTAAGACATTAAGTATCAACATAATTGTTGGTTTATTAAGTGCATAAAAATTTATTCTACCAGATATTAATTTTCTGATCATGTTTATATTTTCTCTACTTTTTAGGTCATATCTGCCTTTTTTAAACATCTGGAAATAAAGAAAACTAACATGTTTTATTCAAATTTATATGAGTATATATTCATCCTCCCACATCACCTACACTGACATATACATGTACTCCCACCATTCTATTTGAATCAGATAGTAAATTAATTATTCAGAGAATATTTCCCATGAGACAATAATGAGCTTGCATTCCATATGGAGAAAAGTGCTTATGGATTTAAGTTGCAACTTTATTCCATATGGAATTTTCACTTGCTGTTAAGTACTTATGGTATTTATGGAATAAATTGTCTGATACCATAAGTTTTTCAGTCCGTATCTCTTCCATACTGATTCCTGAAGTATTCCATACAGAATCCATGAGAAATATCTGTACGGGATAAGCATGTGTATAGGTTTTGGTTCTGTATCTCATATTATTATCTATATGTAAATGAAATGTGAAACAAAAATCTGTGTTTCTCTTTGGCATTGCCAGAACTGAGATGGTGAAATCTTAATCTCCAATCAATCAATCAACAATAATTCAAAGTTATTATTTAATTCAAATTGTAGACTTGGTAATTGTTTTGGATGACAAATATTATTCATTTTAAAAAAATGTAAACAAATGTTCTGAATAAATATACAGAAATCTCTAAGTGCACAGTTAAAACACACCAAATTCATGTCCTATCTGAAAATTTTCTAAGTCCACATTTCTGAGCTATGTCCGAGCCAATAAATGACAAAGTTCTTCTTTCCTAGGTTTTTCCGAGCTAATAAATGACAAAGTTCTTCTTTCCTAGGTTTTTCCAAGCTAAAAAATGACTAAGTTCTTATTTACTAGATTTTCTGAGCTAAAAATGTACTAAGTTCTCATGTCCATGGTTTTTCCAAGGTATTTTCTAGGTGTATTTTTAAGTATGAGATGATGTCTGAGGTTTTCCTAGAAAAACCTCGGATGTCCAAGGTGTTTTGGTCAATTTTTCAAATAAACCTCGGAAAATGTACAGCCGGGCACCTGGATGTCACCTTCTGTGCAGAGGAAAGGATATGAGCAGCAGCAATTTCTGGACCTGCATGTGTTTGAAAAATGTGCTTTCAATTCCACACCAAAGAGTCAGGTGCTAATTTTAGTGATGAGAGTTCCAAACTCAGAACTGTTAATGGACTGGAATTTCATTAATAAAACAATGTCTCTTTTTTTTAAAACTTAAACTAGGATAAGCTCTCAAAAAATTCTTTTTCCTAAAACAACTTACATTATTAACCAATCCTGGCCACCAAACCCATATATACTCTAGTAAATGTTAACCACCCAAATCAAAATCACAAGCTTATTTTTAAGGTTGCAGCAAGCTTGCTGCAAGCTAGTTTTGTAAGCTTGCAGCAAGCTTAGATTTGAAACCGAAGCTAGCTTGCGCAAGCTTGCCCAATTGCAAGCTTGTGCAAGCTTATCACAAGCTTGCCCAATTGCCCAAACCAAAATTGCAAGTTTATTTTTAAGGTTGCAGCAAGCTTGCTGCAAGCTAGTTTTGTAAACTTGCAGCAAGCTTAGATTTGAAACCACTGCTAGCTTGTGCAAGCTTGCCAATTGCAAGCTTGCACAAGCTTTTTGAATTAAAAGTAAAATGTTAATATATGCCATAAAGTAATCGGAACAAAATCACTTTCACACTCAATGAGTAGCCATGAAATAATTTAATAATATTCAGTTAAAAAATATAACAATGTGAAGCAGTAAGTGTTGTTATAGAAATTGACAAAACTATAGCTAACTGTGAAGAAATTCTTCAGATCCACAAGTTCATTTATTGTTTTATACTTCTTCTGGCTGTGGCACATTTACTGTTTATGACATTGTTAAAATTGCCTCAGAAAGACAGGGTTCGCCACTGTCTTTCTTGAACTGTTTCAGAACAAATCCCTTTATTGCTTGTATTGCCAAATTTGGCAAGGCACTTGTTTTCACTGATGAATTGTGGGCAGTTCGATTCCCTGTCACATTTGATTTGGCCAACTGTTCCTTAGTGAACAGAGTGTCTAGTAGAGAAATTACTAGTTTCCTTGGTTGAGACCCGATATGAAGGGCTTGGGAAAGTTGTGGTGGAGTCACAAAACAGTCTATATTTTCAACCAAACGAAAATTTTTCACTCCAGTGCTCTGAAAAATAAGAGAAAATTAATGATTTTAACAATTGTCTTCTTCTAAAGTTGGAAAAAGCATTACAGTTTCTTGTCATGCATAAGGCATTGATCAGACCTATTCCAATTTGTTGAAAACAATTAGATTAAAGAGGGTTCTTCAAAAGCAAAGAAAAATAATGAATATAAAATTTCAATCAGGTTAAATGAGATTAAAAGCGTCTGTGCAATGTTATGAATAATGCTATATTTTATAATGCTTCTAGCAAAAGTCTAAATTTGAAAATAATTTGAGTAAGTCGCACCTTATCAAAGCCAATTAACCAAAATGAACTTGACCAAAAAAAGTGGTGTGCATTGGCTGACTGAAACATTTAGCTAACATGAACAAAATACCATAATGTTTTCCTCCCATGTGTATTTCTTGGGTGCAGTATCTGCTGCAGCAAAAGCATTTCAATTTTATTCATTATTCCAAAATCACTTAACAAGTCAAGGAATCGTCAGTGTTATTCAAGATCATCTTTTAATGAGCATAAAATTCTAGTTTTACTATTCACTTTGCAAGGTCAATGGCACATGTCAGATGAATGGCACTTGTGAGTTTTGAACAACAAAAATCCGATGAAACTGATTATGTACCTTAAGACATTTTGAAATAAAATAACAGCCATCTTCTTTGAGGATGAAAAGAATTAAATATAACAACCTCTGAACAATTGTTGATTTGATATTCGAGAGGAAATATACCCTAAGAATAACTGGAAATGAGATTCCCAAGCGTTTAATCCCGTAACCTTATTGTCAATAACTGATAGCACTTCATCGATTTGGCAAGTGTAGCAATAAATGATAATTATCTGCAGCATTGCCATCTCAATCATTGGGTGAAGCAACATTACAAAGTCATATTTTAACATATTTAAATCATAAAAGTGAAAAACGCTACCCCCGAACTTAAGTCACGAAAAACTGGCAAAGTATGACACAATTTTGAATTTTCTTACCGATATTGTAACTCTGTGATTTCAGATGATCTCTCTGATTGTAGTATCGGTTACTGCACATATAATAGTTCAGTGGGCAATGAAATTTACCAAATTAAATAGGTAAATTTTTAAGGATCAACCTTGAAAATTGCGCCTGCATAAACGGGATGCTACAATGGCTGTATTATGTTCTTTTGACTTGAATATGTTACGTGTATATTTACAGTTCGTAAACCAGTCTACAAAAAAAAAAAATGTAAATAGGGGATATAACCGCTTTTATGACTTGATACCAAATTAAGTCTCTGTAGCGGCAAGCCACACTTCACCTTGCATGCTTTTATTTGATTTCTTTTCAAACAAGCAAAATTCACAAAGCTCATTTATTTATAGAATGCTGGCAGAAAGGGATGCACCTCTCTCTCAAAGAAAAACAAAAACTATATATTTGTAAATTTTATTTAGTAATTAAATAACTGACAATTATTTCTTTTCTTCTGGCAGCAGATTGTCATTGAAGCAAATATATGACAGTTCTTTCATAAACTTAATGCCAGAAGTTAATATTACAAGATTTACTGAAACTATATTTGATGGTGCATACATTATTGGTAAATATATTTACAAGTACTTGTTATCAAATATCTTGCTGTATCAAGTTAGTCTGCAATTAACTTTGCAATCAGCACTATGTCTTCCTGTTTTCTAGGATTTTACTAGATGGAATCTTTACCCACTCTTTCATTACATCACAAAATTACTGAATAGCTAATTGAGTGTTCATCACTTAAAAAATTTCCTTTATGCCAAAAAGCTCATTTTTTTCTCTAACATGTTCAATACTGTATTTGTAAAAATTAAGAAGGAGAAAAAGACATTTGTAGAAAAAGTACTATTTCATATTTTGCCATGCTCAAGAAATAATTCAGTTTATTTTGACATATATTAATAATGTTCATAGTTAATTTAACCATAGAGAAATGTTGGAATAATAGATTTTATTTATGTACCAGGTAAGCACAAATAATACAAGTTCTTAGCATTTTGCAATACTGAAAAGACGATATAAATAAAAACTTGATTGCAAGTAACATCTTTTAATTTGATAGTGTAGTTTCCTATACAGAGTATTTGATATAGTCACAACATATATTCAACATTTCAAGAAGTACTGATCTCATGCAGAACTGCCCTTAAATTTCACAATTGATTATTGCAAGCATGTGCAAACTTACATCAAGTACTTTAGTTTTTGCAAGCTTGCAGACTTTGAAAAAATTTTTTTTGCAAGCTTGCAGACTTTGAAAATTCCTTTTGCAAGCTTGCTGACTTTGAAAAATTCCTTTTGCAAGCTTGCACAAGCTTGCACAAGATTGTGCAAGCTTGCTGACTTTGAAATATTTCTCTTGCAAGCTTGTGCAAGCACCATTACTAGCTTGCACAAGCTCACCTAGCTTGTCGCAAGCTTGCTGCAAGCTTGTCATAAGCATGCATTTTGGTTTGGGCAATTTCTAGGCTGGTTCCCATTTTTCCATACTATTAGTACTTTGTGTCCTTTAATAGCACTTGAAATACTACTTTTGGTTATATCATGCCAAATGGGAGATAAGTGACTTATGTGAAGACAAACAAAGGCATCAAACCCTGGCTGAACTGGGCAGGTATTGAACCTGCCACCCTTAGATTACAAGTCTGACATTTCCAGCTGAGTTACTGTGGCTTCCTTGTGCAAAATTGAAGATAGGTCCCAGTACAAGTTCCTTGAAGGTGTTTGATATTATCTGGGTTGAGGTAGGGATAATATTTCTTGATTGATTTGCAATAACACCATTCCCTCCCTGTAAATATTGACTTCTCCCACACTATTTTGAGTCTGCTTTTAAGTAGCTACAGCATGTTTAGCTTGCCAGCACAGCATGTTATTCTAAGAGAGGGGGAAAGAATAACCATATATGATTGTGGAGTCAATTACCATATATGAAGTCAAGTCAAACTGCAAATCTTGCATATCTGCCTTGCATAATACATCAGCATATCAGGTTTTTATGTTGTTTGTTCTACTGAACAAATTACATTGACCAAAATCTGCCATTGTATTATGCAGTAGCAGATCTGGATCTGTGCAGTTGGACTTATAAGTAAGCATATATGGATCACATGTACAACAGCCACAGTAACACTAGTCTAAAAGAACTACTTTTGAGATTGGCTAAAATTGACTATAATAGGTAGGTGATTGTTGTATGGGTTTTTTTATTTGTATCAAATGTATTATATTGGGTCTTAAAAGATATGGGTGTCCATTAAGAAATGTCTGTTAGAGAAGGTTTGACCATGCTAACATGAACAGCAAAAATTCAACAATACTTTTGCAGTCTAAATGTTAAGCTCAGTTACAATGACAAGAAAAGAATTAAATAAAGCAGGTTTGGAATTAGGTGGCTGTGGTGCAACACATACTATGACCTGATGCTTAAAACAATGCCTTAAACCCTACAAACAAATCTAGCATACATTCTGACATAGTGATTGTGCCATAGCAAACACTTAATTATAATAAATACTTTATGAAGATTAAATGTTTTGGTAATGGTATACAGTATTTATGTTCTCATATGGATTTCATATTATACCCATTGCAATTAAAATTGCAAATATACCTCAGCACATAAAGCCATCAGCACATAAGGCCACAGTGGACAAATTGAGTTACATAGGACCACTGTGGACAGTACAAATTGAGTTACATAGGGCAGGTTACAAATTATACCTTGTTGCAATGAACAGAATTTGGTGTAATTTACCCACAAGACTTAGACTGCACCACAATATTGCTTTTGAACCGAACTGAACAAAATTGGAGTGTACACAAGGTGATGCTTTTGATGAATTATGTCATAGACTCAGCCTTATGTTGATCTGTTGTTCACTTGAGTGTGAAAAATAACACTGATGTTAGTGTGTACAAACTAACACTTATATTGATATGTTCAGAATAACACTTAAAGATGAATGTTAACCAGATTTAGATGAAGCAAAAAAACCCATGTTTTATAGAATATGGGGTGATAAGTGATTTACACTTGTTTTATAGAATTTGAGTATAAACTATGCAGATTGAAAACTTCTCATGCATTTAGTCTTCAGATATGAAGAAGATTGTATATAGCCAGATTGGCATGACAAGCTAAATCAGTCACAAGACTGATTTATTATAAAGAGTTCAAGTTGTCACATTGAGAAATATTTATGCAGGGGATTACCTCATTACAGTCCTCTGGACTTTTCTATAATTAGATGTTCTAGCCATGAACTTAATATTGATGCAGGTAGGTGTAAAGGTGACATTGATTAGAGTTTTTGTAACTTCTGTTATAGAATAATTTACTATTAATTCATGACAAACACTATGTATTTTTAAAATCATCAAAATATTAGAGGAAATTGAGATAAATGCTAGTATGCCATTCAATCTTAATAAAATTCTATAGCTTGATGTGTCTCAATACCCAGAGATTATTTATTATTTATTAGCTAGACAAAAACATCCACTTATATCAGATGGTTATTCTGTAAGAAGTGCATTGCCCTTAATATTGTGACCATTTTTTTAAATGTATTTTGGGGCAAAATACTGAAATAAAAGCTGTAAATTTTCTTTGATTTCAACTTGTAGAGAGATGACATTTTAATAACCATTGAGTTTTATAAAAGAATGACTTTCTATTAGGCTGTAAAATTTTTTTGTGTAGAGAACATCAATTTCAGTTAATTCTACATATTAAAATATAGCCATGTTACAAAGTTTGATTATTGGGTTTAAGATACTTCCAGTATGTTTTTTTTTGGCATGTTGTTATTATACATTATGTCTGTCTAATTCATAACCTGCCCTATCAATGCTGATTGTTATTAGGATTTTCTGAAAAGGGATTAAAGAACCATAACTAATTTTCCTTTTTTTATTTCAGGGATGTGTTTGTGGCCACCATGCAACCTAGAGGAAAGCATGTGGTGATTTTGTTGGACCATGGCAACTCTATGAGTATAAACCAACTTCACACTGCCAAGAGTATTGCCCAGCAGCTAATTACCTCCTTTACTGAAGGAGACAAGGTGAGTTAGCCCCCTTGACGATGAACTACCCATTCTATTAGATTGTGGCACAAACAATTAGGAAAACTGAATTCCACTAAATGCAGGAGAAAGACAACATGAAATGTTATAAGTATGATTATTACATATGACCTGATTCAGCTTGTTATATGGTCAAATTCCACCTGCTGGCATGATTCAGCCTGTTGCACATTAAAATCAGTCTTACTGACCTAATTCAGCCTGTCACAGTAAAATCAGTCCTACTGACCAGATTCAGTCAGTCACACACTAAAATCAGACCAACTGACCTGATTCAGTTTGTCACACAGTAAAATCAGACCTACTGACCTGATTCAGTTTGTCACACAGTAAAATCAGACCTACTGACCTGATTCAGTTTGTCACATAGTAAAATCAGACCTACTGACCTGATTCAGTCATTCAGACAGACACTAAAATCAGACCAACTGACCTGATTCAGTTTGTCACACAGTAGAATCAGTCCTATTGACCTAATTCAGCCTGTCACACAGTAAAATTAGACCTACTGACTGGCCTGATTCAGTCTGTAACACAATAAAATCATACCTACTCACCTGATTCAGCCTGTCACACAGTAAAATCAGTCCAACTGACCTAATTCAGCCTGTCCACAGTAAAATCAAACCTACTGAACTAATTCAGCCTGTCACACTAAAATCAGACCTACTGACCTGATTCAGTCTGTCAAACAGTAAAATCAGACCTACTGACCTAATTCAGTCTGTCACACAGTAAAATCAGACCTACTGACCTGATTCAGTCTGTCACATAGTAAAATCAGACCTATTGGCATGATTCAGCCTGTCACACAATAAAATCAGATCTACTGACATAATTCAGCATGTCACACAATAAAATCAGTCTTACTGACCTGATTCAGCCTGTCACACAGTGAAATAAAACCTACTGGCATGATTCAGCCTGTCACACAATAAAGTGGACCTACTGACCTTATACAGCATGTCACACAGTACAATCAGACCTACTGACCTGACTCAGCCTGTCACACAGTAAAGTTGAATTGTTGATTTAATTCAGACTCCTACAGTACAAGCAAACCTACTGACAGGGAATCACCATGGTTGCAAATATGTTAAACTTACAAGTGTGCCTTGATGCTAATCTTAAAGTTTAGACATCCACCATCATTTTTCATAGAGGGTTTGTGTATATGCAATTTAAAAACTATGCCATGTTCTTTTTTCCCCCAAAACAATTCAGCACTTAGGGATCTTGTACTGCAGAACAGTATAGCACTTTAAGGGTTAAGATATTTAAAGAAATAATAAAAACCAAATGAATAGTGGGAATTGTTTCTTATTTACTCACAAATCTGGGTGAGATGAGAATATAAATAACTTGATTCAAGTCTACATTCTATAGCCTCTGACTGTTGTTAAAAACTCTCTTGTATTTATTTGCTGTCTGATGAGGCATGCTGCTTCTTATTGAACATTTGAAGGTATTTGGATGGCTTGAAGAAGCCAGTACATAAGCACATCCAAGGAGAAAAATAATTGGATCTGGATCAACATTCACAGTAAGCATCATTGTAATGGTCACTAAACAGTGGCCATGTTAAGCAGAATTTAATAAATTTAACTACATATTACAAAAATCTTAATTTTTGGTTTTTCTTTGTTTTCCAAGTTTTATTACATAAATTACCTAAGTGCTGATAGTCATGTCTATCTGATTTACTATTGAGACATTGACTACATTTTGTCTTGTATGATGAAATACAGGACCAGTTGGTTATGGACAGGACCAGTAACATTTCCAGGTTACTGATCCTATGGGCTTGTAAGATCAGTTGTCTGTATGTTAGGTTTTGTCACTTGATATTGACTGAATATTATTATTGCCAAAGTTGTTGTTAATATATAATGCCTAGAAGCACAGTATTGTTCCATTCAAGTCAACCTGACTGGGTTGCCATAAACTAAAATTGGGTACTGTTAGATGCCATGCTTTTCCTCACTTAAATATTTGAAAGGGTACCATACTAGATAGAGCCTGTTGAACACTGGTGAGAACAATTCTTTTGTATATACAGAATTTTGTGTAATAGCTTCAAATTAGTTTGACAATGGTATTATTGCCAATGAATGAAAAAATTGTTGCAAAAGTACAATGATTGTCAGACAATCTCAGTTTTGTTGAAAAGGTGAAAGCAATTCAGTTCAAAACAAAGGTTGAGTGTCCTATAAAAAATGAAATGGATGGAAAGTGATTAACAGTAATATAGATTTTATCAAATAAAATTTATTTCATAACATGCATTTGCATTTTTATGAAAATATTACATATTTTAATTGTTTTTTTATGCCTTTGTATGTCTGAAAGTTTGCCAGTAGCTTCTCATGGGTCAGTGGTTCTTACCAGGGTTGTCTAGGGTTCTTCCTCCAACTGTTATACTAGTTGCCATATAGAGCCTAACTTGCACTGAGACATTAAACCCCAAACAATAACAATAATGCCTTTATGACAAAGTTTTATATGTAATTATTACTTGTATCTGTTCCCCATCTAGTAGAATAGTATCCCTCTTAAAAGAGCAATTTCCTGTTGCAGAATGGGTGATATTATAAGAGGTTTGGAATTAGTTGTATTTTTAAAATTTGAGGGTGTGCATTTATTAACACAGCAAAACAGATATGTTAATTATACCTTTTAAAATGTATAAAATAGCTATGAAACCGAGACTAATTGAAGGTACATTCAATTATATGGCTGTGTTTGAGTGTTCTTACATTCATCAAGCAGGCTTGGAGTCAAGCAGGTGCTTGATTAAAATTACAATTATGATTACAGGTTGTTTGGCACTGATTACTACACTTAACATTACATTTTATTTGGAAACCATGATTAAAATTACAGGGGGTAAGGGTGATTATGATTCCTTTGTATTTGCTTGTCATATTTTTTTTTGTTATGGGCAGATATCATAAATTTTAGAACTGAAAAATAAACAAAAATATAGTTTGTATATTGGTCACCTAAAATTACTTATTCCTTATTGTAATAGTCAACATTCATGGTCTTTTGTTTATGAAAACTTTTATTATTCTCACATTTATTAAGAGTATTTTGGTTGTAATCATTTGTAATCATGATACACTAGAGTATGTGATTACACTGTCCATGTAGGACAATTCAGAATATAAATATCGAACATCTGAAATCAATGATTATGATTATAGCTCACAGTAATTGATTACAATTACATTTGTAATCAGCCTCAAGCCTGTCATCAAACACAATCATTTCATATGTGCATAAAACATGCTGAACTTGGCCCTATCATATAATATATATTCAACTTAGGATGATGCAGTTTTGTATGACCATTGTATCATATGACTTACATTGCCTTGTATGGGTTTAGTCGCATTTTACAAGAGCTATGGCCCCCAATTATTTGTCATGCTAACTTTGGTTTCCCTAGATAACCTGAGCAAAATTTGTTAGATTTCAACAGATTTGGGATGTGGCTTCAATTAATAATTTTTAATTGGAGTAAGTTTGATTTCCAGCCTAGCATGACACCATTAGCAGGAGTTAAGCCTCCTGATTGCACATTTTTCCAACATATCCATGGCAGAACTTTGCTAAGTTTTTTGAAATATCAACCAGATTTGGTATTTAGCAGAGTTTAATTTCATGTTTTATGTTTACAGTTGAAAGAGTTATGGCCCCTGATTACCTATTCTTGTAACTTTGTTTTATGCATCATAACTTTGGGGGAAATCACCAGTTATTATGTACTTTTGAGAGTGATGTATATAAGGTGACGTTTGCATTTGAGATATGCACAGTAGAATGTTGGCATACCTCTATGCTACTTTGGTGTAATGTGGCTGGCATTTGGATATTGTACTTACAGAAATTGTACATGATCTAAGTACACTGCTAATTAAAATGACTGCTCCCTTGTGCTAAAAAATCAACTTGAATTAGTCAAAAGTACACTGTCTTTAGCTCATATTAAAATATAAAAAAATTTTGCCTTACTATTTATTAGTATCTGAAATTTCAGTCAATGAATCACCAAATATATGATATATAGAAAAATTTAACAGCTATTTTTTTTAAAAACAATTTACCTCAGAAGTAAGAAGTGAAAAGGGCCAAGTGGAGTGAGTAGTTTTTCTGAAAGATGCACATCTGGAGTACATCCATAAAAAGGTTCTTTGAACAGTACCTAAAATATACAAGATCTTATCTAAAATTAGTTACATTTTCAGCATTCCATGTCAACATTTAAAAGACATATAGTCTCTCAATGGCCATCTTTTCCAAAATTAGTTTTTCAGCAAAAGTTTGGTTTAATGCCTGAATAAAAAGTTGTAGAAAGCATGGGCCCTGTGTTTTCACTCGCAGCTCAGGTTTGACAAGCCTGTACCAATAATCTTTGAGTAAAAGTATTGCATCATAGTCACCAAAGGTGAAAATGTGTTGTATGTTGGACTTTTCACCAGGCTTGTGACTGTGTTTGTATTTCATCACTGTCACTGAAGGTGAAAATGTGTGCTATATGTTGGATGTTTCACATAGCTTGTGTCTGTGTTTGTATTTTATCACTGTTACCAATCAAAGGTGAAAATGTGTGCTTGTTGGACTTTTGATCTAGCTTGTGTCTGTGTTTAGCATGCAAGAAGCATGCTATAAATGCTCTGTCCTAGATGCATCATTATGATTAATAGCATAACCAAAAGCAGAAGCCAGCTACAGTCAGATGCATGTCTCATCTAGCTATATTATTCTGAAGCTGATCATTTTAGTTGATAACATTGGGTAATGCTGATTGTTTTATGAATATGTAATAGTTTGAATGGCCTGTAATAAGTAGTGCCAATTATGGTGTTGTTAAGGGAAGTAAAACTAAGGAAATAACTTATCTGATGTATGGATTATTTCAGGTGGCAGTAATTGGTCTCTCCTCAGAAGCCAGCTACACACGACAGGACTCTTGTTTGAGGAACACACTGGTTCCAGTCACCTATGAGGCCAAATTCTACTTTACCCAGTTCATCAAAAATCTCAAAAAGGAAGACAGTGAGTCTGCATATCATTTACACAATTCAGGACTCCTAATGCAAATGCATTGTGTATTATGATCCAGTCAGATTTTCAGGATTCCTAATGTAAATGCATTGTGTATTATGATCTAGTCAATTTGCAGAACTCTTAATGCAAATGCATTGTATAGGATAATCCAGTCAATTTTCAGGACTCCTAATACAAATGCATTGTGTTAGATGATCCAGTCAATTTTCCACTTATTATTGATAACCAAGCACTTAATGGTTGCTATTAGGGACACATCAAACTTATCTTATTGCTACATAACATGACATCACAGCAGGTCTATCATGGCACAACAGTACCTACAGTCACCACTTCATTCTGTATTATTTACATATCTGTGATTCAGGTATAAAAATAAGTAGAACCAGATTTTCTCTTCAAACCTGTTTTATATTAACTTTAGGTGTGTGAAAGAAATTACACAATTTAATAAATGAGTGGAATATAACACATAAAGCATGTTGGTACTGATGGATTATGAGATCTGATCATTAATATAAAATCCTTCTGCTGTACATTTGGTTTTGACTACAATATCCTACAATACCAACAGTATAATATGTAATCATAATTCATAAATATAACACTGCAGTAGCACATTCAGAGTTTTTCCATAAGCAAGACAGAACATATTACATTTAATATCAATAATCAAAACAACATATGTTGTTACAGTTAATATCAATAAGGAAGAAGCACACATTGTTACAGTTAATATTAACAAGAAAACAGCACACATTGTTACAGTTAATACAAACAAGCAAGACAGCATACATTGTTACAGTTCACATCAAAACATACAGAAGTGATAACCATCAGTTTTCATTTTGTGTGTTTAAAACCTGTGTAGATAAGGTATAGCATATCCTTCCACTATTTCTGGCTGTATTTTATGTACACACAAATATATTGGTGTAAAATCTGTACTGTACTACATGAATATTAATTTGGATTTTTAATTTGATGACTTTATTAAAAAATGTATAAAAAATGTTTACAATGTTAGTGTTGAGGTTAAATTGTTTTATCAAACACAATTACCAATTTAATTTGTCAGAATTTATTTTATTTTAAGTTCAATAAATGATGGTTTGCTTATTAAATCATTTAATAATTTGACATTTATTCTAAATTGATACACTCCTATAATCTAAGTTCATCTCTGTAAATATTCTTCTAAATATATTCAAAGAATGTCATTAGTCCAATTTTCAGGGTGAAATGATTATTTAATTGCCAATAAATGTAATTGTTCATTTTCCTGCAGCATCCACGAACCATTCACTTGGATTCCAGAAAGCTTTTGAGATGATTGAAAACACTTTGTTACGTGGGAGAACTACTTCCATGAGTAAGTTCTCATTATCCCTGATTTAATATGTGTAGAATCTGTAGCAATGTTTCTCATGTTAACATTGTTATTGAGGTGTAGATACAAGAAAATTTTACAATTATGTCAGGAATGAAATTCTTGTTAGCTATACTGACAATAGACCAGAAGAGCTTATAGGATTGCTTGCTGTCTTTCATCTGTTGTCTGCTACACATTCATTCATTAGTACAAATTTCTTATCACTGCTTCTCCTAAACTACATGGAGAATTGCAATAAAACTTTAGACATGCATTCATCCGATGGTCTAGTTGGGCTAATATGAAAATGGTACCGCTCAGATGTCTAATATTACTGCCATGGCAGCCAACTTGAAAATCTAATCACTGCTCCTGAATGGACGGCCATTTCTTTTTGTTGGTCCTAATTGAAAATGGTGCTGATCTGGCATCCAGTATGGCCACCATATTAGCCATATTGAAAAACTTATGTTCACTGTATCTCCTGAACGAAAAGTCATATTGTAGTGTTTTCATCAAAATCACCATATGATGTCGAGTTGGTACTGAATGAAAATGGTTCCACTTGGACATCAGTTCATTTCAAAACACATGTTGATGTAATTCAACGTTTTAAGCAGAGGATATCAGGATTTGTTAGAATAGTTTCTTGTCTTTAGAGATATTTGTTAGCGTTTTAATTTGGTCTTGATTGTAATTTTTTTCTCATGCTCTTTTCCACATACATTTTCTGGTTTTTAACATTTCCGTATCACATAATTATTTTGCACAGGTGAGGCAATGATAATCTATATCAGTCGTGGTCTACTAAACTCTCTTCCTGAGGCACGGGAGGTGATGGAAACCATAGCTACACACAACAGTCGAACTGGATTCAAGGTCATCATCAATACATATGCTGTCATTGATGGTAAGTTTGTATAAAAGAACTATCATTTTCATCACATGGTTGTGTGAATACCTCATTGTCGTTGATGGTAAGTTTGCATTTAGGAGCTAAGTTTGTATAAGGAGCTATCATTGTCTTCACATGGTTGTGTGAATACCTCATTGTCATTAATGATAAGTTTGTATAAAGGAGCTATCATTGTCTTCACATGGTTGTGTGAATACCTCATTGTCATTAATGATAAGTTTGTATAAAGGAGCTATCATTGTTTTCACATGGTTATGTGAATACCTCATTGTCATTAATGATAAGTTTGTATAAAGGAGCTATCATTGTCTTCACATGGTTGTGTGAATACCTCATTGTCATTAATGATAAGTTTGTATAAGGAGCTATCATTGTCTTCACATGGTTGTGTGAATACCTCATTGTCATTAATGATAAGTTTGTATAAAGGAGCTATCATTGTCTTCATATGGTTGTGTGAATACCTCATTGTCATTAATGATAAGTTTGTATAAAGGAGCTATCATTGTCTTCACATGGTTGTGTGAATACCTCATTGTCATTAATGATAAGTTTGTATAAAGGAGCTATCATTGTCTTCACATGGTTGTGTGAATACCTCATTGTCATTAATGATAAGTTTGTATAAAGGAGCTATCATTGTCTTCACATAGTTGTGTGAATACCTCATTGTCATTAATGATAAGTTTGAATAAAGGAGCTATCATTGTCTTCACATGGTTGTGTGAATACCTCATTGTCATTAATGATAATTTGTATAAAGGAGCTATCATTGTCTTCACATGGTTGTGTGAATACCTCATTGTCATTAATGATAAGTTTGTTTAAAGGAGCTATCATTGTCCTCACATGGTTGTGTGAATACCTCATTGTCATTAATGATAAGTTTGTATAAAGGAGCTATCATTGTCTTCACATGTTTGTGTGAATACCTCATTGTCATTAATGATAAGTTTTTGTATAAAGGAGCTATCATTGTCTTCACATGGTTGTGTGAATACCTCATTGTCATTAATGATAAGTTTGTATAAAGGAGCTATCATTGTCTTCACATGGTTTTGTGAATACCTCATTGTCATTAATGATAAGTTTGTATAAAGGAGCTATCATTGTCTTCACATGGTTGTGTGAATACCTCATTGTCATTAATGATAAGTTTGTATAAAGGAGCTATCATTGTCTTCACATGTTTGTGTGAATACCTCATTGTCATTAATGATAAGTTTGTTTAAAGGAGCTATCATTGTCTTCACATGGTTGTGTGAATACCTCATTGTCATTAATGATAAGTTTGTATAAAGGAGCTATCATTGTCTTCACATGGTTGTGTGAATACCTCATTGTCATTAATGATAAGTTTGTTTAAAGGAGCTATCATTGTCTTCACATATTTGTGTGAATACCTCATTGTCATTAATGATAAGTTTGTATAAAGAAGCTATCATTTTCACCATTTGGTTGTCTGAATACCTTATTGTCAAGCATATGTAAATATATTTTTATCCTTATTACACCATATAAGTTGTCCTGTACATTTATGCTTTTAATAATTTTAGAAGAGCAGGTGATCTGTATACAGGTATTATTTCAGACTAATGAACATTTATAATGTACTAGATTAGCATAGACAGAGAGCATTTAGACCTGTTGTAAGCATTTAGACCTGTTGTAATGAAGTTATTTATGACCCTTTACTACTTACACACTTTTGTGTAAATCAGGAAGAAACTGTATATATGATGTGTATGTATGTATGTATATATATATATATATATGTGTGTGTGTGTGTGTGTGTGTGTGTGTTTTCACAGTTATAAGGTCTTTAAAATAGAAAGGAATAATTTAGTTCTTAGATATTTTGTATTGTTTTAGATGTGTGTCTTAAAACCAGAGTGGCTGTTTGGAGGAGTTTTACTCTAATTAATGATTTTATATGACCATTCATTCATTCATGTGAGTCAAATTGCAATCATCACCCACAAATTTTTGATGCATTTTCTCAGTAGCATCAGAGTCCCATGTAGTCTTAGATGTGAAAGATGTGTTTTGTTTCTCTTAATATATTGTATATTGACAAAATAAGCAAGATATTGCATTAGTAGATGTGTTATAAATAATTGTAATTTTTTTGTTGCCCAGATGATAGACCCATTATGTATGAAAAGCGTTTTCTTCAAGACATTGCTGACCAGAACTTTGCAAAGTATGAAATCCAAGTGAGAAGCAGGTCCCCAATTCTGGTAAGAATCTCTTTTGCACTATGGTATATTTCGCTTTCTTTTAAATACAAAAATATGCTTTCTTTTCAGGAAGTAACTGGTCAGAGTAGGTGTCTTGACATCAAATACAAAGAACAATTTGTAAGGAGAAATACATTGTTTGTCTTGCATTTCAGCAGTATTGCAATTTGGACTATCACCAAAATTTATGAACACATCCTTTTACACAGTACTCCATGATCATTTTCTAGATGTTGAATTGTAAATTTAAATTCATGGGAATAATAATGTTGAGTTCAATGACATAATTGACCGATAATAGCATTTTAAGTGTCTCATTCAGATTGAAAGATTGTAGATATCTGTAAGAAATCATCGCTAAGCAATTTTCATTTTAAAGAGGAACTCATTTTAAAAGCTATATAGACACCATATTAAAAACTAGACAAACACCCATATTAAAAGCTGCATAGACACATTTAAAACTATATAGACATATATTAAAAGGATTGTAGACAGCTATTATGGGCTTTTAAGTGTACATCTGCCTATAAACATAATGACAGTTACAACTCTAGACTGTATACTGTGTTATGGTCATTATAGTTGTCACTTAAAAGAACTGATATACTATAGTTGTCTTGGTCAGTACCACAGACGAAATTAGCAAAACATACTTAGGCTTAAAGCTAGGTGAGTTTGTTTCGACTTTTTAGTCTGCATTTTTTGTTTCTTATTTTTTTGCAGAAAGGTGTGATGCTAGCAATCAATAACACCCGTGATCTTGGTCTGTCAGTGGGTAGGTTTTACCTGCCACTCAATCGGACTGCAGATGAAGCCCCAGTGTTCTCTCTGCCATACCTGGATGTTGCTGATTCAGGTAAACTTTTTTCCTAGAAACCAAGCCATAGCCACCTTTGTCATGTTACATCTCCCGTAAACCTTATCCATGGTATATGTATTTAATAGATTTTTTAAGTAAGAATTAAGGAAATAATTTGTTTTTATATTTTTTCCCTTCAACATCTTTTCAGTAATATTGTGGGTCTTGTTCACAGAAAAACAGATATGTGTCTTGGCAAAATCTAATTTAAAGAAGACATTTTGAAAACAGATATGTATGCTTAGTACACCACAAGTATTGGTAAATATATTCTATTTTATTTATGTGCAGTCTAATGAAAACTCACATTCCAATTTTTTCCACCTATAATTGTCTAAATCACAGAGGTTCTTTGTTGTACTGCTTCTTGCCAAGTATTGGTTATTTCTCGACATAGGCTACCTTCAAGAAATATACTATATTTTTACATGTGAGAAATTTTAAAAAATAAAGTTCTTTTTGTAAGGCTAAAAATACTTGCTAATTTCCTACCTGCATGTAATGTAAATTTTATGATATTACAATCAAATCTAAACTTGCACTTTCTAGTTTGTGTAAAACTTTGGACAATTAAAAAAAAATTTTCTGGCCTAGGAAAATATTGAATTTGTTCCAGACTGTCAAAGATAATTTTTTTTCTTGAAATATATAGCATTGATATAAGGTAGTGTATATAAAACTGTCAGTTTGTTGATCACTTCTTCTAAATGTTCAATTATTTTCTGCAGCTTTAACCCTGAGTATCAGCCAGCCCTGTCTTCACAATGGCTTCCCAATAGGAATAGTGGGTGTAGACCTTCATGTTGAGGACCTGGCACAAGACATAACCTATTTCACACACACAGACAACACATATGCATTCCTTGTCAGCACAGATGGTAAGCAGTATTTATATGAGCTACTATTTAAATTATACTAAACTATTTTGAGAACTTGAAATTTTCAACAAAGAAAAAGAGAAAAATTAATTTTTTTATATATACACATTATGAAATTACAAAAAGGTAAAGAAAAGGAGAAAAATTAATTTTTTATATATACACATTATGAAATTACAAAAAGGTATTTTTCTTCATCAACTGAAATTCAAATTAATTTTACCTTGTACAGTCAGTATCAAATTCTGATACAAGTACCCAGTATGTGGTACCTTCATTAATTTAGATTCGCCTAAAAGTAAAGAACATTTGCAAATATTACGAACTCCAGAAGATAAGTATATACAGTAAAAAAAGGAAAATTGCATTCTGTGTACATGAATTATAAAATTGTTCTACATTTCATTTTAAGTCAGATATGATTTTAATATCAAATTTGCACAGAGAGCACTTCAATCAGGCCATCTCTGTAACAGCTCAGTATATGGATTTCATTTGTTTGTATCAATCATACTTTTTATGATGGAAGCAATATTCAGAGATGCCAACCATTCTGGATTAATCAGAATTATTATATAAAAAATATTTGATATTCCACATACCGAATGTCAAAATTCCAAGGGGGGGGGGAATCATGGGATACAATTTGAACAGGAACCTTTATATGTGATCACATAAGGGCAGAAAAGTAATTCTGCACCAACATGATTGGCTGGTATCTGGAATAAAGTCAGAAGGTAGTGAACACAGAACCAGTGAGACAGTAGATACAGGGAATATGGTTACAGAGGTAAGAAGAAAGAAGATTTGTTAATGATTTTGTTTATGTTTTTGGTCAAAAGAAGGAATTCAGAGTTCTGGAATTGGAAGAATGTGTGCACCATTAATTTTCTTTAGGCCTTAATTCTTACTGACTTTACTGCTGTGTAGGGGTTCATAGGAAGACTGTAAGTATATGTATAGGCTAAAAGGAAGACTGTACAGTTATGTATAGCCATAGAGGAAGACTTCATGTATATATAAGCTTAAAGGAAGACTACAGGTATGAATAGGCTTAAAGGAAGACTGTACAAGTATGTATAGGCTTAGAAGAAGACTACTGGTATTGTAGGCTTAGAGGACTGTACAGGTATGTATAGGCTTAAAGGAAGATTGTACATGTATGTATAGGCTTAGAGGATGACTGTACATGTATGTATAGGCTTAAAGGAAGGCTTACAGGTATGGATAGCTTCACAGTAAGATTGTACAGACATGTATTAGCTTATAGGAAGATGCAGTATGATGTTTGTTTCTTTTAACAAACATGTTATCCAGTTATAACATACTACCTATATCTATCAAAATAATGATATCATTCCTTATGACATGCTTTTCTGGTTAGAACAGAATTCTTGGCAGGGCAAACAAAAGATGTCTGCAAGAAGAAGCAGACAAAAACAGGCTGCTGCCTCTGATTCAGTGTGACAAGTTAAATGAGGATATATATGGCATGTAAAATTTAGAAAAATTGTAGAAAAAAGATAAAGTTCAGTCTTCATGTAAGTAATTTTTTAAGAATTAGCAGCTCTTATTGAAAGAATTGCAAAATATAGATTAGTACAGTTCAATGTTTTGTAGGAGAAATACTTTATTATCAGTTTAAAAGAAAATCCAGTAGTGCATAAAACTTTGAATGTTTCCATTATATACAAAAGATCATTGCATTATTCAGTACATTATTATTGGCATATTTCAGGTTACACAATAATGCATCCCTCCTTTGCTCGTCCCATCAAGACCATACAGCAGCCTATGCACACAGATATTTGGCACTTCGAGAATGTACAAGGTTTTGCTGCTATACGCAGTAAAATCCTTAGGTAACATCAT
The DNA here is from genome assembly GCA_016746295.1 of Potamilus streckersoni. Lineage (NCBI taxonomy): Eukaryota > Metazoa > Mollusca > Bivalvia > Unionida > Unionidae > Potamilus > Potamilus streckersoni. The sequence continues at coordinate 2,270,789 of JAEAOA010000712.1, forward strand.
ATAATTGGATTTTTTACCTTTGTTTCCATGGTTGATGGACAGTTACTGTTGTAGAGATTCACAGTTGACATTATTTATAACTTTTGTTGCCCAACAATTGCAGAAATATTCAAAATCATCCTTGAAAATTTATTTTATTGCAAGAAATTCTTGAACAAAAGTATGCAGTTTTGATTCTTTGAAATTATTATCATTGCCAAGTATAATAATTGAAGTGAACTATGGAGTTTTTTATTCAACCATTGTTATTCAGAAATAATTTTTAAGCTGCAGGCTGTTCATAAAATTAGAGTCCAGAATGTTCTAATAAAATTTGAAACCTTGTGTGAAAAGTTAAGTACTGGAATATTTCATTTCGCTATCTGCAGCAGATATAATTATTAAGAATAATCAATCTTGAATTTAAAAACTGATTGGAACATTAGAAAAACATCTTTATTTCCATTCCAGAGAAAATTGTTGTTTTAATATTATTGTGACACGAAATATAAATAAATTATAGTGGTAAACATTTGCAATAAATATGTAAAGTTTATAAATTACCCCATTGATCATACCTAATATCATTGGTCATTTACTGGTGGAAAAAGAATATGAATGGGTAAGTGTGCATGACTATTTGTGGGGGCATAATTGGAACTCATAATTCATTATTTGCAATTTAACTTGTTTGTAGGGTATGATTTCTGTTATTTCTAATCAATATTTGTTTTGGAATTCATGATTTAATGAGAAAGTTTGTGGTAAAAAAAGATGAATTTCAAGATTTAAAAAATCTTTATTTGTAGTGAAAAGAAAAATAAATTTTGCCTGTGTTCAGTAAGATTCAAGTTGACTATATTTGATGGTGAAATTTTGTTTCAGGGTGAAAGATTTTGATGTTTTTGTAGTGAATTTATCATATAACACCATCATGATATATTGTCATTGGATTCAGTGCGACAAGCAGCAGTGTTGATAAATATAAATTGAAGCCATCATATAGATATTTTTCTGCTGTTTGGTATGAATATTGTCTGATAGACCTAGAAGTGTCTGTTGTATTCCTTGACTAATTACTTTGTATATTCCCATGGGTTGTACCTTGTAATTGGCATGGCTCAAGAACCATCAGTATAGTATAAGGCATTTGTTAAGAATATTGTCTTGTACATCGTAACATACTTTGTCTCGTCAACATAACCCCAAAACTATTTCCTATATTCTGGTTTAATTTGGCAAGAACATTGTCATGTAGACTTAGATGTGTATTTTATATGGGTTTGTCACATTCTCACAATTTTTTTAGAGTTGTGGCCCTTGTCAGTCAACTTTATATTCTTGCATTGAATGTTGAGCTCATCATCATAGCTTATGAAACATGCTGCATATTATGATAAAATTCAATATGTTTCATACCCTTGGATGTATCTTTCATGGATCTTTTCTCATCTGGTCCATTTTGACCAGTTATGGCCTTGGTTTGATATGTCCATGCAGAATTAGAATTTATAGCATTCCATGTCATCATTTAGAGGTTTAATAGTTGCTGAGTGCCTACCTTCTCAAAACATTGGTTTCCCAAAAATTGTTTCAGTACCAATCAAGTAAAATTATGAGGAGTGGTTGCCAATTGCCATGCATCTTTTGCTAATTAGCAATAAAGATATTTTAAATCACTCTTGAAGCTACTTTTAATGTTTTCAAAAATTAAGTTTTTCCACAAAATTTTAAAAATTTTATGTGTTTCAAGTTCCATCATTGTATATTATTTGGAAATTTCTGTTTTAGGCTAGAGGAAGGGGAAGACACACTGATGCTACAAAAGCATGCTAACAGCTCAAATTATAAAGAAGGGACAGTTTTCTATGCCAAGTATATTTGGAAAAAGGTGAGTGTAATGAAAAAAAATTTCATTTAGAACAAACATGATATGGGTTGAAATAACTTGCAGCTGAAAATGCAAAGCAGTTTAAATATAGTTTCTGTCTAGAGTTCAAGAATTTGTATCAATTTCTTCGACCTTCTGTTCCTTTGAATGTTGTATAATTCTTACTGACCTATTGCACTGAAAATCTCAAGATAGCTAAAGACTTTTAGATGATTTTAGTTGAAATAGCACCTTAAACACAAATTTTGCTTTTATTTTAATAGTAAGGTTGATTGGTTAAAGAATTGGTTATTTTCTCCACTCCATGCAACAACGGCTTCCACCATTATCTGTCATACGCAACTTTTAAAACCTGCCCAGTCTTATGTCAAAGTTTAATTGGGTCATCTGTTTAAGTGTCTAAATGGAAGCATCTGGCAAAAAAATTATTTGATGACTGTTGTTATATTAAGATTTATGCAGGTTATGGATGTGCGCATATACTAAAATTAAATATAAATTGTTGTTTCAAAAATATAATATTAATTTTGCTCTAAAGACTTTTCATCCCGATTATTGAATGATCTGCACCTTAACTGTTATCAAGTAACTTCCAGATGAAAATTATCAATTGCTGTGAACCTTTACATTGGTGGCCATGTACTCAACTATTTCAAGAAAAGAGTACACTGAGTCTATTCATCACAATGTAGGGTAGTACAAATTTGTTTATCAATATACATAGTTTTCATTTTGATGCAACAGGAGCACATCTTTAGGTTTATCTCTTTCAAATATGACCAAATACTCTTCAATGATTTTGCCATATGTACTTCTCTAATGTTTAAATAATAACATTCCAAAATAATATGGATGTATGAGGATCCAGATAAAGTGAATAATTACCATTTAAATGTATGCAGAATTGAACTCTAAAAAAATATCACCCATTGCTGAAATAATCTGTGCTGAAGTTCTACATGACTTGTCTGATATTTTCTATATGCTTAATAGCTATGTATTTGGAATTACACAGAACCTGTCCAGATTTCTATAGCATTATGCCTTGTTCAGTAGAGTAAAAATTTTTTGTTGCAGGTTGAGAACACACCATATGTGTTGGTGATTAAAATCCTAGAAGAAGTTGAAACATTCAGAAACCTGGAAAATATTCAGTGTAAGCAACATATCATAATTCTTTTGTATATAAATGATAAGGTACATATTAAAAATAATAACTTTTTTATCATATAGGTATGCCAGCATTCATGTAGGATATAACATAAATAATTAGATCAAATTCTGTGGTTATATATTTTTTTGCCCTGACTGATGAACAGAAGCAAAAACTGGATCAGTCAATTTCTGATAAACTTGAAAAATCTGGAGCTCAAATGAGTTTAAGCAAAATTAAGTCCGTGAATGAATGTGACCTTTAGGCCAGGTCATAGATTAACTGATTAAAATGTGGAGACCTTTTGAGGCTACATGTGCATTGTTGCAACATAGAACTAATTTGATTTATTTCAAAATTCAAATGTTGGCAAAGGTTTGTATTGTTTAGGAAATGATGCACAAAGCAATACCAATTGTTTCATTTTAAAAAATGATATCTCTGCTGTTTATCAGGAAGTAGGAAATTAAAGCTGTGCAGAAATCAGTGGCAGTGGCCTACTTTTCCTTAGTTTTCACAGTTGTTTATGTCAGATTCTTCCCAGTAGTTGTTAAAAAAATAAAACAGGAGCCATCACTGGCAACGTCTTTAAATCCCTTTCATTTCAGGAGAAAAATAATCAGATTATTTAGTGAAAATTATTGTAATTATTATGTTGCATGACTTCTGTTTATTAAAGAAGTGTTTGAACAGTAACATTTAATATGATAAGAAGTGCTTTCTTTTTAAGCGCAGAGCATATGGGCCAGCATTAGAATATTCAGAATGATATCAAATGAAAGCAAATAACAGTCCTTGCCTCTTTCTGAAAATTTAGGTCAACACATTGGACACCTGTCAAGAGAAAAGAGAGAGAATGACATGAAAGTGTTCATTTCGACTTATCCTGATTATCAGCATTACAAATTATGAAATTTACAAACGTAAAATGTAATATAATATCTCTGCAATGAAATGACCAGAGAACCAACATAACATAACAACATAATTTTCAGAAATTGGGAGATGGGCTTGTTCTCAGTTATGGCCGAGTCATAGTAAAGTCAGATTGTAAACAGTTGACTATGACATGCTTCATTATTCATTATGTTGCAGGCAGTGATAGCAAAGCAAAAAAAGTAAAAAAGTAATTACTTTAAATGATGTTATTTATTTTTAAGATGAAAAATCTTCATAAAAATGCTTAGAAAATCAGTTTTTATTTTGATGAAAAATTTTATTACTTTCTAATCCATGGTCAGGCAAATATGGTCTGATCCTCAGTTCTGGCAAATACTAAAATATTTCCCCATAATCATAGTGGTTACAGATTCAGAAATGTATTTCTCCTTCAAAATGTATTTCTCATTCAAATACTTTCCCCAGATTACATTAACATTAGGGTATAAACATGCTACCTACACAAATTCATCTTGACTGTTTATCATTTGTAGACAAAGGGTAATAACTCTTGTTCATTACCTCCAGTTGTAACCCTCGAGTGTCACTAGTTGTAAGCTTCACTTTTGTACTGTCAACTTTGTATAGATATCTCCACATTAGTTCACACCAATATAAATGAAAAATTTAGACATCCACCTCAGAATATGCATATATTGTGTGTAGGAATCGTTCATCTATATAAAATGTCAACCAAGAGCATACAATCTGAGAAATTTAAGGCAAGGGACACAAGTCCTGTCTAGTATGTACAAAATGAATGTCATCTCTTCCCAGCAGTGTGTGTGTACAGTGTGGTTGGAAGAACTCTAAATCCAGATTGTAAATCTACAAAAATCAAACAAAGGGAGAAACAAAATAAAATAAGTCTTGCAAAGATAACATTGATATTCTTAGCATTCATCGAAAGTCAGCATCAGTGGTGAGCCTTGTGCTGGGTCGCACCTCTTCCCCAATCTTATGTGCGATGTTTACAACCATCAGCGACAGATACTTCAGTGGAACAAAACATTCACATTTCATAAACTACTGCCTTAGACAGACGGGTCATCTGGTTCTGGAGACAATGATGCAGTTCATTTCAGGCAAATGGAGATTTTACTGGATCCATTTAATTCATCTTTTACCAAGACTTAAGAATCTAGAACCATCCCTGCCAGCCATACAACCCAGGCATCTCTTTTAAGTCCATCTTGTCTTTGTAGAGGGCATGCAAGACCCTTTTCTCACCTTCAAGTCCATCTTGTCTTTGTAAAGGGCATGCAAGACCCTGTTTTTGCCATCAAGTCCATATTGTCTTTGTAAAGGGCATGCAAGACCCTGTTCTCACCTTTAAGTCCATTTTGTCTTTGTAAAGGGCATGCAAGATCCTGTTCTTATCTTCAAGTTCATCTTGTCCATGTAAAGGGCATGCAAGACCCTGTTCTCATCTTCAAGTCCATCATGTTCTTTGTAAAGGGCATGCAAGACCCTGTTCTCACTTTCAAGTCCATTTGTGTAAAGGGCATGCAAGACCCTGTTCTTGCCTTCAAGTTCATCTTGTCTTTGTAAAGGTGCATGCAAGACCCAATTCTCACCAAGTCCATCTTGTCTTTGTAAAGGGCATGCATGACCTTGTTCTCATCTTCAAGTCCATCTTGTCCATGTAAAGGGCATGCAAGACCCTGTTCTCGCCTTCAAGCAGTATTTCAAGCTTGCTGATGTAAATTGTGACACATGCAAGCGATTCTTTCTAGCAGTTGAAGCAGGGAAGCATATCAAGCTTCATATTCGTGGCTGAAGTAGGTTATATGCTTGGAATTTTTAACAGTCTCAAAAAGAGGAAAGTCGCTTCAGGAAGATTTCAGCTCATAAAATCAGAGCCATCTCTATGTGCCTCTCTTTAGAATTGATTGTTTTAATTCAAGATATAATAGAAGCTGTTGGTTTGGATAGAGACAACTTTTGAATCCGGTAGATTCATTGGTGGCAACCAAGATGACCACCAGGCCTAATTAAAAGTCAACACAGCCTAATAGCTTCTCTGCATTCATAAGAGAAAATTTGCCTATAAGATTTTAATAATCAACTTCATAACCAGATATAGGGGGTCACAGATCAGAATGACCCTAAGCTGTGTTGTTTGCCGGAATAGGAGAATGGGTTATCATTTACTTTAGAAATCTAGCCATTATTCCCTCAAGGACTGATGCTTAGCATTCCCTTCTCCTATTAACTATTCTCCTAACATTAATGTCATTGTGGAATGAATTTGAAAGAGAAAATAAATTTTTAAGTAAAATGTTTCTCAAAGAATTTTTAAGTAAAATGTTTCTTTAAGAATACTTACCTGATCACATTTTTTAAAAACTTTCCCAACCACCCAACCATATGAGTATCCTTGTTGGTATAACACTCAGCTCAAAATTTATCTACCTGGAGGTAACAAGGGGAGTTAGTGGGCAATAATTATTTCCCTTTGTCTCTAGGAGATACACAGATTTTCTTCTTTATATTATGTTTGGTTTCAGGAGGCAGCAAGTTTTATTTCCTAGCATTAATGTGATCAGGTAAGTATTTTCAGAGAAACAAAATGACTTTAAAATTTGCTTTCATTTGAGAATGTTTGTTTTAAATCATAATACAATTTTTAAAAATATTTAATTCATTTAATTTTGTTTTTTTAAACTGACAAGCATAAAAAATGTAGTTATTTTTGTGATTTTTTTCAGTATTGGACTGCATAATCTGAGATTGGTTCATTTATTTTGTAACAAAGACTTCTGCTTCAGTGGAACATGGTGACATTAGACATAAAAGTAGGAAGTTATTGGGAACTTTACAATGTCAAATTTAGTTATTAATTTGACATTTCATATACAAAGAAAGGAAATTTTTAACTTTTCTTTGATTAAAGCTTAGATGTGATTTCTAGAATTAACAAATGGAGTGTAATAAATATTTTATTCATGTTTAAGAAACAGTTTATAGGTTTCAAAATTAATCTTTCTGTGTAACTGATTTTGGTAGAGTGAGCAAACCACTTTCAATAACAGTGTCTGGAACTTTAATAATATATTGAATGAATAGCATTGTTATGTTGTTGCTACTAAACATTTTGGGAAAATATTTTACTCGTTCACTAAACCGTCTGATTGTATGCAGACATTTTTGTTTGCTCCTTGTTTGTAAGAGAGGATGGGCTTATGGAAGATTGGTTGGTTGGGATTTTGGGTGGTATGTTTAACCATGTGTGGGTCATTGGAAAAATACAGTGTTGTTTGACTAGCTTCTCTGTTCATTGGATGACACAAGTTTGTAATCCTTGTTCTTTTATTTTGCTATTGTAATGTTCTCATATACTGTTCTTTTTATGTTTTCAGCTGGCAACTCAGAACTTTTATACCACAGAATAGATCTACTGCCTACAAATTCACTGTGTCTTCATTTTAAACAGCTTGCTACATTGGGTAAGAAAAGAACAATAAATTCTTGTAAGCACATTTTAAAAAATATATGAAAAGATTGAGTTTAAACTCTTCCCAGTTTAAAAATGAGTATAAATTCATTGTTGCATATTTTCCAGTGCTTTGTATTTCCAGTGTGAAAAATGAGTATAAATTCATTGTTGCATATTTCCCAATGCTTTGTATTTCCAGCATGAAAAATAAGTACTAAATTCATTATTGCATATTTTCCAGTGCTTTGTATTTCCAGTGTGAAAAATAAGTACTAAATTCATTGTTGCATATTTTCCAGTGCTTTGTATTTCCAAAGATCTATTAAAATAGTAATTATTTCACTCATAGGTTTAAGAACTGACAATATTTATCTGAAATGCATAGTTTGATTTAAAGCAGTAATTGAATGTTGTCATAGCTTTTCATCATAGATTGATATGAAGAAAGAAAATGTTGAAAATCTTATTATCATTACTCCTCAAGGCATAATCTTTCGCTGTTTGGAAGTGGAGTTCCACTTTTCTCCTCAAGAGAAAAATGGAATTCTTGATATGTAGTCATTACTGATCCAGTTTTAAAAATGGCCAGAGGTCCATCCAGTCTAATTCAGCAACAGTCCTTGTAAAGTATTTGTTCCTTTTATTATTTAATACACGATCATTTGAAGAAGTATTCTGATTGGTCAAAAGTTAATACTTGTCCAGTGAATCTTTGTGTAATGTAAAATAATGGAAACAAAAGAAATATGCATGCTTGCAAGTCATGGCATCTCAAGTTTTAAGTGAGAACAGGAGACCAAATGTTCAGATAAAGGTTTGAAAAATGTGTGGAAATTGGAATGGCTCAAGCAGATAGTTGATGGAAATGTAGTTGGTCATTTCATTAGAAAATTGAATACCAGAAGACTGGCAATTTGTGATCTTTGCATGAAAGATTTTACTTAAACTAATCACAGTTGTTAGAGTTAGGAGCAGCAGCCAGCACTTTCAAAAGAAACTACATACAGAGAAATTGAATATCAGAAGTACAAATTACAACCAACTCAAGGAGGTGCTTGAAAAGAAAAAAAAATCCTGTTGAGACAAAAAAAGGAAAGATTAACACTGAGCCAGAAAAGGTGACAAAAAGGAAAGCAAAAGAAATATTTGTCAGGGTTGCATAAAGATCAGGCCTGTCATATCAGCAGTGAATTTAAATGATTCTTTGTATATTGTCCATGTATACGGGTTGTTTATTTTTAAGATTTTATATGAAAAGAGGAAACTGTAACATAATATTTGCTACACAAATTTAAAAATTATCATCACTGATTTACTGTGAGAACACTAATATGCACATGTAATAATTTTGACACTAATATTTTTTGAGAACAAGTAGTTGTGACAATGAACATTGTGAAATTCTTTAGGTATTTTGGAAGAATAAAGTAACAACTTTGCAATATATTATGATAAAGATCGATCAGGCATTTTTTGCTTGGGGCTTTTGTTCAACTGGACCTCAGATCAAGGGTGCGTCCCTTGAGACCCCATTGAGGGAGGACCCCTATATCCCCCTGCACATTTTCTTAACTTTTTTATGGAGGACCAAAATCATGTCTGCTGCTCCTAGGTCAAAGATCAAATCTCCATGAAGTTTTCACAAAAATTCTTGGAATGTCTGGTAAGCCATAAATGAAGTTGGTGCCAATCATGATATTTAATATGCCCAACAAGGCATCCATCTTGAACATTTTGTAATGGCAACTCTCCTGGAACAAAAATTCATGTTGACATGGTGGCCATCTTGAAAACCCTATCATCTAAATGGATTGCCCTAACATCATTGGGTTTTCTGTACTTTCTTTGATTTCCAGTTGGTTCTAAATGAATATGGTGTCAATCTGACATAAAGTATGGCTGCAGTGGTATCTTGAGAATCTTGATATTGCTTATAAATGGAAGATCATATTGACATATTTTTTTAACCAGAAGACTGTTTATAATATTTGGTTAGGACAGAATAAAATCTTACATCCAATATGGACACTATGATAGCCATCTTGAAAAGCTTGTTATTACTACTCCAGAATAGATGGTCATATCAGTATGTGGTTTTCACCAAAAGACTTCTTCCAATATTTAGTTAATCCTTAGTACAAATATGTTAATCGTACATCCAATATGCCTACCATGAAAATAATTTTGCAATCTTGCTGCTGTTACTCCTGAATAGAGGGTCCTGTTGTCATATGGTTTTCATCAAGACTTTTTATGTTGTCTAGTTTGTCTTTAATAAATGCTTATGTCCAATATGGCCACCACAACAGCCATTTTACAATCATGTTATGGTTAAAAAAATATCAGATTGGTTTTTAACTCTCAGCAGGTTAAAAGAAAAAAATGGTCTTATCTTGGATTCCAGGAATTTTTGGGGGGACTGTAGACCATCAGTCCTTTTAAGGGACTTTTGTTTCTGTTTGATTACTCTGTTAAAAATACAATTTGTGTTACATTCCAGTTTTTTTGTTTACTTACAGATACCAGTACAATATTTCTATCTGCAAACAGCTTCAACAATCCATTTGCCTACCTGAGTCAGGAGGAAACAAAGAGAATGGTGCAGATCTATATGGCTTATCTTAAAGATGATACACTTCTCATTTCTAACCCAGGTTTTAAGGTAAACCCCATACAGTAGGAACTCTGCATCTTTAAAATAATTTAAAAGTTATTTGTCTCAACCTTTATGATACTGCTGTAATACATGCAAACGATGATTTCATTTTATCCTATTGATCAAACTTTGGTTCACTTATCAGTCTGACATCATCATTGTCATTGTACTTGTGTTATCTTTGGCTTAATTATCCTCATTGTCTGAGAGTTTCCATTTATTATATCCATAGTATCATCACAGATCTTTGTGTACTTCTTTGTTAGAGAGTTTTAATGTGTTGGTAGAGACCAGCCTCAGATGGTATTTTACTTTTTCTCAATTTAGAAGGAACATTATATTGATGCTGATAATTTATTCCAGGACAATGTTCGAAATGATGTAGCTGCCACTTTTAGAATAACCAGTGACTGGTCACGACGATTTAGAGTTGGTCACCTGAATGACTATATTGTGCGCAGGTAAGAACTTGGGGCTTGATTCTTTTGCTTTTAGGAAGAAAAGGACTACACCATTCATTTTGGTATCAACTGGGCTACTATCAACCAGACCTAGTTGTGTGCATCACTGTTCAGAGGCCTTTTAGTGTCCTACAGATGATTCCAATTCACTGACAAATATGGCAACCATTGCAAAAAGAAAATTCTCAGAATGACTTTTTCCCTCAAAACTGCTAAAGGGACATTTTGCCAAATTTTACTGGCATGAGCAATTTTCAAGGTTATACAGCTGATACCAGCCAGCAGTCAGATATGGTTATCTTTGTTAGAAGTCAAAAAACTTTTAAATAACTTCTCAAAAACCAGAACAGAATAGGACCAAGTTTGACAGAAAACATTCTGGAATGTAGACATTTCAAACTTGTACAGTTAATGCCATTCCATCGGCTGCCATTACTAAAAATAGAAATGCCCTAAAACAACTTCTCAGCAAGCCAGTGGACACAGCTATGGTGCATGAATCACAATTTGTTTTTACAAATTCATTCACTTGGAGAGCAGTGACATGCAAGAACTTCCATCAATCATTTTAAAGTCTAGATAATAAATTTTGCTCCGCAGAGTATACAATTTTTAATTAATTGAAGGCCTTTAAGTTTTATACAAATAATGCCAAAAACCTTGAAATAACTTTTCACAGCACTCTGAATGGAGTTTGGTCATTAGGCAGAAAAATATATACATTTCCACTTTTCCTCCCCTCACACTTTTTCCCCCATGGTAAAAAAAGTAAATTAAAAAAAAATCACATTCAATATATATAATGTAAAAAAGAAAAAGGAAATGACCTGTATACCCAAATTCCAATTCCAGTGACTTAGATAAGCTGTGTATTTATTTATTTAAAGAATGTACATCTTGTTCATTTGCTACAATCTTTCAGGTATGTAGCCACTCCTAGCGGAGTATTCCGGATGTTTCCTGGCACCTTGCTGGACAAAACATATGATCCACTAGAAAGACCCTGGTATGTACATATTGTTTTAGCAGAAGTTAATCTTAAGTAACCAAATCATATTGTTTGTGCTGTACAAAGCTTTGCCAATCTTGTACTCCATTTAAGTTATCAACAAAGTCTTTACAAGGAAATAATAAAGTATTGCAATTAATAAAGTAAATTTGAGCACAGATTATTGATCAAACTTAGTTAAAAATTTCATTTTTTTTTTAATACAGATAACTACAAATCACAATTATACAGACATTTCAGTAAACATTTTAAAGTTACAATCAGTCAACAAAATAAAGAAAATGTAAATATGGTGAACCTTGCACAGTCACTGATTAGATACAAATATCAGAAATACAAAAATATTTAACTGGGGGTTGATATTTTTAGCCCAGAGAGCTTTCTTTATTGATTAGGACAAAGATAAAGCAAGAAAGAGTGACCGTAATGCAAAAGTTGACATAGAGGACAAGTTTATAAATACATTTTATTTTTATCTGACAAAACTTTTCAAAGTAATTTCCACAAAGTTATTGATATATTTTCTGTATTGAGTATTTTACTTAAACTGTAATTATCTATGATGTATTGAGTTTTTTACTAAATTTTTCTTTACCTTTTCTGTACTATTTTTCCAAATTTGTGATGACATATTCTGTATTAAGTACTTTACCAAATTTGTAATGATCTGTTGTTGTTGTTGTTGTGGGGCTTAATGCCAGTTTTCAGCACACAATAGGCTATACATGGTGGCCAGTATTAATGGTGGAGGAAGAAACTAGGAAATCATTGGAAAAAACCACTGATCCACAAGAAGATGCTGTCAAGCTTTCTCACATATCCACATTCGCTGAATCCTACTCTAACCCACGCAGAGGTGAGATGGCAGTGATCTGTAAAGGACAGCACTTTAGACCACGCGGTTGTAATGACCTGTTCTGTATTGAGTATTTTAACAAATTTGTAATTATCTTTTCTATATTGAGTATTTACCAAATTTGTTTTTACCTTTTTTGTATTGAGTATTTTAACAAATATGTAATTATCTATTCTGTATTTTAGCATTTTACCTAAACTGTAATTACCTATTTTCTTTATGGGGTATTTAACTATACTGTGATTACCTTTACTGTCTTCAGGTATAAGAGAGCAATGGAGTTTCCTGGTCATGTAACACTGACAGCCCCTTACTTGGATGTTGGAGGTGCAGGTTACATTGTAACAATCAGTCACACAGTGTTTGAGGGAAAGTAAGTAAATGTGAACTGATTCTGTATAATGTTAGAATAAAATATTTTAAACCTATGACTACATAAATACATTAGTAATACAGGTACAGTTTAAGTAGAAGAAATATTCATGATATTTTTAATGCTTAATATGATGCAATTTAACAAACATGTGTTCCTCATGTATCTGTATCCCAAACTACATTCTGTCAGAAGCATTATATTGTTGTTACCATAAAATAACGCCCGGTTTTGATAGTATTTATGACCCGAGTTCACATGTAAACTAATTCATTTTGTGCATTCCTAATTATAACAAATAGATTTTGAGTTTTTTTTATCTTGGTCACACTTTGCATAGATTGAGTTGTATTAAAATACAGTAATATATATATATATATATATATATATATATATATATATATATATATATATATATATATATGTATGTATTTAATTTTCTTGTACTTGTTTCTTCAGACATGCAGCTATGCACAGTCCAAATGACAGAGTTGCAGCTGTAATGGGGATGGATGTAACACTGGGGTACTTTTACAAGATAATGGTGGAAAACATACCAACTTGCGGACAGAAAACTGTGAGGTAGGGTTAGTTGAGAATATAAAAATGTCATTTGAGAACATGGAAGGGGGATGTTTCTCTGTTATATAATTATGTCTTGAATTTTTCTCTGTATCTTTCATGTTTTTGAAAGTTGAAAAATATTACAAACAGAACCAGTGAACAGTTAGACTACCTGCTCTTACAGTATTTTTAATTTGCAGTTTGTATGATGCAATTAAGGTTAGACTTTGATAGTTTATAACATATGTTATTTAGGAGATAATTACACATTGAAGGACCATAAAGCCAGAGATTTTGACTTTGGGAATGAAAGATATTGTTATTTCAAAATGGTGAGATTCCAAAATAGGTTTTGGTCCTCAACTGGTATATATCTGTCATCTAGCATGGCAACAATAGTACCCATCATAAAAGTCTTGCTATAGCCACTTGTTTTGGACATATCAATATGGGAATTTTTCCAAAAGTGTTATGATGTCTAGTTGATCCTAGCTGAAAATGGTGCCAATCTGAAATCCTATTTGACCACCATAGGAGCCATCTTGAAAATCTTGTTAATACTACTCCTGAATGGTCCCTCTTCCGTGAATTACCTCCCTTTGGGAGGATAATACCACTGTCATGATGAAATACAGCCTCGTTAAAACCACACTTTAATAACTTTACTACACTCAATGTTGGTAGCATTTTCTGCAGTCTTTTCTGAGCAGTAACTTTAGATCAGTACATGCAGATATTGTCTAATATGTCAGAACAAAGAGTTAGGGGTTTTTTATTTGCAGAGATGGAGCACAGGACTGGTGATGTTACAAGGTTGCATGCAGTACTATGGCAATGACATAACAATGAAATACATCCAAATCCCATCTTACAAATCCCATCTTGTTTATACTTACTTTTTATCCACGTAGGTAGGATCCAGTAAACAGGCTCATATATTAATGTGCAAAGGTGAATTATTCTAAATGAGGAGTACAAGCTGTAGCATGCCTAAATAACTATCATATTGATATGAGGTTTTCACTTAAAGACTTCTTACGATGTCAGGTTGGTTTTAAATGGAAATGATGCCACTTGGACATCCTGTTAAACTTGTTATAATGTCTTGTTGGTCCTAAATGAAAATGTTGCCCCTTGAACATCCAGTAATACTTTTTGTAATATCTGGTTTTTCCTAAACGGAAATGGTGATTTGCTAATTACAACTTAATGACCATAGAAACCATCTTTGAAATCTTGCTATTGATACTTGGAGTTTTTGTTAATAGACTTATTTTGATCATCAGTTGATTTTAAATGAAAGTGGCATAATCAGACATACAATATAGCTGTCATGGTAGCTGTATACAATATGGTTTTCATAGTAGCTGTATAGAATATGGCAGTCATTGTAGATGTATGCAATATGTTGTCATGGTACCTATATACAATATGGCTGTCATGGTAGCTGTATACAATATAGCTGTTGTGGTAGCTGTATACAATATAGATGTCATGGTAGTTGTATCAACATTTTTTTTATTGCTGATTAATACATGGGGTTTACAATGAGAAACATTCTTTTGCAAAAATTGATCAGCATAATGATTCATACATATAAAAAAAATTTTAATCGAATTTGGTATGTTGGTTTTAATTTTGCTTTTTGTTTTCCTACACATGATCTTAGAATATCAGAATAGTTTCAGTTCTCAGCAGTAAAAGAATTAAAGGACAGAAGAAATAGTCTTATCTGGGATTCCTGGAAATTGTTATTGTAGTTGAGCTCAAGTCTTTTCAAGGGACTTTTATTCATGGATGACAGTATATATGGTTTTAGCACATCACATTATTCTTCCTTTTTAACAGGTGTTTTCTGATGAATGATAAAGGTTATATCATTACCCATCCTTCCTTGGTGGAGCCAAATGGCAAGGGTCCAGTAGAAGAGCTACATATTACACATAAGGTATTGTATCCTAAATGTTTTGAGATCTTATACTTCCTGTTTCTCATGTCCAGTTTATTTTTTTTTAATATTGAAAGAGGATAAAATAGTGCTGATTACTTAGAAATCTTAATTTTACAGCTTTCACAGATGTTTTGGTTATGAAGATTTGATTATGTTGCAAGTATGTGTTCTTTCAAAGATGTTTTGATATTGTTCTTGATTTTGTCAAAATGTCTTGGCATGTGACAAGTCTTTAATTTCCCCATTTTCATTTCAGGAGCCTCTTGTAGCCAATGATATCTTGAACCACAGACATTTTGTGAAGAAAAAGCTGTGTAACAGATACAATGACAGAACTGTTCAAAGATTCTACCTTGTAAGTTTACTCTGGGTAGTATTACAAGTCAATATTCTTGCATATACAAAATTTTACATGGTTGACTGCCCATATGGCCTAGTGGTTAGAGCATCTGCCTCTGATGTGGGAGGTCACAGGTTTGAATCCCAGCTAGTCGTGCCAAAGACTTATAAAAAATGTTACTTACATGCTGCCTCACTTGGCACTCAGCATTAAGAGGTTAGTGTTAGGACTGGCCAGCCAGGTGTCAGGTTAATTTGACTGGGTGGAACATAATGTTAGATGTCTGTAGCATGATACCCCAGTGCTAGACATCACTGTAAACTGTCATACTTATGGTTTGCAGTATTTGAGTTTATATGTTACTACCAAATTACTGTAGAGTATTAACATAAATTAGCTGTCCCTGTCCCAGAAGCATCCAGTGTAGTTCAATGAAATTTGACTAGTGTATTTGTGTATGACACTATTAAGATTTTCAAACCATTGAAGCCAATTTTAAAGTTTTCATAAATTTTTTAACTTTTAGCACAATTAAGCAAAATCCACTTGACATAACTACAGAAGATGTGGTAGGCATATTTATATTTATATATAGATAACCTTATTAGATATTGGGGGGGGGCATTTTAACAGTTTTCAATTTCATTACCAATTTTGGGACTTTAATATTTTTGGATTTTAGTGTTTTACAAACACAAATATAGGTTTGCACATTCATTTAATTGTTTGGAGTCAGAAATTTTTGGCCACAGGTCTTGAAGATTAATCAAGAACTAGTTGAAATAGATGAAATTTTGTAGGTATATTAGAAGGAATATGAATATGACTTGATCCTTTTTTAGTCATTTACAGCCAAGTTTTAAATTGTTTTACACATATTTGAACAATTTGGACATGTACCTTTCTTGAAATTAAATTATTAGTACATTCAAGAAAAACCACTTGATGTAGACATTTTTGGGGATAGTCAGATTCATATAACTATGGCTACATTAAATGTTCAGACTATGACAGCAATTTTACAATTGTTTGAAAACATTTGTTTCTGTTTTTGCATTTGGACTTTTTGAGTAAAATATTTGCATGATTAAGCAAGCACCACTTAAGGCAGAACAATAAGGCCAGTTCATCATTTGAATTATGTTTCCTTAAAGATGGTGTCATGTTGTATTTCAGTTTAACACCAGCCTGGATGGTGTGCTGACCAACCTGGTACATGGTGAGCATTGTGCACGTTACCAGATCACCCATATACCTGGCAGCAACTTGTTTCTTGGTATCACCAACCACACCTGTGATACTGCCACTGCTTTCTGTCCATGTAGCATGGTGAGTATTGAAATGTGTCCCTGTTCACTCAGGTTCTCAAAATTTCCATAGAGTTAAGACAAAACTCCTTGAACGAAAATTCTAGATTTTAACATTTCCTTAGAGTTGAAGCAAAACTTCTTTAAGGAAACTCTAGATTTTAACATTTCCTTGCAGTTAAAACAAAACTACTCAAAGGAAAATTCGAAAAGATTTTAACATTTTTTTGAAGTTAAGGCAAAATGCCTTTGAGAAGATCTCTAGATTTTAACATTTCTCTGAGTTAAGGCACATCTCCTTTGAGGAAAACTCTTGATTCTAACATTTCTCTGAGTTAAAAAACTAAGGAAGACACAAGATTACTCTGTATTAATTTATGTTGCTTGTTGAATGTTCTGGGGGAAAAATCATGGCTACTAAACTAGCAGTATTAAAGAAATTCAGAAGTCTTAGTTTGATGAAGAAATTTTTAAGCTATTTAGTGAAAGCAGTGTCAGGGCTTTTAATGTTATTTTGTCTCATATTCCATTGTAATTTGCACATTGTCATTCAGCTATGTTTATACTTTATGAGAGTCAAGATTGAAGATGTGTGGTATATTTATAACAACTTTAAAGAGGTGTTTGTAGATAAAACTTTTATATAGTATGTGTCCACTGGACCAAGATGCTTCCAAATGAAGTTTTGTTTGACTAGGACATCTGAATGTACAGATATTATTTGCATTTATGACTGTATAGGAGTTACCTTTTTTTGATGAAATACACAGCTGTTTTAATTCTGTATTCTGTAGGAAAGTTTTAAAAGTGAGAGTACATTCATTGTCTGTAACTGCTTTTTGTTGTGGATTATGATTAAAGACTGCTAAAATTTACCTTGAAAATGACATTTGTGATACATGAAGATGAAGATATGCAAATAAAATGTACACTTTCTGAATGAGTTAGCAAGAAAATATTCAGTATATGTATTATATACTTATATTTAGATTCTCCAAAATTATACCTCTAGCTGCAAAAATTGTCACAGAATGTGTACATCACCTGTGTGAGTTGTACTATACCAAAGTCAAACATCAGACTGAAATAACCATAAAGACAAATGCTTCGAGCCAAAATTGAATATCCAGCATAAGGTAAAGGAAGGTACTGAGTTGCACACAGTTCCAGAAAAGGTATGCAAAACGGAGTAAAAATAAAAGGTCATTAGATAAGTGCAAAGACCACAGTTGGAA
The DNA here is from genome assembly GCA_016746295.1 of Potamilus streckersoni. Lineage (NCBI taxonomy): Eukaryota > Metazoa > Mollusca > Bivalvia > Unionida > Unionidae > Potamilus > Potamilus streckersoni. Next base: position 2,288,942 of record JAEAOA010000712.1, read on the forward strand.
TACCATCCCACAGCATGCAATAAATTTAATTTTCAGTTGGATCGACTCTGCCTGAACTGTAACCGAATGGAGCAGTCAGAGTGCGAGTGCCCATGTGAATGTCCTCTCGCAATGGACTTCTGTACTGGAGATCTCCTGCAAGAAGAGGATGTGTGAGTCTTTTTTTTCTGTTGCAAAGGGCTTGATCCCCCACTTCTCCACATTACACAAAGGTTATTGCTTCTCATCCCGTCTACTTGCATAAAATTTTGAGGGCTATACTTTCGGTGTGTCATGCAGAAAAATGTTACATTTATTTCTGATAGGTAGATATTATTTGTTCAAGTCCAGATCAAAACTATGACCACCTATCAGAATGAATGGCATATTCACTGCATGAGACTCCAGAAGAATTGGCATCCAAACTAGGTTCATTTTGGTACCAATAAACAGAGAAACTTTGTGCAGTAGTGTCTATTAAATGATGTACTTAAAAGATATGCTGAGAATAAGTTTGTAATGTCTCCTTTTATGCTAGTATATGTAATTAGTAACTGACAATGTTGGTTGGACTAAACAAAAATAGTACCAAATTTTTACAAGGTTATATTATAGACTACACAAATTATGATCACTTAGTTAATTTGAAGAAGGTGAGTTGGTGTTTTCAACAGTTTCCTTTATCATTGGCAGAAATAAGTGTGAGTGACTGCAACAGATGTTTCACATTTGCAACAAGTCCAATGTGAAGGATTTGTTTGTTAGTCATGTCCGCTTCCTGACTAAGAAGTCATAGATAAGATTTCCCTTTGCACGAGGAAATAACACTGTTTCTTCTGTTTTAAAGATAGCACCATTTTAATTTGCACATTTAAATGAAGACATGAAATTGGTAATAAGATGCTTGAAAACTTTAATTTTGTGCAAAACAAAGGGCATCATGACCACGAGTCATTGACCCAATCAAATGTAGCAGCCTGAAATGGCTAAAACAATATAAATTGACGACAACTGAAAATAGGCTGTTTGGAAGTAATTTTTATATCTTGTCAAAGATGAGAATGGCAATTGAACAAATGATGAGTCTATGTCTGTCTGTAATCTGCTTGCTAGAAAGAATCATTGTGTCAGCATATATAAAATGGCACCAACCCACTACTGTCAGACCTTCTAATGATTTTATATGTGCATCAGTAATGTATTGTGTATTGTATCCTTATGTGGTTGAGGTGTATCAGTTAACCCCTAGTAAAAAGTGAATAATATAGGCATTAACTCTAATTCAGGTTTAAATCCTACCATTGTCAGATGAGTCCAAGCAGTTATTATGGTGTGTGTGTGTGTCCTGTGTGTGTGTTGGGGATATGCTGTTTATTTTATGACTTGCAAATATAGATAAATACATTTTACATTATTATTTCTAAGGCACCTCAATTTTTCGTAGTTTTACCATCGGACCTAATTCAGTTGTTCTTTTTGAAAGTTAAGGTGTCAGCTAGTTGAGTGAACTATTTGGACATTTTGTACTTTTATTTGTTTTCTATCTCATATAGTATTTATGTATTGTACCAGTTTTCACCATGTTAACCAAGCAATGACCTACATTTTGCAATAGGCAAACTTTTATACAACACCGTTGATTTTTAACACTTAAAATATGGGTTTAGAGTTAAGCTTGCTCTAGAAGTCACTGATTCATTAGCTCCAGGAACTAGTTCAATTGTTACAGAGTGTCTATGTGTGTTAGGTTAATATATCACTAAAACTTTCAATTCCTTTGGTTCAGCAATAGTGTAGTTAAGAGTTATTCACTGAATCTGAAGATGATTTGCCTATCATTTGCCTTATCAGTAACCCCAGTTGCCCAGACCATCCTGAGCAGGACAAGCCTGTGGATATTGATCCTGTGCTATCTAGTTCACTGGGTGTGTGTTACCAGCCCAGCTGTGACATTAAAAAGACAGAAAGGTAAGTTGTCTGTCTTATTCATTGTAGACATTCATGAAAAATCCCCAAAAGATTGGGGATTGTAAAAAAAAAAGTTTGTGTTCATGTGTATATTTTGAACTAAGTAATATCAGCCAACCAGAATTTTATTTGTTGCAAACATGTATGCACACCTACACTAGGAACAGGATTATAAAAAAAATCATTTCCTTTGTATACCTCCACTTCATGAGACTGATGTATATGGGATCCTCATGTCCTTCAGTCTGCCTGCATTCCATCAGGCACACAAGCTTCTTAATGCAGCTAGTCCCACAGTGTTTGGCTCACCTAACTGTAAGTCATAGTGAGCTTATGGTATGGCTGACTGTCCACAATCCATGCATGACCACATAATTTTTGGTCTAATTTTGATAAAACTTTGAATATAGATTGATATCATTGGTATTTTGGGTGAGTTTGAATATGAGTGAGATCAGTGAATATTAATGAGGTGATCTCACATCTCTTTGCCTGAAGTTCTTACTCCACTGTAGCTGTATTTCTCATCAGATTTTGATTACACTTGGAATATAATAGTACCTCCAATGGCACTAAAGTAAGGGGAACAATTTTTCTTTTTTTGCTAGTAATATGTGTACATAATATGGTACCATTGCATATTTTGAATCATTTTACTTGTTTCATATTAGTGATCTTTTAACATTAGACCAATATTTTTAACATTGGACCATAATTGTTTACATTTTACCAGTATTTTTAACATTAGACACGAATTTTTAGCATTATACCATTTTTTTAAAACATTAAACCAGTCATTATACCAGTATTTTTAACATCAGACCAGAATTTTTAACATTATACCAGTATTTTTAACATTAGACCAGTCTTAAACCAGTAATTTTTACATTAGACCAGAATTTTGGAGTCATTGCTGTCCTTGAAAACATCACATTAATTATGATGAATTTTCAGTGAATTTTATTATCAATGATTCTTAATTTAGTAAAATTCCTCATGTATCTTATTTTACAACTTTTTATTATGTTTCATAATGGTAGTAAATATCAGTCAGTGCACTTTTGCAGTTTTAAATATACAGTCAGTTCCCATTATAATGACCTACTTCATCTCTAAGCTTTCTATCATTACAACGTTTTCTTGTACAGTTCAGGGCAGGTATTACTTTGCATGTCTTGTTAGCTCTTTTCTGAGAGACCTAAAAGTTGGTCTTTTTTGGTGTTGTCCTGATATTGTCCTAGCTGTTATGGCATAGAATGAATTACCACCAGATTTGGGAGGTTTATATATCTAAACTGATTTACTTAAATCAGATGGCAATGTTGACATGTGTTTGGGGTTTTTTTTTTCTTGATTTAACACTGGCACATCATAAATTGGCTATCCTTAAATTTGATCATTAACAATATATGAATCTCACACTATCCTGCATGTACTAATTTCAAGATTATTTAATCAAGCATTGTAAAATCAGTGTGCATTTCTACTGTATTTCAGTGATTGTCTGGGAGTGATGGGTTGTGACTGGTGCCAGATGAATGAGGATGGTGTTACCCTCTTGTCTCGTCCCTACTGTGCCAGCTATCTTACATGCTTTGGAGGGGTCCTTGGGGCCACGACACCTTATGGATACAAGCCTAAAGGTATAGTTAAGTAGAGACTTTGCTTCAGGTAGCTTTGGAGTATTATGAATAGGTGTATGAGATTTTTAAAAAAAATAGCCTTTTCCTATTTCTATTGGAAGTGCTCACCTGGTCATAGACCAGAATATCTTACAAGATAGTTTGTTGAGCATTGTTTGTTTTCTGACTTCTGTCCATCCATAAATTTGTTATCACTACTTCTAGACTATTTTGAGGATTGCTGTGTAAATTGACATACAAATCCATCCTAAATTTTGTCATAAATCAGAATGGGGCTACTCAGATGTTATGTATGGATGCCACATCAGCCATCTTATAAATTGATGTTATTGCTACTCCTTCTAAATGAATAGTTGTATCAACATCTCTTTTTTACTAATAGTCTTTGTATGATGTCTAGTTGTTGGTCCCAAATGAAACCTGTCCCAGTCTGACAAACATTAGTAACCATGGCAACCATCTTAAAAATCTAGTTATAAAATCTACACCAGAATGGAGAGCCATATCAACATCGGGTTTCCACCAGATAACATTCTTTTAATGTTTAGCTGGACCTATTTAAAAAAACTGGTTCCATTCAGGCATCCAATTCGGACACTAATGTGGTCAGATTGAAAATCTTGTGATCAGTTCTCCAGCTGAACAAAAAAACATATCAATAATGAGTTTTCACTGAAAGGCTTCTTTGGTTTCTTGATGGTCTTAAATAAAAATTGTGTCACTCTAATGCCCAATATGGCCACTGTTGTGGTCATCTTGTAAATCTTATTGCTACTCTGCTTGTATGGAAAGCCACATTATGTTTGCATCAGAAGACTTCTTATGCTATATAATTGGTTCTGACTGAAAATGGTGCTGATCCGAAATGGCCATTATAACAACCTTGTTGGCCATTAAAACAAGCTTGTTGGAAATCTTGTTATTGGATGGAAAGCCATATTGACATGGGATTTTCATTAGAAAACTAACTGTGATATATGTTTGGTCCTGGATGAAAAAGTTGCTAATCTGACCTCAGGTATAACCACTGTGGCAGCCATCTTGATAATTTTCTTGTCACTACTTCTCCTAAATGAAAAATTTGTAACAGGATTTGATTGAATGGATGTTTGGATCAAATGATGACACAACTCAGTGTGATGAATGATCTAGGTTTATGAAATGAATGTATGAAACAAATATTTTCAATGGCAAACAATATGATGATTGCACCACACATATGGCTCGTGACTCAATCATACAATAAATATTTGTAAAAACTTGTAACTGAAACCATTTGACCAGGTTTATGAATCCATTTGTCAAAACCACAAAGTTCTCCAGAATTCTTGGGTCAGCTCACATTTGTTTTGGACCCTTCACGGATCCACCATATGAACAAGTTTATATATTGTGCAGTTCTTCCTTGTAAGGACTTGATTCCACCCCATACATCCAGCCAGACTATCGGTCTGATGTATTTGCTTATACATATGCACAGCTAAACAACTATACATCTATGCATCCACACAGCTACAATAATAAAACCAAACTGGTCATAAAAGGTTTATAATTACAATCTGTAGATACATGCTACTAAATTAAAGGCTTAATAGGAACTTGTAACAATTAAAAAATTCATTTCAAATCTTCATAGTGGTAAAGACAACATTTCTCATAATGACATTAAAACTGAATATGCTTCACATATCAAATAAAAAAAAAAAATTAAAAAAAAATAAAAATGCAAAACTTACCACCATGGCTGTAGACAAATATGGAGAACGTACACTCTTCAACAAGATTTAAATGACCAATGTCAGAAAATAACTTTGTCTTAAATCTCCAGGGGAATGAGTCTTAATTAGAAAAATGATTACCCACCCTAGGTAATGTATGCATGTACAATGAAAATAAATTGTTCTAAGGTGAAACCAAGTTATTTCTTGCCTTATTCTGTGATAAAGTCATATCAACATTTCACAGCTACTCTTTCTGAATTGATGGTCATATCGACATAGGATTTTCTACAGAAAACTTCTTATGATATACATCTCATCTTGAATGAAAATTTTGCCCTGCAGACATTCAATATGTCTACGACACTGTACATAGTGAAAATCTTTGTCACCAACATTCCAGAATGGATGGTCATATTAGCATGTGGTTTTCACCAAAAATCTTCTGTGTCTAGCTTGTCTTAAATGATTGTGATGCTGATCTTGCAGCCAATATGGATGCCACAATGGCCAGTTTGAAAATCTACTCTCAATTATCACAGATGGTTTCAACATTATAAATTCGAAAGAAAATGGTCTTGTATTGAATTGTTAGAATTTTAGTGTGGACAGTTGAGTGTAAGTCCCTTGAAAGGGCTGTTGTAAAGATCTAAAGAAAATATAAATGATTTTCTCCAGACCCTTTCATTTAGATTGTATTCTGGTAATAGGAAATATATTGTACAGGCTGCAACAATCTGATTGAATTGCATCATGAATATACTATGGTTTTTGTATTAACATAAGTAGGATATAAGAACTAATTGTAAGGTGGATGATGATTAAATGATTGCAGTCACTGAAGCAAACATTCCTGACATTTGCCATCAGAGGTCACATATTTTTGAGAATATTATGCAAAACAACTTGAATGACTTACTAATTATAAACACTATCTTCTGTTAGAATATGTTGTAGTATAAATATGGATTAATGATGCCACACTGCAGTGTTTGAAACTGACTTAATTGCAAAAACTTGAACAAAGTGTGTGAGAAAGATCATTGACTGGACAGACAGACTAATATACAAACTGATGGACAAGTATGACACTGTGTGCCAAATACTGTTTTTGTGGGATATATACACATTTTGTGTATTCTAGATTCAGTTACCTACTAAAGTTCAGAAAATTGTGCACTTCTTAAGTTTTTGATAAACAGCATATTTACAGAGAAACTATAATAACACCATAAGTAAATCCTGTTCACATGATATAATTGAATATATCATACAAAATTGTTTCTTCATGTATTGGGGTTCGATTTTAATTCCTTTCCTCGTTTGCATTTGGAAAATGACTGAAATAATTATTTTGTTTTCAGACAGCAGAACTTAATTTTTTCACCTATTTGAACAAAGCGAAATCATCATTTGGCCATAGAACACAATTAATTTTACTATATAGTCTCTATATTTGTTTCTCTGTACTGAACTTTCCACTGTGTGACAATTAATACAAATCATATGTTAATCTAAAATACCTTCAAAGATGACTTTATGGTGAAGTTCCTGTCAAGGGTTGACCTGCATTTTTTTGAGAGGCTGAATTGTAAACAAAACACCATGCAAAGGAACACAGATTTCACTTCCGGATCATCACCATGACCTTATTACTCAATGTGCACTGTTGCCGAAATACACACAGACAACCACACCATAAGCTCACATTCTAAATAATAAACAATTGCCTTTAAATCCTTACCAAGAATGCCAAAATCTAACTCTTGTATCACCACCAAACGGAGACAAGAAAAAGTGATCAAAAAATAGACTGGGACTACATTCGTGGGTACTTAACTGGATTTTATTAATTGTGTACTTATGCCTGAAATTGAGAGAACATAATAAATTTAGTTGATCACATGAATCCATTTGAATAGTCATTCCTCCAATTAAATCAAAAGGTAACTTATTATGCTACACGAAGGTATCTATTCTTAGTTTCAATAATGATTGTAGCAAGTAACAGTATTCATTCTAGAATAAGAAAATTCAATTATTTAATGCATTACACCAAGAAGCACAATATTCCTGGACTGCTTCTTTTGATTGATTATGAACATGAATTTGATTCAATTGCATGGGCAATTTACTAATTAAAGTGACGAGGTTTTTTTAATTTTAAAGAACCAACAATAAATTGTATAAAACTTTTTTTAATTCAAAGCTTCAAATTAGCATAATTATTTATGGTCAAGTCTTGGTTTGGTATTGAAGAGGGTGTAAACGGAAATTTATTTTCTCCATGTATTCCTATTCTGTGTGAAGTGATGTTAGCCTTCATCATTTAAAATAAATATATTAATAAAATAAATATAGTAATATGTTGTTTCTCATGCAGATGATACAACACCTTTGATTGTTTAGATAAACCTGTAGTGTCTGCTTTACATATTTTTTGTCAACATTCCAGATCTTCTATGTATAAATATTGAAAAAAAACTGCTTGGATTGGAAGCAGAACAGGGAGTAACAGGATATATTTTTCAGAATAAGCTTCATTGGATTGTAATCAGTTGTCAAGTTTTCAAAAAATGTTAAAAAAAATTGCAACTCTTAAGTATCCATCTGTAATTTGCAAAATTAGGAAACTGAAACAGTAGGTCTTTAACTCGTTTTGGAAAGATGACAGTAAAAAATGGTTAAAATGGAGTATTGGCAATATTCAGTCTATCGAAGCAGGGTCTTCTTGATTTAGATTCATTCTTTTTCCTAGTTTGAATGGCATTGATCAAGGTACAAAAGATATTTCTGTGAAGGATATCATCATATAGATTAAATATGATTAGTATATTTAATGTCGAAAATGCTTTCAAAGGAACATGACTTAGAATAATGTTATTTGATGAGTTGAAATGGAAGATCTATTTTTCTGATTTTCAGTATCGAATATTGAGGAATTCTAATTTTGTGGAGTAGATTTTCTTAAATGGGTTTAAAAGGCTCTCAGTCAGTTTTGGGAAGTGGCTTTTGAGGCATATTTAGAACCAACCTGATCATCGAAAGTTGTCCCAGATAAAGATCTTTTAGACCATTAATATGATTGTATCTTCTATTACAGTCGATGAAAAAATGAATATTAAAAAACATGTTTTCAAATAATCTGTTAAATTTGTGAATTATTTTGTAAATGAAGATGACTCCTGGATAAATTTTGATTGTTTTCAAAATACTTTTTTTGTTAATATTAATGTGATAGATTTTCAAAGTGTACTTGCAATTATAAGGCAAAGAAAAATAAAATCAGTTTTAATTATGATTTTTTTTACAACTACCTTTTAAAAGTATTTTAGTTTTACAAGAAATAAGAAAGGATTTTTAAGTATTTATGAATTTTTTTTGGAAACAATGAATTATCATATTCTGTAATGAAACAGAATTCTGAGTTTGGCAATGTAAAGATAATTTTTCTTGCTGCAGTATAAAACTGTGAGATGCATAGATGCTAGATGTTTGCAGCTTACAATATTTGATAGAGTCCTGGCTATGAAGGTATTTCTCAAAAGAGTTAGAATTATTTCATAGAATCTCTGTTCTTTTTGTTGTTACTTGCTGAGACAATATCTCCCATTTGTGGACTGTAACATGACAGGATTCTTGACATAATATTTTACACTGTATACAAAATATATGTAATCTTACAGATAATTTTAAATGCATAAAATAAATATTTTTGAAAATGAAGACAAAACTGAGGCTGATGATGTCATTGATTTTAAAATTTTATTTCAAAGTAGTATATTTAGCAAGGTTGATTTAAAAGAGCAAGTCCAATTTTGTCTTGGTTAAAAAAGATTGTTGCTTTTAATTTTAATGTAGAATAATGAAGTGCCAGTAGAGACTAGTAAATTGGTGAAGTCACACAGTAGGTGGTTATTAGATAAAACAGTTAATAGATTCCAAGAAGATTTTTTTAAATTCTGTTTAAGCATTTGAATTTCTCAATATATATTTGCTGAATTTTATACCAGCAAGTAAATATGCTTTCAAGAGAGTTTATCAGTCAGAAAAATTGTAATCTGGAAAACTAAATATTATGATGGAATATAATACAGCCATCTGTGACATTGTAAATATAAATCTGCATAACAAATTTTGCTATGTGGGGAAAGAAAAAAAAGCAATGAATAAGTCTTTGAATGTGTACATATATAAGTATAAATGAGTATAAATATTTACACCTGTGATGTTAATAGTTTGGTAAAAAAATTTTTGTGAGCATGCATGCCATAGTAGGCTTACACTGGAAATGCCAATACTTTTCATATTTATTTTAGTGTTTTCTTATATTTAAGAACAGTATTTTTTTCCTTTCTTATCCACTTGCTGTCTTTTCTCATCACTTTTCTTTTATCTTACAATGACACAAAATGATTTTCTTGAACTGCGTTCTTTTTTTGTTTGTTCAAAAATTGTTTGAAATACAGTACCAATATTTAATGCATTAGATGTATGTATTCTCATTTCTCATGTCGATTACAAATTTCCAACCCCCTCAAAGAAAACCTGTTGATAATGTTTGCAGCGCTTCCTGGGCATTCAGATCCACCCACAAGTAAGAGCACCCCAGTTGGACCTGTGGCAGGAGGTATAATGGGCTGTTTCCTGGTTCTAGCTCTGGGGGTGTACTGTTACCGTCACCACATCCACCGTAACTCACACCAATATATCAACACATTACCAGAGAACCATAACAGAATCTCCAATTATTATGAAGTCGAAGAGCCAGATGTACATGATGAACCAGGGGCAGGTAATAGTCGGAATAAGAGGAGTTATCTCCCTTTAGTTTGTGATTCAGTTTTTGTTTTCTCCATTAATATTTTTTAGAACTGAACCTTAGGACATTTGATACCAGAAAAAGATTACAAAATCACTAGTGTCACTGATTTCTCATCTTAAGTGACTTTTTAACAATGTAGAATAGTGATAATGATAACAAAATCACTGGTACTGTCAGTGATTTCTCTGTAGAAGTGACTGTTGAACAATTGAAAGTCACAGCTCTTTTCTAAAGTGTTTGTTGAACAATCTAACATAATCATTAATATTGTCACCAATTTTTCATCTGATAGTAATAAAGATGACAAAATGACTGGTATTTTTGCTGACCTCTCCTCTGTAGTAACTGTTAAACAGTCTAACATAGTGACATGATGATAAATTAGGCAGATTGTTGTTACCAGCAAACACCATTCATTAGGTTCTTCGTTGATATTGAGAACATTTGTCATTTCTTGTTTATTGGATATATTGTCAATTTACTGTGTTCCTGAAAGAATTATAAACTTAGCACTTTTTGTTGGAGTATCCAGAATTAATGTTTGCCTTGACAATTTTTTCCTTGAGACTTTGGTGTTTATCTGCAAAGATGTATAATTATCATATTTCTGAATATTCTCTTTTTTTAAAATGTAAGTAATATACCCCTTTTCTTTCTCTTCCAGGACATACAAATTTTGTGCTTGCTACTTTTGAAAACCCTGCCAGTGTGTCCCCTTATCGTGTAAACACATCATATCGGCGTCCTGCAGGCGGTGATAGTGACCATGGTTATAGCACAATGACTCCTCATGAGGATAGTGAACATGCTAGTCTTCCATGCCTAGAACCTTTATTAATTGGAAAAGATAGATATAAACCCACAGCATATTCCATGACAAGAACTCCTGTGTTACCTCCACCTCCAAGTACTATTAGCCGGCGGAGTCGCAGTCCAACACCACCACAAACACGACTTTCTGGCTACCAGCCAATACCAGAACAAACCACACTTCCTCATCAGTCTTTTCTTAATGCCCCTATTCTAGAAAATTCACACAGCATTTTAGCAAATGTACAAGTGCATATGGTGGACACATACTAGTTTATGGCATAGCCTAGACTAGCTAGCTGGTTAGTTGACTCTACCTCCCATTGGACAACATAGTTCATATGGACATTTTTGCAGGCAGTACAGAAATATAATTCAAGGCCAGTCTCAAAAGGAGCATGTCTCTTTTTCCATGTATATGATGCATCTGTCCCATTCTGAGGCAGTTAATGCAACCTACATTACATGGACATAATGGACCAGTTCTTCACAACCCAGACTATGTGATATGATTGCTCCTAAGCAAAAGAATGAAAATGAAGGTTACGATTGACTTATGACTCTTTGCACAGAAAATGTATTTATTGGAGATCACAGTTGCTCAAATTGAGGTTTTGTGCCAACAAGTCTAAGTCTGTTGTGATAATGCAACAAGATTCAGGAGAGCGATGTTTAGATCATTGTTTCAGAATGGCTTGTAATTTTGTATTTAATATTTTTTTTTATTAGACAAAATAATGGTTGAACTAACTCCAGAGCCACTTTGGCAAAAGTCAATTAGCTATGGCATTATGTTGAAAAGTTATTGGTATAAATACAGAAACATTATATTGAATTATATTAGGCTTCTGAAATAGAAAGAGTGTGTTGTTTAATGTATATATATATATACTGTATGAAAAGAAATACCTCGAGATGGGAATATCAGTGTTCCACTGATTTAGACACTTTTTTTTCTGAAACAGAGCCAAGAGTTCAAACTAAATTTGACAGGGTATATGTTAATAATGTTTATGCCAGTGAATATTTGGAAGATAGGATAGGGCCCGAACACAAGTCGTGCAGGTTACGGCTGAACAGTGTCTCAGGGGTGAAGGCTGTTTTTGCCATATTATTCATGATATAGTTTCAAGGCAAGCTGTTCTGGATGCATCATTTCACATCATCATTACATTGGATCTCAGGAAAATAGTAGTCATGACAACAGAAAGGTCAACATTCATCAGTATGCTGCTACCATAGCAGCTCATTTCACAGGGCAGATTTTGTTATTGCTGTTAATACAGCAGCTTATGTTAGATCAATACACAAGGACATTTGTATTATGGCAATGTATAGTAGTAATATGTGAATATTTGTAAAGACACATGTATTTGTAATATGTATATTTGTACCTGTTGAAGAGATGATTATAACTTTGTCAATTTACATGTAAATTTTGGTATGTACAGTGTTTATGTCAACTGTTTTAAGCTGACTTTTTATATAATAGGAAAATTATGATCTGCTTTTAATCATGATATTTAATGTTCTGTTACCTTGGTCACAGAGCTGAACACTATGTCACCTGCCATAACCAGCTCCCAGAAAAATTGAGGAATGTAAATTGTATTGTTTGTGTGCTTATCTCTCATACTGTCATAAATTGGTCTTTTGATCAAATATTTGTACATTATACCCTATTTAATATACCTGAAACAAAATATCTTGCATGCCAATGTAAATGTACAAAGAATATTGCAACATTTTCATAAAAAAATCTGGAGAGTATCAACATCTTTCTCACACACAAAACATGCAGACATACATAGATTTCTAAGGTATTTTCATTCTCTGTATTCAGCTAATCAGAAGTTAAAACATCCTTCCTTTACTTACTTCATTTAATGTTTGCTCATATAACTAAATGCTGCTTTTAAAAAGCCAGTCTGTGATTGTGATTTCTATTTACCTATCAATTTTTTCCATTGTTTTTAGCAGCTTCTTTTTTATGTTTATATTATTTCTTTAATCATAGAAGAGTCGGATACGTACACACTTTAATCAGTTTTATTAAGTGCATTTGGAGACGTAGGATAATTGTGTAGTTTTTAAAGATTTGAAAGGGTCAATCGAGTCTTTCAGTGACAAGTTTTTGTGGGATATATTTGGTAGACTGTTACATACCAATGAAGTTACATTTTTTAAATTAAATTTATCATTGATTGAAGTGTAAAAGCACATCTAAATTTTTCATTGTTGAAGGTTTGAAGTTGAAATCATAATTTGTTCATTCTGTTTGGAACAATGGTTATATGTGAAACACAATATGATCACTTAATATACCAGCAATTATAAGCAAGTTGGGGACTGTTATTAAAATTAATAGGAGGATGGGAATAGGTATTAATACTGATGTAAAATGTTTTGGAACTTTATTTGGCTTATGGAGAAAATTCTTGGAGTGGTTTTTGTTTTGATGCATAACAGAGGGAAACAAAAACTGCTTCAGCAAGCTTTTTTTCAAATCTTTAAATAAATAGAAACTATTAATGTGAAACTTTTGGAGACACCTTGACTTTTCAGTTCAACATTAATGTTATTTATAATGTTAACTCCAGTTCAGAGCTATGGTGGCTCAGTGGTTAGCATGGCAGGTTTACAATTGAAAGAGTGAGGGTTGAAACCCTTCCACTGGTTCTGCTGGGTTGGCTAATATTCAGTGGCCTTCAGATTTTAAGAATTTTCACATTTATGCAGTTGCTGTCAGATCCCTGTTAAATTTGACTATTATTTTAAATTTTGGAACATCTTTTCAAGAACAGTAACAAAATTTCACCAAATTTTTTAAAGCATTCTGTAATGATTTTTTTAAGCCTATCCCATTGTAACAGCTGATACAGAACATCCAGTCATAAAGCCTATACAATTTTTAACAACTAGGCAGTGGGTAGTGTAATAAGGCCTTTCAAATTGTAGCAACTGTTGCAGAGCATCCTGTCATAAGGCCTAAAACAATTGTAACAACTATGTAGTGTTGTGACATAAGGCCTATCAGATTGTAACAACTGATGCAGAACATCCAGTCATAAGGCCTTTCAAATTGTAACAACTAGTGCAGAGGATCCAGTCTAACAACTGACATAGAGCATTTAGTTATAGGCCTATAAATATATGAGCTGATGCAAAGTGCTGTGTCATAAGGGTTTTCAAATTGTAACAATGGTTGCTCATCTTCCATCATATATGGAGACAAAAATAAAATAACAAGATCCTTCAAACAGCATGTTCTTAAAAAGAGCTCAACTGATTTGGACCAAATTTAACAAGAAGAAAAACAAACATGCAGATTAACTGGTTAACTGCTCTTGCATTAGGCTGTTGGTGAGTGGTCTCAGGCCCACACTGGTCTCTTGTCTAATATACACTTACTATCAAGGTGATATATATGTCACACAGATTTTGTTAGGTATTTAAGGATATTTTTATTTTAATTGACACATTTGAAATAATAATACAAATTCTTTTTACATGTTTTCAGTAAAACAAGTTATTCATCTTTTTTTTTTAAAATATGCCATTTATGACATTGTTAGTTTCTATGCTTACAATGAATTCTTTTTCTTAAATACAAATTGTTGGTTTTCTATGTTTAAGCATACATTTTTTAAACTGCAAATATACATCTAAATGCAAGTGTCTTATGGACGAAAATTATCCGTTGCATTTGCTTTGTCATATTTAAGCAATAATATACAAATTTTAAATTGTTTGATTGTAGCTTTTGCAATAGAGTAGACAGTTGATGCTTTGGCTGTAAAATTATTTTCTGTTTTGATCTTTATCATGAGTAATATTTATTAATATAAAAATTAAAGAACCAATCATTTAAATATTTTGCAGAATAGGGTACAGTATAATTTCTGCATGATTACATCATGCTTTTTTCCTTTTATGGCAGACAGGCGAGTATACACAATAAGTCACCAACTCATCATATTTTTGGACAAGGTGTTTTACTTTGAATACCCTAAATTGGGTAAAGTGTCTTTTAGATTTAACAGTGATTTGTGACTATGCAAAATTTGACAGTAGCACAAAGTACTTGTGATCTTAAGATACCTTGATTTGTTAAACATTAAGTTCATTTATAATAGTTTTCATTAATCATTCATTCCTTGAGCACTTAACATGGATGTATATCCTTCTGTCCTGACCTCACTCCCAACATACTATGTTGGAGGCAAAATGACCAACATGCAGGTTAATAAATTGTTACAAAACTGGCAGATGTTTTTGTTTTCTTTTTCAAATCTGCATAGAATTTCAGCATCAACTGGTCCATCAGATAAGTTAACTTATGCACGCCCCTGCCACAATTATCTTTGGAAATTATGATTTATGTATGTATCTGTCTCCATTGATGATCAGTGTATAGAATTTAAATACAGATATGAACATTATAATTCTTTCACTAAAGGCATAAAAATAAAGGATTTAAACACAACTATCACCAAAGTAGGATTCTGCCACTAAGGGTGATCAAAATATAGAATTTGTTAAAAAATATGAATAATGTGTCATCCACAAATAGGATATATGTGTATTATTGGATTTTACTTGTATAGTGATATTGAATTACTGATTTTGCTAATCTAGTGATATTGATTATTGATTCCAAATAGAACATCTATATCATGGCATCCAGTTGATGATGACAGTGTATTTCCATTTCCACAGCTCTTGTCAAATAGTTAAGTAGCCACCATGCATGGCCTACACTTTATAGTCTTCTGAAGGGTCCAAACAAGAATCTCTACCCGTTGGTCCCAAAGCTTTGGTTCCTTAGTGCAAGTAAAGCAGTACCATCTTCCTAGAAAATGTCACCATTGACTGCAGCATATATTGTACATTTAACCACAAAGAGTTCTATGACTGCTTATCACAAGTGACACAGTAAAATATAGACTAAGCCATATATTAAATGAGACATGGTTAAATACAAATACAGTAGTATACATTATGCATACTTGCACATGAATTGGCTTCATTATACATTAAATAATTTCATCAGATCTTTTGTACAGAGCTTATTACTATAATATCCACATTCATATTCAAGTCCATTTCCTACAGGAATAATTTCACTGAATTATAAATTATGTTTTTGTGAGTTGAACACTATTTTTCAGCATAAAATTGAAAGTGTTGCTCTCAACAGTTTTAGCAATTAAAATCCTTTCAAGTTCCAAGATGGTTAGGCTCTTTGAACCTAACTTTACCTAGCACAAAATCCTCATATTATTTGACACTGCAAAAGCCTCAAGACAGGTACAAACAGCAGACATGGTATTTTGCTTGATGATTATGCTGGAAGCTATGCTTTGTTGGAATTTAATTTTACCCAGGCCAACACACCGACAAAGGACATTTTGACCATGTAAAAATGGGCAAACTTTGTGTGGAACTTAAGTTTACATTATTTCTAAACAATACAGGGAATGTCATCTTGTTTGTATATTTTCACAATACTCCGGAAATAAACAGTTTGAGAGAAGTGATCATTGACTATCAGAAAAGAAAAGATGGAGATGAGGATGTTTATGATCCAGAAGAAAAATAAACATATTGTCATGATGTCAAGCAGACCAGAACTAGAACATTTATTAAACTGTTTTGCTCATGGTATAGCCGAAAGATTTACATGTCTCACCAGAGAATATTGTTATGGATATGAAATCTATCCTTCTCGTCTGCGTACGGAATATGAGGGATGTTTACCATCACGTCAGACAGAATAAAACAAATTTATGATAATGAGTCAAGAATAAAAGTTGGAGGAGGCGTGTTTTTCATAGCAGAAAAGAAAGTTTTCAAAGAGAGACTATTCCTTAGTTCCAATCATTTCTCTAAAGACCAAACACATCAAAACTGTCTTGCAATAGGGTACGGAGACTCTCTGGGTTCATCGTCTTGAAAAGTCGTGTAAATCGATGATTTATCACTAGTGAAAAATTTTAAAAAATGAACTGTATGTCTTGGAACTTCATTATCTTCTCACAGTTCATACACAGCTTCTTGTAATCCCGCTATGTTCTCGAAGTCAACTTCCTCATCGCAAACCTAAGAAAATTCAAGTATATGTATTCAAAATAGACGATGGTCATGACCACAAACCCATTGGGTAGCCGTCTACTTTCCAAGCAATCAGTGTGCAGAATATTTTGATTTCTAGAACACATTAAAATTATGAGAAGAGATGATGTATGTGTTCCTTTCATTGATATGAGATTACAAGGATCATATTTGGTATGTGACGATATTATTTTTCTTCATTAACGTAGTCTGGGATATCCTTTAGATTTAGAATATTTAGTGACTTAATCTTATTGTGAGTACTCCATAAATAATGAACTAGAAAGATGATTTAGGAAACATTATGGTTTCTTGTCTTTAGTTCCGAAACGAAGTATGCATCGATAGTAAAATGGTTGTACCATGGATCGTTTAAGTCGCGTTTGACTCGACAACGTTGTCATCCTTGTAAATACGTTCATATGTAATATTGTTTGTTTATATTAGAGAGGCTTCTTATTCAACACGTTAGACATAAAAAGAACGAAATGGTGTTGTCTTTTTTAAAATTGAATTTGTATGGAAATGTACTTTTATATTATTCTTTGTCAATCTTAGTTTTGTTTTCCTTCTCGTCTGCGTACGGAATAGAAGTGATGTTTACCAACACGCCAGTGCCTTTTCCGTTTAAGGCAGTACGTTTACTAGTATGGCCGAACGATGAAAGAAGCAAATTCCAGGAAAAACAATTTTCCAATCCTCGATAACATATCCAGAATTCTTATAGTCAGGATAAAACTATCAACTTGATACATAAAAATGTCTTGGAATACTTTTCTATTATTGGGAAAAGAAGAAAATAATCCTCAGCTAAAATATAAATTAAATACACAAAAGAGACAGACCTCGCCCCCTCGTTAAAAGATAGCCAAGCCAAAAAACCCAACACAAACAACGACAAAAAACCCTCACAAAACAAACAAGAAACAATAGCAAAAAAAACAACAAAAAAAACCCCAACAAAATCACCGTAAAATTTTTGAAATCTGTAAATCCCACCTGTTTAACTTGGATGAGAAGGATGTCCGCCCCAGGTTAGGAGATTGGTAGATCATTCCCCCCAGGAGACATAGTTTTCGGTATGGGCAAGCTAATCCCATTCTTCCGGGTGATACAAAGTCTGCCATCCATAAAACTAACAACCATGGATAAGTCCCATAACCATGTAAGGCCTCCCCCATACTCTCTCGTCCGGTAAAAAACTTAAGCAATATAATGGTCCTAAGCCCAGACCATCAGGCCCCGTCGCACAATGTTGCAATTGGTTCACTAATATTAACTTAGCCATATGACCCGTTAACCAAGCCATACTAATAGTTAAGATTAGCTAAGTCCAGGCCATCAGAGCCCACTGCGTAAGCTTAGTCAGAAAATGTAAGTGAAATCATTGACACCATCTGATGCGAAATACAAAACTAATCCCATTTAAGTTAGACAATGTAAGGTGGTTACTAACCCAAACCATCAGGCATAGCCTTACAAGGTGGCACTGATTGCACGATGTCAAAATTTCAGCAATAAAATTTATATTTACCTTCAAATTTAGGAAACGTGTAATACTATAATCTGACCTACAAAGAACACTATAGACTTGTATCAGCTATTAACCAAACAGCCACAAGACACTATTTAATTTCGGCTATAAAATTAAAACTTCAACCGTGACCAATTGGATATGCCTCTGACGTCGAAGTGCATTCCTTCTGTGCCTCATCCAGACATGAACGAAATTAAGAGGTGGGCAGTGAAGACAGTAAAGTGTCGAATGGGTGCTGTGATCAGGTCCAGGACTTGATCGTCATACATGCATTTATAGGTTACTGTATTTGCATGGGAAAATATGAACGAAATTTTTTTTCGGATAGAGATCTACAAGTCATTGGCAGTGCAGTATATCTATCCGATAAAACAAGTTCATTTTTTCCCATGCAACAATATTATATGTTCATTTTCTTATTCTTCCTAACAAATAATTATATAAATAAAAATACACTTCAAGAAACAATATACTGAATTTGTGCTGTATTCCAAACTAAATACACAAGCAAAGATTCATCAATATACATCAACAATATTAATGCTCACATCACTCCGCCCATCTAAATTAGAACTTATTCGCAAGTTCGACATCATTTTCAAAAGAAAATGTCGTTTTGGTCTACTAAAAATTAAAATTTAGAATCATATTTTGAATGAATGCGCATTGTAACATTTATTCCATTTGGTCTGAAATGAATAGATTTTGGTATTTTTGTCGATTCTACTTAATCTCGTGATTATGGACTGGATTTATCTGTATCAATTCTACATGAAGTAACAGCTAATTTGTACATGGATGAAGCAGCGCCTTGGCCCATCTGTATGTGTGTTTCTGTTCTGTTATTGAATACTCTTCCAATTGTAGTTATCAAAAAGACGCCATGTAATATAATGTTCATTTCATTTTGATTTCAGTAAGGATGATGTTATTGCACTTGGAATGTAGTCGAAATTACAGTATAATTTCGAAATGTGTAATTAAGCTTTAGAACCCATGACAAAGTTCATGTGGATTTGCAGAACTAAGAAAGTACATTTTGAGAAAATTCAGGATGTAAAACAGTAAGTATATTTTTTCCATTCTTATTACAAGCTATATAAGACACGTTTATGCCTCGCTACTTGCATGCTTTTTATAGGGACCCCAGCAATGTTATGACCTGTCTGATGTCTATTGCTAGCCTAAATCCGAAACACTGTAACAAAGAAATTAACCCCGAATATTGCAAAACAGCTGATATGTGGTATTCCACGAAACTGCTTTAGTTCGTTCTGAAACAAAATTAATCAACCAAATTGTAGCGTGTCTACCACACAAGTGTACATGATCTTGTTTACAAAGTAGTCCAAATACGCTACACTACTATTGGGCACACGTATCGTATAGGTGCGTGCAATATGAAGGTGTTCAATATCGTAAAATATTGCACGATTCTGACAATGTAAAGTTAACGGATACAAAAACAAGTATATAATTAAATCGTATATAGTAATATGGGTTCAAATTATGGGGTGTACCTTCATATGTTAAAATTATTCTGAATTTTGATTTGTTTATATTGTCCGGTTTGTGCGCCACGATTTTATGTATAATTATCTAAAGGTTACTTATGTTCCTGCTCTATGTATACATCTTAAATGGCCTTACATATCTAAAATTACCCACCAACCTCTCTTTTTTTTTCGATGCCTTTACGCCATGTTTATTGTTCCAATATTTTAGAATAGTCTGTAGTTTTCATTTACATTAAAATATTCAAGACTGTCATGAATCAAAAAGGAACGTTACTACAGCTTATTAGCATAAATGAACAAAGCGATTCACTACTCTGTGGTATTTTAAGCTATTTGTAATTTTCCGTTATCATTTCGTTGATATTAGGCTGTGTGTGTGGTTCGATTTGTACTTAAAATGGTATAGACGGTAAACATAAATAATTATAAAATAAAATATATAAATTATAAAATATATAAATTCTTTCTGTTCACTACCTCCTTTTCGTGTGGACTCTCGTTGTTTCCTTTAGTAGTTTTTCTTTTGCTCCCTTATCATTTCAACATAATTCACGTGAATTTTGTGTAAAATAATCGTGCATTTTTAAGTAAATGCAAAGAAGGTATGACCACTTACAGATTAAGCAAACAATTTTGTTCATGTTATGGAGAGTAATTCTATTTTTAGTGATATGGAGAGTTCTTACCCCCTCCCCAGCAAACAAAATGTGACAAGATATGACCGTCCGCCTCTGATGCTGGAGGTCGTGGGTTCGATCCCCGGTCGAGCCATACCAAAGACTTACAAAAATGGTTCTAACAGCTTCCTCGTTTGGCTGTCTGCATTAAGAGGTTTGTGTTAGCACTGGTCGGCCTGGTGTCAGAATAATGTGACTGGGTGGGATATCATGATACATGTCTGCGGAATGATGCCCCAGTGCTAGACATTACTATAAACTGCCACACTGCAGATATCGTAGCAATATGACTGAAAAATTGTTAAAGCTACGTTAAAAATCACAATCATATCACATCACAAAATATGAGCTATCCCTGCTCGCCTTACCGTCTTCTTATACATTTTTAATATGTTGGTGGGACGGTTTCTGCACCCAACCTCTTCTTTCTCTTCATGCTTCTACCTTCCTTTGTCAACTTTCTGCTCTTTTCACGATTCGCCTTACCACGTATGGAATAAGGTGTCGAACAATAACGACTCAAAATATAATTAATTTTATAACCATTAATGACTGGGAGGGGGCTAAAACGAGGCGCAAGATAGTCACATGAATTCGGGATTCAAAGATGGATTTATGGTTTCTGTTTTAAGTATATTTAATTTGTATTGTGTGATTGACCATTGTCTGTGACTGATGGCAGGATTTTGGACCTACATCGCTAATGTCATCATTTTTTAACGATGTTTACTTGAATTAATTTGAGTTCAAGACCTAGCCTTGATTAAGATAGTGCTTTAAGTGAACATGTTCACAGTTTGCTGCAGTTTTCCATTAAGACGATTGAGTGTTTTTCAGACAATGCTATAACGATACAGGTCTGGTGGGGATTATATCAAAGAACTTTTGTCAAAAATGTCTTCATTCATATTTTGATATGTCTGAAGTTTAGTTGTGTTTAGATATAGTTTGAGATGCATGATTTGTTTACGTTATTCATTGGAATTTACAAAGTGTTCATTGATTTTCGAGACTAAAACAATATTTTGGATTATTTAGGACTCATTCAAGGAGATTCTGAGTCATATCATTGGGATACCTCAAGATTATTAGTACATCGGCACATTCAACATTAGTAGAATTCATTAGGAACATTCTATACTTATGGACTTGGGATATAACATTAGGGATTATTTCTTTCTAAAAATCACAATCCTCTTAAATTATCACTTTATAAGTTTGAGAATTACATTATTTGTTAATCGCTTCTTTCTGCTACTTTCTTTACGATCATCGAGTAGCAACATTTGCAAAAAAACTCACATTGGAAATTATGTCTGGCGTCTTTGGACAAAACGAAAGGGGCCGTCAAGCCATTTTCCTGATTTAGTATTAAACCATATCTAGGGGTAGCTATTCTCTTTGATTCTAAATTTTAACTAAAGATAAGCAGTTCAGTTGAAGTGATAAGTGAGAGTGTTATTATAGTACAATAAAGTACTGAATATTTTATAAACGTTAATGGGTCCAATATATGATCCCGGTTGTATACAAAATTTGGAATAATATATACAGGGTAATTTGATGCCGAAATACGTTACTATTGATTGTGATGTTAAGATAGTAATAGATGCTGCTATGGATTAAGAAAGATGGACGAGTAACACCAACCCAAAACCAAGGACAGAAAATATTTTCAGTAAATTTAGAGTCAAATAAAGTCTGATCATTCCACGGTGTAATTTACAGAGGAAAAGCAATTTAGGTGGCACTCCAAAAATATTTCTCCTATCTTCTGTAGACTTGATTATTTATTAGTCTGTATTCAGTAGACTTTATTATTTTTCAAGACTTTATTCTGTAGACTGGATTATTTTCCTAGCCTATATTCTGTAGACTTCATTATTTTTCTGATCTCTGACAGGCTAAGAAACAGTAATTTGGAAGGCAAAATTATACATTCAGTGTGTTTGGATCACTCGGCAGTTAATTCGACTTTGAGAGCCCCCTAATTTTGAAAAGATCAACACTGTTCAGGGTACTTTAAACTGGTGATATTTTTCTATTTGGTGAAGAATACAAACATATAATAGTAGATAATCTGAAGGCTATAATGGTAATATATATGACAGCCGATCCCGATATAAAAAAAAGAATTACATGTGTTATCAGGAACGAAGCCAGGAACAAAATCTTCTGCAAACAAGAAAATTTGGATGGAAAAGGTAAAAGAAATGGAAATAGAAAGAGTAATATTAAAGTCTATTACGAATATGACCGAAGTGACACAAAATTTAAAACAAAGTGCAATAAGATAGATTAGCAAGACGAATATAGGGGTAGACAAAATCAGTAAAGCCATCAGAAAACAGAAAGTTGAAGTAAAGTAATATATTATACAAAAACTATTTGTTAAAAAAGGGGCATGCGAAAATATATAATTCAATACATCAATCTATCCAATAGATCATGATTTCTTTCTATTACCCTACGGAATAAAAAACTGAGGATGAAAATGTATGGTAAGGAAATCTCTCATCACTCAATGAATTCCTTACAACATTAAAAAGCATGCATAACAAGGCATATCGTTACCCGAAAGTCAATACTCGAGAGGTTTAGAAATTACTTGGCACGATTCTGAAGAATTAAATTATGGCCGTCCTTAAGTTCAGATTCACAAAAGGAAGACTGCAGTTTACAGAATCGTTGTGTAATATCTTTGATCTCATAACGAGAAAAGGATCTGATTGATTTGTACAGTTGGAGACCTGCCAGTCTACTGAATATAAACTATAATAATGCCAATAAAACTAACGCTGAAGTACAAAAGACCACTGTCCCCAAGGGATATTCATGAGCGCCAGACAGGATTTTAGTAAAATTAGTTACACAGGTCAAATTGTTCAGTATCTTTGATATGTTGTTTAACATCTAGAAGATTTCTCTAGATCCATTCTTATTTGCTGATTTTGACAGGTAAGACCATTATTTCATGTACAAAACTTGAATTTCTCGATCTGAACCCTACTTTTCCCCTAACTCCATCTGACAGGTAAGACCATTATTTGATGTACAAAACTTGAATTTCTCGATCTGAACCCTACTTTTCCCCTAACTCCATCTGACAGGTAAGACCATTATTTGATGTACAAAACTTGAATTTCTCGATCTGAACCCTACTTTTCCCCTAACTCCATCTGACAAGTAAGATCATTATTTCGTGTACAAAACCCTTGAATTTTTTGATCTGAACCCTACTTTTCCCCTAACTCCATCTTCTTTTCTTAATAGTAATGTTAAAAGCTGTTTTTAAATAATGTTGCCCTATTATTTCCTTTGCTCACTACCCACTTTTTATTTATATTACCAATTAAAATTACATTTAAAGCGATCTGAGCACAGGCAGATATCAAATATAATAAGCTCAATGAAAGAGTGGCTAAACAAACCTTCGTTGAGGACGATGATAATAGTACTTGATATTTTAGAATGAAGTTGTTAGTACAGTCATAAATATCTTTGATGAGTTTATTAATATTTGCATTATACCGCAAAAATATTGTGTTTATTGTGTTCAGTATAATCTATTCACAAAGATGTATATATATATATATATATATATATATATATATATATATATATATATATATATATATATATATATATATATATATATATATATATATATATATATATATAAAATATATATATATATATATATATATATATATATATATATATATATATATATATATATATATATATATATATATATGCTATTATTTTTGCACCTGTTTAATTGGACTTCAGCTATAATTCTAGTACACTGTTTAACTGGACTTCGCACTGCCAATACTTTAAGGATAACTTTGCACACTTAAATTTATTGCATAAATTGAATCTATATTTCAAGCTAAGATAATTCTATGCATGCCTTAAGAAATGCAAATGGTGAAATTTATTAATGATTCGTAGACTAAGAGTAGTAATAACGTTGTCCATGCTTAAATTTATATAGCCAATTACGGTTCTTCAAAATCGCACAGCTAAGAAGATGAAGAAAATAAAAAAAAATTTTTTTCTAATAATATAGGTCTCGAAAATGAATCGTATACCAAAGGGAAATTATCACAAATTGCTACTTGAGGGTGAGTTAGATATATTTATTCATGCATTAAAATCTACCTGTGTATATATCATTTTCAGTAAAAAGATTGGTGAAATCTGATAAATATCGGCACTTGAAATAATAGTAAAAATTAGTGGCGATTCTTTTCCCTCGGGAAATTCTCACCACATATAATTCATAACATCAATACAAATAGTCAATTTCAAATAGATACTAAAAGAGTGGAGCTCTTTCGTTTTACAAAGAAAATTCTTCACTGACTCAGAACAAAACACAAAATATCTGACTCAAAAATACACAAAACATCTGACTCAGAACAATAAACAAAACATCTGACTCAGAACAATACACAAAACATCTGACTCAAAAATACACAAAACATCTGACTCAGAACAATACACAAAACATCTGACTCAGAACAATACACAAAACATCTGACATAGAAAAATACACAAAACATCTGACTCAGAAAAATACAAAAAACATCTAACTTCGAAAAATACATAAAACATCAGACTGAGAACAATACACAAAACATCTGACTAAAAAATACACAAAACATCTGACTCAGAACAATACATAAAACATCTGACTCAGAACAATACACAAAACATCTGACTCAGAAAAATACACAAAACATCTGACTCAGAACAATACACAAAACATCTGACTCAGAACAATACACAAAACATCTGACTCAGAACAATACACAAAACATCTGACTCAGAACAATACACAAAACATCTGACTCAGAAAAATACACAAAACATCTGACTCAGAACAATACACAAAACATCTGACTAAGAACAATACACAAAACGACTGACTCAGAACAATACACAAAACATCTGACTCAGAAAAATACACAAAACATCTGACTCAAAAATACACAAAACATCTGACTCAGAACAATACACAAAACATCTGACTCAGAACAATACACAAAACATCTGACTCAGAACAATACACAAAACATCTGACTCAGAAAAATACACAAAACATCTGACTCAGAAAAATACACAAAACATCTGACTCAGAACAATACACAAAACATCTGACTCAGAACAATACACAAAACGACTGACTCAGAACAATACACAAAACATCTGATTCAAAAATACAAAAAACATCTGACTCAGAACAATACATAAAACATCTGACTAAGAACAATACACAAAACATCTGACTCAGAAAAATACACAAAACTTCTGACTCAGAACAATACACAAAACATCTGACTCAGAACAATACACAAAACATCTGACTCAGAACAATACACAAAACGACTGACTCAGAACAATACACAAAACATCTGACTCAGAACAATACAAAAAATATCTGACTCAGAACAATACACAAAACATCTGACTCAGAACAATACACAAAAAATCTGACTCAGAAAAATGCAGAAAACATCTGACTCAGAACAATACACAAAACATCTGACTTAGAAAAATACATAAAACATGTGACTCAGAACAACACACAAAACATCTGACTCAAAAATACACAAAACATCTGACTCAGAAAAATACACAAAACATCTGACTCAGAAAAATACACAAAACATCTGACTCAAAAATACACAAAACATCTGACTCAGAAAAATACACAAAACATCTGACTCAGAAAAATACACAAAACATCTGACTCAAAAATACATAAGACATCTGACTTAGAACAATACACAAAACATCTGACTCAGAAAAATACACAAAACATCTGACTCAGAAAAATACACAAAACATCTGACTCAGAACAATACACAAAACATCTGACTCAGAGCAATACACAAAACATCTGACTCAGAACAATACACAAAACATCTGACTCAGAACAATACACAAAACATCTGACTCAGAACAACACACAAAACATCTGACTCAGAAAAATACACAAAACATCTGACTCAGAAAAATACAGAAAACATCTGACTCAGAACAATACACAAAACATCTGACTCAGAAAAATACACAAAACATCTGACTCAGAAAAATACACAAAACATCTGACTCAAAAATACACAAAACATCTGACTCAGAACATTACACAAAACGACTGACTCAGGACAATACACAAAACAACTGACTCAGAACAATACAGAAAACATCTGACTCAGAACAATACACAAAACATCTGACTCAGAAAAATACACAAAACATCTGACTTAGAAAAATACATAAAATATCTGACTCAGAACAATACACAAAACATCTGACTCAGAACATTACACAAAACGACTGACTCAGAACAATACACAAAACAACTGACTCAGAACAATACACAAAACATCTGACTCAGAACAATACACAAAACATCTGACTCAGAACATTACACAAAACGACTGACTCAGAACAATACACAAAACATCTGACTCAGACCAATACGCAAAACATCTGACTCAGAACAATACACAAAACATCTGACTCAGAAAAATACACAAAACATCTGACTCAAAAATACACAAAATATTTGACTCAGAACAATACACAAAACATCTGACTCAGAACAATACACAAAACGACTGACTGCACAATACACAAAATAATTTGACTCAGAACAATACACAAAACATCTGACTCAGAACAACACACAAAATATCTGACTCAGAAAAATACACAAAACATATGACTCAAAAAAATAGACAAAACATCTGACTCAAAAAGTACACAAAACATCTGACTCAGAACAATACACAAAATATCTGACTCTGAAAAATACACAAAACATCTGACTCAGAACAATACACAAAACGACTGACTCAGAACAATACACAAAACATCTGATTTAGAAAAATACACAAAACATCTTACTCAGAACAATACACAAAACATCTGACTCAGAAAAATACACAAAACAACTGACTCAGAACAATACACAAAACAACTGACTTAGAACAATACACAAAATATCTGACTCAGAACAATACACAAAACATTTGACTCAGAACAATACACAAAACATCTGACTTAGAAAAATACATAAAACATGTGACTCAGAACAACACACAAAACATCTGACTAAGAACAATACACAAAACATCTGACTCAGAAAAATACACAAAACATCTGACTCAGAACAATACACAAAACATCTGACTCAGAACAATACACAAAACGACTGACTCAGAACAATACACAAAACATCTGACTCAAAAATACACAAAACATCTGACTCAGAACAATACATAAAACATCTGACTCAGAACAATACACAAAACATCTGACTCAGAAAAATACACAAAACATCTGACTCAGAACAATACACAAAACATCTGACTCAGAACAATACACAAAACATCTGACTCAGAACAATACACAAAACGACTGACTCAGAACAATACACAAAACATCTGACTCAGAACAATACACAAAACATCTGACTCAGAACAATACACAAAACATCTGACTCAGAACAATACACAAAATATCTGACATAGAACAATGCAGAAAACATCTGACTCAGAACAATACACAAAACATCTGACTTAGAAAAATACATAAAACATGTGACTCAGAACAACACACAAAACATCTGACTCAAAAATACACAAAACATCTGACTCAGAAAAATACCAAAACATCTGACTCAGAAAAATACACAAAACATTTGACTCAAAAGTACACAAAACATCTGACTCAGAAAAATACACAAAACATCTGACTCAGAAAAATACACAAAACATCTGACTCAAACATACATAAGACATCTGACTTAGAACAATACACAAAACATCTTACTCAGAACAATACATAAAACATCTGACTCAGAAAAATACACAAATCATCTGACTCAGAACAATACACAAAACTTCTGACTCAGAGCAATACACAAAACATCTGACTCAGAACAATACACAAAACATCTGACTCAGAACAACACACAAAACATCTGACTCAGAAAAATACACAAAACATCTGACTCAGAAAAATACACAAAACATCTGACTCAGAACAATACACAAAACATCTGACTCAGAACAATACACAAAACATCTGACTCAGAAAAATACACAAAACATCTGACTCAGAAAAATACACAAAACATCTGACTCAAAAATACACAAAACATCTGACTCAGAACATTACACAAAACGACTGACTCAGGACAATACACAAAACAACTGACTCAGAACAATACAGAAAACATCTGACTCAGAACAATACACAAAACATCTGACTCAGAAAAATACACAAAACATCTGACTCAGAACAATACACAAAACATCTGACTCAGAAAAATACACAAAACATCTGACTCAGAACAATACACAAAACATCTGACTCAGAACATTACACAAAACGACTGACTCAGAACAATACACAAAATATCTGACTCAGAACAATACACAAAACATCTGACTCAGAAAAATACACAAAACATCTGACTCAGAACATTACACAAAACGACTGACTCAGAACAATACACAAAACATCTGACTCAGACCAATACGCAAAAGATCTGACTCAGAACAATACACAAAACAGCTGACTCAAAAATACACAAAACATCTGACTCAGAACAATACACAAAACATCTGACTCAGAACAATACACAAAACATCTGACTCAGAACAATACACAAAACGACTGACTGCACAAAACACAAAATAATTTGACTCAGAACAATACACAAAACATCTGACTCAGAACAACACACAAAATATCTGACTCAGAAAAATACACAAAACATCTGACTCAGAACAATACACAAAACATCTGACTCAAAAATACACAAAATATTTGACTCAGAACAATACACAAAACATCTGACTCAGAACAATACACAAAACGACTGACTGCACAATACACAAAATAATTTGACTCAGAACAATACACAAAACATCTGACTCAGAACAACACACAAAATATCTGACTCAGAAAAATACACAAAACATATGACTCAAAAAAATAGACAAAACATCTGACTCAAAAAATACACAAAACATCTGACTCAAAAATACACAAAACATCTGACTCAGAACAATACACAAAATATCTGACTCTGAAAAATACACAAAACATCTGACTCAGAACAATACACAAAACGACTGACTCAGAACAATACACAAAACATCTGATTTAGAAAAATACACAAAACATCTTACTCAGAACAATACACAAAACATCTGACTCAGAAAAATACACAAAACAACTGACTCAGAACAATACACAAAACAACTGACTTAGAACAATACACAAAATATCTGACTCAGAACAATACACAAAACATTTGACTCAGAACAATACACAAAACATCTGACTTAGAAAAATACACAAAACGTCTGACTCAGAACAATACACAAAACATCAGACTCAGAACAATACACAAAACATCTGACTCAGAACAATACACAAAACATCTGACTCAGAAAAATACACAGAAAACAAACTGATAGTGTACTATTAAGACTCTACAGTCTTAAGCTAAAAATCAGAAAAGGTCAAATACCATCCAGGTTTTAAAAAAAATTAACAAATAATTTGTCTCACTAAGCATGAAGTGAAAATTGAACAAGAACTTACAGTGCTGTGAATTAAATCCCAAACATTCCTAAAAGTTCAAAATGTATTGAGTTAAAATTGAATTCCAGTGGTGTTCCCAATAAATCCCAATGTTGAATGTGTTGATGTGCCTCTAGTCACCAATTTGCTAATGTGCAATGGGGCTAGGAATGTAGAGATTTGATAAATCTTTTAATGTATTACAATAATACAATCATAAATGTCCTTGTTTGAATTCACTATAATTCCTAAATAATGATTTAGTCCAAGAAGTATTAATGAGTACTTTGTAATTCGAGTGAATAATTAAATAAATCCAACCAAATTAAAAACTGAATACAACAATAAGACCGCTTCCGCTTTTGATGTTAATGCGGGAATGAGTGACTTTACAAGTAAACAACATTGATATAAAACGTTAAGACACAATAATCGAGCCAGGATGTAGGTCAGTCTCTTCTCTAAACATTAAAAGTTTTAAGAATTTTATAGGAAAAAATAATATCCTACATTCAGAGAGAAGTAAATAAGGTTATCTCCATTAATAATAATCTGAATATTTAATATATAACCATAGTGAAATATTAGCTATGTATTGTGTTGTTTATATAGTAAATGTCACTAGTCACGTCGACTATTTACATGATTTAAGATCAATTACAAAATGCAGATATACATAACATATAACCAATGAGTAAAGCCAACAAACGATACAAATTACATGTACGTAACGATATCGAAGTTGAATAGAAAATTGAATCATATACAATGAATAATGTTCGTTAGATTTCAGAAAACTTTATAGCTATTGTTCAATGTAGAGATCACATGTTATATATATGTACATACTTGTTTCTTTTATTTCAAAAGACTGGCTGACCTCATTTAAAAACAACATAAACTTAATACAATTGAAGAAGAACAATTAGAAAACAATCTCATAAAATGTAACAAACCATGTTATCTTCTCTATAAATAAAATTGAGGAAAATGAATCTGCAATATAATCAATAAAGTATGGGAAGACACTTTTAAATATTTTATCCGACATTTTGCACACGAGATATGCCATTTAAAAGTACCCTGGATAAAAAATTAAGATTTTTTTTATCAATACAATTTTCTTATGCGTGTTGTATCAACAAATACATTCGTACATCGATGAAAAAAGTATTGTATAACTATGGGCGATTTCTGTGGAATGAACGAGGAAAGTATACTTCATTTTTAGGTAATGCATGCATGACTATATTTCTTTGAAAAGATCTAGGAATGTTTCAAAGAAAATAATAAAGTTTTAAATGTAATTTATAAAACATTTTCTTTAGTGTGCAGATAAATGACAATGAACTATTTAATTTCATAATTATATTAGATACAGATTATTTATGCTTTCAAATTTACTAAAAGACGGTAATTCAATTGAAGTTCTTTATTCTGTTTTATGTGATCAATACAACATAGAAAGATAAGGAAAAATTATCGGTTTTCATCATGTCTTTTGACGTACGTCATGTAGGGATTAGTGGCATATTTATTCAATAAGACAAAAATGGTGTAAGACATCAATTGTGCAACTTTTTTCTTAAATATTAAACAAGCACTAGATAAATTATTCCACGACTGAGAAAGAATGCTTAGATTCAAAAATGGCTTTACAACACTTTGAATTGTGTATTAATTCAGCTCCCCAAATTATTATATTCAGCGATCACAACCCCTTACTTTCATCAACAAAACGAAAACCAAACGTCAGAGATTGTCGAAATTGAGTTTGATATTGCAGCATTACAAAACTGATGTTAAGCACATCAAGGGAACATATAATTTTATTGCTGATGCGCTTTCACGTGCATTGATATTGTTACAAGCCAGTGGTCTTCTGCTTGACCGAGCGGTGTCAAAACCCTGGGCTCGAATCCCGCTAAAAGTCATAAGTTTCCCCATATTTCCAAAGACTTCTATTCAACTTCAGTTGTAAGTTGGAAAGCCCGACGTGTCCATTATATACATACATTTTACAATAATCAATACAAGACCACATTATTTACAACTTGCAAATTAGCCATCAACCGCATATCCCCACAGTTTCTCTATATTAACTTTCCGTTCCGCTTGTAATTCACACCGTAGAAACTGTACAACTATCCCTAACACGGGGGACTATTTTAACTACCCACCTGAGGCCAGTCGATCTACCGTTTCAAGGCACATCACACCAGTAAACCTACATCACATTTGCCACTATGGCAACATAAGCGGTATCTACAGAGTCCTTTCTCATTTATCCCATTGTGTAATTTACCGGTTTACTACCATAAATACTGCCTTTGCAGTCACAACACCTATGTACACCATAAGTTTTTATAAAGTGCTACATCACAGTTATGCGGATTGGGTCTGAGTTCGCTACTCATTGGTCATTGGATCTTAAAAACTCACTAACACTTTCTCTCCGTAACGTTTGCTCCTAATAATTGACTAATTATTTCGTGCTAGGGAATATTTTCTACTGCACCGAATTCCAATAATCAAACATGTAATCACACAAACCTACAAATTGCTTAAACTAAATGCGCATCTCCTTAATTTTATTACGTTATACTATCTTGCTTTAATTTGTTAAAATATATGATGTGTCATTTCATAAAGAAATCTTTCTATGTAATTGTATTATTATATTCTCATATGTATGTGTTACTAGTGTATAAAAGAAAGATGTATAACATAAATCTGTCTTTGTCTTATGCATACGTATTTTATGTCTTTACTCTTGGTGTAAAACTGTATATTGCAGTGAGTTATACATTGGTTTTGAGAAGTTTTAAAATAAGTCTTAATAAAGAACCTGAACCTGTTTACAAGTTTAAGGTAATATCAAATTAGATGATTAGGTTAGGTTATTATATTGTGAAATATGTCACGTGGAAGGATGTGTGACGTATATCGAGCAGGAAAATATTGAAGTAGAACGTAAGGTCAATATATTAGTAAAGAAGTAAACAATATTTTTATTTCTAATTCTTGTTTCTTGGTATTACTCTTGTTTGGCTTGTTTCGTATCAGTCTGCAGATGTGTTTA
Source organism: Potamilus streckersoni (assembly GCA_016746295.1). NCBI lineage: Eukaryota > Metazoa > Mollusca > Bivalvia > Unionida > Unionidae > Potamilus > Potamilus streckersoni. The sequence goes on from JAEAOA010000712.1 coordinate 2,322,427, forward strand.
ATGTTGTATTTAGATTTAATTTGAGAGGCAAAAATTATAGAAATTAGGTATTGGAATTACGAGTGATTTTTACTCTGGACTAAACAATATTTCGGTATTACTGTGAATTCATTCAAAGGAATTTTTGAACAATGCCATTATGATATATCGAGACTGTTCGCACTTCATCATATTCTAGGATACTCGTACACGACACATTCAGGACCGGGAGTTCATTATGAATACTCAATTCATTTGGACCAGTGTTTAAACTTTTTGGATTATTTTTAATTAAATTCTAAATACTGTAAGTTCCTTTAAAATTTTCATTTGATTATTTACACGATTAAACTATTTGTAAGTTTTACAAAACTTGCTGGTTTTGCTTATATCTGTTATTTTTTAAAGACCATTAGATTCGTCACAATACCCTGTATACTATTTGGAAACGCACATTAATTCGACCGTTTTTGTAGCTGTTGTTTTATTTTATTTTTCGCGCATTGCCGCTCGACAAACATGCCGCCATTCTGAATCTTGTCAGACTTTATTTGCTGGACAGATAATAAATCATGCAACACAGATCATTTGACATAACTTTAGATATAACCTGCTTGTAGTACACATCAAAACTGATTTTGAACAGTCGTAATGATTCTTTAAATCTGAGTTGTGACATTACTAATTATTTTAGACCAGCAGAGACGAAATATTATTTTCGTAAGAAGCGCGACAACATTAGTTTCATACTTCGATTATCACACAAGTACTGTGTCGTGCTATTCGTCGTTCGAGTTTGCAAATGACGATAGCACCACTAACTGGTTTGGTTTCTATGAGTACGTGAGTGGCTGACCAAGCCAATTTCAGGTCTGAACTTTCTTTAGCTTGATTATAAGAGAAAGTGCTGAAGTTCTAAGATCCTTTGTGAAATTTTCCCCAAGACTAGGATCAGTGTTAAATAATTTCAAGGATGACTTGAAGAAATCTTTAAAGAGTTTCTTCTGACCACAACGACACTTTGTCCCATCAGTTCCCCATTAAAGACCTTCTTGGTATGACTGTATTGACATCCTGATATGTGGCACTTTGTCCCATCAGTTCTCCATTAAAAATCTTCTTGGTATGACTCTATTGACATCCTGATATGTGGCACTTCGTCCCATCAGTTCTCCATTAAAAATCTTCTTGGTATGACTCTATTGACATCCTGATGATGTGACATTTTTCCCCATCAGTTCCCCATTAAAGATCTTGGTATGACTCTATTGACATCCTGGTGATGTGGCACTTTGTCCCATCAGTTCCCCATTAAAGATCTTGGTATGACTCTATTGACATCCTGATGATGTGGATTGCCCATCTCAACTGTGATTTAATCAGCAGAGTGAGGACGCTGGTAATGCCTTCTAGTGTGAGAACATCAATATCTGGGACTCCCTGTCCTACCATCTTGTCCTCAAGAGTTTCCTCAAGCAGAAGATATGATCATGGTTCAGCTTCTTGGCATAACGTCTATACATCTTCAAGGTTTCGTAACCATACAACGTAGTCGAAAACACAATGATATTGTAGACCTAAAGTTTTGTACATCTGCCAAAGACCATCCACGCTTTGGGAATTCTGGCATTGGTTTCGTCATCGATGTGGACTGCACAAATGAGTGTTCTGTCGCGTTAGGTGAACTTGTCCATTGCCAGGAAGGTTTGGCATTTTACTGTGATGGTAGGCTCTGCGCAGCGCGTTTCTGGTACAGACTAATATATCAGTTCTGTCCTCGGGGTACACATACATTCGTGAGATATCCATTATATGGCGGAATACTAATAATTCTGAAACTAAAACTTAAATGCATGAACCCATCATTGAAGGTTCTAATAATTTTATTATGCTGAATACGCCATGAGAAATTAAAGTCACAATCTCCAAAAGACGAGTCATATTGACGACGTCACAAGATCGGTCACATCGACATATCTGATTACGCTACAGACATCAAAGCGAGAGTGAACATTTTAAGCCAGTTTCAAAAAGATATGATCACCATTTCTCAAGTAATTAAATTAAATTGTATAAAGCAATTTTATCTCAATATATGAATAAATCACTGTAATGTCATGTTGAGAATAAATGACATGTAGTGTGAATTAAGATTGGATAAACCCTAGAACAGATCGACCCACTTTACGATGGATTGCTATCATGTCATGTTACAAAAGTGAAAACATTCATGACAGCCTGGCCAATGAAATCGATAGTTTGATTTAGCATTATAAGGTAACATAGCTTAGAGACTGTGGCATAATACACGAGTTTAATGGGTTCTATCTTGATGAAAATAAGTATTATTTATATGGACTATAATGGCAAACTAAGAGAACTCATTAGAAAACGTGTATGATGCAAAACATAGCATATACAAGATATACGTTTAGCAGTTTGAAAACATTGACACCGGAAAGATTGAGAGTCTCCGCCATTATTTTCCATTATTTTGTGCATGCTCCATTACCTTAAGGAATGACGAAAGACAACGAATTCAGTGTCGTGACGATTATCAGATTATACACGATACAGTGTATATCCATGCGATGTCAGTCAGAACACACACACGTACACACGCACGCACGCACACACACGCACACACACATAACCTATTTCATCTATACAATCCTGCAAGTTGGTTTAAAAAAATTGGATTTGATGTGGTTTAAAGGAAGTAATTATGAAAACCAGCTGATAGACTAATCGAAAACACCAGTATTTTCTAAATTTTCCCAGTAGTTTGTTTGACACAAGATAGACTGTTTCTATTATATTTTTCTGAAATTAAATTTATCAATTCATTATTTTTAATAACATTGTATTATAGGAAATGAAATCAGAGGCAGTCACAAAACGTAAGCGGATACTTGTTATCTGGCAAATTGTGGGTCATTATTGATAATTTCTTTGAATTTAATTTGGAAATGTTCAATATTTCCGTCCTCCTGTCTCTGGAGAAAATGTCTGCATGTAAAAGCGCAATCCTTTATTAGCACAATCCTTTTGAATACAGATCGAAATCTAATTTACTATGCACTGAAATTTTATATTGTCTGAAAGTCTACTTTGCTCCTACTAAAAGGGTAAAAAAAATGAACAGGAGAGTGACAAGAAAGCTGATCAAGGTAAAAAAAAAATCATGAACTGGGTATAACAAAATAAAATAGCTAGCATTCAAGTACTAACAAAGACAAGTGATAGGATATATTTTACTTATAATGAAGACATGACAGCACCTGCACATGAAGAACTGCATGATTTAAGAACATGACATGGAAAAAATTTACGCGACGGTACGGCAAGATTGAACAGGTCTGCAATAGTTACTAATTTTAATCTGTAATATCACATAAACCATGCATTTTCATATAGCAAATGTGAACATCGATTTACAAGTAGATAATAATAACAATATGTTGCCAAAATATCACTATTTCTCCTATGTTGTCAAATCCATAGCCATCTTGAGAACGACTTTATGTTAAAAATTGCATAGGACTAAAACGAGGTATAATGTTGGTTCATTAAAGTGCCATTTGATAGAGTCAAATTTAAGATGGCCGCCAAAAGAATTTGCACATGCACAATATAATATTATTTTTCGATTCAGGTTCAGTTTCATCTCTTACTCCCTCTTTCACACTTATCGCTGTTGAACAAATATATTTTCATCTTCTTTCTTTTGTAGCTGTAAAATTGTCTCTAGCTCTCTGTCTATTTATTTGTAAGATCATCGTATGTTGTTTCCGTGAAAAATTCCTACGATGACAAGAAAAATCTCAAAAGTTAAAGCCAAACTTATACGTTCTCTGGAACATGGGTTTCGTAGCAGCAACGGCAGCAGCTTTACTAGGGATCAAAGGACACTTTGCTGGATTTACCTTTCTCTTTTATCATAAATCTATGCCGATATTTAAAAATTTCATTTTAATTTTTTTAATTATTTAAAGACAGTTGCTGTAGTTTTGATTTGTAATATTTTCCCTTTAAATTATTTAATTTTCCATTTCTGAACAGGTTTTGTATATTATCTCTAAAGCTTTTGTCACTATATCTCTAGTATTTTCAAAGTTACATACTTTTTTTAAAAAAAAAAACATTTGCTTTTAACTTCACCTTTGAATATTTTACATTTTATTTTAGTTTTAAGATGTGTTTTTATACTTGTAATATTTTTTATTTAAAATATTGGTTAACTGTTTTTCTATTTCGTTTCAATTTTTGTCTTTTTATATGTATTTTGAAACTTGTGTTTGTTTGCTATTCTTAATTACCTTTGTTTTATTTCTTAAATATTTGTTTTAAGATTCTATTTTTATATTTTTGTTCTGTAGATATTTCTTTAATTTTCTTACATTTTATAACAATTTAAATATTTTATTTTAGTTGTATAAATGTGCTTTTGGTTATGTGTTTTATTTAATATTCTTCGAATTATTGTGCTTATGAAATAGTTTCATTCAATAAGCTGTTTAAAGTTTGCCGGGTTTTGCTAAGTTTTTGATGAAGTTATTGATCACTTTTGATAATTTAGCATTAATTTTGGTCTACGCAATATGTTGAATATAATGTTCTGTGTTTTGTAACCTTCCGTAACTTCCATGCCAATTTCGAAATTTTAGTACGAGCCATAATCTTGACTATTATCTTGAAAATATTACGAGTGTTTGTATTCTCCACAAAGATCCATGTTAGTGTCATAAGTTTAGTACCATGTGTAGTCTCTCTCAGAATATTTAATATAATGCCACATTTAGTAAGTCCATATTTGTTTGATATAATATTCCTGTTTTTTTTAAAATCAACAATACATTTATTGTTATCTTTGCATATTTTAAATTTATTATTAATGCAAGTATCTCTTCTTTTTTATACCACCGTCTGCAATTTGATCCTGTTGCTGGCTGTTTAATGTTAAGTGGACGGATTCCCGATCGACCTAACATCAACTGCCCCTTATTGTCATCCAATGGTAAGCCTTTGGACGTTTAAACATTAAATTTCGTCAGGGTCCCATATTGTCATTTTTGCAACAAGGCATGAGAGTGGAGTTTCCCATTGGGCCCATTCCGCTATTTTTTTTTTTTTACCCAATACTGACATCAATAACTACTGTGACGAATTAAACTGTCTGTGATCATTTAGTGGAGCAGTTTCAGCTAGTGTACGACTAAAGAGATTTATATTTTATATGCTTTTTGCGTACCGAATGCTATGGTCAGTGATTTTTACTGAGACCAACATTATACGTCTAGATTATATAGTGTGTATATGATGTTAGAACTTGGAAAACATGGTAAACATCTAAAGAGAGTCTGAATATTTTAATGACATAAAATGTCTTGGTAAAAGTCGTTGGAAAAAAAACTAATACAGATTGTTTTTGAATCGTCTGATTTTTTTTTAAAAAAAATATTTTCTCCCAAATAACTATTTCATAGCATCCGGAATATTATCTATGACTTCTGTTTTGATGTCAGTTTAATGTTAATGCCATCGTACAATATAACTTGATACAACTAATGAAACGAAACGTCCAAGTTTTATTACAATAGATTATGCTGTTGTTTCTCATTCGGTTTTATATAATGGACTAGCTCGTTCTTAATTGTACAACAAATATTATATCAAAGTAATGGAATTTAAATTTGTCAGACTAATCAGATATGCCATAGATTTGAAAATGTTTCAACTAACATCGAGTGAGTTCAATGTTTTAGATGTGCAATTTCGTAGCATTGAGGCATAATGAAACGTCAGTCATAGTCTAGTTGGGCTTTCAACTATGATAACATATCGCAGTTTTTAATTTTATCAGTTTGGATCTATTGCAAGCTATAAGTACATTGCACTTAGCAACTTTGCCACTAACGGTAATAAAGATGCACCACCTTCGCGAGTGAAATTTTCCCTATATTTACAATGAAAAATTTAAAAACCGTACACGAGATTCCTTGATGTTATATATTTTGAGGGCAAAACACGTCAACTTTCATTGATTTTCTTTGTCGCTATTCTGTACCAGTACGATTAACATTTGCAATACTCATCCAAATCTTTACAATCATTTAAGAAGTAACTGGTGACAAATTTATCTCCTAAATATAAATTAATGATTGTTTTTTTACGATTTTTTTCTTTTCGCTAGCAAACTTTTTCTTACATTGTTACAGTGAATAGTTTTGGGGTGTGGGTACTGTAAAGACCCTTCGTATCTACCAGACGTCAGAGTTGTCTGAGAGTTTAGTCCGTTATAATATTTTTGGGGTGCTGGTATTGTACAATCTCAAATGACCGTTTTTATCTACCAGAAGTCAGAGCTGACTGTGAGTTTCCCTAGTTAGAATATTTTTGGGGTGCGGGTACTGTACAACCTCTACAGACTGTTCATATATATCAGAAGTCAGAGGTGACTTTGAGTTTACCCAGTTAGAATATTTTTCGGGTGCGGGTACTGTTTGTCATATTTGCTAAGCCCCGGCTATAAAATCATGTATAAGCTATAATCTACCTGTCTTGGAAATATTACACTGGCCATGTGTTTGATATCTAAAGAATTCCGCGGGCTAGTGTTAATCTCTTACACAAGGTTACATGGCCAGCCGGAGACCGTCAAACATGAATCGGCACAGGCGATAGATCGCATCATCTAAAAGGTAATTTCAAATCGGAATTGAGATATAAGATGTGATTACAATTCAAACCTGAAACTCACTTCAAACTCATAAGCGAGAAGAAGCTACTAGCAATTTGGTGGCAAAACTTAGAGGTTGATTCTAAGGAAAGACAAAGATTCGAAAAAGTCAGTAAGTTATTTGCTCGATTATTGCAGAATATTACAGCATCATAATTGTAATTATTTGTAGTATTTATACTTAATTATTAGGATTATTTAGAATGTGGAAGTACTTTTGTAGTGTTTCATTTACACGCATATTTAAGACATGAGCTAGAGCCTATGTAGAGAATTATTAGATGCGAGGCGGAATTATGTAGATTGTTTGGTTCTGGCTAGAATTAATCTTGTAATTAGCTATTAGCAAACTAGCGTGTTTATTAATGCATTATTTTAGAATTTATAGATGCTTGAATTATGAATTTGGAAACATGGTTGAAGAATGCAAGATTAGTTACTATGGACGTATGCGCATATCAGAGCATGGATATTTGATTATTTGTGTGATTTGTTTGAATTGTAAGGTAAAGAAATATGTCCGATTATTATGATATTGCTTAGTATAACGGGATTAAGAATATGCATTGATGTGACGGAATTTATTGATGCATGTCTGAGAAGTAATTGATACCGTTCTTTTTATTATGACGTTTGTGTTACGATATAAGAACGTATGGGTATCTAGATGTGAAGGAATGCGTGACCGAAGAAATTTAATAGCCGTTACTTGATGATAGGCCGTGTGTAGTTAGAGATGAGAGGGCTAAGGAAAAACGATTGTACGGACCTTGTGTTTTCACAAGAAGCTTTTTAGGCTCCAATGGATCATACGTCTCAAGAGTTGGAGACTGAATTGAGACAGTAGAAGTCTCAGGAGAGTAGTCGTGGTAGAAAGTGGATGAGGAGGAGAAAGAGTGTAGAGAAAGTCGAAGACGAGAAGAAGTCTATAGAAAGTCGAAGAGTAGGAGGAGTAGGAGGAGAAGAAATTGGAGAAAAGCAGAAGAGGAAGGGGAAAAGGAAGTAGGAGAAAGAAGAGCGGGAAAGGATAAAAAAGGCATCGGGTCACAATTAGTAGTCCCAGTTCAGTACCCACCAACGTAGTTCTAGTCTATTGTTAGAACATTTTTCCTCTCTTATTTTGGTGAAGATAGAAGAGTTTTATTGGTTCAGTTTTGGTAGGTATTTAAAGGTAATTTTTTTCTTGAGAATAAGAGCTTTTGATGTTGTTGTCTGTGCGCATTTCGGCGACAGTGTACGGTGAATGATAAAGTCTTTGCGATGTTCTGGAAGTGAAATCTGTGTTCCATTTCATGTTGGATTATTTACAGTCAAGCCTTTCAAAAAATGCAGGTGAACCTTTGATAAGAACTTCACCGTGAAGTCATTATTTTAGATTAACATAGGATTTGTATTGATTATTACACCGCGAAAAATTCAGTACTGAGAAACAAATGTAGAGAATCTATAGTAAAATTGTGTCCTATGGCCAACAGATCAGTAGATATAAAATGACAGGTGGAAATCAATCTCACACCGCTGATCAATTGATGCAATAGACTCATCAAAGGGTCGAGCGCAAGGAGTGTAATAGGAAATTTGAGTCATTTCATTATTGAATTGTTATTAAATTATTATTCGTTGAATTTCAACTTTTTTGTTTATTTAACCATCTAGCTGTCGGCATTGCTGATTGGGAGCTCGGGGCTTTACATATATCTTTTACTAAGTTTAACTTCCAACTAAATAGAGCCTGGGTGGGACGTCTATAACAGTTTAAATAAAAACATTGGGAGCACCCACCCCAACCATAACAATCCCCTACAACCTCTACATACCGTTTATATGTACCAGACGTCAGAGTTGACATTGACGTTATCCAATTAGAATATTTTTGTGATGTTTGTTTATGAATGCTTTCAGACGTGAATTATATAGCTTTAGTAAGCACGCAGTTTAAGTTCAGCAAAAAATGTGACAGCTAAATTTATTGGTTACCTAATTTCATTTTACAACGGAGACTCGTCGTGCCCGATTTCTCAATCCTTTTCAAACATGCCTTTGATTGTGATGAGAGTTAAAACCTATAACTAAGAATTTAGTATAAATTTATCAATTTAATTAAAATAATTTAAGTTAATCAACATTCTGCTCTCAAAAATGTTATTGTTTGTCCACAGAGTTGAATTGGTAATATATCGGTGATATTAAATATCGAATAGAAACAGGTCATGTAAACTCAGTCACGATTCACGTGGAAGACTATTTTAAATTTTAAATAACTTAATAACTGAAACCTACTTGTTGTTGCCAGAGATTGTCACGAGGCATTAATGCATGCATTAATGTACAATTTTGACAAATTATACAGATCTATTCATCCTGATGGGATTGGTGTGGTTTGGTGCTCTTCGGTACAGCAACCTAAGTAGGTCTGTTAGTGTCTAGGCAATTTTGAGTAGAGTTTCTTGACAAATTAAAACCATGGCAACTGTCACAGGCTGGTCCAATAGATGCATTTAAACCCGCACTCTTGAGGTCTGTGTGTGTGTGTGTGTGTGTGTGAGAGAGAGAGAGAGAGAGAGAGAGAGAGAGAGAGAGAGAGAGAGAGAGAGAGAGAGAGAGAGAGAGAGAGAGAGAGAGAGAATGAATTAAGTCTAAATATGGAAATATCAGTTTCATAATATACAGAGGGCACATATGTTTCCGAATTGGGAAAACGAAGTAATTCCAGAGGAGATGCCACTTTCATCTGCAATTTGGCGACATCAATTTTACTCATACTGCCCAAAGGAAATTGGGGCAAAAGGACTAGTTCTGTCTGAAAATGGCCCATTTATCCCACATGGTCTTGTTACGCCTTTTAGAGATTATAACACGCTACAAATGGCGTTAACCCCAAAGCAAGAACAAATAAAACTAAGGGAATTGATCAATTGATCGCCGGCGTGGGAGGAGGGGTGGGCGGTATACATATAAATTGGAATCCAAGCTTTCTACAGGAGTTGTTTAAATGCTAACTTATTAGCATATAAACTACATCTGTTCACAGAAGACTGTGGAAATGAAACGGTCTCCAAAATGAAAGAACGTTTTCCAAACACGACATGTTTCTTCGCGATAAAATAACTCATTATGTCATGCGATTCTACTCTAAATAAAATTTGTCTATGTCTACTGTAGTCTGCTGTTCGAAATCGAATAATGCAAGTATCTGGTCACAAATACATTACTGTAAATCTGGAATATTCCAACAATTTCAATGATTACTAGTACAAATGACACTCTCTCTGATAAACATGTCTCTAACTGAACATGCATATACATTCTGTATTGAAAATAATGTTGAGTGAAATATTCGGAAATACAGTTATTCTTCGAACTATAAATAATAAAAAGCTATAAATGCCATTTGTTATAAACTGTGCAAAAAATTTCAGGATTTTTTTATGCATAACAAATGAAAAATGCAGATAGAAGGAAAGACATTATTTTTTCTTCTATCTCTCTTATTTCCATTAAAATAAAAACTGTGAAGAACAGAATCTCAAATGGGCAACGATTTATTACTATATTGGTAAAACTCGTTGAATAATGTCCAGTTCTGCTCGCCAAAACTCGGAAAATATGGAATTATCCAACTCGTTTAATAAAATATTAAATCATTACCAATTTGAGATACTCTATATAATCTGTGTCATAATTATTCTATGCCTAATATATATATATATATATATATATATATATATATATATATATATATATATATATATATACCTTATGGCGTCACAGATTACATTATTGGAGAATGCAAGCCAATGGTTATAATCCGTTGTGTCCAAATCTATTTCAAAGGAATTTTGCTATATTACCCTGCTGTTTCGTCAAATAAAATTATTGACTTTCGTCATTTTTGGCATGATTATTCGAGTTGATATTGTTGTTTGCTGGTTGAACTGGTATACTTATTGATAAACTGTGTGCTTATTCATTCAGAACATCTCATGGATTTTCTACCAAATTCCATTGAGTTGCTGATGTCTACTATCGGAACATGACCATCCCTGTCATCCATTGACAGAAAAACAACATTACAGTAGCCGCCATTGAGTGTACTTGCACTTTGTTCAACAAATGTCATCAAGTGCATATCATATACCCATTAGTGTTCCTGCGACTCGATTGAGATGTTTTATTCTTAGCTTAAGTTTCTCATTCTTCTTTCTTCAAGTATGAATCATTTGAGAGTTTTGACTGACCTTCTGCAAATGATTCAATAATGTCATGATTATGAAGCATTTCTTTTGTGCCTCAGATATATTGAATCAAAAGTTTGCTGAAGATACATTGTTTTAATTATTATCTAAATAACTAATACCTGGTTTAGTTCGTAACATAATCAGTCTGTTTCGAAATCCACGATTAACATTTATAGATAAATAAATCCACTACTTTTGGATAAATAAATCCACTTTTATATAAGTTATAATCATATAATGTTATAAAAATGGTTTTAACAAAGGTCGGCCATGCAGTTTCCAATGTTATATTTGATAGATGTTGATTTTTGTTAAATAAAAATGCTCTTTTCCATTTGGTATGGTTGAATGAGATTTAACCCAACCAACCCTTTTACCCCACTTCTTCTTTGACTGCTTTTGGTTTATAAAGCTTGGTAACAGTTGGAGTAGCAAATCGGTGAAGGGTGGAGCGATGAAGCTTGATCATAGCATAAAGTTTCATGATTTAGCCTCGAGATTCAGTGTTAGATTGTACTTTGGCTCCATTGCTTAGAAACAGCTGCATTGATCATACAACTTGAAGAAGCAATTCGACTTATAGAAATCTATCCAAATGTACGAAAGCCAGAAAACATTACCACTTGTATAGAAAAGTCCGTGATCTCAGAAAAACCTGCAAAGAGGAAAGCTGATACGCTGACTGCCAGTAGACAGAACAAGAAAACTCTTGCAAAGCAGTTCTTTCATGTAAACAAAACATCACTGCAAAGGATATTATTTACTTTACAATGAAAACATCAAATGATATACTGGAATATGATAAATAATGTCGGTAAAGACCTGTACAGAGAATTGCAATGCAAGAATTTGCAACAATATTTTAAAGAAATAATCTCAATGAAAACGGACAGTGACGATCGAGTAATCCAAAGAAACGGTACAAGCGGTGGATGTTGCCAATAAATACTGTTTAATGGCCCACTTACAGCTGAAGAAATATTAAAAGTAGTTGACAGCCTAAAAATTACATCAGGTTCATTTGACAATATATATATATATATATATATATAGATATATATATATATATATATATATATATATATATATATATATATATATATATATATATATATATAGATATAGATGCAATAAACTGACGACGAACAGTACGAAACTAGTAACTAACTAGCCTAAGCGCTTTCGACTCTTAATGAGTCTTTTTCAAAGGCAAATACAAAACATATATACGATAAACAAATAAACACAAAAACGTTATGTTTGTAAACCTCTACATGGCTGTCTTAACATGTGCTAAAACTATAAATACAACCAGCTTGTATAGACTAGATGCGGAAACTGAAAACGTTGTATAATTCCCTAAAAGTCCACAAGCCAAAGCGACATCTATTTTTACTTTTTGTACATATGTAACGCAGATTATATCCCGGATATTTGATTCTATACCGGTTATTCTTATAGTAAAAATTGAAGGATAATAAGAAGATTTAGAAAATGTTAACTTTTAATAGTGCATAGTTTTGATTTTCTAGTCTTCTTGGTTTAGACCGCTTGGTTTCAATGTTCTAAGGCGGCGTATCCAGTATGATTCCTTTTCCTTCCTGGTTTCGGAACTCCAGCTGTGGTTGTTAGCAATAGCGATAAGTATTATATCACTGAAAGTGTGGCCAGGGGAGGAGAAGTGTTCTGCGACCGGGCTTCTGTACAGCTTTTTTGTCATCCAATCAGATCTATGAAGGTTTATCCTTTTGTGTAGCTTTTCAGTTTCTCCGACGTACTGAAGGCCACAGATCTTACATGTGATGAGATAAATCACATTCTCTGTTTTGCACGTTTTGTTTGGACCATGTATGTTTAGTTTTTCTTTAGTCACTGTGCTAGTGAATGTCTTGGTCTCTATCATATGTTGACAGGTTTTGCATCTTTTATCGCCACAGGGTCCAAATTGACTAGGTTGGTTTTGACTAGCGATTGTTGTTAGCTTGGCCCTGACTAGGATGTCCTTTAGGTTTTTTGGTCTCCGGTAAGTTACTACAGGTTTGTTCGGAAGTATTAGGTTTAGTATGTCTGACGATTGCACGGTTGGCCAGTGGTTTGCGATGATTTTACCTACTTTGGGATTGTCTGGGTGATAGGTCAGAATACATGGTATTTATCAACCTTTTCTTTCTGTTCATATCTGAGTAGGTCATCACGGTTTGTTTGTTTGGCCCTTTGGATTGCCTCCGCAATCAGGTCTTTGTCGTAGCCTCGGTAAATTAAATGTTTAGCCAGCTCTTCAGACCTTTCTAGGAATCTTTCATCGTCGGAGCAAATTCTACGTATCCTCAGTGCCTGACTATATGGAATGTCCTTAATGCAGTGTTTTGGATGACAGCTGGTTGGGAGGAGATACTGGTGTTTGTCGGTTGGTTTCGAGTAGATGTCTGTGTGTAATTTGTTTTCCACCAGTCTGGTTGTTGTGTCCAGGAAAACATGCTTTGAGTTGGAAATTGGCAAGGCAAAATGGGCTTTGAGTCTTAGTCGGCGGATGAACTCTTGCAACCAACAAACAAATCAAAGGAAAATATAAGCTGCGACCAACCCACATTTAGAAAGAAAAGTAACTGGACCCCACCAAAAAGTTCAATTCCGAATCTGGAAGCCTTTATCAATTCGGTTGAAAACGATACTTCCAGACATATCAACCATACTAACAAATATTCGAATTTGACAAAGGAAGAAACAGATGCCCTGCACTCACTGAAAAGCAGAACAGACATTATAATTAAGCCTGCAGATAAGGGTTCCACTGTTGTCGTTATGAATAGGGAAGACTACATTAGTGAAGCAAGTAGACAACTAAGTGACGCTAGGTTCTACCAAAAACTGGACCATAATCCAACGCTGGAATATGCAAAAATCATCACTAATGTTATTGACGAGGCGTAAAAAAGCGGACACATAGACCAGCAAACGAAAAACTACTTAAGCCCAGAAAACCCAAGAGCAGGTAGATTTTATCTTCTACCCAAACTCCACAAACAAGGAAACCCTGGCAGACCTATAATCTCAGGTAACGGGCACCCCACAGAAAGGATATCAGAATATTTAGATCATTTTATGAGACCACATGTCCACAAATTACCATCATATCTTCAAGACACGACAGATTATCTCATAGAAAGCAAAGCTAGTGAACCATTACTGCCAGATATATTACTTGCTTCCTTAGACGTCACATCTTTGTACACCAACATACCGCACAACGAAGGGTTACAGGCATGTAGCGAAGCATGGGAAACAAGAACTGTAAACAATCCACCCACACACTTCTTAGTCCAACTCCTGAAGCTTGTCCTAAAACTCAACAACTTTGAATTTAATGAAGAAAACTACCTACAAATCAATGGAACTGCAATGGGTACTAAAATGGACCCTTCGTATGCTAACAGTTTCATGGGAAAACTTGAGGGTCAGCTCTTAGCATCGGTTGAGCGTACACCATACCAATGGGTACGCTTTATCGATGATATAGAAATGAAGTGGCAGTATGGAAGAGAAAGTCTGGATGACTTCATATTAAAGGCAAACAACTTCCATCCTTTAATAAAATTCACGGCAGAAATTTCCAACTCAAACCATGTTTTCCTGGACACAACAACCAGACTGGTGAAAAAAAAATTACACACAGACATCTACTCGAAACAAACCGACAAACACCAGTATCTCCTCCCAACCAGCTGTCATCTAAAACACTGCATCAAGAACATTCCATATAGCCAGGCACTGAGGATACACAGAATTTGCTCCGACGATGAAAGATTTCTAGAAAGGTCTGAAGAGCTGGCTAAACATTTAATTTACCGAGGCTACGACAAAGACCTGATTGCGGAGGCAATCCAAAGGGCCAAACAAACAAACCGTGATGACCTACTCAGATATGGACAGAAAGAAAAGGTTGATAGGATACCATTTATTTTGACTTATCACCCAGACAATCCCAAAGTAGGTAAAATCATCGCAAACCACTGGCCAACCGTGCAATCGTCAGACATACTAAACCTAATACTGCCGAACAAACCTGTAGTAGCTTACCGGAGATCAAAAATCCTAAAGGACATCCTAGTCAGGGCAAAGCTAACGCCAATCGCTAGTCAAAACCAACCTAGTCAATCTGGACCCTGTGGCAATAAAAGATGCAAAACCTGTCAACATATGATAGAGACCAAGACATTCACTAGCACAGTGACTAAAGAAAAACTAAACATACATGGTCCAAACAAAACGTGCAAAACAGAGAATGTGATTTATCTCATCACATGTAAGATCTGTGGCCTTCAGTACGTCGGAGAAACTGAAAAGCTACACAAAAGGATAAACCTTCATAGCTCTGATTGGATGACAAAAAAGCTGTACAGAAGCCCGGTCGCAGAACACTTCTCCTCCCCTGGCCACACTTTCAGTGATATAATACTTATCGCTATTGCTAACAACCACAGCTGGAGTTCCGAAACCAGGAAGGAAAAGGAATCATACTGGATACGCCGCCTTAGAACATTGAAACCAAGCGGTCTAAACCAAGAAGACTAGAAAATCAAAACTATGCACTATTAAAATTTAACATTTTCTAAATCTTCTTATTATCCTTCAATTTTTACTATAAGAATAACCGGTATAGAATCAAATATCCGGGATATAATCTGCGTTACATATGTACAAAAAAGTAAAAATAGATGTCGCTTTGGCTTGTAGACTTTTAGGGAATTATACAACGTTTTCAGTTTCCGCATCTAGTCTATACAAGCTGGTTGTATTTATAGTTTTAGCACATGTGAAGACAGCCATGTAGAGGTTTACAAACATAACGTTTTTGTGTTTATTTGTTTATCGTATATATGTTTTGTATTTGCCTTTGAAAAAGACTCATTAAGAGTCGAAAGCGCTTAGGCTAGTTAGTTACTAGTTTCGTACTGTTCGTCGTCAGTTTATTGCATCTATTTTAATTAATCCCTGACAAATGTGATCCCTTGGTGGATCCAGTACGCTTGAAAGGGTTGTTATTCGCCATATGATTTGCATTCTTTATATATATATATATATATATATATATATATATATATATATATATATATATATATATATATATATATATATATATATATATATATAAAGCTCAGTTGCTGAAATGTTAAATGTGTATGTAAAAGTGTGTAATAAAATCCTGAATACTGGCTACTCACCAATTAGAAGGACTAAAGGTGTTATTGTGCCAACCTACAAAATTAGAGTTGACAAAACCGACATTTCAAATTACAGACCTATTCTGCTGTTTTGGGAAAGTGTTTACTGCAATGCTATATTTGAAATTGTCTATATTACTTGAAGATAATACATTATTATCCGAGACTCAAGCTGGATTAAAAAATGGCTATTCCAAAAGAGATATGTTACTTTTGTGTAGTACTGAATTTATTAAACATTGCGAAAGTTTTGTTGCACGTGTATTGATATTAAAAGTGCTTTTAATAATGTATTCTCCATGCTCTCTGTTCCGTTATGGCATAAATTCTGCTCAGTAATGTTATATTAAGTATTTATTATGATATCTAATTAATTTTCTGTTTTATCCCCATTAGAAAAAGGTGTAAGACAAGGGAAAAATTTATCTCCATCATTGTTCTACTTATTCCTAAATGACATAGACTCCGTTTTGATTAGTAAATGGCAGTAGAGGATGCTATGTACCTTGCACATTTACTTACTTTGTAAATATGTAAATTGTTATGATGTTTTTTTACACTGATTACACCATATTTATCGCAGATAATTTTGCATACATGCAATATACTCTTGATATATTTTTAGAATTTGGGATAACTGGAAAGTTGCAACCAATATTGAAGAATGAAGTTTTCAAAAATTGTTACACAATTTTCAGAATCGGATGCTTTCTGCACAGTACCCATAAATGAGATATTTGCATAACATTTTTAAATATCTTTGAATAATAAGAGCTAATAGCCGTATATGGATATATTCATATACAAGAGTGAAGAGGTATATAGTTCCATAAGTTATGACGTATTATTCCAATGTCAAAATGTAGAGAGAAGTAGCCAATGAAGTTTCCAGAGTAGAAGTTTCTTCAAGACCTGATACGTGGATATTCACCAGAGTATTAATGATATTTATCGAAAGTTTGTGTAAATCTTCATGAATAAGTTAATAGGCGTATATAGAATATTCGCCAGTATATGAGATATTTATGAAATATTTTAAATAATCTATATGGATATAAGATTATAGGAATATAACAAAAGAGAGAGGTATATTTCCTTGCGTCCCGATATAAAAGTAAATAGCCATGGAAGTCTTCCGAAAGTATTTTAGAATTTTCAGAATATGATATTTCCTTTTTAGATGCTCAAAGGTGTTGATAATATACATATGTAAGTTTAAAACTAATCTACCTGTGTAAGCTTGAAATTAATATACCTGTATAAATTTGAAAGGAATATACATATAAAAGTTGAAATTAACATTACTAAGGTTGAAATTAATAGATGTAAGTTTGAAATTAACATACCTGCCTAGGTTTCAAATTAATATACCTTAACCTATGTATAGATGAAATTAATATACTTATGTAACTTTGTTAATTATATACCTATGTAAGTTTGAAATTAATATACATGCAAAACTTGAAATTGAGATACCTATGTAAGCCTGAAATTAAGATACTTTTGTAAGTTTGAAATTATTATACATTTAAAAGTTTAAAATTGCTATACTTATGTAAGATTGAAATTAATATACTTGTGTAATTTGAAATTATTATACACATGTAATTTTAAAATTAAAGTACTAAAGTACATTTCAAAATTTTAGTTCTATGGTTCAAAGTGTTAAAATTACGGTTTTGGAAGAATATATGCTTTTTATACGTGCCTAAATTATGTTTTTCTGAGTATTTTGTGGGTAAAGTTAAAATATGTAAAATAATAGATGGTAGTAAAATAAGTGGTTAGGCAATATGCTTTGGCTTGGCTAGGTAATAGGATATTTGGTAGGCACACGTTTAGCTAGGTTATAGGATATTTGGTAGGCATAGGCTTGGCTAGGCAATAGGATATCTGGTAGGCATAGGTTTAGCTAGGTAATAGGATATTTGGTAGGCATAGGCTTGGCTAGGTATTAAGATAGGTGGTAGGCATATGCTTGGCTAGGTAATAGGTGGAAGGCATATGTTTATCTAGGTAATAGGATATCTTGTAGACATAGGTTTGACTAGGTAATAGGATATTTGGTAGGCATACGTTTAGCTAGGTAATAGGATATTTGGTAATCACAGGCTTGGTTAGGTAATAGGATAGGCTAGACAATAGGATATTTGGTAGGCATAGGCTTGTCTAGGTAATATTATAGGTGGTAGGTATATGCTTGGCTAGGTAATAGGATAGGTGATAGGCATATGTTTGGCTAGGTAATATGATAAGTAGTAGACTTAGGCAGGGCTTAGTAAAAGAATAGGTGATTGCTATATGTTTGGCTATGTAATGAGGTTAGTTGGTAGGCATATGTTTGGCAAGGTAATATAAAAGGTGGTACGCATAGGCTTGGTTAGGTAAATAAGATAGGTGGTTGGCATAGGCTTGGCTAGATAATAGGATAAGTGCGATACATAAGATTGGTTTATTTAATATGATAGGTGGTAGGCATAGGCTTGACTAGGTAATAGGATAAGTAATAGGCATAGGCTTGACCAGGTAATAGGACAGGTAATAGCATATGTGGTAGGCATAGGCTTGGTAAGGTAATAGGATGTGGTAGGCATAGGCTTGGTAAGGTAATAGGGTGTGGTAGGCATAGGCTTGGTAAGGTAATAGGATGTGGTAGGCATAGGCTTGGTAAGGTAATAGGATACGTGGTAGGCATATGCTTGGCTAGGTAATAGGATGTGTGGTAGGCATAGGCTTAGCTAAGTAATAGGATAGGTTGTATGCATATGCTTGGTCAGGTAATTGGAGAGTGCTGGATCACTGGCTATTCTTCATCATAGAGGCCTACAGAACAGAGAGCTGGAGAACATTACCACAGAGGCTCACATACCAGAGTGTTGCAGAACATAATGTTCACATCGTCTGATCATCCCACCTACATCCAGCAACGCCTCCATTCAATTTGCCGGTTCTATAGAAATAGGATTCTAATGGTTAATATGCTGGGTCAGTTGATTAGCTATAATTCTGTACAAAAGCTATTACCTATTGCGGTTGATTAACTGACCAACGCTATAGGTAAAGATATCAATCATTCAATTATATCACGAATAATGTATTACTATATTAATCTTAATATGGTTATATGGACCTGAACTCTGTTGTCACTGCTATATGCACTGATAAAAATATTGCTAATTATTGGCCAGGGCTCAGTAACATTGGAAAGGAAGTAATGTAGGCAATACATTTTCCGCCAGCTTTTCAGTAAATGCATTAGCCAATTTGCTAGTAATATTGAAACCCCATTTCATGTAATATTTCATTCTCTTAAGAATGCTCTCCGATTATCTTTTCATTTTATATTCAACACATACTTTCCAATGGAGAATTCCTTGACGACTGGGAAGAACTATCAAATGCATTGGTATCTACTGTATATAAAACTGGAGTACCATTTTGGCAATACGTTAGTATGAATAATCATACTAATTTTATTCATCACGTTGTAAGTAAATTTTGTGAATTAGAGGAAAATAGGATTGTTGAAATGGCATCCATGTTTTCTCTAATCTTCACACTTTTCAAATGTGATAAAGAAGTATAAAGATAATAAAGTATGATTAAGAAATATAAATATATGATGATGTGTGATAAATCGGTATAAGATAATGAAGTGTGATAAGCGGTATAAATATAATGAAGTGTGATAAATTGATATAAAGATAACGAAGAATGAAAGGCGATGAAGAAACAGCTACATATAACAGCTCTTGTAATTTGTAACTTTATTATAATCTAACGTGAGAGCTTCTGTCTTGTTAGTATAACCAACAATTAAATTTTCTTTTTCATCTGGTTAGGGCTTGAGTACACTCAACTTTAAAAGATTTAAAGCCTTACAAATGACAAATTAACTGTTTTTGCACTGACTGTCTTTACAAATATTGATTTTCCTGTAGGATTAAAGTAAACCCAGGAATAAATATGGGAAAAAGTGTGTAATCTGCCAAACAGCTGATGATTGATACGTATCTCTGAACCAACCATTTTAATTATTGATATACCTCTGCAAGTTTCTATTCCATAACCATTTGATCGTCATCATAACAATAATAATCCCTGATGGGAGACAATCGTGTATACGCAGGCACGAAAGCCAAAAATGATTTTCTTCAAGGACTAAATGAGATTCGGTACATCGATTTTAAAACCAATGCGTGGCCTTGATACAACTACTTAATATAAATATCGTCTTAAATAATTGCTAGTTATTCCTAAATGGAAAGAAAAGCAGAATATAAAGGGTAGCCAACAAGGGCGTCCGTAGAATTAATTTCGTGGGTGGGGAGGAAAACGTTTAGCGGTTAACTTGTATGTTCCTCGGATATAGGCCAAAACATGTTTCGAGGTAAAACCGGGCTGGGGTGTGGTGTGGTCAAGTGCCCATCTTTGCCTTATGTGTGGGTGTCCATGTATACTAGCAATGTCTACTCAGTTTTAATAATGAACTACTGAACCTTTTGAGGATGATATTTCATAGCAAAGCAAATAAAAATGTTTTCACGTAATGTTTTCATTACCTCAAATGCGCAGACGGCAAACGGTTCAAATTTTAGGGAGACAAGCAACAGAAACAAGAATGCAAAAATTGTTAATGAAAAAAATACAGAAAATATCTCCGATTGATGGTTGATCAGTTGTGATAAACTAATGGATGATCTTTAAACTTCAAAAGCCAACAAACGCTTCGAAATAATTGACAATTTTAATTGAGGATTTCGTGATTCAAACGTTGTCATAGAGTTGAATTCGAAGAACCAATCCTTTATTTGCCAGAAAATAATAATGGCCAGTCGAAATGGACTTGATTAATACACATCATTTTACATTTGCAGTAAAATTCTATGTACAAACATTGCTCAAGTACGAGCATTTCTTCAAACACATAGTTTTGTCATTATGTCATAGACTACAAATGTATTAAGAGCGAGTCCATTGGTATATAGGGACATAATCTGCAACTCAAATATATATATATATATATATATATATATATATATATATATATATATATATATATATATATATATATATATATATATAGCTAAATTTAGTAGGGGTATTGCACTCAAAAGGAGCACGGTATTACTGATATACCGGTTTACACAGGCATGTTTTTGCTTTGAAAGAAGCGAAACAAACAAATTTAGGAAACTCAAATAATTTATCTTAGTTGCAAAGTCAAAATTTAAGAGACACATCATTATGAATTAAATCCTAAATAATTCCAAATGTCCTATCACAAGAACAAAAGTATAGAACTATATGAATGAATTGAATAGTTTTTAAAAATGTCTTGATGTACCAATATTATTGAATACAATGAAGTAATGAAGCTAATCAACATGTAAATGAGCACTTAGCAATTCCAATAAATAATTTATATAAATAGTTACTCTAAAATTATGAATACAATTGTAAATAATTCCACAGAATGATCATAAAGCAGGAATGAATTATTTATTTTTCAAGTTCCCTATATGAACAAATTTCACTTAACCTAACACCCAATAGACTGTTCTGGAATTCTAACGGAAAATTACATTAACTTCTAATCAAAGTCAGGCATTGAACTCAGATTTTAGCAAGCATCGTGTTAACTACTTAAAACTATCAGTAAATAAAAACTCTATTCGTAATTCTCAATCACGTACAAAATTAAAGCACATAATACAGACACACATGACACAAAAGTATAGGGAAATATATGCCCAGTTGATGCACAGCTTACTTCGTGTTGCTACAAGTACAAATATTGATATAACAAATCTTAGATTTTAACATAAATTACTCTCCATGTACAAATAAGAGATGGTCCAATCTCGTGCAATATTTATGCCAACCAGTCCGAACATCAAAACGAAATACACATAATTATTATATTACCATATATAGCATGTATGTATTCGATTCAGAATATCCTACAAATTGCTATGTGCAAAAATATCAGTTGATGACTATTACCCCGTTTTTATTGGAAGCAAATTCCGTCCAAAGGTACATCCCCCTATCCACTATAAAACAAACGAAACAAAATTAAATAAACAAATAAATAAAACTAATTACACATAAAAATTAAGCAAATGAAAACGAAAGGAAAACTATATCCGTTAGAAATAAATTAAAACTCCTTATTACAAAAAATAATATACTACGTGTTAAAATTATTTCTAAATAATTTGTACAGATTATCTTTAGTTAGATTGGCCTACGTGACTAGGGTCAGTTTGATGATTATTAAGGGCGTTCAATTACATTGGATCTATAAATAGATGACAAGATACGCCTTGACTGTTGCTAATAATAGAATTGTTATTAGCATGATTGCGATATTCGGCCCTTTTCCCATTAGGA